>CM031243.1:171180594-172425104 GCA_018340775.1 Taxus wallichiana var. yunnanensis | reverse complement strand
GATGGAACTCAAAGCCAATTGAGCCATCAGGCAATTTCAACACCTATATCATTTAGATGAAGATCATCTCCTGGAATATTAGAGGTCTGAATGGGAACTCTAAACAAATAATAATCAAAGAGTTAAGAGTCTCTAGTAGACCTAGCATTCTGCTTCTGCAGGAAACCAAGATGAACTCTAAGGTACTTGAAAATTGTAAAAATAATTTCTGGGAAAATTCAACATGGCTATTGTGGATTCTCAGGGAGCTTCAGGTGGCCTGGCTACTTTTTGGGATAAAAATCATTATACTGGTATGATTCTCTCTGAAACTAGTAACCATCTTGTTGTTAAATTCCATGCTATTGAAAATAATTGTACTTGGATCCTTTCTAATATCTATGTACCTAATACGGTTATTGGGAGAAGGAAACTCTGGAATGATCTAAAGATTTTTAAAAATCAGCATAGTTCTGACAATTGGCTTATTATGGGTGACTTCAACTCTCCTTTAAATCTCGGGAAAAACAAGGGGAAACTCTAGTTTTTCCACTGGCATGGATGAATTTGTTGATTTTGTTGCTGATTTAAATCTCATGGATGTGGATCTTCATGGAAATCAGTTTACCTAGAAAAATAGAAGGTTGGGTAGGGATATGATTCAAGTCAAAATAGATAGAGATCTTATCTCTGCTAGTTGGATTCTACACCAAGACTTTCATCTCACTTCTCTACCTAGAATCAAATCTGATCACAATCTGATAGCTTTAAATCAATTGGGCTAAGCCCACTAGGAGCTCCTTCAAATTCGAAAAGATGTGGATGGAGCATGATGAAATCTTTGATAAGATTAAGGAATGGTGGAATTGGGATGGTGAGGGAACTGCTCAATTTAGACTTATTCAAAAGCTTTAAAATGTCAAAAAGTAGGTTAAAATCTGGAATAAAGAAATCTTTGGGAATGTTTTTGTGAGAAAAAAGGAATTAAAATAGAAACTCTAGGATTTGGAAATCAAAATAAATTCAAAGGGGAGGTCTTTGGAGGATCAATCAGTGGAAAAAATATTCTCTCAGAGCTACACATGGTTTGTAGCAGGGAAGAATCCTTATGGAGACTTAAATCTAGGGCAATCTGGTTGAAAGAGGGTGACAGAAATATGAAATTCTTCCATATGACCACTTTGAAGCATAGAGCCTGTAATAGGATTACGGAATTTTCTAAAGGAAATGACATCATCATAAAATATCCACAGATCATCAAGGATGAAGCTCTTAGATTCTATGAAAAATTTCTTAATGAGAAGAGTGCTACTAATGATGTGGCTGCCTCTTTTCTATTAGAGGCTATTCCACAAGAAAAATTGAGGAATAGAGATTTAAAGACATTACTAAAGTTGTCACTTTGGAGGAGCTTCAAAAATTTATTTTTACTCTTGAAGGGGATAAGGCTCTGGGACCTGATGGCTTCTCTGTCAATTTTTTCAAAAGTTTTGGGAAATTTGTTCGGATGATCTCCTTAGGGTAGTAAATGAATTCTTTAGAACTGGTGATTTATTGAAAGAGCTAAATAATACCCACATTGTGCTTGCTCCAAAAAAATGGACGCTAAATATTTCAAGGATTTCTGACCCATTAGCCTAGTTAATGTTGTCTATAGAATTTTTACTAAGATTATTGCTACCAGACTTCAGTTCATTTTGAATGATTTAATCTCAAAACAACAGAGTGGGTTCATCAAAGGAAGGATAATTCAAGATGGTGTGATCATGGTGCATGAGATTATACATTCTATGGATAATAATAAAAAAGCAAGCATGGTCCTTAAACTTGATATGAATAAAGCCTTTGATAAAGTCTCTTGGTCTTTTCTTGACAAGGTTCTGGCCAAATTTTGTTTTTTCAAAAATTTAGAAGAATTATCAAGGCTTGCATCTCTACTGCTAGATTCTATGTGGTGGTCAATGGTGAGCCGATGGGATTCTTTACCAGCAAAGTAGGGGTTTAAGACAGGGGATCCTATATCCCCTTTTCTCTTCATTATTATGGTGGATAGCCTCAACAAAACAATTGACAAAGCAGTTAAAGATGGTCTTCTTAAAGGCACTAAGCCTACTTCTACAAATCAAACAACTTCTCATCAGTAATTTGTAGATGATACAATCTTGATTTTAATGGCCTCTATCCTGAAGCTAAGGTGATCAAGTCCATTCTAAAATTTTATGAGTCTACTTGGGCAAAAGAGATCAAATTTGATAAAAGCTCAATTTTATTTTTCAACACTCCTATGGAAAGACAACATAGAATTGCTAAAATAATGGGGTGTAAAATCAATTCACTTCCCACTACTTATTTGGGACTCCCCCTTGGTACTAAAAAAGTCTCAACCAAAGTTTGGAATGATCTACTGGAAATATTCCAAAAGAAAATGGTTGGTTGGAAAGGGGCCATTCTTTCTAGTGTTGGTAAATGTCTGCTTATCAAAAGCACTCTTCAAAATCTACCTATCTACATTATGTCTCTTTATAATATTCCTTCTACCTTCAGAGAAAAAATTGAAAGGATTCAGAAGCACTTTTTATGGCAGGGGCTGGAGGAAAAATTCAAATATCACCTGGTAGCTTGGGATCAAGTGTGCACTCCTAAAAGAATTGGGGGACTGGGCATAAAAGATATCAGAAAAATGAATGTGGCCTTAATTACAAAAATGGGTTGGAGAATGCTCTCGGAGGAACAACCCTAGATTGATCTAATTAAGGCCAAGTATCTTGATCAACAAACAACTATCTCTTTCCTTCATGATGAACAACTTCCCCAAGGTTCCATTTTCTAGAATAACTTGATTCAAGTCAGGAATTTCATCAAGCAAGGATGTAGATGGAAAGTGGGAAATGGCAGAGACATCAATTTTTGGGGGATAATTGGTCTAATTTCAGCCTCAATGACAGATTTGGTGCAGTCAAAGATAGCCTTGAACATAAGTATGGTACTAAGGTCATTGATTACATGGAAATTGATGGTAACAAGAAGAGATGGAAACAACTCTCGGTGGATAGGAATGAACTGAAATTCATGATGTCCTCTTTATAGGAACAATTGGACCTCATTCCCTTGAATCAATTGGAAGTTAAGGATGAAATTGTCTGGCACAATTCTAGAGATGGAGATTACATGGTCAAATCTGGTTATAACTCTTACTTTGAAAATATCCAGAGTGAGTTTAATTGGAGCAAGATTTGGATGACTGAACTAACCCCTAAAATTAATTTTTTCTTTTGGCTTGTTCTTAGAGGTAGAATTCTTACTAATGAAAACTTGATGAAGAAAGGATTCATAATGCCAAATAGATGTCACCTTTGTAAAAAGAGTCTGAGGATATTAAGCATCTTTTTGTCCACTGTGAGTATGCTTCAATGATCTGGAGTTATGCCTTTTCTAAATTCAATGTTTTCTGGACTGTGCCAAAGGATTTCATCCAGTTTTGGACCCAATGGAATCCTCCTTTTAAGCACTATGTTGTGAGAAGACTTTGGAAACTAGTCATGCCCCATATTATCTGGAGGATCTGGAAAGATAGAAATGACATCATTTTTAGAAACAATAAACAACATTGCAAGATTAGCTTTGTTAATATTTCTCATGCTATTAAAGAAAATATTGAGAGATTCAAACCTCCCAAGAATAAGAAATATCTTGAGAATGAAGAATATATTCTTTCCAACTGGAAGATTGGAGTTGTAAATCTGCAAAATAGGAATACTTCAAACATTGATAGGTCTTCGATTCATTGGAACCCTCCTAATATTAACTGGCACAAACTAAAATTTGATGGTGCCTCCAAGGGTAATCCTAGGATTGCTACAAGGAGGTGTAATTCATGATCATAAAGGCTGCTTAGTTGTTGCCTATGCTGGAAAAATGGGGATTTAGACAAACCATTATGCAGAATCCCTAGCTGACTCTATGGGGGCTAAGGGTTGTTAAGGATTATAACATACAGAACATCATTCGGAAGGATATTCACTAAACATTATCAATCACCTTAATCAGCTTTCTCCTCCTAGCTAGACTATTAAGGAATTCATTATGGAATCCATAAATATTTGTCAAAATTTCAAGAATATCAACATTAGGCATACTTATAGGGAGGGGAATAAGGTAGCAGATACCTTGGCCAATTTTGGCATCAATAATAATCTAACCATTTGGGATAATGAAAATTACATCCCTAAGGAGGTACATAATAGCATTAATGCGGATAAATATGGGCAATCATGCATGGAGTAGGAATTATAATGAGATGGTGTGGGCTTTAGTAGGTGTGAAAGATCACACATGTGAGAAATATCATCCTAACTATGGCCATAATAACTCCCATGATTCTCGAATAGGTGGCTGGGTTCTTAAAAACCTGGGACAGACATAAGGAAAGTAACAATTCAAATGAGGGTTTTGAGTAGAAAAATTACAGGAGTAGCAGGGAGAAGGAGATGGGAGGTGCCCCATGCCAACTGGAGCCTTGCAGTGATCTCGGCTTGGAAGAACAATGAGGAGCTATGGAACCTCCTTCAAAAGGGAGGCATTTCCAACTTCATAGAGTGCATTCAGGGGCATGACCAAAATATTTTGGTTCATTTCACAATGGAATGGAAGGACAAAAAGGTGGAGTATGGTGGTCACCGAGTAATTATAAATGAAGAATTGATAGCTAAGGAAATAGGCCTTGAGTTGGAGGGATATAGTTTTTTCAACAAAAGGATCAATAAGACTGCTAAGGCAAAGAAATTCTCTGACGACAATGAGGAGCTCGAATTTGTAATTGTAGGTGTTAGGGTAAGCTCTATCCCCAAGCCTTTTGATGAGGTTATAAAAATGATGGTTAGGTACATTTCTTTAGAAGGATGCTACAAAATAGTCCCTGTCAAGCACCTGGTCTTTCTTAACCACTTTAGAAGACAATTTACGGTCTGCTTCCCACATTACTTGCTAAATTCCCTTGAGCACTCCATTTTAGAATTCCAGAAGCACTCTCATGCCATTCCTCTTCACCAAGGCCTTATTTTTTACTTCATAAGCTCTGTGTCTCTAAGTTCCCTAGCTTCCCACCCTCTCCCAGTGATCCTGCACATCCCTACCATCACTTGCTCCCACTTCCATCCTGAACACCTCTTCCAAACCCAAGACTAAGAACCCAAAACTTCCCAAAATTGACATCCCTCACTCTACCTAGGTTCTTAGAAGCACTAAAGAGCTAGAAGTTACACATAATTTGCTACATATTAGTAATGTTGGCTAGGATACAACCTTACAACAGGAGGGGAATAATATTCCTCACAGGTTGGATTCTTTGGAAAATGAGATGATGAAGTTAAAGAAGGACCTACAACACATTGCCAAACAGAAGGGAAAAAGAAAGGTTGATGATGAAACTGATAATGGGAATGATCAGATTGCAGACATCTACAAGAAATTAAACTCTTTGGATAACAGATTGGGGAGAGCCAAAGACAGGAACAACCATAACATGGCTATCTTCAATGCCATTAGTGACTTTTGGAACAACATGTTCACAACATTTCCATGCTTAGCGGGGTCCCTAAAACTATCTGGGGGACTGACAAGGAGAGAAGTCAGACCATATCAAATTTGAATGCAAGTGACCCCACACACATCACCACTTTGGTATTGTTCACTTTGCTACAAACAATCAAATCCAGGATCGATAGAGCTTCCAAGAAATAATCTCCCTTGGGCTGGAGGGCTTCATTCTAGACGTTGCTATATTTATATGTCTTTTTGTTGTTTTTCTGCTATTGTTTCGTTGTCTTATTATAGTTTCTATTTGTTTTGCTTTCTACTAGTAACTATCTTTTTAGTTACTCTTGGGCCTAATGCTTTATCTAGATGTTGATCCTCTTTTGGTGTCCCTCTATAGATGTATTTGGTCTGTTGAGCCCTTATTATAACAGTTATAGTCTCTTCAAAACTATTTACCAATAATAAAAATATATATTTTTAAAATCTAAAATAAATCTATCTATTTCAAAAAAATACAATAAAAACACTTACTCATCGATATTCTTCCACTTTTGCTCCATCCATTCATATTTCATTCCAATTCTAGGTTCAATACTCCATACTTCACTTATAGTTCATTCACATTCCACGTATTGGTTTGTTTTACAGATATTGGTGAACATTTTATTATCCTGTTTTCATGTGTTTTGAGCCATTAGTTTCTACAAAAATTCTTAAGCTTGGTCTCTCCGTACTTGGTTAATTAAGAATGATTATCCTCCTAGAGATACATACACTCTTACACACTTAAAAATAATCTTGAAGGAGTTATGGCATTATTTTTACACTTTCCAATGTCATATTCATAATCAATTCCACTCCCTTAATCAATCCATTAGTGGTTCTTATTGTGTCCATGATTTATGACCCATAAATTTTCCACTTAATTGCTTTATATCGTAAAAACATTTAGGGGAAATTATTTTCTAACATTAATAAACCCATTTTTAAGACAAATTTTGATTCCTAATCTAAGATTACCATGGAGATCACAATTACCCCTTGTGCCTTAAATACATACCCACTAAATCCCATAAAGGATTTATATGGTGTCCAAAGGATTACTTTCAAAATTAACATTGTTTAGATTCAATGGTGATGTTTTTTTCTTCCATGTTAGTTGATCCAAATTTAATAATGGTTTTATAATATGAAGGTTACTAGGGTATAGTCTTATCTGATTTAAATATAACACAATAATACCACTAATGGGGATATGTTATTCAAAACAAGTGGTTAACTTAAACGAGGTTACATAAGGGGTATTATTCATGTGCAAAATGCACTATAGTATGATTAATGTGATTCTCGGTCTTTGCTATATTCCACTTATTATATTTGTTCCAAGTGTTTTTTTAATGTTTAAATAGATGCAAACATGTAACTTATGATTGGTGGATTCCAAAATAATAATAAAGTTTGTGGAAAACAATTGGATAAGGTTTGACATGAGTTAATTTAATTTAACATTATTATATTATTTATTCCCACCAAGGGTTTCACTAATCATTTATAAGGATACTTGTATAATAAAAGACAAAAATATTTTACGGGCTAGTTATTTATTTTAATTAAATTCCTAACAACCTAACACAATTTAACAATGTGTTGAATTATTTAAATTCATTTAATTTAGAGAGGGTTGGGGAAAGTCCAAAAATTTCAACATTAGGGGTCATTAACCATTGAATCAAAACATCCCACACCATAGATCTTAGGATAAAAATAAAACCTAATCCTCTCATTTCTCCATTATGACATTTCTTTTCATTTTTCATTTGTGCAAAAGTTCATGGAGAGTTTCAAGGAGGAAATATGGTATTCCTTTTTATATCCTCTGTCATCTTCATACTTCCATTTAAAGGCTTTGTGGAACTAATATATATGTTAATTTATTAAATGTATATTTAATTTAAATTTTCATTCCATATCCGAAGCATGTGAAAACCAAGGTTTCTAGGTATAGATGACTCTATTCATATATATATATATATATAGACACATGCATACACACACACACACATACATACATACATAGATACATAGATACATAGATACATACATATATATTTATATATATTGTAGCTTTGAAAAATGGTGGTCGGATCTTTGTTTGCACTAGGGAGTGAGGGGGTTGTATTGTGGACTACAAAAGGGCTACATATAGGAGTAAGGTATTATAGAGTGGGTAAAGAACCTATGATAGTATTGTTACCTACACAAATCCCTACAATACATCATGGGGTTTATGTCTAGGCCACAACCCCAACCTTATTTACATACTTTTTAAAAATAAAATTATATATATGATATTTACCAAAGAAAATAACGACTATCCAATCAAAACATGTCATAAGGAAGTAGTATATTCTTTCCATTAAGTAATAAAATATAAAGAGAAATAAAATATAATAGATGATTCTACTTTGTAATAATGAAACAAGTTTATATCAATAAAAATTTACAAGAAGCAAGTTGGGATCCATAGTTCGATTCCTTATTGATCTATGAACATAAAATGTTCCACATTTTAATACAAAATTTTATACATCCTTTTTCTTACATACATATTTGCAAGTAAGGTTACCCACTTACACTACAATATAGATTACTATATATGAGAAACAAGAAATTTGTGTTGGAGAGTAAAACAAATATTTTTTTTTATGACTTATACATTTACAACAACTAAAATTTCTTAGCTTTATTTTCAACCCAAACCAATTTTATTTTGTGAAAAATAGTAACTTACATTACACCACATTATCTCTTACTCATATTACAAGGGACAAGTTTTATAATGGGCTTAAAATGAAAGATACACCACCAATTATTACAGAATTAATCTTTTTACACTTGAAAATCTAACTAAAAATACATATTACAAATTTAATAGAAATTTTTAAGAGAGGAGTGAATCTCTATTTTATTATTAATTTCATATATTCAATCCCAAGATTTGGTGTTCATATAATGTTCCAAGAAAACTAAAGTAAATCAAAGCTCCTTTTTATAAGAATAATCAACCTCTTTCTTTTGAACCCAAACTTTTAAGGGGAAAACAACAAGACGTATCTGCGTAATACAACATGGAATAAGCCTAAGTATTATTCAGAATCTTTTTCATAAAAGCACAACTTCTCCTTTCTAAAAATATTATAAGAGGATATAACAATAATATCTTCATTTCATTATCTTATTAAGAAAACAAAAAAAATATATAAAAGAGCTTCTCTAAATTCCTAAACACAACATAATTCTTTTAAAACAAGAAAGAAACAAGAGGTTATAATGGGATTTAAAAATCTAACCAGAACCTCATAAATTTGTGATTCCCTTACCAAATTAAAACAATACCGCACATAAATAAAAGTGTATACACTTCCCTAATAAAGGGAACAACATGTTAATTTTTTTATTTTTCTTTTCATCTCTCCTACAAGACACATTTACTCCAAGCTATCCCAAGAACCATGCTCCATCCAAAATAATTTTTCTTCACACACAAGAGTGGTGGCTTAGTTATCCACCAAACTAATTTGAATCATTACATGACATATCCTCAAATAGAGTACATGCTAGCCTCCCTCAAATCCCACAGAGTGAGATGTTGTATGCCTCCAAGTTACACAAAAGGGAAGGGAACACGGTTTAAAAACACACATCCAACTAACTCAATACGACCACCAAAGGAAAAAAATAAAGGAACTCTAAGTTTCTTCATGGATGGGAAGACGGGCGAGAATTTCCATTTCCAAAATTTGAAAATATATATCTTACATTTTTCCAACAAGAAATCCATACTCCAAACTTGACATAACTCCAAATCCCAACTCGAAGACTTCTCCTTGCCAAGATTTTCCAATCCTTATAAGTTATCCTTGGAAAGGAAGGAGATGAGATTTTGAACCTAGTGGTGCAAATTAATTAACATCAATTAGTATTATTTTCACTAATCCATAGTCATTTATTCATCGACCTAGGAAGCAAAACTTTCAACTCTGCCAAATTTTTATACACAATTATAGGTGCTTACGAGGTATAAAATAAAATATTATTGTCATAAAAAATAGAAATATAATGCTAGAAGTAAAATACATTGCAGATGAAATTAATTCCTACAAATAAGTAATAAAGCGAGATAAAATCATAACACGAGTAAAGGAATGAACTGTTGTAATTTTAATCTATACATGCAAGGAACTAAAACAACAAACATAAAGGAAAGGGGGTTTAGAAAACCACAAGTGGGACATGCCTTGGGTGCTAACCCTTCCTAAGGCTTGTGTCTATAGAAAAATGATATAACTCAAATTTTATTCATCAACATGAAGATTCATATTGAAACTTACAATAATTCCTCCACTATGGATCGATATCTACTATAGTCTCGCCACTCTCTCTAATCAACAGAGACATGAAGAGACTCCTTAAAACTAACAAATACAATTTGATTACATAAAAGATCACTACCAATAAATCTATATCTTCTTATGCATGAAATAATAACTGAAGAAAAGGTTTTCTAATACAACAACATAACTAATGGTTTAATATAGCAATCAAGTTAAATCAACTAGTTCCACAGTAGTTGTAGAGGATAATTAGGTATTGACATGAGATCTAATTTTTGTTGTTGTAACTACTTTATTTATTTCCATTCATGAACTCATGTGAAGTATCCACATTGATCTAGCTTCCCATAATCACGATCTTGGTTCATTTTAACACCCCCTCCGAAAAACTAGTTTAGAATGGGTGGTGAATCTCCAAAATCCACTTTTGAATCGATGGAGAATTTTTGAAAATGGTTTCATGGAAAAGGTGATTTGGCAAGTCACAAATTTCCTATATTTTGTATAGTTGGATGACTGTCTCACCCATATTAGATGGATAGGGTTGGATGACCATCTCTTTTACATTATACAGACTATGTTGGATGACCGTATCTCCGTGTTAGGCGGATTGGGTTAGATGAACATCTCTTCTACATTGTATGGACTATGTTAGGTAGTCATTTTTCCCATGTTAGATAGATAGGGTTGGATGATCATCTCTTATACATTATATGGATGTGTTAGATGGTCATCTCTCCCATGTTATATTGATAGGGTTTGATGTCCATATATTCTATATTTTATGGATTGAGTTAGATGATTTGTATTTCCCCTAATAGATGGATATGGTTGGCGGCCATCTCTTCTACATTATACAGATGTGTTATACGATCATCACTCCTATGTTATATGGATAGGGTTGGATGGCCATATCTTCTAAATTATATGAAATGTGTTGGATGACCATATCTCCCACGTTAGACATATAGGTTTGGACATCTATCTCTTTCGCATTATACAAAATGTGCTCGATATTTGTCTCTCCCATATTATATGGATAGGGTTCGGACAGTTGTATCTTATGTATTGTACAAACTGTGTTGGATGGCCATCTCTCCCCTATTAGATAGATAGGGTTAGACGACTATCTCTTTGACCTTTGGATGGTCATCTATCATACTCGGATGGTGCTAGGTTGGATGATCACCTTTTATTAATGTCTATCCCATGTGCACACATGTGTCTCTTTCATGGCCATCATAAGTGTAGGATGACGGGCTTGGAAACTTGTTTATGTATTGAGAAGGGAATAAACACATATAAAATACATTATGTTATATATTATACCTCACCAAATATTTGCACATTTTGATTAGAAATGTTGGTGAAATACATGCATAAATTAATTTTTACATATAAATCGTAGGCTAATTGACCCATAAAAATGACTTGTCGGTGGAAATTTTAAGTGAATGGGAGGCAACTAATTTTTGACAATTCACCATTTCCAATTTCAAAAATCCCTAATATTTTTAAGTTTATAAAAATTCACCACTAAAATTTTCCCTCCAAGTTATATATGTGCATGCTCTCCTTTAGCTATAGGTGCTTTGCTTTGCAGCATTTGAGTCCCATTTATTACATGTCAATTGTTGTAGATGAGTCCCTTTCATTGTGACATAGTTCCTTCTGCTACATGTTAGTGAAAACATATAGCATCTTCTTGCAAACAAGTATGGCATTTACACAAAGAACTAGTAATCATTTCATTACATCCAAGAGATTAACATACACATTCAAAATCCATAAAATAGAGTAACTTAGTAATAGCTATATTAATTAATATAAGTTCCATAAGTTTTAGTTCAAGTGGAGATGTCTGATAGGATAACAAGGATAAACAGTGTAAGGGTATACAAAATATACAAAAGATGAGATAATTAAAATATTAATTAAAGGTTCTCATCACACCCCTAGACTTAGTTTCTTTAATGTCTTCATTTAAGAATTCATTGTTTATCCTTTGCTTTCTTGGGGTCCACCTAGATGATGTTGCACAATTTCCTAAAGTTGGTTGGCATGGATGTTTCCTCTAGTTCAGTAAATAAATATCCTGCATTCCTCCTATATTGTTCCATTATCCTTTCCTTCAATTCCTCATTTAGTTATTTATCCCTAGACCAATGAGGTATTGGATAGTGGAAAATAGGTGGATAGTATCCAATAGGGAACCAAGTTTTTCCACATCCCCTTGCTACCTCAATATATGGATTGATTCTCTGGAGAGTTGGGATAATGTTTGGATATGAATGTATTTCTTTTCTCCTCAGCTCTAGTGATATTTCTTCCCATCTTCTTCTGCATGCTTGCACTATTTCTGCACCATTGAACCTAATGTGATCTCTAACCTCATCATGGAATTCTTCTCTCATCCTGTATACCCTCTATTTTATTTTCTTCTCCTTCATAAATTTACCATACTCTTCTATCATTTCCTTAGCATTACATGCCTCTTCTCCGATCATAAATGGTTGGTATTTACACAGTTGTCTATCTTCTACCATTTTCCCCCCTATATAGCTCATTATAAAAGTAAGAACATAGTTCCCAAACTTGTACATCCCTAATGTAGAGAATAGGGATCCAGTCTCTGTCATATTCTAAAGCATAATTGAACATATATAGTTCACAAAGAAGTAACTGGATCTCATGGGGAATTTTTAGATATATTCTAAAGAAAGGATTTGCTCCAATGATATCAAATGGTATGTCATTATTGATATAAGTGTATTTCAATTGCAACATTTGTTCCTTTAAAAATACAACATAAATATTTTATGGTGGCCTACATTTGAATATCCCATTCATTACCTTAATTGTAGCTTCTTGTTTCTTTTTAAGCCTTGCAATCTCATTGTCCTTTTCCCTTAATTGTCTATCTTTTCCTCTAGATCCTAGTTATGTTAAAAGAGTAACTCTTCCTTTTCTCTTTCCCACCTTCTTTGTAGCTTGTTACAATAATTCTCAAACTTCTACACCTAATATTCTAAATTGGTTTGGGTTGCCATATTTCTACATTTTGGCCTCTAGGAGGCTCTCTAAAAACTTCTTGTATGAAAACCTATGGCTATAGGTTGAGTGGTAGTATTGGTGGAGACACAATTTTGAGATTACGTGAGTGATATCTCGGGGCAACTGGAGAACCGTATACATGTATTAGCTCAATAGATTCATCAACAAGTTTTGATTCAAAGGTTTGGATAATGTGTTCAATTGTATCTTCTATATCAAGTGGTAAAATTTCTTTAGTATCCATGACATTGGTCTATGTTTCATTTATTGTTATAGCTATCATTTCCACATGATATTCTTCATTATTTGTGGCTAAAGTGGCTACTTCCTCAAATTCTTCAATTACGACTTCCTCTTTATGTTGTGCATGAACTTCCTATGCTTCTTCAAGGCTATTATGAATATTGGTAGTATTTTCAAATTCTTCAACCTGGCATTACTTCTTCATGTTGTAATTGGGTTTCCCAAAGCATGAACGACCTTTGTATAAACCTCAATTGGTTTAGTAGGGAACTCACTATCAGGTTGTTCACCTAATTCTTCCTCCTTTTTCTTTTCTACTTCCTTAGTTTATTCCTCCATGGTGTGTTTTCATCTATGTTTATATGGGATTCCTACTTAACCTCTATTGGAATAGCTTTCTCCTTATTTTCTAGTCCCTCTTCATCAATGTCTAGAAAAAATTGAATGTTCTTACTAAGTTTTGAGGTTCTGGTATTTTTAGGATTAAGCCTATTTGACCTCTTTGATGGCTCAGAGACTTTAGTTGAGGATTTTCATTTACTTTTGGAGGAAGAGGACTCCGGTGTTGATACATTTAGCAATGCTTCAGCAACCAAAACCTTGTCAGGAGATATTGGTTTAGCACATTGTTTTGGAGATTGAGGTTTATCATGGATGGGTGTCTATTTAGGTATGGAAGGGAAGGAATGGGGCTTTATGTAGGAGTATGGGTTTGATCTGAATCGAGGCTGAAGCTAAGGATTAGGGTGGAGCCATAGAAGAACTAGTTGAGCCTCTTTTCTTTTTCTTACCCTTTCCCAACAAATCATTAATATGCTTTGCTCGAGAAAATTCTCCCCATTTATTGTAGGATGTTCAGTTACCAATGCATGTTTGAAAATTAAAGTGACAAGGCAATGATGAGACAAGGAAGACCTTCCCCTTTGTGATTCCCTACTCATCTTCTTCAAACTCTCATGCAATAAATTTGGTACATTCACATTTCTACCATTCTTCAAATGATTTAGCATTTTAAAATGGACAATGTTTAACCATGAATACCGACCCTCACAGGTAAAATATTTTATGATATAATTTGACACATCTTCCCAAAAGGATTTTAAATAATTTTGTATAGTACCTTGTATATCTAGCAAAAAGTTTTCATCCTCATCTATGAATTCTGCATGAGCTTCCTCTAGGTTGGATTTTGTAGGATACACCTCACCTTCTATTGGTAGTCCAAGTGATTGCAGCCAATATTTCATCATCAACCTTAACTTTCAAACCATTTATTGTTGTGTACATGTCCTTGAAGGTGGTGGAAAATTCTATGACCATAGCCTCATTGAAACCTTGGAAATTATTGATGTAATCCATCCAACCATTATCATAAAATTATAGTAGAATTTGTGGTTGATTCCACAACTAAAAATGATCTGTTCGTTCTTATTATCAATTATCCACTCATTGTTAAGTTATGTAACTTTTATAAACTCTACAAACTAGGAGGTTTCTCTTTTAGAATTGATGATGTAAAATTCAAATGAGTGAAAGAAATCAAGTATTTTATGTCTTCAAATTTTGTAACCGATTCAAACGCACCTCAAAAGGGCATGCATTAATTATATTTAAAGGATACACCTGTGTGAGGTGCTGAGATGGTATGACATGGGAGAAAGGTCACTTTATAAAAGGTGGTGAAACATTATGTTAAATAAAGTTTATTGAAAACTTGACACATATTAATTAAATATTTTTTTCTAGCATTACTTTATTAAAGGAAATCGAGTGCACTTAACTCAAGATATACGTTGTATGATTGTGACATGTACCTTATTAGATTTTGCACCATTGGGTGTATGCATGAGGCTACATGTTGAGGTATTACGTGGTTGTAAGTAGTGTTGCTATAGGCCCTATTGCTTCAGGTCTTGTTGTATAGAATAATCTCCATAAAAAACTCAATTAATTCCTAGAGAGGGAAGATTGAATTTTTACCATGCTAACTATCTTCATATTTTTGTGCTCATTTATTTGGGCTCTTTATTCTTCATAAAATCAGGTTCTATCAAAATGGAAATTAAAAGAGGATTTGGTTGCATGTTGTTGAAAGTGGATGTTCTAGTCTTTGCACCACCTCTTTTCATCAGAGATTATGCACACCTTGCTGCAAATAATCCAAATCCTGTAAAATAGAAATGCTAATAAAATAAAACATGTTAGTGAGTGGTGTTGATCACCATAAAGGATGATCACATCACTTTTATTCATCCTTTGGGTATGCATAAAGCTAGATAAACCAAGGCCATTGAATATATCATTACCCTAAACTTCAGAAGATGAACCATCAAGTTCAACTTCTATTCTCAATTCTGATGTTCTCGGTTTCATCCTTCTTTGGCCTCCTCCAAACTATTTTATGAAGGTGTTCTTATCAGCTAGATTATAATATAACCTCAATCTATGATCATTCACTAGTAGTTTTAATCTCACAGGATCAATGGTTTTGAGTTTCATAGCTCCATTGGGAAATATCTTCATAATATCATAATGACCTAGCCACCTTGTCCTGAGATTTCCCATGTTATATTTATATTTGGAGTCAAAGAGAAGTGCCTAATCACCTTCTTGAAATTGCCTTGTTTTAATGAACCAATCATGCCACTTGATCATATGTTTTACTACCACCTCTATATTATAAACAACCTACCTCCTCATTTCATCCAACTCATTGAGTTCAATAATCCTTTTCCTATGAGCTTAGGAAAAATCTATGCCCAATGCTAATACGTTCAAATTAAATAGGGATAATAACAGTCTTACCATATAGTAGCTCAAAAGGTGTGAATCTAGTTATTGTTTTACATGTGATATTGAATTCCCAAACTACCTCTAGAATTCTTTATAACCAATCCATTCTATGCAATATAATAGTCTTTGTCAAGATAGCTTCAATTTCTTTGTTTGTTACTTCATCTTGGTCATTGGATTGTGGATGATAAGATATGGAATTCTTATGCATGATTTCATATTTTGTAGCTAAATCAACAATAAATTTAATAGTTAAGTAGGTAACTTGATCTGTGATAATCTCTCTTAACACTCCACACCTTGTAAAGATATGGTCATATAGGAATTTTACAACTTTTTCACTCTTCTCATTTGGTAATGCTTTCACTTATGTCCATTTGGTGAGGTAGTGTTGTTATCTCTAAATCACAACACACTATGGTTTGAACAAGTGTGTGTTCTTGAGATCACGGTGTGATTGGATTACATGGGTACTATTTCCAACTTCAGGACTTGCCACTCGAGATAGACCTCCAGAGAAAGCTAGTTCTTGCTCCTAAACTACCTGCCACAATCTACTCTAATGCAAGAAAAATATCTTTCCTAATCTAACCTTCCAAAGGACCAAGGAGAGAGAGTGTACGAAAACAAATCCTACACTAAAGTGGTGATACACCAAAAAAGGGGAGTGTGATAATATTTTTCCAATGTGTGAAAAGTAGGTGCAAAATGCATACTATAAGGGGTGATAACAGTTATTCACAATCTAGAAACTGCATTCACAACAATATTTCATGCACACATAATGATAATGAATCCCTGCAAGAGTATAAATATACACAATATATTTGCATAAAATTTAAGGGGCAAGAGGAATGCAAACAAACATAGTAGGGGAAGATACATCCACAAACTTGCATCTATTACTTCATAAGTATGCACAATCCAATCTATTACAAGATAAGGGCCTAGATCACCATGCAAGGAGTCCACTACAAGGGGCTACAGCACATTGGCTTCACAAAATAATTTTTACAAAGTTTTTATACACAAAAACTATCTCCTTTACAATAATCCCAACACTCCAATTTATAGAAAGTGAGAAGAGAGAGAGAGGGAAAATGAAAATCCTAAAATGTCCTTTAACCACTTGCAAGATGTATTAAATTAAGTGAAATGATGTTATGTTTCTTACAAAAGTCTCCCCATACTATCCCATAACTTGTAGTAGTGAGAAATGTTAGCCCATGCTCCATTGACTACATCCCAACTACCAAATAAAACACTCTTATGAACTTGGGAATGTTTTCTACAAAATCTCCATCTATTCTTCATCAAATTATGTATTTATTGATTTTTTTCATTGGTATCAAAACCATGATTCCAATGGTACCAATTTTGTGTGTTTTTCGTTGAGAAATGCAAAGGTTATGACCTTCTGAGTGCGGGCAGTTATTTTGGGTCTGCCAGGCATTTGTGTCATTTAATGGGAATGAGCATTTAATTCATCAGAGATGGAGATTTTTCATTTATTTTCATATATAAATCCTCATTAAAATTAATAAATCCAATTTCTATGGTGTAGAGAATGTCATGCCTGCGTTCCGAGAAAGTCATATTTTGTGAAAATCGAAGCTCGGGGTCAAATGTTATGGTCGTTTAAAGTTTGGGGTCTGATTTGCACTGTTTTCCCTTGCATGTGGTTGTATCAGGTATTTTGAGTCTTGGTGTCCCAGATGTCCCATGTGCAACTTGGTTTGAAAACCTCCACTTCATCCGCACCACTTTCAACCCACCTTACAAATCAGGCAAGTCAGCAAAATCAGGTTTAGACGTCCCATGTGTCCCACCGTTGACCACCACTCGCCTACTTCCCTTTGCAAATAAGAGAAATTGGCTTTGTGGGTCATGGATTTCCTACATGTACCTATGCTACCTGGGACATTTCGACATGATTTTTTTGATCCCTTCGCAAATTAGTCATTTTGGCTTTGCGGGTCCCAGCTGTCCCGATGTCCCGCGGACCACTTGGGTCAAATTTACCCAGTTTTTCTGATTTTAACTTCCTACGGCAATTTCAGAATTTTTAGGTCCCACATGTCCCATGCATACCTATGCGGCTTGGGCCAAAAAAACCCAATTTTTCCGCATTTCACTAGAACAGGCCAAATTTTTGGATTTTTTCAATTTTGTCTAACTCCTTGAATTTTTTCCTTGGATGGGGGTTAGAAAAGAGCCAAAGGGACCTTTAAAACCTAATTTTTTTCCTTGAGCCATTTCTAATTGCTCAAGCCTGAAGAAATGATGTAGGTTATCAAAATTACCTTGACGGGTGGATTTTGGATAACAAGTGTTTCATCGGATTATAGTAGAAAATGAAACAGATAAGGTAGAAAGGCCAAGGAGGAATACATGTTATTATGTTAGTCAAAGGTTGAGTGCATGCATTTCTGATTTCTGATCCAAGCTAATTGTGTGAGCTTCCTTTTGGCTAGGAGGAACTACCTATAATACAAATCAAGACCACAAGATATAGTTAATAGAAAAAGTTAGTGGACTACCTAGCGTGAGCTAGATCTAGGAAGTGTGATACTTCCTTGACAATTGTCAATCCATTGATATATAACTCAATATAAAATAAATAAACATGCAAATAAAAGAATCTAATGCTAGTGTTCGATTTAGGTGTCTCAGACTACTATCAAGTGTCAATCCAATTAAATTATTGATAAGGAGACCGGTTAAGGTCTCGGGTCATGTTGCGGAGTTGGGCAAGTGGTATGAGGGTTACAAACGGGCTCTGGGTAATATTTGGTGAATATTGGGTTGATTAGGAAGCCTTCTGGTCTAATGTAATTTTACCAGCACGAGAGACCAATATCATTCAAGGTGACCAATCTTGATAAAGGTATGAATGATGGCAGTTTAGGATGACCAATATCGATTCATGTGTGAAATGGTATAATGTCAAAAGTGGGTATCCAAGCTCTCTCGTGTCGGCACAAAATTTGGGAAGGTTTGTTGTGAGGTTTTAGGTGGGGTATCAGGTTTGGGTGAGGTTTTTGAGGTTTAGGGAAGTTTTGGTCAAATTTGATAGAATACATAGTGACCAACATCACCTAGTGACCGATGCTAGTGAAGAGGGGAAACCGATGACGATTACGATGGATGGTGTCGGTAGGGGAAAAATGGTGGTAATTAAAAAAGTAGTTTTAGACTTCTCTATGATTACACAGAGAATGAAGGGAGGATGGTTGGGTTTGTAATAATTCCGGGAAGAATCGGAATGCATAGAGGTTAGGTATGGAGATCCAGAAGGTTGTGGGTGGTTAGATGGGTAGATTGGTAAGAAGGTGGGATGGAGGAATGTAGGGAGGAATAAGATGTAATAACAAAATATAATGAACCTACACTTTAAGAAAGTACAAAATGATGAAAATCAAGTATACTTACTAGCATAGCATATCGGTAGGTGAAGGAAGGAAGTAGTTGATCCATGAAGAAATTTGTGGTCAGTTTCACGGCAATACTTCCCAGAGTGTTCTTGTGAATATTCTAATGCCTTAGGATGAGCATCAGGTGCTTGCTTGGGCCTATGGTTGAGTATATCCCATTATCTGGATGCTGAGAAGTCTTTGATTCATGCTTGAATGCAATAGAACTCTCTAAACTCAAAAATTACCAACCCCGTAAAATGTTGCAAAACTATATATAAGGTAACCAATGATGGTTAGGGTGACTCAGATTGCATCGGTTAAGGAGGGAAATCCTAGGTTTGATAAAAATAGGCAAATCTTTGCTATTTTTGGCATGCCCTGATTGTCAATCCATGTCTCAAGTGAGGGTTAACACTTAGACAAGTGGGAGTGTTGTTAGAGAAGGAATATGAATTTTATTTTAGGGTTTGAAAGAGTCCCATTTGGTTAAGATAAGTAGAGACTCAATCTTAGTTAATCAATAGATTAATAATAAGTCCATTGTGAGGTGTCTAGGTGAGGGGTAAATTAACTTAATTAAAGTAATTAAATGAATTAATAATGTGAGGATGAACATAAATTCATTTTTAAGTAATTAAATTAATATGAAAGCAGGGTAAGGGGTCATGGTTAAGTGAACATGTTATGTTAACTGATTAAATGGGACCAAGGGGAGTGTGACCAAAATTTAGTGTCTACATTTTCCTCTTTTTTCATGTAGCTTGTATTGGTAAGTGATGCTAACAAAAATAGGAAGTGTTTTCCCCAAATATAGGTGATATTGGGGTTTCCCAACTACGGGTGGAAGTGATCCCCTCAAACCAGAACTAATGAGGTGTTAAATAGAGTTAGTAAGTGGTTTAAGTGATGAAAGTGAGGGTAGGATGGTTGAGGTAAGGGTATGGTCATTATCGGTAATGGGTAATGGGTAATGGTTATATTGGATAATGGGTAATGGAAATCAAATGCACACACACGTATAGATTGTGATGCAAAGTACTAGGTGGAAGATCTTGCAAAATCTACATTGTCAAAAGGGAGATAGGTTTATCCAAACAAGGTTGAAGTGATTCAAGTATCCAAGGTATAAGATATGGTCATGAAGAAAAATGAGGTCTGATGTAGGAATGGGTAATAGGTTTTGTTCCATGGCACCAAAGGTATGGTTGGGATAAACATCATGTCATTAGGCTAGGTAAGGTCATTAGGCTAAACAACACAGTAACAACATTGTAAGGTATAACAAGTACATGATTTCTCATGTCGCAAAAGGTGGTTTAGGTCGTGGTATGTTGGGTAGGGCACATGTAAGGCCAAGGTATAGATAAATAACAAGTCCCTAAATGTAGTTAAGGAAATGTATAGGTAGTGTAGGTTTGTGGGTAGGGTGTAATAAGTAATGTGAAATGATTGATGTATGATATGGTGATGTAATAACAATGGTAAATATGTATATTTTTATGAATTTTTAATTTCCAAGTTTTGTGTAAAAATTGAAACTAACTATGGTAGAATTTAAATGTAAAGGGGGAAATTGGTTAGGGGAAAGAGTGGATGAGCTAACCTCCAAGGGCCCCATGTCTTTAGAGTGTTGCCTACATAGCCTTGGTGAAAAGGGGCCTCAGGATGATGTAGTTCTCCCATATTCTAGGGAAGAATATGATGAGGTAGAGGAATATGCTAGTAGGTGGTAGGCATGATTGAGTCTCGCCTCGATTCGGCATGGTTGAGTTTAGGTCATTTAGGCATGGGTGATATTGAGGTTGAATAGGTATGGGTGATTTTAGGTGAAAGAGGAATTCCAAGAATATAGGTGTCGAAGGTCTGGTCTTGTATAGGATAATCAATAAGTAAGAAAAAGGTGAATATTAAGAGGAGACAAAAGTTCCACCTAATTTATAAGAAACTTGATGATTCTAGCATACCCAAGATTGGTATTATGAACATAAAACCACAAAAGGTGTTGCATAATTGATTGTTCTATTGGTGAAGAAGGTCACATGATCACTAAATTTCACATTTGTGGCACGTCCCTTGAAAAGGTGGAAGGTTAGAAAGGCAAGATGGTGAGGTGAAAGAAGGCTTGTTTAGCGTAACCTTGCATGTGTCATCATGCCTTTTTATAAGAGACTCGAGATCAAAATAGGTAAGTCCATGACGAAAAAGTTAGCTTTTTATTTTTGCTTTTGTTTTTATAGATTGATCGATGCGGGAAGTCTATGTGAGATGAGTAGAATATCTCCTTGAGGTCTTCATGAAGCTGATTGATGCAGAAGTGTCGAATATTTGTTATTTTAGTTTTGTAGGAATAGTCTTCTTTGTGTGATAGACTATGTACAGTATGGCTAGCTTTGTATAGTTGTCCTTCGAGGGAGTAGTCGATTTGTAGTAACAAGATAGAAATATTAGATGTCCTTTTGAGGTATTCATATTTTTAGAGAAGTTTGACTCAAGGAGTTTTTAATTTGAAAGTCCCATATATTGCTTTTTGAATTATTATTTTTTGGACTTTTAGGTCATGGACAAGACTATAGAGAAGGATAGGCTCCTGTTATGAAGACAAAACCATAGTACACAGGGTTAGCTATGAAAGAAAGGTTTTAAGTGATGAACGACCATGGGATTGCATCTTGAAACAAATGGAAAACTATCCATGAGAATCATGTCATGAGTAGAGCCATGGTACTCATATTAAAGATAAGGTGAAAAAGTGACGGGTAATCACATGATTCTTGTTTAATCATTGATTTTTAAAATATGTAAGTGAAAGGTGAATGGTGCTCAGGGATAAGCATTTTATAGACATATGGTGATCTAAGAGCTTATTCAACAATAGAATGGTCAAAGATGTAAGGCATTGAGGTGCTCATGTTCGGGTTAACCTTCGAGTGAAGAAAAACAATAAGCACATGACCCATAGGTATGAGTAATGATATAGGGTCCAAGCCAATTAGGGGAAAATTTTCCCTATTTACTTTTCTCCTCTTTTCTTCATGTTTATTTTCTTTTAGGATGATTTTGCTGACCTAGAAGGTTCTTTCTTGGAAAAATTTATTGTAGGCATGTTTGATACATTTTTGGTAGATTTGGAGGTGATCAAGAGCATTGAGATGGAGTTCGTCTAATAGCATGAGTTATGCTAAATGGTCCTAGAAAAAATCATCATTGAGCATGTCTTTGAGTGAGATACAAAAATATGGAATTTGGATTCAAAAAGTAGGAAAACCTATATAGTGTAAACCAAAGAGAAAGGTGTTACAAGAGTTAAGGTACAAATACTAGTGTGATAAGCCCATAAGGAAAAAGAATTGTGCATATGCCAATACTTTCAAGTATCGTCAACTAATTTCATAATAATTTTGTTTAAGGTTTTGTTAGATGATTCAACTTGGCCATTTTTTTTAGGATATTAAGGTGAAGAAAAACTAGGTTGAATGCCAAAGGCATCACGAGAGTTTCTGTAGGGTTTTGGTTTTGAATTTTTTTCTTTTATTAGTGATGAGGTAGTGAGAAACACCAAAGTTACAAATAATGTGATTGTTGATGAATTCACATATTTTCTCAGCTTTCTTAGAAATGAGACGCATGGATTCCACCCATTTAGTGTAGAATTCAATAGTGATAATAATCCATTGATGATATTGGGAAGAATAAGGATTAATCTCTCCAACAAGATCCAAACCCCATTGAGAGAAAGGCCAAAGGTCTCGTGTGACTTGTTAGGCGTGACTGGGGTATGATGAATATTAGTATGTTCTTTGAAACTTTAGAAAACACTTGACATAGTCACAAAAATCACTATTTAGGGTTGGACAGTAATAGCCTAGGTGGAGAATGCATTTAGCGATAACTAAACCACTAAAGTGACCCCACAAATTCCGTCGTGAACTTCCTTGATGGTGTAGGGAATTTCAGAACTTGTAAGGCATCGTAAGAGGATACCATCAAAGCCATGTTTATAAAGAATACCACCCATGATGACATAATGAGAGACACTTTTGAGAAAGGCTCATTGTCCATTGCGAGTAAGATCTAGAGGTAGAATTGAAAGGGAAAGGTAGTCAACAAACTTCTTATACCAAAGGTCACATGGGTCAGTTTCAATGGTTCCGACTAGGTTGACGTCTTGAAATAGATAAGAAGGTGATTGTAACCTTTATATGGTGACAAAGATTTTCGATTGGGAGGGTGAAGCAGGGATTTGAGAAGCAAGATAGTCCATGATGTATACAAATGTATTAGTAGAACACGGGGTGGTTTGAAGTTCATAACGGTCAAAGGTATTCAAAATTATGTCAACATGATGCTTATACTTTTGAAGTATCTTGTTACAAAACTAGAATATACCATTAACTTGGTTCACAACCAGTTGAGAATTACCAAAGATATTAATTTATTTAATGTCTAAGGCTATGTCGGTTTGAAGGTCTAATACGAGTGTTTAATATTCGGAAATATTTTTAGTACGATAAAAATATGATTTGAAATATAATGGCATAGGCACCTGTCAAGAGGAATGACAATAACCATGACCCCACCCCTATGCTGACATTTGGAACCATCAAAGAATAAGGTCATATGGTAAGTGGTATCATCCAAAAAATGGTAGTGATGGATTCATTAGGAAAATCAAAGTTATAGGATTGATTTCCATAGAAAGGTGCGTCTACGAGTTGATCAATGATGGTTTGTCTTTGACATATTTATAATGGATGAATTCTATTTCTAGGTTTGCAAGAAGCATGAGCCAATGTGTAGAATGTTGATATTGATAGGGATTAGCATACATGTAATGTAAGGGTTTTGTATTGGTGACAAAAAAGGTTTCGTGGTTAAGTAGGTAATGGTGAAGTTTAGTGGTGACAAAAACTAAGGATAAGTAGAGTCTTTTCAACATGGGTATATCTAGTTTCATAGTCTAAAAGCATATGGCTAATATAATAAACCACTTGTTCCCTATGTTTCTCTTCATGATGAGTGAGTGTGACACCTAAGGAGTGATCAGTAGCATAAATGTAAAGCTAAAATAGTTGGTCATCCCTAGGGGAATGAGCACAGTCGTTGGAGGAGGTATTGTTTTAAGGTGTCAAATGCTTTGTGGCATTCATTATCCCATTTGAAGGAGGCATCCTTTTTTAGGAGATGATGAAATTGGTGGCACTAGTCAGAAAGTTGTGAAATAAAATAACAAATAGATTGCAAATTACCTTGCAAACTACGAAGTTGATGAAGGTTATTAGGTAAAGGCATTTCAAGAATATCGTTTATTTTTGTGGCATAAACTTTAATTCCATCTAAAGAAAAAATAGTTCCAAGAAGCTTACTAGAGAGAAAACGAAGACACACTTCTTAGGTTGAAGGTAAACACAATACTTGATGAGATGGTCTAATATGACTTTAAGAAATCTTGTAAGGTATTTAGCTCAATTTTTTGATTTGGTGAGAATATTATCTACATAATCTTACAATATGCGATGTATAATGTCATGAAAGATATAAATCATGGCTTGTTGATATGTAGCACCAACGTTTTTAAGGCCAAAGGGCATGACATGGTAGTAGAAGGTCCCCTAAAGAGTGATTAAGGTGGTTCTATGTTGATCTTCTAGGTGATTAATATTTGGTTATAACCCAAGAAACCATCCATGAGTGATAACATCTCTTGACCTGGAAGTGATACAAATGAGTTGGTCAATACGAGGTAAAGGAAAAATTTTTGGGGCAAGCTAAGTTAAGGTCATGGAAATCCATGTAAATACAGAGTCCCCTATCACTTTTATGATAGGAACAATGTTAGATATCCATAGGAGATAATCAATGGGAAGAATGAAGGAAACCAAAAGGAGGCACTCGTGTTCTTCTTTGACAAGAAGGGTAATTCAAGGATGCATTTTCTACAGCTTCTATTTCACGGGGTTGGCTTTAGGAATAGTGGTGATATTGTGGACCATAATGTTTGGGTCGATACCAGGCATATCAGTGTAGGACCAAGAAAAAGCATTACAATGATCCTGAAGGAAAGAATTAAAAATTTCATGTTCAGGAGCATCTAAAGATTGACCTATTTTTAGAATGTGTGGGTCATCTTAAGTGTGAATATTGATTTCGATGGTCGATTCATTTAACATGGTTTATGTCTCATAATGTAACAACCGATGAATATAAGAATCTTCCGCACCAAGGTAGGTGAGAATATACTCATCATCCTAACATTGAACTATGTCAATAAAAGGTATATCATCATCGATCATGTCGGGATACGAGGAAGGGAAGAGAATATAGAGCCTTTCCATATCATTGATAAGTTAGAGGTCCCAGGGAAATTATGTTAATGAAAAAAAGTTAGGAGGAATGGTTAATTGATCCATAGACTTTGTAGGTGAAGGTGGTGAATTTGGTGAACTGGGTGGAGAAGGTTTATCATCCTCAATGAGTTTGACTCAAGCCTTTTTGGGAGATAGTTTGGAAAATCGAATACCACTATGGTATTTATGTTTACGATTGGTGCATGGGATGAAATTATGGTGGCCTTGTTCATAGAAACCAAAGCCAAAGCACTTCCAAGCACAATGGTGGAGGAAGGTGTGGGCGAAGTGGTGGTTAGTGAGAGATTGAAGGTCAAATGAAAATTGTCTAGTTTGGGAAGGTTGATCGGGTGAGTAGGTGAAAGCATCAAGTCCCCCATAACTTAAGTTGATTTTAAGGTGCGGAGTATCGTAAGGGAAAACCTCTCCAATGTGGTGATCATAGTGGGGTGCTGGTGAAGTTTACATACTCTTGAGGAGTGAGGAATGTGTCAATGTTATAAAGGTGGTATTCCCCATAGTGAGACATTGAAATGCACCTTTTAAGGGATCAATATTTGGTATGTGGGTAGCTAGAATGGATGAATTACCAAACAACAAGGAAGAAGAAGTATTAGATGGTTCGTAAGTAGATGGGTTGGTGGTTGGGTCAGCTACAAAGGTTATGGTAGTAGTGGTAATAGAGGAGTTAGGTGTGGAAGAGGTAGTGGTAACATTGGTGGATGGGGTCGTGGGTGAAGGAGAGGTGTTAGCGGTGGTGGATTCCTTAACCGGTATAAGTTCATCATTGGGTCGATACGAAATATTACATTTCTTGAATGGTGAAGGGTTGGCTAGAATGGTATAGTTATGACCTTCATGTTCAAATTTCAAATAATGGTGTAAGGTTGAAGGAACACAACCCATCACGTGGATCCAAGGTAGGCCAAATAGCATGTGTACTATAATTCCCACTCTAAGATATAGAATAATTTAGGAATGCACGGGGCCCACATGACTATGGAGAATGATGGTGCCAAGGGTATAAGTGATGGAATAATTGAATGAATAAAACATAATTGGGTTAATATGCATGTAATTGGTAGGGATGTGCATTTTGTTGTATGCATCGAGGAGATGATTTTAATTAGTATACCACCATCAATCATAATGCGTCGAACAAGTATATTATCAATGGAGATGGAAATGAATATGGTGGGATCATGATCATCTAATTAGAGAGGTGCAATCTCATCATCATAGAAACTGAGAGTGGCTACTTGATGAGTGGTGGCAGGTGCAAAGGAAGGGGATGGATAGGTGAGAGAGGCCACATGGTGAGGACCGATAATGAAGGCCATAGGAGTAGGGTCATTAGGTAAAACCTCAATAGATTACAGAACCTCCATGAGGGCCTATTGATGAGACTCAGAGGTTTGGACAAGGTCATACAAAGACATTTTGAGAGGAGATTGGTGCAATTGTTTAATCATTGTACGATGGGAAACCCCGTCAGAAATAGGGTATGTGGGTCCATGGATGGTGATTTTTGGTGCAGGTGTAGATGGGATATTGGGTACAAGAGTGGTAGATGGGTTGGTTTTTTCTCCTTTCCTTTTTCTTTCTAGGTGTGAGTGGCAATGTTAACCATATTAATATGGGGTAAGCGAGCAGCTGAGTCGTGATAGGTGTAGCGATAGGACGTAAAAGTCATGGTGATGGCATAAACTGGTGTTGTGAAAATAAGGCACTACATTGACATTTGGGTGGAGGTCTTACTAGCTCTCTTATGTGGACCATATTCATCTTGAATGTTGGAGGAGTATAAAATGGTTGTGGAGGTGGATTTGAGGGTCACTAAATAGGTAAGGGGCGATAATGTATGGTTATAGGTGAAGGTTGATCAAGGTCCTCTTCTAAAAGATCATTATCCTTAATGTTTCCTTTAGGAGGATAGAATTGGAGAAGAATGGTCTTAAGAGCCTTACCATTTTCCATGTCATGCCCTAGCACATGATGGTAGGTGAAAAATTTTGTATCGTCAAACCCTGCTGGTTTAGGTTTGAGTGGGTCATAAGGTCTAAGTGGTGGCAATGTGATGAAAAAGGTCTCTAAAAGGTTAAATAAGATGTTGGCGTAAGACCTTGCCAATGGATCACAATGTGAAGTGTGGATCTAGATGAAAGTGTGGGTGATTTTGGTGGGAGAGGTGCCATAGGAAGTGGAATTGGAATTGGAATAGATTTCACCATTGGTTTAGTAGGTAATATTGTTTTAGGTTTGGGTTGTACCTTCTTGGGAAAATATGTAGCAGATGAACTAGTAGTTGAAGGTGTTGTAGGTTTGACTACCTCTTTGGAGGGTAGTGGGCTTTTGGAATTTGGTTGCAACTTCCTCAAGTAAAGTTTAAGAAGGAGTGCATGATGTAGAATGGAAGATCGATGACGGAGGAGGACGGGTTAGCCAAGGTGATAATGGAGGTGTGGTGAAGGTTGCTAGAAGAGGCAAGGTGGAAGGTATTGGTTGAAGAGAAGGAAATATCATAGGTAGTGATGAGGCTATTGGAAGTGGTGTGGGTATAGGTGGTAAAATTTATGCAGTGCAAATGAAGGCATATGTTGTGTAGGTAAGTTGGGTGTAACAAAGGATCATGATGAGGAGGTGGGTTGTTGTGTTTTTAGTTTACCTTGGGTAGGAGGTTGTTTGGCCAAGATTGATTGGTGGGGTCCTAGGATAGATGGAAGGGGTGAAGGTGAGAGAGGGGTACTGGGAAAAACCGTTGTATGTGGCCCGGGAGGTTGGATATTCCTATTAGGTAGGGGAATAGTTTTTACATGTGTTTTTGAGGATGAGGTTAAATCTAGTTTAACAGGAGGATGGACTAATCTTGATGTCAGAATGACCCCTAATGGGGTAATGGTTCTAGATGCGGAGGTAGGTATAGGTGTAGGTAAGTTTTTAGGCATAGGAATAAGTTCAGTTTTTGGTAAAGATTTAGGTGTGGGTGAGGGTGATTAAGAATAGGTTTTTCCAATTGACATGGGCATGGTTGGTTTCATTTTCTAAAACACCCTTTGAAAAATCATGGAGGTATCAGTAGATAACATTTGCATCTAAGTTGAGAAATGTAGCCGAAGGCATCCCCAAAGTAAAGAATTATCAACATAATCCAAGTGGTCAGACAAATGTGAAAACTACACCATTATAGGAGGAGATGATGTTGATTTGGTAGTGATCCCTGTAAATGATGTATGTGAGACAGGAAATGGTTGGTTTCAGACTCTGTGGGTAAAATATCTAAGATAAAATTGACATGATCCTTGAAAGTTGGTGGAGAGTTGTCACCAATAGGAAGAGGTGCTTATAATGGATCTCCATAGGTAGGGGAGATGATGAGTAGGATGAGGTACATTCCTCTTTCGGTGAAGAGAAATGTAAGCATGACTCTACTATGGGTAGGAGAGTTAATACTATGGGTTGTTTGTCGTGGTTGAGAGGTACATGGGGAAACAACATCAACAGATATGGTGGAATCCTCCTTGGGTTAAGGGAGAGATAAGGAGACCGCTGCTCTATGGATAAAGGAGTAGATGAAACAGGTTCCTCTGTGGGTAAAAGATCTCGTGCAAGGATCTCCTTGATAGAGGGAGTAGGAGGAAACTAAGGAAGGGATGGTGTGATGTTGAAAACAACATGAACCTCATGAACATTATTTTTGTTTAGTGAAGGTTTTCTAGTTTAGTTAGATGATGGGGTGTGATTTGGGAATGAATTCTTGAAGATATGTAGGTTTTGATTAGCCGGTGCATTAGGGTTATCCAAGAAGAAATCTCTATTATCTAACATTTCTTGGACAATGTTTTTGAAATTTATGCAATTACCATCACTATGACCTTTAATGCAATAATAATTATAGTAATCATGTTCCTTGTACCATACGGGCATAGGACGAGAGGGGTCAAAACCAATATGTGGTTTGACGAGTAGAAGAGTGACTACTCGGATTTTAGAAGATTTTCTAAAACTGAAGAATAGGGTTCTCCTATTGGAGTGTATTTTGTTGCTCTCGCTTGAACTAAAAATATTGAATGGGAGAAAGGTTGGAAGAAGGTTTTGATTGATTGGATGGGTGAGATGGGCTAGCTTTCAAAACTACCACATGGGCAGATCCTTTTGCTTTGGAATATTTATTTTTGGGGTTTGGAAAGGAAAAGGCATCGTTTGGTTTAAATGCAGAATTTTTGTTACACAATTATATCTTTTTCTCTTAAATGGGACAAATTTCAAGTTTTTGAGCCATGGTGAACACCTCATCGAACATGCAAAAGGTTTGAACTTGGAGATTTTTTATATGTTCATGGCACAAGCCCTATAAACAAATATATTAGTTTGGTTTAAGGCAATTGGAATGTGAGATGGTTGATGAGGATTCGCCAATGAGCGACAAAATCTATGATAGATTTATCTGCATATTGTCTTGTTGAGTACAAGTCGGTCATGGTGGCCTTCTTGACAATATTGATCGAAAAATGGTATAGGAAAGCTTGAGCTACTTGGTTGAATGAGTAAATGGAGTGCCTAGGTAGACCACTATACCAATCCAATGTAGGTCCTATCAAGGACATTGAGAATGTTCGTAAGAGTAAAGCGTCATCATGAGTGATCAGATAACACCCATGTTTAAAAGACCGCAAGTGTTATTGTGGGTCTTCTTTGTTGTTGAACTAGTTGAATTTAGGAATTTCCCAATGCATAGGGTATGGATAGATGAATGGGATCATTGCCAATTTCATCATATGTCAAAGAGGTACATGATCCAGAGACCGATGATTCTAATGTCTGCATTGTAACGCGTCTCTCGTATGACTATTACTGTGATGACTTCCACTCTTGACATTGCAAATGTTGACATGTGATTTGTCTTAGGAAGGTGTACTCTTATGACTTTTGGAAATCATGTTTGTAATGGATAATTAATCATCTGTTGAAAAGGTTCATTTTGTTGTGATTTCTGCTTACTTGAAAATGAGGCCATTCATCTCTATGTACAACTTAAATTCACTTTTTTTTTAAAAAAGGATTATGAACTTTTATTTTTGTTGTCGTAACTTATTTGATGTTGACAGCAAAACCTTGGATCAATTCCATTGATCCAAGGTATGCTTCAGTTCTTCTTACTTTTTCATCTTGTTGACTTGGCATTCAGAAATGGAAAGGTGAAGTTGGATTGAGCCTTGTTTTGCATATAAATATGAAGGACCCTTCTTCAGGATCCTTGCTTTACAACAAGTTGTAAGTGATAGGCCTGGGTCTTCTTGTTAGTAATAAAATGTTGAATAGTGTATAAGGACCTTGGACCTATTACTAAAACTACTAAAGTTGACACCCTAACCTAAGTTGGCATGTTTTATATTTATTGAGTTTGGAAACAACCTAAGGAAAATAATATTTACCTAAGGACTAAGGTTGATTTCTAACCTAATAAAAATCTAACCTAAACTATTGCTAACCTAAGGGGTACCTATGGACTACTTGGCTAGTGGTAAGGTCGGTGGCGTCAGTTTTCAAGGCATTAATTGGAATTGATTTTGGCTTTAATGGCTATGGACTGCCAAATTTTGCTAGAGGCATTAGGAGATAGCAGATGCCAATTGGCATCACCACTAAATGGAAATTGCATGCAAAATTTTAAATTAAGGCATCACCAAATATTGATGGTGATGGTGTGGAGAAATAGGAGGGAAATTAGTTGTCCTTTTCATTAATTGATTTTGGTTTGGCGAGGAAACCACCTAGGGAAAATTCATGGTGGGTTTTGGTATTGTTGTTTTGATCTTCAGTTCATTTTGAGTTTTTTCTCTGCATGGAGTTTTTTGGTTCTTCGAACCAATAGTTCTATTTTGCATCTAGTTGTTATTTTCACATTCTTGAGCTATTTTGGACTCTGTGGAAGTATAAGAAGAAGTGGAAGAGTTGAGGAGGTGGACATTGTGTGGAGAAAAAGAGGTTGTTGAGGCTCGGCTGGGAAATCTTCTACAAATCAAGAAGAAGCTCTATCAGGCATGATAGGCTCTACCCATTAAGTTTTTCTACTTTTTCCTAAATGTCTTCATTAAAAGAACTATGCTCTTAGGGAACAAATGGATTTTTATGTGATGTTTATCTTGCATTTGATGCTTGTATTTTTCATTGTATGCTTCTTCTTGGATTCACTGTTAGATGTAAATACGATTTGGGTTTGTTTCCTTTGTTGGAAAAAGGTATGAAACATGTTTAACTTCTGTTTGGACTTGAGATATATGTTTTGGGTTATTGTTGAACTTTGTTGGAAAAATTTATGAAAAATTCTTATCTTATATTGAACTTGAGATCATGGTTAAACTTTAGTATGATTTGTTTAAGTTGTGCTAAAATTGGATAACAATGGAATAGATCACCTCAAGATCAACTTGTCCTTTAGCATGGTTGTTAGTTTAATTATGCTTGAGTGATCTATGGAATGGTTTATTGAATTCAATTACATTTTCTCTGGTTGGGGAAAGGATGGTCTAGGTTCATTCTTTTTGACCTGTTGTGTATGTCTTTCTCTTTTCAAAGATGTAGTTGATATTGTAGAAGCTTGTGGGAATTAAGGTTGAAAGGTAGAGTAACTCAAATCTATCTAACTTGATGGATGCTTGAAGGAAATAGACTGTAATGTTTTTGGGTTTATCTCTTCTTCTGAGCTTGACTTCATGCATGGAACTTGTAGTCATGTCATCATATTGTTTGTCTCCCTCTCGAGTTATGAACCTGGGTTGGGTTTTATTCTTCCTATTCCAGTTGACTGTTTCATTGAACAATGTAAAGATGCATGGTTCTAAGTTGGGTTGAATGGAAGTTTTTACTGTAAGTATTTCTCTCAAATTTTCATTCACCATCAATTGATGGGTAAGCTATTGTGTTATCTCCTTGAAAAGGTAATCATCACTTTAAAAAAGGGTAAATTACTGAAATGATTACTCTCTCTCTTCTTTGTTTGTGAAACTGGGATATCTCCTTGAACTATTGCTATTATTGTTTAGAAGGAATAAAATTTTCAGTTGTAGATTTTGTGCTACAATTGTTGTTGTCGATTGTGAGTTAGGAGAAATCAATTTTAGTCTACAGCTTTTATGTTACGGTTTTTGTTATTGATTGTAAGTTTGAATGGTTCTTTGGAATTCAATGGTTGTTTGGAGTTAAGTGTTTTCTTGGCATTGGGTAATCAAATCTGTCTCGGTTATTTTTTGATCTTGGTAAGAGTACCTCTGTTAAGGAATGAGTAATGATATCTTATCTTACCATTATTCATTTGTATCCCTTCATTTGTCCTAAGTTAAGGTATTTACAATACCGTCCTCTTTGAATTCGAAGGTAGATGTATGTTGTTCTCTTTCTCTCTGATTTGGGAAAGTTATCTATACCAAGTCTTATTTAACCTCTATCGGGCTTTAAAATGAAAAATAGTAGAGGCTAGACTTGTCTATTATGTTCTTGCTTGGATTAAGAATGAACAATCTCTTTCTCTTTTCTTTTCATCTTACATCGGTAGCACTGGAAGAGGGAAATGACCTATTCAGCTATATCATTATGTCACCACTAGGACTTGCTTGATGTATCAAACCCTTTTGTGATAGAAAATGTTAGCTGAAGCAAAAAGGTTACTCTAAATTTTTGTCATGTTAGATTGGGAATTTCTAAGTAAGTCTCTTTTGGAGTAAAAATAAGAATTGTAGGATTTGTAGCTGATTACTAAATCCCTCCTTTCTTCTCTTGACTTTTACATTTGAAATGATGTACTTGTTGTGATGAGTGATTAGTTCCAAGTGCATGACAAATTGAATTCATTCCTTGTCAAATCTATTTGATGCAGATCCTAAAACTTAGATTGGTTTTTAATCTGAATTTAGGATATAGATTCTTAAATAAGAAACTCTTTCCTAAAGATGTTGTTGGTTCATCCTAAATTTATCCTAATGTTTTGATTGATTTTATATTTTAGGATGAAGTTAAGTTATTGCTGAGATAAAAGTATTATTGTTCCATCTAATGTAGATTGTTCCTTTGAGATATTAGTGTTAGTATCTTCTCAGGTTAGATGGAATTAAATAGGATGTGGATCATAAAAATCTATAAATGAAAAGTAGTTTGTGATTGGTGAATTATCATTTATCTGGATTAATGTTTTAATTCCTTCTATGAAATCATTGGTTGAAAGTTGATTCTGATTATGTCATGATCTTTACTTAATGATGATATGGATCAACACTTGATTTATCTCTCTTTTATGACTAGTATTTCATTTTGATATGTCTTTCTGTAATGCTTTAACTATTTCATAAAAGTAGAGTTCTCTTTATGAACAGATTAGTTAAAAGCACATAAATTTAATGCTTAGTGCTTATCATGCTCAGTTTAATGAACCCGACCCATGCTATCAATTTTTGCAGATGCACTTCATAAGTAGTAAAAGGAGACAAGATTTTTATGATGTTACTTTTGTTTACCAAAAATACTAGATATTTTAGGAGGAAATACGATTCATTATTGAAATGTATTTTTTAGAAAGGAAACTTTTATTTTAATAGATATTATTGATTTTGTTTGACACTAAAGATATCTGAAGTATTTGAACCTATAATTTATGAATCCCACCTTTATAAATGGAAAAGATTGTGGGTTTATTTGTACTTGATGTGTCATATTTTTGAACATTCTCAGGAATGAACCCTTTCGGGTTGGATTAAAATAAACTAGAGGATAAGGGTACTAGATATACTACCCTCTTAATTAATATAACTTATTAAAGTTGGCATTCGTGATTGGTCATTCAATAAATCACTATGGTTTTACTAAAATGATGTTAATGGGTAAATGGAATCATGATGAAAACTTGTAAAATGTTATGAGGTTCCAAATGAACCCTAACTCTTAATAAGTAAAAGGAAAGGAAAATATTTTGCAATATTAAGTAGTTTGTTAAGACCTTTTGGAATCAAATCCAAATGTCATTATGGAAAGAGGAAGGTGTGCTTCCTCTTGTTTAATTCATCAATCTAAGTAAAAAAAATGAAAATAATATATATACAATAAGTAGACTTCATCTTAATGAAGTCTATTATAAAATAATCGATTCAGAACTTAAACAAGCTAAGACTTGGATAAGTTAAATAAGTTAACCTCATTGTTAGTATGTTGATTCTATTTGTAAAATTGAATCTTAAATTAGGAAGTTAATGAATGAAAAACAAATCTTCGGAAGGGGTTGGGAGGAAGATGTATCTACATAGCAATTACAATTCATTTATTTCTTACAACCCTAATGGTTAATGAAACTAGGGATTCAACAGGGCTGCTTTAATTAAACTTTAATTAAGGAAAATAATTAGATAATTAACTTCTTTCTTGGGTATGTACATCCATATGGGATGACTCATTTGGATGTTGGCACACACCAACTGTAGTACAGTACCTTCTTGAAGACTTGGGTCTTCATGAGGATATTGTGTTGTAGTTAACATGTTACAACACCCTTCTGGGTTGAATCATCTATATCTACATAAACTCATACTTGATCTTAGTTATACCCTAGGTTAGGTTAGAAGCATGATCTATTGTTGGGGAAACTCACGGACGACTTAGGATAACTAGACTCATGTAAATGAATTAGATCGATTGAGTATGTCTATGTACCCTTAGTCAGCATGAGTAGTCTTCTACACTAAACTATGTTGCTAACCTTAGTTAGGGATAAACCTTGAACAAGTGGAATGATAGGAGTCAGTGAAGACCATTCTAGATAACATATAAAGTGGGGTGAAGGACGTATTTTGTTTGATGAGTATGCCATCTAGGAATATTAACATGAGTAGTATGTTGAAAATATTTGGCCAAAGTATCACAAGTTGGTGGTTGCGTTATCATATGTCACCTAGTTTTAAAAGTGAGATTTTAGATGAATATTGGTAAGATATATTCAGATAGGCCTCTTAAACAGAACACTTAATTCCCTTAAAAGGGTGATAGAACCAAACATACCTAGTATATAATTCATTGAGTTAACATGAGACATCATTGTTTATCCGAGTCATTACAGTTGCATATGGTTATCTGTTATAAGATTGATTGGCATGGAAATGTGTGTTCTAAATTATGATTATTTAGAACAAAGAACATTATTCAAAAAAAAAAATTCCCTTGTTTCTAAATTCTTAAAATGGGAATGTTGCATCTTGGTATCAGAGCTGAAGGTTGCAACTCTTAGAACTATTGTGTCCATAATCTGATAAAACTAAAATTTTCTTGTTAACATAAAATGGTTAGAACAAGAGGAAATGCTGCAAACAACCCACCACCTAGTGGAGAAGCAGTTACTACCCAGAAACTCAATGAGATCCTTTCTGCCCTATTGGACACAAGAGATCATTTATTTGTACTTAAACAAAAAGTAATAGGAAATGATGAGGAAAAAGATGTTGGTAATAACAATCACCCACCTCCTATGGACAACACCAATGTTAGAAATTTGGGTGTTGATAACAATAATGCATCTAATGTTAATGCACCTGATCGGCCTAAAAATAAAAAGGAAAGATTAGTAGTTGAACTCACTAATGATATAAAAATAATAATTCCACCCAAGTTTGATGGCACTACATTAGGAGATGGAGTTGAGAAGCTGGCTCAAAGTGAAATAAAGAATTAAATTGAAATAAGGATTTTCTCATAAGAAACAAAAGCAATATGGGGAGCTTATCGATTTCCCATGAAGCATTTTCATAGTGGGACAACCGTAAGGATGAGTTAAACATTGATGAAACAATATTACTTGGGATTAATTTAAAAATTATTTTAGGCAATGATCTCTACCATAATTTTACTATGATCATAAAATGACTGAATTTCAAAAATTAGCTCGGTGGAAAACTAAGCTGTAACAAAGTACTGGGAGATGTTTACTAAACTCATTAAGTACGTACCTTAGTATCAAATTGATGAGAATTTCAGGATACAAAAATTTATCATAGGATTAAATATTATTATAAGCAAGTGAAGTGGATGTTCATAGCCCAATCACTATGGAAGGGGTTGTAGAAAAATCCATAAAGTAGGAATAGAAATTGAAAGTGATCTGTCTATAAGGAGTAAATTAGAAAGAAAGTTCCAAACTCTTCTTCGTCTCTTGAACCCAAAAAGGGATCATGGAAAAAATTTGGTATGAAAAACAATATTTTCACTGATAACAACAAGAAATTAGTAGCAAACAAACCTACTGCTAATGTGTGAAATAAATTTGTCAAGAATAATATTAACGGACAAAACTCCTATGGGGGTCAGAATGATAACTTTAAGGCTGGAAATAAATTTGAGCCTAAAAAGGGACTTGTCGAAGGTTTTTACAATTGTGGCAAGGATCATTATTCAAATCAATGTCCTTTGAATAATTATGATCACAATCATCGGAATAAGACACACGTTCATAAAGACTGCAAATAGGTGAAAAGCATGTCACACCCATAGAAGTCCTAGGTAAGTTATTTGGTATACCGTAACTATAATTTTTTTATCCGAGCTACTTTGAATGTTTTACTTCTACTAAATTAGTATCAAAATTAAAAAGAAAAGCTAGAAAAATGGATAAATCAAGGGTTGTACATTATGGAAATAATACGGTTCAAACAGTTAGTATGTGTATTTTTGGAGTAGTCCTTGACTTTCCTAGTTTTTCCACTGAATTTGACCTTTATGTTTCTCCTTTGGGGTATTATGATGTAATCATAGGTGTTAACTAGCTTGCTGAGCATAAGGAAAAGGTTGACTTTTTTGAGAAACATATTAGTTGTTTCGATGACCTACAGAAAATAAGAGACATTGTGGGAGTAAAACGTGAGGTTTCAGTTAGGAAATTGTCATCTATGTAACTTAAAAAGGACAAAAACAAAGGCTACACCTTGTATGTAGTAAAAATTTCTGAAACAACCAAAGAAAGTAGTGACTTCATGGAAAGATATCCATTGTTACAAAATTTTAGTGATGTGTTTCGGAAGAGTTACCCGGTCTTCCACCCAAATGGGAGTTTGACTTCATGATTGAGATCAAATTGGGAACCAAACCTATTTCCAAGGCACCTTATAGAATGACTACCATTGAATTGGTAGAACTTAAGGCACAATTACAAGAAATTTTGTCTAAAGGTTTGATAAGACTAAGTGTCTCACCTTGGGGAGCACCGGTAATTTTTGTGAAAAATAAAGAAGGAATGCTTAGATTGTGCATTGATTATAGGATGTTAGACAAGGAAACAATTAAAAATAGATATCCAATTCCTAAAATTGATGATCTATTTGATCGATGCGTGGTACATCGTGTATTCTAAAATATATCTTTGATCTAAATATCATCGATTAATAATAAAGGATGAAGTTATTCATAAAACAATGTTTAGAAAAAGGTAGGGACATTACAAATTCACATTTTTACCATTTGGATTAACGAATGCACCTGTAGCTTTTATGAATTTAATTAATAATATTTTTCAAGAATAATTGGAAAATTTTATGCTTATATTCTTGGATGATATTCTCATGTACTCTAAAAGCATTGAAGAACATCATGAGCATTTGAAAATAGTTCTTGAAATCTTGAGAAAGAGAAGTTTGTATGGTAAGTTGTCCAAATGTTCTTTTTATGATACAAAAGTGCACTATTTGGGTCATGTTATAAGCAAATATGGAATAGCGATAGATCCTCAAAAATTGTTGCAATAACTCGAGTGGCTTGCATCTAAGAATGTACACAAATTTATAAGATTCATGGGTCTTGCTAGTTACTATAGGAATTTTGTTAAAGAATTTTCTAAGGTTGTTGCACCAATAACTTCATTGTAGAAGAAAGAAAAGAAATTTCAATGGAATGAAAAAAGTAAATCTGCATTTAAGACTCGAAGGATTAGTTAACATCATCACCTATTTTGGTTCTACTTGATCTTAATGGAGAATTTTCTGTTGTAACGGATGCATCCGGGAATGTCTCAAAGGTATTTTATTGCAAAATGATCATGTTATAGATTATGAAAGTAGAAAACTTAAGTTACATGAACTGAATTATGATCTACATGACCTAGAGCTTCTTGTAATTGTTCATGTACTTCAAGTATGGAGGAATCATATTATTGGTAGACATTCCGAACTAAAAACTAGTCATCTTGGGTTGAAGTATATTTTTACTCATCCAAAGTTGAATGCAAGACAACGAAGAGTGTTAGAATTTCTATCTCAATATGATTTTGACATAAGTTATATTAAAGGAAAATAAAATAGAGTTGTAGATGCTCTAAGTCGTAGGAAGCACATTTCTGCTCTTATAACGTTGAGAACTCAGTTTAAAGATGAAGTAAAAAGTGTCATGGAATCTGATTCTTATTATCAACAAGTGAAAACAACACTTGCTGCAGATCCAAATGATGCGAAATATAAAGGTTTTCACTTTGACAATAAATGAATCTTGAGGTTTGAAAATAGAGTATACATACCTTTATTAAATGAATCATGAAAGAAATTTCTAGTTGAATTTCATAATGCACCTTTTTCTGGACACCCTGGTATTACAAAAATGCTTGCTGATATAAAACAAAAATATTTCTAGAAAGGGATGAAAAAGGATGTGACTGGTTTTGTGACACATTGCTTAGAATGTCAGCATGTTAAAGCTGAGCATATGCATCTAGTTGGTTTATTGTATCCTCATAGCATACCGTAATATAAATGGAAAGTAATAAGCATGGATTTTGTACAAGGGTTGCCTATGTCAAGAAACAAACATGATGTTATTCTAGTTTTTGTTGATAAACTAACAAAGGTAGCACATTTTATTGTTGGTAATCTTAAGGATGATTCACCTGTTTTAGCAAAAATATTCATGCATAAAATTTTAGATTACATGGAGTACCTGAATTGATCATATCTTGATAGAGACCCAAGAATGACATCTATATTTTGGCAAACACTTAATGCAGCCCTAGGGACTAAGCTAAATTTTAGTTCTGCATACCATCTAGAAATGGATGGATAGACTGAAAGAGTTAATCAATTTTTAGAGGATATGTTATGAATGTATTGCATGGATTAGTAGTATAAATGGGAAGAGTACCTTCCATTAGTTGAGTTTTCTTATAATAACACGTATCACGCCTCTCTAAAAATGGCACCTTTCGAAGCATTATATAGAAGGAAATGCAGAACTCCTATTAGCTAGGATAGATAGAGGATAGAGAGGTAATTGGACTTGAAATCCTTATGGAAATGGAAGAGCAAGTTAAAAATATTTTTGAACGCTTGAAGGAAGCAGTAGATAGGTAAAAGAGTTATGTAGACTTAAAGAGGTTTGATAAGAAATTTGAACTTGGTGAGAAGGTCTTTCTGCGGGTTAAACTGAAAAAGAGTTCTATAACTTTTGGAAAGGCTTCCAAGTTATCACCTCGTTATGTGGGACCCTTTAAAATTGTCGAAGTAATCAACCCTGTAGCTTATCATTTAGCTTTACCTCTTGCTTTATCACGAATGCATGATGTTTTTCATATTTCTTTGCTTAAGAAATACGTTTCGGATTTATCAGATGTGTTAAATTGGAATTCCTTGCAGGCCCAAGACCCAGGAATAATCATGGTTAAACCCATTCGAGTCCTGGAAACTTGCCATTTGCACTTAAGAAATCATGAAATAAGTCAATGCAAGGTCCAGTGGGATCATTTTAATGAAGAAAGTGTAACCTGGGAAAATCTCGAAGATATGAAAACTATTTTTCCATATTTGTTTGAACAGAATTGATTATGTTGATTGATAAAATTTTAATATTTTAATCATGTTATGTTAATAAATCTACCAGACTTGGATAGATACTAAAATATTTAATATTGGAAAGCTATTTTAATGTTGATTATGAAATTTGAATTTCTCAAATATAGTTCTTTTATGAACATATGAATGGAAGCATGATAATTTGATTTTTCCTAGACTTAAGTTGTTTGACCAAGTTAATCATCGGGATGATGATTATTTTTAGGAGGGAGGTATGTAACGCTCTGCGTATGATCATATTCTCGTGATGACTTCCATTATTGACATTGCAAACATTTACATGTGATTTGTCTTAGGAAGGTGTAGTCTTATGACTATTTGAAATCATGTTTGCAATGGATAATTGATCATATGTTGAAAAGGTTCATTTTGTTGTGATTTTTGCTTACTTGAAAATGAGGCCATTCATCTCTATGTACATCTTAAATTGACTTTTTTTTAAAGGATTATGAACTTGTATTGTTGTTGTTGTAACTTATTTGATGTTGAAAACAAAACCTTGGATCAATTCCATTGATCCAAGGTATGCTTCAGTTCTTCTTACATGTTCGTCTTGTTGACTTGGCATTTGGAAATGGAAAGGTGATGTAGATCAAGAATTTCGCAACATTACTGTCCAAGTTAATGCACCAAACTAAACACAAAAACCCTGAAAAACTCCAATGAAATTGATACCTGATGGACAAGATCCGAAGATGTAGATGGATAAGGAGGTCGATGTAGATAAGACGGGCGCACACGAGCAATTCGCACAATAGATCCGAGTAACCTGCAAGACACCGATGCTTGACAGAAAAAGACCACATTAAAAGGTATTTAGGTGGACTTCCCGAGAAGCGGGTCCGGGAAGCGATAAGCTTCCTTGGTGGATGTCAGTCCACATTTTCAATTAAGTAAAGAAGCATACATGATAAAAGATGTACATAAGGACTAGATTTTCTGATTACAGTAATGAAACAGAATCTAAACAGCAGACAGAAAACTACAGAAAATAGGAAACTATGAAATAAAGCTGGATTTGTGTTACCTGTGTCCTTTTACCTGTCTGCAGGATGATCGGCGTCGATTATGTAGAATCGGCGTCGACTGATGTGATCGGCGTCGGTTATGAAAAATCGGCGTCGACTGAATAAGATCGGCATCGACCGGGGACAGTGCGAAAAGATTTGGAAATCGGAAAGTGAAGGCCAGATCGTCAATGTCTACTGGATGTGCCGGAGTTGGTGAGATCTTCGGAACAGTGGTCACCGAGAAGATCGATGGATACGTGTGATGTTGATGTGATAGGGAGCAGAATAACGGTGCTCCTCTCGGGATTGGATTGATTGCGACAGGATCCGCTCTCATTCGATACACTTGATGCTAAAAGATCTCTCTTTCTTACAACCTGTGTCTCTTTCGCGATCTGTCTCTTTCTCTCTCTCTGTTCGTGCGTGTGTTCTTCCTCCTTTTTTTTTCGTCCCTAGAACTGAGTTCTGGGTTTGTATTTATAATCGGCGCTGCTCCTAAAAATCAGCGCCGACCGTATGGGTCGGCGCCGATCGCGGAATAGACTCCCGAGATGGCCAAAATGAACGATTTCTAGAAAGATAAGAGTTACCCCAAATACGGGAAATATCCCGCTTGGGGAAGAGGAAAAATAGGGGTGATACATAGATAGAATAAATTTGGGGTAGATAAGTGGTTAAGATACATGGGAAGAGGTGTAATTAAATATTTAATATTTAATTACTCACGGGTAAGATACAATGGGGTGAATTAAACTTAAGATAGGTGTTTAAATCACAAATCGGATAATATCCCAAGGGGATAGTGGTGACGCAAACGTGCCCCGGGTTACCAGAGAGAGAGCAAACGCGCACAAGGGACACCAGATTGGATAATCAATTTTAGGTGTCTACATTTTGCCCCTTTTTGTCAAGTAACTTGCGATAAGCAAGGTTATGAGACAAAAACAAGGAGATGGAAGAAGGGAAAAAAAAGTGATGATGTGATCCCCCTCAAACTAGGGATGGGATGGGTGATAGAACAGACGATCCCAAGTTTGAAAGAGGTAGATGAAAACGCAGGATGCCCCAGTCGGATGTCTGGAGTAGATCTGATCATTAACGATGTACAAAAATAAATAAAAAGGCAGCAACCTAAGGAACTCACATTGGTAGGGCAAACTAGACGGTCTCCTCATGAGACGACGTTAGTACCTACAGACCCATGAGTGTAAGGAGGGCTGCAAAATAGTACGAGTGTCCCACGCAAAGGGAACAAACCCGAAATAGACGGTGATATCGAAAAGATGCGCCGAAAGGCAATATTCAGCACATAATAATGATCAGATAGATAAGTAAGCCAAGCATCAACGCTATGGCAAACAGATACGTAAAATCGGCGGTGATCAGAGCAATCGGTGACGACCAAGCTAAATGGCGTCGATCAAAAAAATCGGCGCCGACCAATCGTAGCACATATAAATATGCGAACGGAAAACGTAAACGATTTATTTTCATCGTGACGATTGATTCAGAGAGAGTCAGAATTTGGATTTGAGCACCATGGAAGCCTCTGGGAGCGGTCAGAAGCGCAGGAGGACATGACCTGGGGTAAGTGGTTCTTCTTGAACCCATTGTATTTCATTTTTTTTTTTTGATTTTTTTTTGTTTGTGGGAGGCCAGGGTCCGATTTATGTCCGGACAGTCAATCGGCGTCGATTGGTATAATCGGCGTCGATTGTTGTTTGAGCGGCGTCGATTGGTATTAATCGGCGTCGACTAGAAATAAACGACGCCGATTTTATTAAATCGACGCCGATTGGAATAGATAAAATTTTTGTTTTTGTTTTGGATGTTCTGATTTGGGTAAATACGAGACTAATATTGCTCTTGCTGTCGTGGGTGCAGGCACGAGAGGCTCTACACATGAGGGATGCTATTCCCGAGTTACTGGAGACTATTCTCCCTGATGTGACTGATGCAGATTGGCGGCATTTAGAGTTAGCCGGGCTCGGGGGCTTTAGATACTACAGACGAGTGCCGCGAGATGTGGAGCTGATGCGGGCACTAGTGCGACGGTGGGATAGCCATACGTGCACTTTTTGGTTCAGGACGGGTGAGATGACCATCACCCATGAGGATATATATAGGATTTTGAGACTGCCGATCACTGGGGACCCGATAGAGATTACACCGCGAGAGCAGCAGCAGAGGGCCCTAGTTCGATTGTATAGAGATAGGGCAGATGATTCAGAGATAGTGTCTGGGGCAGTGCGGATAGCCTCGCACAGTATAGACAGGATAGCCCCCGGAGCAGACGGATAGTTCTGATTCAGATGGCGATATCCTATTTTGCTCTGCCAGATTCAGGAGGTGGGAGATTCCCACTATTATTATTAGACTGCGTTTGCGACATTCTGCAGTTCAGGCAGGTATTTGCCTTTGCTGATGCCTTGATAGCTCAGATATATTACGAGCTATGGATGTACACCACCGGCCGGAGGACAGGTATTGATGTCAGTTTTGTGCTCCATTGCTGGGCATATGAGCATATAGCGGTGATCAGGCCATCCGGGCTTCCTTGGATGCCAGCAGCAGTGGGAGGTATTGATTATGGATTCCGCGATGGCGGGCTGACATGGCCGCTGGGGATACAGGGAGATCGGCCGATTGGTACACTGAGCGTTTCAGGACGCTGACACCGGATCAGGTCATCTGGAGGCCATATCGGGTATTTCCGACATGGGCTGGTCAGGATGCTCACTTGGTGGCATTGAGACGGAGCAGGGTGGTTAGGGGCCGCAGGCCTGATATGTGGGAGTGAGTCCCATTTGTGCGAGTATTGAGACAGTTCGGCCTAGTGCAGACAGTGCCGACCACTTACACGCCTTATAGGCGAGATAGCAGGGGACTGATCTGCCGATTTTGATCCCAGCAGATCCATTGAGAGAGGCCCCACCCTCCACAGACAGCGATGATGACGCAGGGGTAGATGAGGGTTATGCAGCATGGTATGATACAGAGCTACCACGACATCTCCCGACATCTATAGATGCCGATGAGGAGGACATAGCTGCGATGCTGGATAGACTGGAGGGAGAGCATGCCACCCTGACACAGACACATCAGGTAGCTCTTGAGGAGATCAGGGCTCTGACAGAGGAGAGGGATGCCCTAATTTTGGAGAGAGACACCGCTCGCCAGGAGCGAGATACAGCGATCCAGCAGAGGGATCACTATTATCGACATAGGGAGGCCCTCAGGGCCAAATATGGGGAGACAGGTACCATGTCGGAGTCCGGTACACAGGGTACGACCCTAGGAGGAGCACCACCAGCAGCGCCAACAGCCCCAGCAGCACCATTACGAGCACCGGTACCGTGAGCTTGAGCACATATCAGTCTCTCCTTGCTGAGGTGAGATACTATGAGGATGCCTTAGCGCAGCATGCCCCAGATGTGCCTCGGTATGGGGTGAGGAGGAGATCAGCGACAGCCACAAGTGGAGGGGCCTCAGGTGGAGGGAGCACCGGGAGAGACCGAGGTGTGCAGAGACCTCCAGCAGCAGGTGCGTCTAGCTCGATAGGCGGCGGCCAGGAGAGACAGCCTGGTCCAGAGGAGGGTGGAGGAGATAGTGTCCTCCATGCATCGGATTTTACTATATAGGGATTGATAGATTTTGTATCCGTGTAGTGATGTAGCCTCGATTGGAAGGCATTGTATAGATGGCTTGATTGAAAGCCACCCATTTTTGTTGTACAGACACACATGTATATATAGATTCATCATTTCATTTGTCATATAATTGTTCTCATGCTTTTGATTTTGATATACATGGATAGATGTAGCGTAATTGTGATGGATATAGATATAGACTGATAGATGATGAATAGATGTGATTGGATAGATATAGACTGATAGATGATGAATAGATGTGATTGGATAGATATAGACTGATAGAGGATAGAAATAGATGTGATTTGATGTGATTGATGTGTGGATATAATTTTGATGAAAAATAGAGATAGATGTAATGTAACTTGGATGTACATATTTTTCGATATTTCGATGGATAGATAGATAGATGTGATTGATGTATGGATTTTATTTTGATGAAAAATGGATATAGTTGGATGCACCAGTTTTTAGATATTTTGATGGATAGATGGATAGATGTGATTGATGTACTCGGCATGTTTGAGATGTTAATTTAATTTTGATGAAAATAGATAGCCAGATCCACATGTGTTGATAATACATGCTTTGATAGATAAGATGGAATTAGATAGAAGGTAAATTTTGATTGAATTAACATGTGAAATGTCAATTTGACTGGATGAAAAACAAAGAATAATGGGGAATACTTTTTGCGAGAGCCAAGGAAGTAATGAAAACGACCTTGACTAGAAACAAAGAAAATATACCCGGATAAGAAAGAAAATGATAAGTTGGACTCCCAATCGACCATAGATAGAATCTAGATAGGAAATCACAATATCATGCATGTAAGGCCCTAAATGAGGTTAAAATAAACCTGACACTAACTAGCCGCAAAACAGATTTAAGAGGGAAACGAAAGGAGCAGTAAGCAAGTATCTTTGTCAGAATTTACAAGGGACAGAATACATGTCCATAGTGGGAAAATAGGATTCTCCATATGATCGACAAAAGGTCCTAAATCTCAGCTTCATGATTTTGGCAGAAAAGCAAACTGATCAATGCGGGAAGTTTGCTTGATATGGAAAGACTGATCAATACGGGAAGTCTTTCAGTGATGCTAAAAAGTGTATAAACTGACTGAAAGGCTGATCAATTGCAAGAAGCCTTGAATATTTCTTTGAGAAACAGCCGTCCTTCAAGGGAGCGGTCTGTATTTTGAATTTTAATGATAGCCATCCTTCGAGGGTATGGTCTATATTTTTCTTTTGATTCATTTGATAATGTATGGATAGCTGTCCTTCAAGGGATCAGTCTATCTTTTTGGATAGCATCTCTTTTTTTTTTTTTTTTTTTTGAAAATCTTTTTGGAAGAAGCTGAGTTTAGACCTAGATAGATCAGATGGAGGGGAAGAGAACATAAAAGAACATGCACTCATGCCCCGAGTAGATCCGATTAAGATAAGCACTTGGGACGGATGAAGTGGTGATTAAGGTATTCCTACCATAAGGAGGAACATATCCAAAAGAAAAATGCCATGAGTAGAGCCGCGATACTCATATTTAAGGTAAAAGAGGCAATAGGCGGAGAACCACATAGTTTCGAATCACCATGAAAGTAGATGACTGGTTGTTTAGACGGATGAAAGATCTGTGTTGCGACTAGACTTGTGTAAGATAGATTTTAACAGTAGAAGGGTCATAGATGCAAGGCATTAAGAGGTTCCGCTTCAGGTATACCATCCATGGAAGATAAACGATAAGCCCCAGACCCATATTTATGAGTGATAATGTATGGGCCCATCCAGTTGGGAGCAAACTTACCACGTTGACTTCTTTCGAGTGTAGTGACATTTTGGTTTTCTTTAAGAACAAGATCACCAATTTTGAAGTCACGGTGCTGCAAGTGCTTGTTATAAGCACGTTTGACACGCTCAAGATAGACTTGATGATGTTCAAGAGTGTTGAGACGCCGCTCATCTAATAATTCAAGTTGTGCTAGATGATTTTGACGATAGTCCTCATCGGAGACAAATTCTCTAAGAGAAACACGGAGAGATGGGATTTGGACTTCCAAAGGAAGAACAACCTCAGACCCATAGATGAGAGAGAAGGGAGTAGCACCAGTAGGAGTACGAATGCTAGTCCGATAGGCCCAGAGAGAAAAAGGGATATGTAAATGCCAATCCCTACCAGCTCGACTAGTTACCTTTGCGAGGATATTACGCAAAGTTTTATTGGAAGCTTCGGCCTGACCATTAGCTTGAGGATAGTATGGAGAAGAAAAGCTGAGTTTGATATTGAAAGCGTTGCAGAGGTTCTGCAAATCAACGTTCTTGAAAGACTTACCGTTATCTGTGATGAGTTTGTGTGGGACACCAAAGCGACAAATGATGTGCTGATAGACAAAATCAACTATGGGTTTAGCTTTTGTTGAAGAAAGAGGGATAGCTTCCACCCACTTAGTAAAGTACTCAGTGGCAGTAATGATAGAATGATGACGCTGTGAAGAATGGGGATTGATAAGACCAATAAGATCAAGACCCCATTGCGAAAAAGGCCACAAATCTGCTGTAGGTTGTAAAGCTTGACTAGGGATATGTGTGAGATTGGAATGTTGTTGACACTTGACACATTTCTTAGTGTATTCACAACAATCTCGATTAAGAGAAGGCCAATAATATCCCAAACGTAAGATGTGTTTAGCTACAGCTAAGCCACTAAAATGTCCACCACAGATACCGTCATGGACCTCCTGGATAGCTTTAGATGATTCATGGGTTTTGAGGCACCGAAGCAAAATACCATCAAAGCCGCGTTTGTAAAGAATCCCGCCTAGAATAGTATAGCGATTAGCGCGTTGGATAAAAGATCTTCTACCATTGGAAGTCAGATCTGGAGGAAGCACCGAATGAGATAGATAATCAACAATCTGTTGATACCACTCATCCTGAGTATGGGTTGTGACAACATGGATTGAGGTTAGTTGCCTAAGATGAGATGGTTGATCTAATCGTTGTACAGCCACATAAAGTTGCGAGTCCTCGGTAAAAGGTGGGATAAGTGAGGCTAACGAAGCCATTGTATCTGCGAATCGATTTGCAGTGCGAGGAATAGCTTGGATAGTGAATTTATCGAAAGATTGGAGTTGAGCAAGAACGATATCACGATATTTTTGAAGGATATCATTCTTGCATTGATAAACACCCGTGACTTGATTAACGATGAGTTCAGAATCACCGAAGATGTCAATATGACGAGTGCCGAGATTAATGGCATTTTGAAGACCCAAGACTAGAGCTTCATATTCAGCCATATTATTGGTGCACTCAAAGTTCAATTTGTGTGCGACTGGGATAGGCGTACCCCAAGGAGGAATCATTACGAAACCTACACCTCCCCCTTGCTGGCATTTGGATCCATCAAAGAAGAGCTTTACTTTAAATGGAGATAGACCAAAATCAATTTGTTGGATATATTCATCGGGGAATTGAGCAAGGGGGTTTTGAGTGTCCGGAAGAGGAGCATCAGCTAATTGATCTGCAATAACCTGACCCTTGATAGACTTTTGCGGGATAAACTCGAGGTCAAATTCTGTCATAAGCATGAGCCAACGAGTGATACGATCATTGTGATAAGGCTTTGCATGAATTGTCTTGAGTGGATTGACACTTGTGACAATGTAAGTTTTGTGATTAAGGAGGTAATGACAAAGCTTAGAAGTTGCGAATAAGAGAGCACAACACAACTTTTTAGCTTCAGAATAACGTGTTTCATACTCATGGAGGGTGCGACTGATATAATAGAAAGCTTGTTCTTTACCGCAAGTGTCCCGATGCGAGATCATGGCACCCAGAGCATGGTCAGTCACAGAGATATAAAGATAGAAAGGCTCCCCCTCGCGTGGAGGTGTAAGCACAGGTGGAGAAAGAAGATAAGCTTTGAGATCATCAAAGGCCTTTTGGCAATGTTCATCCCATTCAAAATGAACATTCTTACGGAGGAGATGGTGAAAAGGTTGACAACGGTCCGACAATTGTGAGATAAAACGACGCACTGATTGAAGACGTCCTTGGAGACTATGGAGTTGCTTTAAGTTAGAAGGGGGAGGCATCTCAAGGATAGCTTTTATTTTTGTGGGGTCCACTTCAATACCCCTAATGGAAATGATAAAACCTAAAAGTTTACCAGTGAGAACGCCAAACACGCACTTAGATGGATTTAGACGAAGACAAAAGCGGATAAGCCTCTCAAAGAGAGGTGCAAGGATGAAAAGATGATCCTGACGACGTTTGGATTTACCGAGGAGATCGTCAACGTAATCTTCCACAGTTTTGTGTAAGAGATCATGGAAGATGTAGGTCATTACTCGCTGATAGGTTGCTCCTGCGTTCTTAAGACCGAAAGGCATGACGCGATAACAAAAGGTCCCCCAAGGAGTTATGAAAGAAGTCTTATGTTGGTCTTCTGGTGTGATGAGAATTTGATTATATCCAGAGAAACCATCCATAAGAGAAAGCATCTCATGACCCGCAGTTAAATCCACGAGTTGGTCGATATTAGGTAAGAGGAAAATCATCTTTTGGACAAGCAAGATTAAGATCCCGGAAGTCGGTACAAATTCGAATTTTCCCAGTAGCTTTAGTTACTGGTACTACATTGGAAACCCATTGTGGATAATCGATGGGTTGGATGAAGTTAGCCGAGAGCAAGCGCTGCAATTCTTCTTTAACAAGAAGGGCTACTCTAGGGTGCATTTTACATAATTTTTGTTTAACTGGTTTGATGTTGGGAAGAGTAACGATATTGTGGACCACAATATCGGGATCGAGTCCTGGCATATCCTCATATGACCAAGCAAAGGCTTGACGATGGTTGGAAAGAAAAGTGGTAAAATCTCCTAACTCCTGTGGATTAAGAGACTGGCCGACCTTAATGATGCGAGGGTCTTCAGAAGTCCCTATATTAAGGTCGACAGTGGCTTCGTTGAGAAGCGTAGACGTGTCAGAAGGAATAGTCTTGGGAAGATATGAATCCTCTGCCCCCAGATAGGTGAGGATAGAATCATCATCCGCACAGTGGATAGTGTTGATAGTAGGAGAGTCGTCTCCAACTATTTCAGGGTAGATTAACGGTATGGAAGTGGACCTGTTGTTAGTCTTATAGGCTAGCGGCCCTAAGGAAATGGTATTGATCAAAAAAAAAAAGTTAGGTGGGATGGAAATGTCATCGTCCACATCGAGTGATGCTTCTGACTTAGCGGGAGCAGATGGTTCCTCAATAGGAAGAGGCTCATCGAGAATAGTGACGGTGGCTTTTGAAAGAGGTTTAAATCCTAAACCAAATTTTTGATGTGGCATGAGAGTAGGAATGGATGTGAGGTCATGCACACCTTGTTCATATTTTCCTAGGCCAAAACCCTTCCACGCGCATCGATATAAATAAGTTTTTGCAAACGTGGGATTCTGTAGACAGTCGAACCCTGTTAAGTAAGGTTTGGTCCTAGGAGGAGAATCTGGGTGATAGTGAGGCGTATCAAGACCACCGTAGATGAAATTAGTCTGTTGATTGGGCAGACCAATGGTGACAATGCGACCGAGACCTGGTTGATATTCAGGTTGTTTGTCTGGTCTACCATACTCACTAGGTTTGAGATGGGCGTCGAAAGAAAAGAGAGGAAGCTCTCCCAGTGAGAAACGCTGCAATGTCTCTTCTAGATTTTGTAAATCTGGTAGTTTGGTTGCAGGTATGGAAGAAGATGAGGCCCCGTCAGGAGAACAAGCATTTTCCTTTAGAGGGGCAGACCTTGTGGTCATGTCGCATTGTGTGGAAGGAAAAGGATCTCCTGGATGAGTATATATTTTTCCCTCATATTGATATTTTAAGCATCGATGGAGGGTGGATGGGACACAATGCATCACGTGAATCCAGGAGCGTCTGAGGATCATATTATAGTGGAATTTTCCTTCGACAATGTAGAAGAGTTTGTGAAGCAGCTTCTTACCTACTCGAATGGGTAAGACCACAGTTCCTAAAGTAATAGCGCTAATGATCGTTAAATGATCGAAGGGCGAAAGGCGGGGGTGATACTACGTTGTTTGGTAACTTAAGTTGCTCGAATGTGTGCAAGGAGATGACGTTGAGTGCAGCTCCTTGTGCCGATCATAACGCGCGTTTTAATGTAGTGTTGTCGATTTGGTGTGATAAAGAGCGGAGCTTCCAAATCCTCTCGAAGAAAGAGGAGGAATTTCTGAATCTTCAAAAGAAATGGCATTTGATGGTCTATTCAAACCAACAACCAACTTGAAGGGCTAAGGCTCTTCTAAATTTACTGCGATGCGATGCAGATTATCAATCAGAGCCTGACGATGTTGTGGAGAGGATTGAATGAGGTCAAAAAGAGACATTTTGACCGGAGCCTGGGTGAGTTGTTTCATAACACTCTCCTCAACTGACACGGGAATTTGAGCCCGAGGTGCAGCACGAATAGAGACCCGAGGTCGTGGGGCTAATGAGGAAGGAGGAACTCCTTCAGGGGCTGCAGAAATGACAACCCGTGGTCGAGATGTTGTAGATGAAGATGGATTATCATAGTGTTGGGTTCTAGTGGCGATATGGATTGTGTCAATTTGAGAAGGTGGAAGATCAATTGGAGTGGAATCACTAGAGGTCTGAGTGGATCGTTGGGGCTCAGATGGAGCTAAGATGATAGGAGATACTTGTTTCTCCTCCTCCAGCAAAAGATCACTTTCTTCCAAAAGGTTGTTGACAACAGCTTGAAGAGCTTTACATCCCTCAGTATCATGACCCGGGGTACGATGGTAAGCACAAATCAGATCAGAGTTAAACCAGGTAGGTTTAACTCCTTTAGGGTTATAGGGTTTAATCGGAGGAAGAGATATGGATGAAGATTGGATAAGTTGGCGAAGGATTTCGGTGTAGAACCCGGTAGACGAAGATGAGGACAGAGGTGATGAAGGCGCCTCTTTTACTTTAACAGACTGCCGAGGTAAAAGAACCTGCATGTTAGGTTTGACAGTCCTTTTAGGGATCATCTTATTTTTTTGGTCATTTGGAGGAGCAGTCTTGGGCACTTGAGATGGAAGTAAGTGAGACATGATTGATTTTGGTGGAGGGGGAGCCCCTAAAATAGATTTTGAAGATGATGGAGATGTGACAGGTGTTGTGGTCTTCCGAGGTAAAAGAGGCTGTTTAGTCGAAACTGCTGATGATTTAGATAATGTCGATTTAGATGAGGAAGAAGCTCCCAAAGTAGGTGTAATCGGAGGAACATAGGGCACCTGGCTTTTGGTAATGAAGATGATGATCCTGATAGAAGAGGTGACGTCCTTTTAGTAGGTAAGTCCACTTTTCGGGGTGTTGGTGAAGAATGTGTTGTAGAAGAAGATGATGGTTTCGATAAATGTGTAGAAGAAGATGCCTTCTCAGCGGACAAATCCAACCTTTTATGGGGCGTAGAGAGAGATTTTTGTGGGAGAGCACCAAGGGTCTTGATGGTTCGAAATATGGGCTTTCCTTTTTCAGGGATGGTGACAACTTCAACGGCATAAGGTGATTGTAACCTTTTCGGGGGAAGCAAGTGGGGAGGTACTGATGGCGCAACGTTAGATTTTGGTTGTCTCGGTTTAAGTTTGGGAACCGAGTGTATAGGTGTTGGTGCTACTTCTTTTGATTTTCCTTTAATGGGCGAAGCAACATTAGTGGTGGAAGAAGTGAGTGATGAAGAAGCAGTTCCTTGCGAAGGGACTACTTCTGGTGCAGTAATTATGGGTGGAACTACTATAGGAAAAGAGACAGGAAGAGTCAAAATCGAAGACGCTTCCGTCGGAGTCAGCACAATTATAGGTACGTTCACCAGGGGCATAGTTGCAGCGAGAATGGGAGCAACAGAAGTAGATGTATCTGCAGTGGAAACTCGAAGGGATGTAATTGCCTCGAGCATTGAAAGAATGTTTGACGATGAGACAGATGAGGATGACACTGTCTCGGGTATGGATGGAAGGTCAGACAAAGGAGCGGAGAGAGATGAACCCGTATCTAGCAATGTAGGAATATTCAAAGACGGGCTATCTGAAGATGGTGGAATTCCAGTGATTGACGAAGTGGAAGGAGGTTCTGATTCGGTCGATGTGTTCGCAGATGGCTTGGTTTCAGAAGAAGATTCTTCAGTAGAGATGAAGTTGATAGTATGAGTGTTTGGTTTTTGAGACTCTGAAGCATTATGGTTTGGGGAATGATTAGGAAAAGGTTGTTTAAAAACATCCGAAGGCTCGATTTGGGGAGCATTTGGGTTATCCAGAATGAGCTCGCCTTTATCAATGAATTTCTGGACAAGATTTTTGAAAGTCTGACATCGTTCGATGTCATGACCTTTGGTTCTATGATAATGACAGAAATCATTTTCCCTATACCAGAATGGATGTTCTTGGCTTTCATCAATATTCCTAATGGGGGGAAGTTCGATCATGTGAACTTCCAACATTTTCTCTAAGATAGAGGCATATGATTCCCCCAATGAAGCGAAGGATCGAGATGATGAAGTCCCTTTTCGAGAAGATGAGGAGTCTCTCCGTGGTGTTTGATTAGAAGTATTATCGGCTCGTGATGTTTTTAATACGATAGCATTGGTGGATCCCTGATTCTTGTCTTTAGAAGGGGAAGAATTTGGTTTGGTAAACCAAGAAAAATCTGGTTTAGGTTTAGAGAGAAGTTTTAGCTTTCCTTGTTCAATGGCGCGAGATTCAAGTTTGCGTGCCATCGTAAAGGATCCTTCAAAGGTGTGAAAAGTCTGGATCCTTAAATTGGAACAAATTTTATTAGCACAAGATCGAGTAAACAACTCAATTTGTTGGGATTGAGGAAGGGAGAAAGACAATTGGTTGATTATCCCTCTCCAACGAGCGACAAAGTCTGCAATAGACTCATCATCGAATTGACGAATGTTATAAAGATCTGTAATCGAGATCTTATGCGCGATATTTATTGAAAAGTTTTCAACAAACATCTGGGCCAATTGAGAGAAAGAAAACAAGGAATGTTGAGGAATGTTATTGTACCAGTCTAAAGCAGGACCTGCTAGAGACATAGGAAAAGTATGGAGCATAAGCTCCTGATCCTGGACTATGAGGTAGCAAGCATGTTTGAATGCTCGCAAATGTTGTTGAGGGTCCTCTCGACTATGAAATTTTGAAAATTTAGGAAGTTCCCATTGGGGAGGATAAGGCTTAAAAGCCACTGAGGGATGAATGGGTTCATTACACACTTCTTCAAAGGAGTATGAAGGATGAGCCCCTTTTGCGGAGGCTTCCAAGTCTACGATTTTCTTGAAAAGAATTTGAACCATGTCAGATTGAGGAGGAGGCACGTTGGCATGTCCTACATAAGAAGCAAATGGTGGATGTTGTTGAGGTGTCAACGGGGGATTCATCTGTTGATTGATAGGATGATAAGAGGAGTAACCGGGGGGTTGGGTGACACTTTGGTGGGGTATTTGTTGTGAAGTAGCTTGTATAGGTAGTTTGTGGGATAATAAGTGGTTGAGAAAATGAAGGTTGGATGACGGATGGAGCTGTGATTGGTGGACTCTATGCTTGTTGATTGAATCGGACAGATTGAGGAACATGAGTGCTGATTTGATTGGACATATATGGGGAACAAGACACGAAAGAGGCTTTCTTTTGCCGGATTAGGCATTAAGGGTGCCGATGCTAGAGGATGGGCGAAGGTCTTTGTTCTTTGGAACATTGGAAGAAAGACCCACTGGAGGATGAGAAGCGGGAACCAACCGACTATTCGGAGGGGTTGGCTCATAAAGGTACCGACCTTGGGACACGATGGAGGGCATAGATGAATTAATAGCAATATGCGGGTGCGCAGACGCACTCATTATAGCCAGGGCAGAGGACCTTTCAGAAGTAGGTTGTGGAATATTCGAGGTAACTGCAGTGTTAGGAATAGGTAAGACTATTTGAGAACTAGTCAATATGGTCGGTGGAAGAGAAAAAGGAGGCACAGGGGCCTCGCCCTTCTCCGTGGCTCGAGGCGAGAGAGATGATGTTAACTGTTCTACAAAGGCCTGGGATGGTTCACGAGAATAATCGTACACTTGCTGGATTGGTGGTCCTTGATCAGATATTTGAATAGACTTGTGTACTAGGTAGTCCATGAGGGCTACCAGATTGCGATCGAGGAGCACCTGAAATTCAGGATCCCCGCGCGGAACATACTCTGAGTCAGAAGTAGATGATATTTCTGAAGGACTAGGGGAAGCTGGACGTGATGGGGTTGCTTTGGCTTGATAGAAAGGATTATATGACCAAGATGGGGAACCAACTAACAGCGGTCCCGAGGAAGATTTGGGGGGTGCCGAAACATCCACACTAGTGGTAATCTCGGAAGAAGAAGGGGCCAATTGAGCCATTCTTCTAGATTGTAACCGAGTGATGACCGTCATAAACACGCAAAAAGAAGATTGACCTAACTAATGCACAGACAATTCAAGCAGTGCAGGTGATTATCTCCTTTAAGTTTTGATGCTTTTAAGAAAGAAAATATTAGGGAAGGCTTTTTAGAACAGGAACTACTCAGATAGCCAAACTAAGGATGGTTTGGGGAATGTTTGGTGAGGAGTCCCGAAGGCACTTCAGTAAAAGACCGGTACGTGGCTTGATATAGGGGCCTACCCCCGCACTTCACACACCACTGCGATAAGGGAGTCGGGTGCTTTGCCAATATATACCAGAACTTCCGTGAATTTATAGCGCGGCCCGAGTACCGCGTAGGCTCTTCCTCTTGGATGTCACTTCCAAGTAGGTGAGGCCAGGGAAGGAATTTTTGTTTAAATGCTTTATACCTAGTGATTTTGGCTTTGTGTGCAAGGGTGAAAAATAAAAATCAAATAGTGTCACTACCGATTTTGATTAATTTTCCAGCCTAATTAAAACTAGGTGAGAAACATGCAACAACAATGATAAAGAAAAAGTTCTTTTTAAGCACTTAAAAACGAAGTGTTTGATTTCGATGAAGACAAGTCAAACAGATTCTTTCCCAAATGCGATTAAATTCTTTTTAAGCACCAAAAATTGAAATGTTTGGATGTGATAGACAACAAACAAAGAAATCTTTTTTTTTTTTTTAGTTCCTAAAAAGGAGAAAACACCGTAAAAGAGAAATACCTGTAGATTTAGCTCTCCAAGGTGTGTGGACTTCAAAAAGCGCGTTGTTGAGCTCTTCCCCTCAAACAATCCCATGAACAAGAAAAGTGCTCTGCAAGAAGAGGTTAAGCAAACACCAAACAAAACCCAGAAAGATATATCCAGATAATGGTGAAATGGAAATTTCTATTTCAAGGAACTAAAAATTTCAAGGAAATAAAAATTTCACAAAAAGAGCAAGATTAAAACGATGAAAGAAAAATGCTCAAGCAGAACTGATAGAAATCAGTGAAAAAAAAGAACAAAGCTCAAAACTAGAAAAGAAATGAACTTGCCAATAAGGGACTTTGGTTAGGTCCCACCGGGCGTGCCAGAATGTAGATCAAGAATTTCGCGCTTGTTACCTGTCCAAGTTAATGCACCAAACTAAACACAAAAACCCTGAAAAACTCCAATGAAATCGATACCTGATGGACAAGATCCGAAGATGTAGAAGGATAAGGAGGTCGATGTAGATAAGACGGGCGCACACGAGCAATTCACACAATAGATCCGAGTAACCTGCAAGACACCGATGCTTGACAGAAAAAGACCACGTTAAAAGGTATTTAGGTGGACTGCCCGAGAAGCGGGTCCGGGAAGCGATAAGCTTCCTTGGCGGATGTCAGTCCACGTTTTCAATTAAGTAAAGAAGCATACATGATAAAAGATGTACATAAGGACTAGATTTTCTGATTACAGTAATGAAACAGAATCTAAACAGCAGACAGAAAACTACAGAAAACAGGAAACTATGAAATAAAGCTGGATTTGTGTTACCTGTGTCCTTTTACCTGTCTGCAGGATGATCGGCGTCGATTATGTAGAATCGGCGTCGACTGATGTGATCGGCGTCGGTTATGAAAAATCGGCGTCGACTGAATAAGATCGGCGTCGACCGGGGACAGTGCGAAAAGATTTGGAAATCGGAAAGTGAAGGCCAGATCGTCAATGTCTGCTGGATGTGCCGAAGTTGGTGAGATACTGGAACAGAGTCACCAGAAGATCGATGGATACGTGCGATGTTGATGTGATAGGAGCAGAATAACGGTGCTCCTCTCAGGGATTGATTCAGACAGGATCCGCTCTCATTTGATACACTTGATGCTAAAAGATCTCTCTTTCTTGCAACCTGTGTCTCTTTCGCGATCTGTCTCTTTCTCTCTCTCTCTGTTCGTGCGTGTGTTCTTCCTCCTTTTTTTCGTCCCTAGAACTGAGTTCTGGGCTTCTACTTATAATCGGCGCCGCTCCTAAAAAATCGGCGCCGACCGTACCAGTCGGCGCCGATCGCGGAATAGACTCCCGAGATGGCCAAAATGAACGATTTCTAGAAAGATAAGAGTTACCCCAAATACGGGAAATATCCCGCTTGGGGAAGAGGAAAAATAGGGGTGATACATAGATAGAATAAATTTGGGGTAGATAAGTGGTTAAGATACATGGGAAGAGGTGTAATTAAATATTTAATATTTAATTACTCACGGGTAAGATATAATGGGGTGAATTAAACTTAAGATAGGTGTTTAAATCACAAATCGGATAATATCCCAAGGGGATAGTGGTGACGCAAATGTGCCCGGGTTACTGAGATAGAGAGCAAACGCGCACTGAGGACACTAGATTGGATAATCAATTTTAGGTGTCTATAGGTGAAGTTGGACTAAGCCTTGTTTTACTTATAATTATGAAGGACCCTTCTTGAGGGATCCTTACTTTGCAACAAGTTGTAAGTGATAAGACCGGTCTTCTTATTAGTAATAAGATCTTGAATAGTGTCTAAGGACCTTGGAACTATTACTAAAACTACTAAAGTTAACACCCTAACCTAAATTGGCGTGTTTTATATTTATTGAGTTTGGAAACAACCTAAAGAAAATAATATTTACCTAAGGACTAAAGTTGATTTTTAATCTAATAAAAATCTAACCTAAACTATTGATAACCTAAGGGGTACCTATGGACTACTTGGCTAGTGGTAAGGTCAGTGGCGTCAATTTTCAAGGCATTAATTGGAATTGATTTTGGTTTTAATCGCTACAGACTACCAAATTTTGGTAGAGGCATTGGGAGATAATGGATGCCTAGTTGACATCACCACTAAATGGAAATTGCATGAAAATTTTGAATTAAGGCATCACCAAATATAGATGGTGGTGGCATGGAGAAATATGAGGGAAATTGGTTGTCCTTCACATTAATTGATTTTTTTTTTTGGCAAGGAAACAACCTAGGGAAAATGCATGGTGGGTTTTGGTATTTTTGTTTTGATCTTAAGTTCATTTCAATTTTTACTCTACATGGAGTTTTTCAGTTCTTCAAACCAACAGTTCTATTTTGCATCTAGCTTTTTTTTCACATTCTTGAGATATTTTAGACTCTATAGAAGTATAAGAAGAAGTGGAAGAGTTGAGGAGGTGGATGTTGCATGGAGAAAAAATTTGTTGAGGATCGACTAGGAAATCTTCTACAAATCAGGAAGAATCTCTATCAGACATGATAGGCTCTACCCATTAACTTATTCTACTTTTTCCTACATGTATTCATTAAAAACTCTACTCTTGGGGAACAAATGTATTTTTATGTGATGTTTATCTTGCATTCGATGCTTGTATTTTCATTGTATGCTTACTTGGAGTCACTATTAGATGTAAATATGATTTGGGTTTTTTTCCTTTGTTGGAAAAATGCATGAAACATGTTTAACTTTTGTTTAGACTTGAGATGTTGTCAAATCTTGTGTACGTCTATTTCAACTATGCTAAAATGGATAGTAGGATTCACTATTACTATATATATATATATATATATATATATATATATATATATGTTTTGGGTTTTGTTCCTTTATTGGAAAAATGTATGAAACATGCTTATCTTCTATTGAACTTGAGATCATGTTGAAACTTTAGTATGACTATTTGAGTTGTGCTAAAACTGGATAGTAACTGGAATGGATCACCTCAAGATCAACCTGTCCTTTGGCATGATTGTTAGTTTAATTCTGCTTGAGCGATCTATGGAATGGTTTATTGAATTTGATTACATTTTCTCTGGTTGGGGAAAGGATGGTCTAGGTTCGTTATTTTCAACCTGTTGTGTATGTCTTGCTCTTTTCAGAGATGTAGTTGATACTATAGAAGCTTGTGGGAATTAAGGTTGAAAGGTAGAGTAACTCGACTCTATCTAACTTGATGGATGCTTGAAGGAAATAGATTGTAACATTTTGGGTTTATCTCTTCTTCTGAGCTCGACTTCGTGCATGGAACTTGTAGTCGTGTCGTCATATTGTTTGTCTCCCTCACGAGTTATGAACCTGGGTTGGGTTTTATTCTTCTGTTCCAGTTGACTTTTCATTGAACAATGTAAAGATGCATGGTTATGAGTTGGGTTGAATGGAATTTTTGACTGTAAGTATTTCTCTCGACTTTTCGTTCACCATAAATTGATGGGTAAGCTATTGTGTTATCTCCTTGAAAAGGTAATCATCACTAAAAAGGGGGTAAATTATTGAAATGATTACTCTCTCTCTTCTTTTTTTATGAAACTGGGATATCTCCTTGAACTATTTCTATTATTGTTTAGAAGGAATAACATTTTTATTTGTAGATTTTGTACTCTGATTGTTGTTGATGTTGAGTTAAGAGAAGTCAATTTCAATCTACAACTTTTATGTTACGGTTTTTGTTATTGATTGTAAGTTTGAATGGTTATTTGGACTTCAATGGTTGTTTGGAGTTAAGTATTTTCTTGGCATTGGGTAATCAAATCTATCTCGATTCTTTTTCGATCTTGGTAAGAGTACCTCTATTAAGGAAGGAGTAATGAGATCTTATCTTACCATTATTCGTTGTTATCCTTTCTTTCTGTTTTGAGTTAAGGTATTTACAATATTGTCCTCTTTGAATTCTAAAGGTAGATGTATGTTGTTCTCTTTCTCTCTGATTTGGGAAAGTTATCTATACCGAGTCTTATTTAACCTCTGTCGGGCTTTAAAATGGAAAATAGTAGAGGCTATACTTGTCTATTATGTTATGGATTTGATTAATAATGAACAATCTCTTTCTCTTTTCTTTTCATCTTACATCGGTAGCACTCTGAAAGTGGGAACTCGCATATTCAGCCATATCATTATGTCACCAATAGGACTTGTTTGATGTATTAAACCATTTTGTGATAGAAAATGTTAGCTGAAGCAAAATGGTTACTCTAATTTTTGTCATGTTAGATTGGGAATTTTGAGTAAGTCTCTTTTGAAGTCAAAATAAGAATTGTGGGATTTGTAGCTAATTACTAAATCCCTCTTTTCTTCTCTTTACTTTTACATTTGAAATGATATAATTATTGTGATGAGTGATTAGTTCCAAGTGCATGAAAAATTAAATTCATTCCTTATCAAATCTGTTTGATGTGGATCCCAAAACTTAAATTGGTTTTTAACTCTAAATTTAGGATATAGATTCTTAAATAAGAAACTCTTTCCAAAATATGTTGTTGGTTCACCCTAAATTTATCCTAATGTTTTGATTGAGATTGGAATTTAATATTTTAGGATGAAGTTAAGTTATTCTTTGAGATAAAATTATTATTGTTTCATCTTATGTAGATTGTTCCTTTGAGATATTAGTGTTAGTATCTTCTCAAGTTATATGGAATTAAATGGGATGTGGATCATAAAAATTTGTAAATGAAAAGAAAATTGTGATTGGTGAATTATCATTTATCCGGATTAATTTTTAATTCCTTATTTGAAATTTTTGGTTGAAAGTTGATTCGATTGTCATGATCTTTACTTAATGATGATATGGATCAACACTTTATTTATCTCTCTCTTCTTTCTCAGTAATGCTTTAACTATTTCATAAAAGAAGAGTTCTCTTTATAAAATAGTCGTGAAAAGCACATCATTTTAATGATTAGTACTTATCATGCTTAGTTCAATGAACTGACCCATGCTAGCAATTTTTACAGATGGACTTCGTAAGTGGTAAAAGGAGACAAGATCTTTTATGATGTTACTTTTTTTTACCAAAAATACTGGATCTTTTATGAGGAAATATGATTCATTATTGAAATGTATTTTTGGAAAGGAAAGTTGTATTTTAATAGATCTTATTGATGTTGTTTGACACTAAAGATGTCTGAAGTGTTTGAACTTGTAATGTATGAATTCCACCTTGATAAATGGAAAATATTGTGGGTTTATCTGTACTTGATGTGTCATATTTTTGTACATTCTGTGAATGGAAATGATATGCTTATCTCTATTATTATATATATATATATATATATCTAGAAATGAACCCTTTCGGGTTGGCTTAAAATAAACTAGAGGATAAGGGTACTAGATATACTACCCTCTTAATTAATACAACTTATTAAAGTTGGCATTCGTGATTGGTCATTCAATAAATAACTATGGTTTTACTAAAATGATGTTAATGGGTAAATGGAATCATGATGAAAACTTGTAAAATGTTATGAGGTTCCAAATGAACCCTAACTCTTAATAAGTAAAAAGGAAAGGAAAATATTCTGCAATATTAAGTAGTCTGTTAAGACCTTTTGGAATCAAATTTCCAAATGTTATTCTAGAAAGATGAAGGTGTGCTTCCCTTATTTAATTCATCAATCTAAGTAAAAGAAATGAACATAATATATATAAAATAAGTAGACTTCATCTTAATGAATTCTATTATAAAAGAATCGATTCAGAACTTAAACAAGCTAAGACTTGGATAAGTTAAATAAGTTAACCTCACTATTAGTATGCTGATTCTGTTTGTAAAACTGAATCTTAAATTAGGAAGTTAATGAATGAAAAACAAATCTTCGAGGAAGGGGTTGGGAGGCAGATGTATCTACAAAGAAATTACAATTCATTTATTTCTTATAACCCTAATGGTTAATGAAACTAGGGATTCAACAAGGTTACTTTAATTAAACTTTAATTAAGGAAAATAATTAGATAATTAACTTATTTCTTGGGTATGTACATCCATATGGGATGAATCATTCAGATGTTGGCACGTGCCAACTACGATTATAATACCCAAGGTTCATTTTAAGATACCTCTTAGAAATCAGAGGTGGAAAATACTTGGCAAATATCCTCGGAACCGGTTTCATGGGAAGGTGAATTTTTTGGGGTCGAAACAAAATTTTTACCTAATTTTTAAGAGGTGTGACAAAAGGTTGCAAATGTGGGACATGATATTTTTGTCGCATGCGTTAATAAGGTGGTTAAAACATGTCAATGAACCTCACTAATGCACGTCAACTACCTTGTTGATGTATGTCAGTGAGGTTCATTGACGTGCATAAACCACCTTGTTGACGCGTGACAACAAATCTTGGCGCGCGCATCTGCACCAACGCCCTCTGGTCGCGTGACAAAAAATATATCGTGTTGCATGTAAACAAACTCTCTATCATGCATATACTTCCTCCACACTTTTTCATACGTAAACAAACTCTCCATGTCGTGCATCAAAAAACTCTCCATGTCGCATGTCAACAAACTCTATGTCACTCGTGCAGAACCTCTACCCTCATGTTAGACATATGTAGCCTTTACCCTCCTATCATGAATTTATTGTACTTAATAATACATATGTCCCTAGGTGGTATGAGTGATCTAGTAGTGTTTTACCTAGTGAATAATCTAGGATTATTTAGGGGATAGTTTGAGGGTAGGTGAAGTTAATCCCTAAAAAAATTAAAGCTGTAATTTTTAGTGACAGTCACGACCCGCACTAGAAAATTCACCTTTTCAAATTTTTTAAAAATGGAATATTCACCATATTATGAATATTCGCCACTAAAATTATCCCTAACATTACCTTTGTGAAGAATCGGGTCTTCATGAGGATATCTTGTGTTGCGGTTTACATGTGACAACAATCTTACGAGTTGAATCATCCAGATCTACATAAACTCGAGACTTGATCTTAGTTATACCATAGGTTATGTTAGAATCATGATCTAGTTTTAGGGGAAACTAACGACGGCTTAGGATAACTAGACACAAGTAATCAAATTAGGTCGATTGAGTATGTCTATGTACCCTTAGTCACCACGAGTAGTCTTCTACACTAAAATATGTTGCTTAACCTTTTTAGGGATAAACCTTGAACAAGTGGACTAACAGGAGTTAGTGAAGACCATTCTAGATAACAGATGAAGTGGGGTGAAGGACGTATTCCATTTGATGAGTATGTCATCTAGGAATATTAACATGAGCAGTATGTTGAAAATCTTTTGCCAAAGTATCACAAGATACTGGTTACATTGTCCTATGTCACCTAGTTTAAGAAGTGAGATTTCAAATGAATATTGGTAACATATATTTAGATAGGCCTCTTAAATAGAACACTTAATGCCTCGAAAATGGTAAGAGAACCAAGTATACCTAGTACACAATTCATTGAGTTAACATGAGAGATCGATGTTTATATGAGTCATTATAGATGCATATGGTTATCTATTATGAGATTGGTTGGCATAGAAATGTGTGTTCTAAATTATGATTATTTAGAACACAGAACATTATTCAAAACAAAAAAAATCCCTTGTTTCTAAAGTCTTAAAATGGGAATGTTACATGCATCTTTTTCATCATCATTTTTATAATATTGTTAGTAGGTTGTGATAAATGGTCACCCCTACAATATAAGGGGTACATGATGAGGGCGGCATCCAAAGTATATGGTTGTTCTAGTACAAGAATTGTGAGGGGGAATAGATGCAAGCAGAAAGTATCCTTAATAAGTGATGTTGAGAAGACAAAGTATGACACTTAGTAGAAGGCACACAGAAGGTTCACGCATGGGAATAAGGTGCGTTCAAAAGTGTAGAAGGATAGAGAAGGAAATGCATGTGAAAGACAAGGACAAATTCGAGGACATAGCCATTTTCATGATTATGGGCTATTTTTGGAGATAGCATGTAGAGCACACAAACCAGATAAAGACTTGCACGATATGCATAGGTTATTTCTAGAAGAGCGTCTACTAAGCACTTTGTATGGGTTTGAGTTAATAATAGAATTATTACGCGATTAACCGAGAAGAGAACTATTATTAGCGCACTTACATGTGTTTCTATTATTGTATAGAAGCATGGATATTTCCATCATGCTGACCTCTTTTGGGAATTATGTAAGTGGTGAAGGGAAAGTCCCCATCCTTATAAATATTTAGTAATCTGCGAAGGTTAGGAGAGTGAGTAGTGATATATTATGAAGTTATGCTACCAGACTTGATGCGTGTATAATTTTATGATACTGAATATTGTAAGAAGCTTCTGTGTATTTATTGTGTTTAATATAATGGAGTGTATTGGTGATTCAAGGTGTTAAACATGATCGTAACTAGTTCTTGCATGGTTGAATTCATTATGGTTATTGTTTAAATCCATTACTCTTTAGATCTAGATCTTGAATATGCTCTGTAGAATTTTTATACTATTTATGGATCTGAATGCATCAAATCTTCATCTTGTTAACATCTTGCATAAGAAACCCTAAAGAGGGGCCTAGTACCTTTGTGTGCTTCGGGTGAGCACTTAGTCTAGGTTAAGTGATGTGCCAATACACCTAGGTTATTTCTAGTAAATTATAGGTTACATCATTGGTTCCATTGCAATGGTCAATTAATGAGAGATGGTCTAGTTAGATATTGACGAATTGAAGGAGGTATACATAATGCTATGCCAGGAAGATATTATTCCATTACTAGGTAGTTGGATATAGGGAAACACTACGTGTGTTAATAATGAGAATGAATGAAAGATCCTGCATGCAAATATTCCCCCATATCTTATACTATGACAAGGAAATCACCTTGTGAATGTTATTATGGATGGATGGATTTTGAGTAATATATTGATTGATATATGTGCGAGAGATCATTGTGCTTACTTTAGATGCATGGGTACAGATGGGGAGAACTACATTATAGACATCTTCTAATGTATTATTTATGGATAATAAAACTAAGGCCACTCCTATTAGAGTTTTAAAATATGCATCCATTACTATATCAGGGGACCAAGTTCACTAGGTATTTTGAGGTTTTAGCACTTGCGAAGTAGGCGAGTTTCTCTTCTCTGCTTGGATGCCCTTGGTGTTATGCGAATAATTCTCATATTCGGTTCAACAAGGGATATATCAGTTTTGAAAACAAGGAGGAAAGAGTTATTATCCCTTTAACAGATGGAAAATATGTGCCCTATGTTGAGCCTTTAAGTGAGGAAGATCGAATAAGATTTATGTATGCACCACGGGACCCGAAGTGCTCGAACTAGCTAAAGAAGAAATCCTTTAGTGGGAAGATGAACAATATATTAGCAATACTATAATTATTTCTTGTGATAATTGGACTCATGGTACTTATGATTTGGTAGGGAAAAAGTAAGGAGCACATTTTTATGAAAAAGTAAACCTTGTTGCATCGGGAGAATAGAGTCACTGACTACGAACATTAGTACACTAGATAAGGGGACCCTACGGTATTCCTGTGTGCCATGGAGGAACAATGGATAGACCAGTTAGAGAGAAGAATAATGCTACCGTATACCCTATACAAGAAAACACCATGCTTTGGTGGGTGGTTCATAAGGATAACCTTGTAGAATGGAATGTATTCAGGATTGCTATTACAACTTGGTTTTCTAGGAGCAATGCACCAACTCGAATCTACACATATCATGGTAATCAACCTATTCAACACCACATCAAGTAGTGTGAGAGGATCTAGAGAGAGTGAAAAGAAGATTTACCACCTTCGGTATGGGTGCACAAACTTTATTCCACTTTACAAGGCTGCACATGCATTTCGTATGTATATGCAGAGCTACATAGAGAAACTTGAAATTGGTAGGATTTGATTATAGGTATGGTCTAGAATTTTGACTACTTCTCTACTAAACCTCTAGTAGAAGAGGCATTAAGGGTTATAAAGTGTTTAACTATGGGAGATAGTGCAAAGGAAGAAGAACTCATTCAGGATTTATTTGATGGAAACAACTCAAGAGCACGTTTTGCTAAAGAAATAGAGACAGATGCCACACTACTTAAGTGTGCTTGCTTTGAGAAAGAAAAAGGGAAGATGGTCTACATAGTGGATGATGAATAAGTAGAAGAACTGGATATAGATCATTCAACGGAGTGCACGTGAGGTCTTGGATAGTGCAGATAACAACACATGAGCCTATCATGAACCTATGAGGACCAAGAAAGTGAATATTGGTATGGATCGTTGAGCCTAAAGAGGCAATAATCGGAGATTATTGGTCTAAATCTGAAGTAGCAAAAATAGTGGAGTTGCTCCATGATTTTCAAGATTTATTTCCTAGGGGCTACCATGAATTAAAAGGAGTGCATGCATCATTAGGAGAAATGAAGATAAATCTTAATAAAGGTATGCACCGGTCAGGGAAGAGACCTATAGGATGAACCCCAACTTGTGTAAAAGGTCAAGGAAGAAATTGATAAAATTTTGAAGTCTGGAATCATCAAGCCCCTAGATGAGTCAAAATGGGTTAGCCCAATGGTGATTAGTATAAAGAAATATGGTCGAATTGGGATCTGTGTGGACTACGGGAGCGTAATGTTGCATGTTTTATTATCCTTTACCTACACCATTCACGGAGGAAATATTAGAAGGTGTTATAGGGCATGAGATTGATTCCTTTAGATGGATTCTCTGGGTATCATCGGGTTAGGATTACATAGGAGGATCGGGAAAGGACTAATTTCACCCCGAATGGGTAAGTTTTACATATATTGTGATGTCATTTGGATTGAAAAACATGCCTGCTATATTTTCACAAATAATTTTTCAAGCATTCCAATATTTTATTCATCTTTTCTTGCAAGTTTACTTAGATGATTGGATGGTCTATGGGATTATTAAGGATCATTATGACAATTTTAAGCTTCTTGTTTGATATATTTAGAAAGTTAAGCATCTCTTTGAACATCAAAAAGTGTGTGTTTACTACACTATTTGGCACTTTGTTAGGGAATATTATCTATAAGGAAGGTTTGTTGGTAGATCCGGCTAAAATTGTAGTTAATGTCGACCTAAAATAACTTACCATTCAAAGTGAAGTGTGCAAAGTTTTGGGTCACACTAGGTATTATAGAAAATTTATCAAAGGATATGCTAAGGTTTTCATACCCTTGGAGGAGTTACTAAAAGGAATAGAGACATTCTATTGGGAGGATTCATAGCAACATTCGAGAAATTGAAGGAGAAACTTACTACAACGCCTATTCTGCACTTTCCCTCGTGGGACTAACCATTTCATGTACATGTAAATTCTTCTAGCATGACCACTAGCGCGGTGTTGGCTTAGCCTAAGAGAAGGTATTATAGATCATCCTATCTATTTTGCTAGTATAAATTTGACTCATGCAGAGTAGAATTATACAACTATAGAGCACAAAGCTTTTTCAATGATCTATGTGCTACATAAATTCAGACAGTACCTACTAGTAACACCATTTGTATTCTATATCGATCACATGGCATTGAAGTATTTTGTAAACAATCTGTTTTATAGGGGTGCATATGTTTATGGGTACTCTTATTCCAAGAATTTGATTTTATAGTTGTGGAAAAACCGAGGAAGAGTAATTGGCCCGAGACCATTTATCAAGGATACAATCGGGAGAAGATGCACAAGCAATTGAAGATATAATGTTAGATGCTTTGTTATACATGTTACATCACTTGCCTTGAGACTTGGATGACATTGTTGTTTTTCTATACATGGGTGTGGTGCCTAAAGGACTAAAATCCTTAGAGAAGAAGTAACTTGCAATCCGTGTAACACCGTTTATGTTGATTAGCGGTGACCTGTATAAGTTAGTACGAGATGAAGTACTATGTTGATGTGTATTGGAGCATGAGTGCAAAAATATCATGAAAGGGGCTTATGGTGGTATTACAGGTGGGAACTATGTAGGTGATGCCACTACGTGTAACATTCTCCTCGTTAGATTATGGTGGGAGACCCTATATAAGGATTGTAAGGTGTATTATAAGGCATGTGATCATTGTCAGTGCCTTGGAAAACTAGGGCAAAGAGATGAAATGCCTTTATGACCTATTCCTAGTGCAAAACCATTTGAAAGATAGGCTATAGAATTTTGCGTCCTATTTTACTAACCGCACATAGAACTGGATCGCACTACATCATCACTTGCACAAATTATCTTACAAGGTGGGAAGAAGTAACACCTACCAAGGATTGTACAAAGCAGCCTATAATGACTAGGTTTTTATGGGAAAATATTAGTACAAGGTATGGATTCCCATTGACATTGAATAGTGATATGGGCACACACTTTTTAAATGAGACAATCATATTATTGTATGAGTTCATGATTGCACACCATAAAACTACACCATATCGTCCTCAGGAAAATGGGACTTGAAGCCTTCAACAAGATTTTGAGTCATACATTGATAAAAATATGTGATGTTACAAGGAAATATTGGGATGATAAAGTTTCTTCCATGTTTTGGGTGTATATAAAAACATACAAGTAGTTAAACAAGGCCACATCCTTTCAATTGGTGTTTGGCACAGAAGCAGTTCTTCCTATGGAATTCATGTTACCTTCTTTACGTATTGCACATCCTGGAGGTCTAGTTGATGAGAAATCATTAGAAGAATGAATTAAAAAGTTGATCAAGCTAGATGAGTGATGAGCAATAGCATGATGGAGTCAAAAGTAAGAAAAGGCTAGGAAGAAAGCATGGCATGATCGAAACATCAGGGAAAAAAAGTTTGATATTGGACAGATGGTGTTTCTTTATGATTCTAATTTTGTGTGCCATCCAAGAAAACTTAAAGTACATTAGTTAGGATTGTATGTTAGCAATCACATACTTGAAATAAGCTCTTTTCAGATTAGAGACACTTGATGGAATACAACGTGAGGTAAGTGAAGCCCTACTTATAAATAAGTTTTCTTGGTGTTTTTAAGAAGGAAGTGTTTCCATTTAGATTAGGTTTTCATTTATATATTCCCTTAATGTATTTCCTTATTTGTCACTATGCTTTGTCAATTTAGTTGGTGTTTTGTATAAATAAGTGTGTTTACGCACTAGAAGCTAATTACCATTTGTAGTATTTTTATGCGCAGAGGACTACACATACCATTGGTGTGGGGTGGATGTTTACAACTGGGTACAAATCAAGGAGTAAACTATTACAGGTGTTATTTGAGTTAGGGAAGGAGTTTGTTAGAAGATAGATTGATTCTAAATGATGACCATAGATGGGGATAAGCTGAAGGAACAATATAATGCAAGGTAAGCGGTGGTTGTGGAGACTATCAAGAGAAGGCGAAGTGGTGAGGTACTTAGGTACATGTAAGCGTGATGAAGAGAAGTCTATAACTTTGAAGGTAGGAAGGCGCGCTAGAAGGTTGTGTATGAGGCATGAAGGTGTACCACACATAAATTATGAAAATGATCAATTAATGAGAGAATTTTGGTAGGAGAAGGAGCAATAAATGCACTAAATTTTTGAAAATCTATATAAGGACGTGATGTGAATTCATTTTTACCATTGTAATCACAAGAATTTGAATGAGCTAAGTGTGACCAAGCTGAGAAAAGAGTATTGAGGTGCGAAGGGTGTGAAACCAGACGTGGAGAGAATATTTGTGTGTGGAAGAAGCTTGTGTCCCCATTTGTGTAGGGTTTAAGCAAAGCGGAGCGAAGAAAATTGAAGCGAAGCAAAGTGAAGAAAAGTGAAGCATTGCAAAATAATTAGGGCATGTTATTTCAACTAGGGCATGAGGATTCGAGCTAGGGTTTGTACCTTATCGCTACATAGGATAAAAGGAGAATCATTTGCACACTACGAGAAGACATAAAGGTGATATTTTCATATGGAACCAAAGAAAGTATATGCCCTAGGATCAAAGGAAAGAGGAAAGTGAGTCAGAAGTTGAAGTTGCACCCGAGAGTAATTTTTTAGAGCTGTAGTACCTAGAAGGTGTTATAGTTGGGAAAGAATGGGATTCCCACATTCATAAGTGTAAAATAAGTGATTAAAACCAAAACAAATCAGATAACAAGAAGCGGTTGGATGTGTTGTTGAGAATGAAGCCCAACAAGCATATATTAAAGGACATGTCAGTATATGATGATGCTGGGGAGAAGTTGTTAAAGTAGGTTGGAGTCTATCATTTGTATGAGATCCCTTATTTTGGAAAGCATTAACCATTATACAAGTATTTAATGAGTAGAGTCCGTGAGGAATTCTTCTATTTCATCAGACAGAGGGTCAGAATCACATCCTCCTTGATTGCAACACTGACATGATTAAAAGGCACAAAGGTAGACCTGGCTAGACCTGAGTGATAAAGAAACAATCATGGAAACATAGAAAGAGTTAAGATATACAAAGGGTCCACATGGGATGGACATTGAAAATTTGAAGAAGTAACCGTTGGTTCAGGTAGCTACACATCTAGTAACAAATTTGAATGACCAAGAGAGGTGGTCTCAAGTGAATACAATGTGGCTACATATCCCGAGGAGAATTTCCAAGGGAGTGATCTATAACATAATAGGTTACATTGCAGATAACATTATCGAGGATGCGTACATAAGTGATAAAATCAGTTTTGGTGCTATTTTAGTTTCTTTAGTATTTATGGAGATTAGAGTGTTTAATGGGCCAAAAGACAAGATCTAGGAGTATCCCATGGACAAAAAAAAACCTTACTGAGAAAGGTTTAAAAATATTTATGTGAAGGTTTGATGAGTGGGCCATTCAATAGAGGAAGAGAGCGTGGTATGATAGGCTCTGCATGGCATTTGAAGAGGAGTGAAGAATTCCTAAGGAGTTACCATCAATGGCGGGAAAGGTAGTATGCTTCGTAGTGTACCAAAGCACTTCTACATCACATGATTTTCAATGAGGATGTAACTTAGAGCCCATGGTGCAAATTATCATATACCTTCACAACGCACTACTTCCAGGCATCATTCCACTATTTTACTGATGTGTGCCACCTGAATTTTATTATAGAAAAGGTAGACTATGACTACCACACTATGAGGAAGACATATGTATTTCTAGTACGGATTTGCCTATGTTGAGAGATTCATTTGAGACATTATGAAATTGAATCATATAAGCTTGGAAATTGGGGACATTTGAGTATCACTCGTATACCTTCAGCTTAAGCCTAAGCTGGAGAATAAAAAATACGTGGAGAATGAGTTTGCACTCTCAAGACCACCTAAGGAAAACATATAGTGGACAATGTACCAGATCTAAAGCCCACAGAACCTATAGAGGTATATGACGAGGAAGAAGACCATGAAGATAGTGGTGGCTTAGAACATAGGGGCCAGAGGAAACCTACAAATAGAGTAGAGGATGAGTACGCAATTACCCCAACTCAGGTACAAGAAGAAGAAGAGGACTTAGAAGCAGTCCAAGGATAACGTCCTTTCAAGAGGGTGTTCAGAAGAACAAGGACACAAGGCACGGGAACTCCTCAGTCTATTAGGAGGTCGCCACAACTCTCTCCTCAAAAAGAGACAACTGAGAGGAAAAGGAGGAAGTTAAAGCTGAATGAGGAGGCAGAGGAGTCTGCAGAGAGCGCACCTAGATCCCTTATACAACCAGAAGAAGTGGAAGAACCCAGGGATGGAGATATAAAAGATAAAGAGGTAGGAGAAATATAACAAGATACTGCTTAGAACATAGAAGATCAACTCCAAACCTTGGCGCTCAAGTTCCTAAGGGGCCAAGAACAAAGAGGGCAAGTGGGGAGTATGTTGCACCAATCATGGGCTATGATGAGGACACAAGTAAAATTTTCCGTGCATGATTCCAGAATATAGTAGGCCTCAAGGAGTTGTATGGATGGGAGTTGATGGACCCAAACATGGCTACTGCATGTGTGAGGAAACAATTGTCATGGTCCATGCAAACTCACATGGACGAGCCTGATTTTGATGTATGTGAAGAGTCTGTGTGTCAAGAAGAATGAGGAAGGAACCAAAAATAGGCACATAACTATCAAGCCCATTGTTATGTCTAATGAATAGGTGAGTAATGCCTTGGTAAAGGTATCTATAGAGGTGGCACAGAGAAATGTAGATAAGGCTGCAACTATTAGAGCACTAAGAGAAGATATCAAAGCCAAAGATACCAAAATAACATGTCTAAAAGGAGAGAAGGACCTAGAGAAAAAGAAGAATGGGGTTCTCATCAACATGGCAGAGGATATCGGTGATCATGTCTTGAAGGAAAGACCACACTTGGAGTCCAAGGTACCTAAAATGTTCCCTTCGACTATGCATTATGTGCGTACATTAGTTGATTTGGTGCTTGAGGATGGACCGATTTGAAGTGGAGAGAGCAAGTGCCTCAGTAGTTAGAAATATTTCATCTTATGAAACCTTTCTCCAGACTTTGTAGGAAGATCTGAAGAAAGTAGACTAGACATTGAATATTTGTGCAACTCCATAAGAAGTAATTAGAATCGGGATGATGGTAGAAGACAATGAAGTCTGAAGGCAATGAAATATGATATGTTGGGGCACATAGAATTATTGGCACTAGTAAAGAAAAAGCATGAGGCACTTACAGCATCCCAAGACCTCCATAAAGAAAGTATGAATGAAATTGGAAAGCTTATAGCATAGAAGATGGATCTTCTAGAAGGAAGGGTAATTGTAATGTCTAACATTGTTATAGTATTGCAGAATGAGAAGGAAGAGATTGTGCAAGAGGAGTTAGACTCTATTGCATAGATATTCCAGAAAAGGCAGAAGCCGCGCTAAGTGATTGGCAAGCTTTAGAGGCTGAAATCAAAGAAGAATATCTAGAGTTAATTCTTCCAGTTGAAATAGATGACGTTGCGAGGTGAAATTTCATCCTTTATACGAGTAACTCTTTAATTTATTTTCATTCCCATTATTTATTTTGTAAAGTATCAATATTAAACCATTATTGGGGTGGAAATTTAGTTTAGTGTGGTGTAATGTTGAGTAGAAAAGTATGATACTTAGTATAAGGAACACAGAAGGTTCATGCATGGGAATAGGGCATGTTCAAAGGCGTAGAAGGATGGGGAAGGAAACGTGCATGAAAGACAAGGAAAAATTTAGGACTTAGCCATTTTCATTATTACAGGCTATTTTTGGAGATAGCATGCAGAGCACACAAAATGGATAAACACTTGTTTGACATGCATAGTCTATTTTTGGAAGAGTGTCTACTAAGCACTTTGCATGGGTTCGAGTTAATAATATAGCTACTACTATCGTTAACTACAAGAGAACTATTATTAGCGCACTTGCATTCATGTCTATTATTGTATATGTGCATGGCTATTTCAGCATGCAACCTCTTTTGGGAATTATGTAAGCGGTGAAGGGAAAGTACCCACCCTTATAAATATGTAGTGTCATGTAGGTTAGGAGAGTGAATAGTGAGCTATTATGGACTTATGCTGCCAAAATTGATGCGTGCATAAGTTTATGATATTGAATATTGTAAGAAGCTTCTATGTATTTATTGTGTTTAATATAATGGAGTGTATTGATTGATTCAAGGTGTTAAACATGATCGTAACTAGTTCTTGCATGGTTGAATTCATTATGGCTATTATTTAAATCCATTACTCTTTAGATCTAGATCTAGAATATGCTCTGTAGAATGTTTATACTATTTATGGATATGAATGCATCAACTCTTCATCTTGCTAACATCCTACACAAGAAACCCTAAAGAGGGGCCTGGTACCTTTACACACTTTGGGTGAGCACTCAATCTAGGTTGAGTTATGTGCCAACACACCTAGGTTATTTCGGTAAATTCTAGGCTACATCAAGTGACAGATGAAACAGGATGTTCTTGGTGATAAGTATAGGTAGGTGGAGTGGATGTAACAACTCTCATGGTAATTGGAGGAGAGATTACGAGATGGAGAGGAAATTTATTTAGAAGGGAGTATGGGTTGCCAACACCATGGGTGGTGAGAGGAAATAGGTATATAAGAGGTGGCGGGTGCGAGATGGGTCTACATTGAGGCATCGATGAAGGGATGGTTGACACCACATCAGAAACTGACATCAAAGGTACAAAAAATGTCATAGATGCAACTAATATTAATGATGTGGGGTCAAGTTGGGACACCGCAAGAGGTAATGTGGAAGAGGGTAAGGTCGATCTAGTAGTAGGCGATGCAAAAATGGGTATGAGGGAAAGAGGAATGGACATAGGCATGTCATATACTAGCTGTCCTGATGAATCCTAAGTGGATGAATGGGCTAAATAATATTTTATTGCAGGAGGGGTTTTGTTCAAGGAGTCTTGCAAACTCCTTGTCACCGATACTGATGATTATAGGCTAATTAGGATCCATATGTGACAGGATGGAAGGTGATAATGGGCTAGGTGGGAGTGGCTAAAGGCTAGCATGAAATATGAGGGCGTTGGCTTGGCTATGAGTCAAAACCATGTGAGTTAGCATAGACCCAGTAACTTTGATATATTTAGATGACACGAGAAGAACAAAAGGAATGAAGAAAAATAGCTCGAAAGGTAAAACCTTGTGTTGTTTTAATTGAAAAATTAAAACGTAGGAACAGGCAAAAGTGGTTTGGCGGCTGATGAGGGTGATAGAGGGTAGCCTGACTATGTTTAGGGTTACCGATACTATGTACTATGGAAAATCAAAATCTTTGCAAATATGACAATAACTTATGAAAATGAAGAAAATATGGATTTTACAATGACTTCAAATACCTAGAGGTATGGTGAAGTATTTGAGGAACCCGAGAAAGAACAAAAATGGGATGAGTGTCATTATGGTTAAAATGACCAAAATAGTAGGGAACCGATAGTAGTCGAAGTAAACCAATGACGGTCAGATGAGTAAACTTATGACAGTCACTAGACCGATGCCAATCACTGTGAAATTTGAAAAGATGGGAAAAAATTAATTTAGTGACTTAGATCCAATAAAAGACCAACCCAGAAACCTAAGTATGGTAATGATGAACCCTAACACACTCATAAATAGTCGAATACACCAACTATGATTATGGAGTGTGAAAGGAAGAAAATAATGGAGAATACAACCTCACACCTCAAAACACAAATCAAGCAAAAACTAACAAACATGAAATCCTATGTGGTTGATTTTATGTTCCAGCTTATGCCATTTAGGATTGACTTGTGAATATAACATACTTTTAGTTTGATATAAGGTTCCATTTTGAAATCCAAGAACTAAGGATGGTTTCAAGTAAATTTTTGGCAAGGGGTCCTTTTCTCTAAGATAATAAGCTGGAAAGAGAAATCAGCTTGGTGCTATTGTCAATCCTTTGATTGTGTGATCGTTGATAGCTTCTTCTAGGTAGGATGTTGTTTAAGAAAATGTGTAAATTTTTTAAGTGGTTTGGTATAGAGAATGTGCAAAGTGAACTATGATTGAATTAGTCAACCATCAATTGGGCATGACTTCTAACATATAGGTTTCCCTCAATTTAATGTGAGCTATAATGTGACATACCAAAATGAAATGCAAATTTTTAATCCCAAATCCATAATTAAGTTCGATGTAGCAAATAGAGAACATGAAGAGGAATTATCTTTCACTAAATGCAATACAATAGAAAGGAAGAGGTGTTCTTTTTAGAGCACCAAAAGCACAATTTCTTTAGACAATAAAAATAAGGAGAATATTTTATGGGAGAAATTTTAATGTGAGTTTTTCTAAAAATAAATAAACACTCAAAATGCACCCTATAAAATGAACAATGAAAAGGAAACCCAAAATGGGTCCCATCAGGCATGCCAAAATATTTCACAGATTGTGGTAGAAAATAAAATAGATAAGGTAGAAAGGCTAAGGATGAATACCTATTACTACGTTGTTCGAAGGTTGAATGCACACATTTATTATTTTGATATAGGCTAATTATGTGAGCTTCCTTTTAGCTAGGAAGAACTACCTGTAATACAAAGCAAGACCACAAGATACAATTAATAACAAAATTTAGTGGGTACTAGCGTGAGCTAGATCCAGGAAGTGTGATACTTCCTTGACGATTATCAATCTCTTGATATATAATGTAATATAAAATATCTAAACATGGAAATAAAATAATCTAATGTTAGTGTTCGATTTAGGTCTCTCGGACTCATCACGTCGGTGACAATCCAATTAAATTCTTCATAACAAAATTGGTGAAGGTATTAGTTCAAGTTGCAGGTTGGGAAGGTGGTCTTAGGGTCACATACGGGGTCTTCGTAAGATTTGGTGAAATTTGGGTTGATTTTTGTCATTAGGAAGCTTTACGCTAGAGGGTAGTTTTACCATGCATAGAAATCGATGTCGGTCGGGGTGGTGATGTTGGTAAAGGTATGAGCAATGATGGTTTAGGATAACTGATATCAGTTACTTTGGGAAATGGTAGAATGTCAATAGTGGGTTTCAGGTCTATATGTGTTAGCACAAAGAGTTGGGAAGGTCTATTGGGAGGTTTTAGGTGGGGTATCAGGTTTGGGTGAGGTTTTGTGAGGTTTTGGGTAGGTTTTGGTGAAAGTTAACATAAGACACGGTGACCAATGCCATTGAAGAGGGAAACTAACAACTATTAATGTGACCGGCGTCGGTAGGGGAAAATGGTGGTGATTGAATAAAATTAGTTTTGGACTTCTTTGTGATTGCACAAACAATGAAGGGAGGATGTTTGGGTTTGTAATAATTCCAAGAAGACTCGGGAATGCATAGAGGTTAGGTACAGAGATCCAGAAGGCTATGGATGGTTAGATGGGTAGATTGGTAAGAAGGTGGGGATGGAGGAATAAGATGTAATAACAAAATATAATGAACCTACACTTTAAGAAAGTACATAATGATGAAAATCAAGTATACTTACTTACATAGAAGATCGATAGGTGAAGGAAGGCGGTAGTTGATCCATGAAGAACTTTATGGTCAGTTTCATAGAAATACTTCCCATAGTTTTCCTATGAATATTCTAATGCCTTGGGATGAGCATCAGGTGTTTTCTTGGGTCTATGGTTGAGTATATCTTGTCATCTAGATGTTGAGAAGTCTTTGATTCGTGCTTGAATGCAATAGAACTCTCTCAAATAAAAAATTTCCAACCCTTGCAAAAGGTTGCGAAATTATATATAAGGTAACCGATGCGAGATTAGGGTAGTGACATCGGTTAAGGTGGGAAATCCTAGGTTTACCAAAAATAGGCAAATCTTTTTAATTTTTGGCGTGTCTTGATTGCAAATCTGGGTCTCAAGTGAGGGTTATCACTTAGATAAGTGGGAGTGTTGTTGGAGAAGGAATATGACTTTAATTTTAGGGTTTGAAAGATTCCTAGTTGGTTAATATAAGTAGAGACTCAATCTTAGTTAATTAATAGACTAATAATAAGTAAATGGTGAGGTGTCTAGGTGATGTGGCTAGGTGAGGTGTAAATTAAATTAATTAAAGTAATTAAATTAATTAATAATGTGAGGATGAACATTAATTCAATTATAATTAATTAAATTAATATGAATGCGAGGTAAGGGGTCATGGTTAGGTGAACATGTTATGTTAATTGTTTAAAGGGGACTAAGGGAGTGTGACCCAAACTTGGTGTCTAAATTTTTTCCTTTTTATCATGTAGATTATATTGGTAGGAGATCTTGGAAAAAACAGGAAGTGGTTGTACCAAATATAGGTCAGAGTGGGGTTTCCCCAAGTGCGGGTGGAAGTGATCCCCTCAAACCAAAAAGCGATGAGGTGTTAAACAGAGTCGAGTAAGTGGTTTGATAAATGGTTAAGTGATAAAAGTGAGGGTAGGCTAGTTTTAGGTAAGGGTATGGTCATTACGGGTAATGGGTAATGGTAATTTTGGGTAAAGGTTAATTGTCATATTGGGTAATGGGTAATGGAAATAAAACACATGTACATGTATAGATTGAGATACGTGCAGGTGGAAGAGATTGCAAAATCTACGTTGTCAAAAGGGCAATAGGTTTATTCAAACAAGGTTTATGTGAGTCATCAAGGTATAAGATATGGTCATGAAGCACAATGAGTTTTGGTGTAGGATTGGTTAATATGTTTTGTTCCATGATACCAAAGGTATGGTCATGACAAGCATCACGTCATTAGGAAAGGTAAGATCATTAGGCTAAACACAGTAACAACATCGCAAGGTATAACGAGTACAAGAATTCACATGTCGCAAAAGGCGGTTCAGTCAAGGTATGTTGGGTAGGGCACGAGGTAAGGCCGAGGTATAGCTAAAAACAAGTCCCTAAACACATTGAAATAAATGTACAAGTAGTGTAGGTTTGTGGGTAGGGTGTAATAGGTAATGTGAAATGATTGATGTATTATATGGTGATGTGATAAAATGGTAAATATGTATATTTTTATGATTTTTTGATTTCCAAGTTTTGTGTAAAAATGGAAACTAACTAAGGTAGAATGTGAATATAAAGGGATAAAAATTTTTAGGGGAAAGAGTGGTTGAGCTAACCTCTAAGGGCCCCATGCCCTTGGAGTGCTACCTACATGGCCCCGGAGAAAAGGGGCCTCATGCCGATGTAGTTATTCCATAAGATAGGGAATAATATGATGAGGTAGAGGAATAGGATGGTAGGTGGTAGGCATGATTGAGCCTTGTTCGGTTAGGCGTTATTGAGTTTAGGTCATTTATAAATGGTTGATTCTAGGTCATTTAGTCATGGGTGATATTGAGGTTGATAAGGTATGGGTGATTTTAGGTGAAAGAGAAATTCCTAGAATGTTGGTGTTGAAGGTCCTGGTCTTGTATAGGAGAATCAATAAGTAATAAAAAGGTGAATGGTAAGAGGAGAAAAAAGTGTCACCTAATTAATAAGAACCATGACAATTATAGCATACGCAAGATTGGTCTTATGAACATAAAACCCTAAAAGGTGTTGTATAATTGACTATTCTATGGGTGAAGAAGGTCACATGATCATGAAGTTTTACATTTGTAACACGTCCCTTGAGTATGTGGAAGGTTAGAAAGGAAATGCGATGAGGTGAAATAAGTTTGGTTTAGTGTAACTTTGGTGTGCGACAACATGCCTTTTTGGAATGAGACCGAGATCAAAATAGGAAAGTCCATGATGTAGAAGTTACCTTTTTCTTTTTACTATTTTTATAGACTAATCGATGCAAGAATTATATGTGCAATGAGTAGAGTATCTCCTTCATGTCTTTGTGAAGCTGGTTAATGTGGGAAGCATCCGAATATTTTTTATTTTATTTTTATAGGAATAGTCTTCTTTGTGTGATAAACTATGTATAGTATTTCTAGTGTGTATAGCTATCCTTCGAGGGAGCAGTTTATTTATAGTATCAAGAAAGAAAGATTATATGTCCTTTTTGAGGGAGTAATATTTTTGTGAGAATTTTAACTCAAGGAGTTTTGAATTTGAAAGTCCCATGCATTAATTTTTATTTTTATTTTTGGACTTTTAGGTTATGGACAAGACTATAGAGAAGGAGAGGCTCCTATTATGAAGACTAAACCATCGTACAAAGGGGTTAGCTATGAAAGAAAGGTTTTAAGTGATGAAAAACCATGGGATTCCATCTTGAAATAGACAAAACGTAGCCATGTGAATCATGCCATGAGTAGAGCCATGGTACTCATATTAAAGATAATGCCAAAAGGTGATGGGTAATCACATGATTCTTCTTTAATCGTTGATCCTTAAAATATGTAAGTGGAAGGTGAACGGTGCTCAAGGGACAAGCATTTTATAGACATAATGTGATCTAGGAATTGATTCAACAATAGAATGGTTGAAGATGCAAGGCATTGAGGGGCTCAAGTTTTGGTTTACCTTCAAGTGAAGAAAACCGATAAGCACACGACTCGTAGGTATGAATAACGATATAGGTCTAAGTAAATTAGGAGAAAATTTTCCTTGGTTACTTTTCTCCTCTTTTGTTACATGTTGATTTTCCTTTAGGATGATGTCGTTAACTGGAAGGTTCTTTCTTGGACACATTTATCATAGGCATGTTTGATACTTTTTTGTAAATTTGGAGGTGATCGAGAGCATTGATATGGCGTTTGTTAAATAACTCAAGTTATACCAAACAGTCTTGGAAAAAACCATCATAATTAAGCATGTCTTTGAGTGAGATACAAAGAGATTGAATTTAGACTTTGAGAGGTAGGTCAACCTTTGTACCGTAGACAAAAGAGAAAGGTGTGGCAACAGTTGAGGTACAAATACTAGTGTGATAAGCCTATAAGGAAAAAGGAATGTGTGTATGTCAATCCTTTCTAGTATCATCAAATAATTTCATAAGAATTTTTTTAAGGTTTTGTTATTTGATTCATCTTGGCCCTTTGTTTGAGGATAGTAAGGTGAAGAAAAACTAAGTTGAATGTCAAAGGCATCACAAAGTTTCTATAGGGTTTTGTTTTTGAATTATTTTCCATTATCACTGATGAGGTGGTGAGGAACACCAATGTGACAAATAATGTGATGGTTGATGAATTCACATATTTTCTCATCTTTCGTAGAAATGAGAGGTATGGGTTCCACCCATTTAGTGTAGTATTCGGTAGCGGTAATAATATATTGATGATGTTGGCAAGAATGATGATTAATCTCTCCAACAAGATCCAAACCCCATTGAGAGAAACGCCAAAGGTCTCGTGTGATCCGTAAGGCATGACTATGGGTATGATGAAGATTAGCATGGTGCGACACTTCACACAACTCTTGACATAGTCACAACAATCATTGTTTAGGGTTGGCCAGTAATAGCCCAAGTGGAGAATGTGTTTAGTGAAAACTAAACCACTGAAGTGACCCCCACAAATACCATTGTGAACTTCCTTGATGGTGTAGGGCATTTTATACCTTGTAAGGCATCGTAAGAAGATACTATAAAATCCATGTTTATAAAAAAGACCACCCATGATGACATAGTGAGAGACGCTTTTGAGAAAGGCTCGTTGTCCATTGTGAGTAATATTTGTAGGTAGAATTAAAAGGGAAAGGTAGTAAACAAAATGCTTATACCAAAGGTCACGTGGGTCAGTTTCAATGGTTCTGAATAGGTTAACGTCTCAAAATATATAAGAAGATGATTGAAACCTTTATATGGTGACAAATATTTTCAAGTCAGAGGGTGAAGGAGAGATTTGAGAAGCAAGACAGACCATGGTGTCTGCAAATTTATTAGTGGAATGTGGGGTGGTTTGAATTTCATAACGGTCAAAGGAAGTCAAAAGTATGTCAACATGATGCTTATAATTTTCAAGTATCTCATTACAAAAATGGTATATACCATTAACTTGGTTCACAACCAGTTGAGAATCACTAAAGATATTAATTTATTTAACATCTAAGGATATGGTGGTTTGAAGTTCTAATACGAGTGCTTCATATTTAACAATATTGTTAGTATAATAAAAATCTATTTTGAAAGATAATTGCATTAGCTCACCATCAAGAGGAATGAGGATAACACTGACACCACCCCCACACTCACATTTGGAACCATCTAAGAATAAGGTCATCGGTAAGTGGTATTGTCTAAATAGAGGGTAGTGATGGATTCATCACAGAAATTGAAGTTAGAGGATTTATTTCTAGAGAAAGGTGTGTCTACGAGTTGGTTAGTGATGGTTTTTCCTTTAACATATTTTTAATGGATGAATTCAAGTTCTTGGTCTGCAAGAAGCATGAGCCAATGTGTAGCATGTTGATGTTGGTAGGGATTAGTGTACATGTAATGTAAGGGGTCAGTATTTGTGATAACAAAGGTTTTGTGGTTAAGTAGTTAATGATGAAGTTTAGTGGTGAAAAAAACTAAGGCTAAGCAGATTTTTTTTAGCGTTGGTATATCTAGTTTCATAGTCCAAAAGTGTACGTCTTATATAATAAACTTCTTGGTCCTTATGTTTCTCTTCATGATGAGCGAGCATGAAACCCAGTGAATGATCGGTAGAAGAAATGTAAAGGTAAAACAATTGGTCATCCCTAGGGGAATGAGCACATGTGTTAAATGCTTTACGACATTCATCATCCCATTTGAAGAAGACATCCTTTTTAGGAGATGATGAAATGGGTGGCGTAGTTAGAAAGTGTGAAATAAAACAATAAATAGATTGTAACTTACCTTATAAACTACAAAGTTGATGAAGGTTAATAGGTAAAGGAATTTTGAGAATAGCCTTGATTCTAGTGGGATCAACTTGATGCCACTTAAAGAAACAATAATACCAAGAAGCTTACAGAGAGAACAACAATGAATACACACTTCTTAGGTTGAAGCGAGTAACGTAGTACTTGATGAGATGGTCGAAGATGACTTTAAGGACTGTAAGGTGTTCATCCTAATGTTTGGATTTGGTGAGAATATCATCAACATAATCTTCCAATATGTGATGCATAATGTCATGAAAGATATAAGTCATGGCTCGATGATATGTAGCACCAGCATTTTTAAGGACAAATGACATGACACGATAGTAGAAGGTCCCCAAAGGAGTGATGAAGGTTGTTTTGTGTTGATATTCTGAGGTGAGTAATATTTGTTTATAACCCGAGAAACCTTCCATGAGTGATAACATCTCATGGCCAGTAGTGAGATCAATGAGTTGGTTAATACTAGGTAAAGGAAAGTTGTCTTTAGGGAAAGCTAAGTTAAGGTCATGGAAATCGATGCAAATGCAGAGTCCCCCTATTTCTTTTGTGACAGGAACAATGTTAGAGACCCATTTGGGATAATCAATGGGTAGAATGAAGGAAACCAAAATGAGGCACTTGATTTCTTCTTTGACAAGAAGAGAAATGTGAGGATGCATTTTACACAACTTTTGTTTCACGGGTTTGGCTTTAGGAATAGTGACGATATTGTGGACCACAATATTTGGGTCAATACCATGCATATCAGCATAGGAAAAAGAAAAATCATTGTTATGATTCTGAAGGAAAGATGTAAAATCTTCATGTTTAGCATCATCTAAAGATTGGCCTATTTTTAGAATTTTTGGGTCATCTTAAGTGTGAATATTGATTTCGATGGTTGATTCATTTAATAAATTTTTGTCTTAGAAGGTAACGATTGGTGAATATAAGAATCTACTTCCATTTTTCTAACATTGAATGATGTTAATAGAAGGTATATCATCATTGATCACATCAAGATATAGGAAGGGAAGAGAAGAGGGAGCCTCACCATCTTGTTGATAAGTTAGAGGTCCCAGGGAAATGGGGTTTATAAAAAAATTAGGAGGAATGGATTATAGATCTATAAACTTTGTAGGTGAAGATGCTAAAGTTGGTGAATGAGGTGGAGAAGGTATATCGTCCTCAATGAGTTCTACTCGGGCCTTCTTGGGATATGGTTTGGAAAATCCAATACCACCTTTGTGATCTTTATGTTTACGAGTGGTGCATGGGATGATATTATGGTGGCCTTGCTCATAGAAACTAAATCCAAATCCCTTAAGAAAAATGATGGAGGAAGGTGTGGATGAAGTAGTGGTTTGTGAGATATTGAAGGTCGGATGAAAATGGCCGAGTTTTGGAAGGTGGCTCGGGTGAGTAGGTAGAAGCATCAAGTCCCCCATATGTTAAGTTGGTGCAAACCTCGGGGAGGACTATAAGAGAAAACCTCGGTGATGTGGTGATCATAGCGGGGTGTTGGTGAATTTTACCATACTCTTGAGGAGTAAGGAATGTTTCGATGTTATAAAGGTGGTACTCCCCTAGAGTGATACGTTGAAACACACCTTATAAGGGGTTGGTAGTAGGTATGTGGGTAGCAGAATGGATGAATTACCATAGGGTGGGGAAGAAAAAGTATTGGTTGGTTGAGAATTAGATGGGTTGGTGGATGGGTCAGCTAGAAAGGTTGCGGTAGCGATGGGTATAAAGGAGTTAGGTGTTGAAGAGGTAGTGGAAAAATTGGCGGATGGGTTCATGGGTGAAGGAGAGGTTGCGGTAGTGGAAGATGCCTTAACTTGTATAAGTACATCATTGGAGTCGATACAACATGTTACAGGTCTTGAATGGTGAAGGGTTAGTTGGAATGATATAATTATGTCCTTTATGTTAAAATTTTTAACAATGGTGTAAGGTTGAAGGAACACAACCCATCACACTGATCCAAGGTTAGCTAAGCAGCATGTTGTACTAGAATTCCCCCTCTATGACATAGAATAATTCTGGAATGGTATGGGGCTTGAGATGAATGTTGAGAATGATGGTCCCAAGGGTGGAAGTGATGGCATTGTTGAATGAATGCAACATAATTGGGTTATTATACATGCAATTGGAAAGGATGCAAATTTGGTTGTATGCATGGGAGGAGATTATGTTAATGATTGCATCGTCGTCGATCATAACACGTCAAATGTGTATATTATCAATGTATATGGAAATTAATAGGGTGTGATCATGATCATCTGATTGGAGAGGTATAATCTCATCGTCATAAAAACTGAGAGTGGATACTTGATGAGTGGTAGTGGGTGTAGAGGAAGGGGATGAATTGGTGAGAGAGGACACATGGTGAGGAGTGATAATGGAGGCCATAGGAGTAGGGTCATTAGGTAAAACCTCAATAGATTGTAGAACCTCCATGAGGGTCTGTCAATGAGACTCAGAGGTTTGGATGAGGTTGTACAATGAAATTTTGAGAGGATATTGGTGTAATTTTTAATCATTATATGATGGGAAACCCCGTCATAAATAGGGTATATGGGTCATCGAGATGGTAATTTTCAATTTAGGTTCATATGGGATATTGGGTACAACGGTGGCGAGATGGGGTGGTAATTTTCTCTTTTCCTTTTTCTTTATGGGAGTGAGTGGAAACGTTAACCATATTAATATGGGGTAAGGGAGTAGATGAGTCATGATAGATGTAGTGATAGGATGGGCAAAATTATGGTGAGGTCATATATGGCTAGCTCTCTTATGTAGACCATATTCATCTTGAATGTTGGAGGATGATAATAGGGTCATGGAGGTGGAGATGAGGGTCACTAAATAGGTAAGGGTCCAAGATGTGTGGTGATAGGTGAAGTTGGAACAAGGTCCTCATCTAAAATATCATCATCGCCAAAGTTGGAGAGGAATGGTCTTAATATCCTTACAATTTTCCACATCATGCCCTTGCACATGATGTTAGGCACAAATTTTTCTATCGTCAAACCCTGTTGTTTTAGGTTTGAGTGGGTCATAAGGTCTAAGTGGTGGCAATGTGATGATAGAGGTCTCTAAAAGGTTAGCTAAGATGTTGGTGTAAGACCCTACCAATGGATCACAATGTGAAGTAAGTGTGGGTCTAGATGGAAGTGTGGGTGATTTTGGTGGGAGAGGTGCCACGAGAGGTGGAATTGGAGGTGGAATAGGTTTGACCACTGGTTTGGTAGGTAGTATTATTTTAGGTTTGGGTTGTACCTTCTTGGGAAAAGATGTAGCAGATGAACTAGCGGTTGAAGGTGTTGTAGGTTTGACTACCTCTTTAGAGGGTAGTGGGTTTTTGGACTTTGGTTGTACCTTCCTAGGTAAAGGTGAAGAAGGAGTGCGTGATGTAGAAGGGAAGGAAGATGATAGAAGAGGATGGGTTAGCCAAGGTGATAATGGAGGTGTGGTGAAGGTTACTAGAAGAGGAAAGGTGGAAGGTATTGGTTGAAGAGAAGGAAATATCATAGGTAGTGATGAGGCTACTTTGGAAGTGGTGTGGGTATAGGTGGTAAAAGGATGCAAGTGAAAATGAAGACATACGTTGTGTAGGTAAGTTGGGTGTAACAAAGGCTCATGGTGAAAAGGTGGGCTGATGTGTTTTTGGTTTACCTTGGATTGTAGGTTATTTGGCCAAGGTTGATGGGTGAGGTCCTAGGATAGATGGAAGGGGTGAAGGTGACAGAGGGGTAGTTGGTGAAACCAGTGTATACATCCCAGAAGGTTGGGTCTTCCTTTTAAGTGGGGGAATATTTTTTAACATGGGTTTGTGAGGATGAGGATAAATCTAATTTGATAGCAAGATGGACTAATCTTGATGTCGGAATGACCCCCAATGGGGTAACTAGTGTGGACATGAAGGAAGGTATAGGTGCAGGCAAGGTTTTGGTATAGGAACAAGTTTAATTATTGGTAAAGGTTTAGGTGTGGGAAAGGGTGATTAAGAAGAGGTCGCTCCAACTGGCATGTGCATGGTTTTTTTTATTTTTCATAAAAACCTTTGGATAAATCATGGAGGTATCAGCACGCAACATTTGCATCTGAGTTGAGAAAGGTATCTGAAGGCATCCCCAAAACATGGAATTATCAACTTAATCCAAGTGATCGGATAGATGTGAAAATGACACCATTGTAGTAGGAGATGATGTGTAGTTGGTAGTGATCCCTGTAAAGAATTTTTGTGATATGGGGAAATGGTTGGTTTTAGACTCTATGGGAAAAAGAGTCGAGAGAAAATCAATAGGATCCTTGAAATTTGGTGGAGAGTTGTCACCAATAGGAAGAGGCACTTCTAATGGATCTCCTATGGGTAGGGGAGATGATGAGTAGGATGAGGTAGGTTCCTCTTTTGGTGAAGAGGAAGGTTACGTAATTACCATCGCTATGACCTTTAATGTGATGATAATTGTAGTAATCATGTTCTTTGTACCATGCGAGAATACAATAAGAGGGGTCAAAACTAGTATGTCATTTGATGGGTGGAAGAGTGACTACTATGGATTTTAGAAGTTTTTCTAAAACTAAAGGATAGGGTTCTCCTATTGGAGTGTATTTTCGTTGCTCCTACTTGAACTAAAAATCTTGAATGGAATAAAGGTTGGAAAAATGCTTTGATTGATTGGATGGGTGAGATGGGCCAGATTTTAAAACTACCGTGTGGGTAGATCCTTTTTCCTTGGAATAATTATTTTGGGGTTTGGAAGAGTAAAACAAATCATTTGATTTAAATGCAGCATTTTTGCTACGCAATTTTATCTTTTTCTCTTCAATGGGATGAATTTCAAGTTTTCGAGCCATGGTGAATGCCTCATTGAACTTGTAAAAGTTTTGAACTTAGACAGGTTGGTGAGATGTGCTTGGCACAAGACCTAGTGAACAAATGTATTATCTTGGTTTGAGGTAGTTGGAATGTGAGCTAGTTGATGAGGCTTTGCCAATGAGTGAAAAAATATGTGATAGATTCGTCTTCATATTGTCATGTTGAGTACAAGTCATTCATGGTGACATTTTTGACAATATTGATCAAAAAATGGTCTAGGAAGGCTTGAGCTACTTGGTTGAATGAGTAAGTGGAGTGCCTAGGCGGAGACCACTATACCAATCCAGCGTAGGTCTTGTCAAGGAATTTGTGAATGTTCGTAAGAGTAAAGTGTCATCATGAGTGATTAGATAACACCCATGTTTAAAAGACCATAAATGTTGTTGCGGGTCTTCTTTGTTGTTGAACTAGTTAAATTTGGGCATTTCCCAATGCGTAGGGTATGGATGAATGGGTATGGATAGATGAATGGGCTCATTGCAAATTTTTTCATATATCAAAGAGGTTATTGGTGATAAGTATAGGTAGGTGGAGTGGATGTAACAACTCTCATGGTAATTCGAGGAGATACTTCGGGATGGAGAGGACAATGTTTTGGAAGGGAGTATGGGTTACGAAACCATGGGTGGATAAAAGGCAATGGGTATATAAGAGGTGGCGGTGCAAATGTGTATACACTCAAGGTAGTTGATGAAGGGATGGTTAACACCACAAGAGCAAGCTGATGTCAAAGGTTCAACAGATGTTATAGATGCAACTAATATCATTGATGTGGGATTAAGTTGGGACACCATAGGTACTAAGGTGGAAGAGGGTAAGGCCGAGCTAGTAGTAACCGATGTAGAAGTGGAGTGCAGTGTAGGAGGAATGGACATAGGCATGCCATATACTAGTTGTGTAGATGACTCTCGAGTGGATGAATGGTCTAAATAATATTGTAATGCAGCGAGGTTTTGGTCAAGGTGTATTGTGAACTCCTCATCACCACTACTAATGATGATAGGCTGATTAAGATCCATAGGTGACATGATGGAAGATGGGGATGGGCTAAGCAAGAGTGGCTGCGAGGCTAGTGTGAAATATAAGGTAATTAGTTTGGCTATGATTTGAAAGCTGTGTGAGTTAGCATAGACATGGTAACCTAATCTCTGTATATGACACAAAATAGTAGAACGAATGGAGAAAAATAGCTCGAAAGGAAAAAAGCGGCATTGTTTTAATTGAAAAATTAAAACACAGGAACCGATGCCGGTTTGGAAACCGATGATGGTGATAGAGTGTAACCGATGATGGTTAGGTTCAACAATACCAATTACTGTGGAAAATCAAAATCTTTGAAAATGTGGCAATAACTAATGAAAATGAAGAAAATCTAGATTTGACATTGATTTCAAAGACCCATAGGTATGATGAAGTATCTGAGGAACCGCAGAAAGAAGATAAATGTGATGAGTGCTATTTTGGTAAAAATGACAAAAATAGTAGGGAACCAACAACGTTGAGTAAACCAATGAGTTATCGGATGAGTAAACTGATTACGGTTGTTGGACCGACACATGTCACTTTGTGAAATAATGAAAATATAAAACAAAAATTTAATTTAGTGACTTAGATCTAATAAAAGACCAACCTAGAAACCTAAGTATGGAAATGATGAACCCTAAAACAATCATAAACAATCGAATACACCATCCGTAATTTTGGAGTGTGAAAGGAATAAATAATGGAGAATACAACCTCACACCTCAAAACACAAATCAAGAAAAAACTAGCAAACATGAAATCCTATGTCCTTGATTTTATGTTCCAACCTATGCCATTTAGGATTGACTTGTGAATAGAATGGGTATTTGGTTTGATAGAAGGTGCCCTATGAAAATCCAAGAACTAAGGATGGTTTCATGTAAAAATTTTACAAGGGGGTCCTTTCTCTGAGATAATGAATGGACAGAGAAACTAGCTTGGTGCCCACTTGTCAATCCTCTGATCGTGTGATCATTGACAACTTCTTTTGGGTAGGATGTTGTTTAAGAAAATGTGTAAATTGTTTAAGTGGTTTGGTATAGAGAATGTGCAAAGTGAACTACGATTGAATTAGTCAACCATCAGCTAGGCATGACTTCCAAAGCATATAGGTTTCCCTCAATTTAATGTGAGCTACAATGCGACATACCAAAATGAAATGCAAATGTTTTAAGCCCAAATCCACAATTAAGTTTGATGTAGAAAATAGAGAACAGGAAGAGGAATGCTCTTTCACTAAATGCAATACAGTAGAAAGGAAGACATGTTCTTTTTAGAGCACCAAAAGCACAATTTCTTTAGACAATAGAAAGAAGGAGAAGATTTTAAGGGAGAAATTTTAATGTGATTTTTTTCCAAAAAGAAATAAACACTCAAAATGCACCCTATAAAATGAACAATGAAAAGGAAACCAAAAATGGGTCCCACTGGGCATGCCAAAATGTTTCACCGGATTGTGGTAGGAAATTAAATAGATAAGGTAGAAAGGCCAAAGAAGAATTCATGTTATTACATTGGTCTAAGGCTAAGTACGCACTTTTTTATTTCCGATCTAGGATGATTGTGTGAGCTTCATTTTGGCTTAGAGGAACTACCTATAAGACAAAGCAAGACCATATGATATTGTTAATATAAAAAGTTAATAGACTGCGTAGTGTGAGCTAGATCCAAGAAGTGTGATACTTCCTTGATGGTTGTCAATCCATTGATATATAACTCAATATAAAATAACTAAACATGCAAATAAAAGAATCTAATGCTAGTGTTCGATTTAGTGCTCTCGAGGATACTATCAGTTTCAATCCAATTACATGCTTGATTAAAAAAATTGGTAAAGGTCTAGGTCAGGTTATAGGTTGGGTAAGTGGTCTGAGGGTCACAAACGGGGTCTGGGTAAGATTTGTTGAAGTTTGGGTTGATTTTGGGTGATTAGGAAGCTTTCTGGTCTAAGGAAGTTTTACCAAGCACAGAGACTAATGTTGGTCAGGGTGAGCGATGTCGGTAAAGGTATGACCGATGGTGGTTCAGGATGACCAATATCGATTACTATGGGAAATGGTAGAATGTCAAAGATGGGTGTCCAGGCTCTCTCTGTGTCTGCACAAAGAGTTGGGAAGGTTTGTTGTGAGGTTTTAGGTGGGGTATCATGTTTGGGTTATGTTTTGTGAGAATTGGGGAGGTTATGGTGCAAGTTGAAATAAGACATAGTGACCAACGTCGGTCTAGTGATTGATGCTAGTGAAGAGGGGAAACCGATGATGGTTAAGGTGACCAATGTCGGTAGGGGTAAAATGGTGGAAATTAAATTAAAAAAATTGGACTTCTCTATGATTGTACAAAGAATGAAGGTAGGATGGTTGTGTTCATAATAATTTCAGGAAGACTCAAGAATGCAGAGAAGTCGGTATGGAGAAATAGAAGGTTATGGGTGGGTGGATGGGTAGATTGGTTAAAAGGTGGGGGTAGAGGAATGCAAGAAGGAATAAGATATGATAACAAAAGATAATGAAACTACACTTTAAGTAAGTACATAATGATGAAAATCAAGTATACTTACTTGCATAACATATCCGGTAGGTGATGAAAGGTGGTAATTGATCCGTGAAGAATATTTGTGGTCAATTCTATGGAAATACTTCCTAGAGTGTTCCCATGAATATTATAATGCCTTGGAATAAGCAAGTAGGTGCTTGCTTGGTAAATGCAGTTCAAGATATCCCGTCATCTAGATGATGAGAAGACTCGTATTTGTGCTTCAATGTAATATAACTCTCGAACTCAAAATTTACCAACCCCTATAAAATTTTGCAAAACTATATATAAGGTAACCGATGACGGTTAGGGTGACTAGCATTGGTTAAGGTGGGAAATCCTAGGTTTGCCAAAAATAAGAAAATCTTTACTATTTTTTCCGTTCCTTGATTGTTAATCCAAGTCTCAAGTGAGGGTTAGAACTTAGATAAGCGGGATTGTTGTTGGAGAAGGAATAGGACTTTAATTTTATGGTTTGAAAGAGTCTCAATTGGTTAAGATAAGTAGAGACTCAATCTTAGTTAATTAATAGACTAAGAATAAGTCCATGGTGAGGTGTCTAGGTGATGTGGCTAGGTGAGGTGTAAATTAACTTAATTAAAGTAATTAAATTAATTAATAATGTGAGGATGAACATTAATTCAATTATAAGTGATTAAATTAATATGAATATGGGGTAAGGGGTCATGGTTATTTGAACACTTTATGTTAAGCTGATTAAAGGGTATGAAGGGGAGTGTGACCCAAAAAAAAATTCTATAGGTAGTTTGTACACACCAGAATGTAATATTTTTATTAAGACTTAGGATCAATGGGACCAATGAATTCCAATCCCCATTTTTCAAATGATTACAATACAAGATGAGGATACAATGTAATTTCATGTGATTTGGTAGGCTTTCCCATTCTTTGGCACTTATCACATCTTCTTGCATACATTGTTGCATCCTTGTGTAGTGTAAGCCAATAATACCATGTTGTTAATACTTTCGAACTATCCTTTTTATAGAAAAGTGTCCTCCACATGGCTCGGTATGGAAGAATTTGAGGACATCATAAATTTCCTCATCATTTATACATCTTCTCATAACATTATCCTACCCTGTGTGGAATAGGAAACCAACTATCTAAGAAAAATTCACACTTTTCTCAACAATATATTTATTTTTATATTATATATAGTGTGGAGGTGTCTTACCTGAAACCAAATAGTTAGTTATATTAGCAAATCAAGGTGTCTTGGTGGAAATGGCAAACAAGTTCTCATCGAGAAAAAATCATCCACCACTGCTTATTCATTATTATTATCCATTATTGAGAGAAAATTTTCTACAACATTGTCTTTCCCAGTCTTATCCACAATTGTTACATCAAACTCTTGCAAGAGAAGCAACCATCTGATTATATTAATGCTTACAATTGGTTTGTTGATCATATATTTAATGTCAACATGGTTTATGTGGATAAATATAGGATATCCCATGATATAGTGCCTAAATTTGTTAATGGCGTATACTACTACCAAAATCTCCTTCTCGGATCTTTGTGTAGTTAAGCTTGGCATGTTATAGGTTTTTACTAATATAATAGATTACATAATTGATTATCCCATATTTATGTCCTAAAATAGCTCCAATGGCATGATCTAAGGCATCAATGTGTATATGAAATGGAAAAATCCAATCTAGTCCTCTTAAAACAAGTGCGAAAGTTAGCATTTGCTTCAAAGTTTGGAATGCAACTTCACATTTCTCTGTCCATACAAATGCAACATCCTTTCCCAAAAAAACAAACAATGGTGCTACAATTCTGCTGAAATATTGAATAAATCTCCTATAATACCCAACATGGCCCAAGAAGCTTCTTATGTACTTATGCTTTTTAGGCATTGGTAGGTTTATAATCACTGATATTTTTGTTGGATCTACCTAGATTCCAACATATGACAGATAGTGACATAACACTATCCCCTCAAACATCATCATATAACATTTTTTGTTGCTCAAAGACAAGTTATAATCCTTGCATCTCTTGAGAAATTTGTCTAAGTTCTTCATTTCTTCATCAAAAAGTTTTCCATGGATTGTAAAATTATCATGTATACCTCCATAAAATCGTTGGTTAGATCGAGAAGAGTCTAAGAATTGATCTCTACGAAATGTGGTAGGTGTGTTACACTAAACCAAAGGGAATAATAGAGTATGTAAAAGTTCCCCATGGGCATGTGAATGTGGTCTTGTCCTGATCTTCTAGTGCAATCTAAATTTGGTTGTAGCCATTGTAAATGTCTAAAAAAGAGAAATATTTCTTTCCAACAAGAGTTTGAAGTACCTAATCAATGAAAGGAAGTGGGAAATGATCCTTCATTGTTTCTGAATTTAGATCCCTATAGTCCATGCAAATCCTCCATTTACCATTCTTTTAGGTACAATAACAAGTGGTGACACCCATTGACTATCTAAAATTAGATATATGAATCCAAAATCCAATAATTTCTTTAGTTCTTCTTTCACTATATCCCTCACTGTTGGGTTCATTCTCCTCTATGGTTGTCTTATTGGCTTGCAGTTTTCCTTGATGTATATCTTATGAGTATAGAGTTTAGGATGGATTCCATGCATGTCTCCATAATCCCATGCAAATGTTGTCCTGTGTTTTTGAGAAGTGCAATTAACAACTGCTCTTGTTGCATGCTTAATGTTTTGTTCACATTGAGTGGCTTGTTAGGTGTAATATCCACTTGCTTAGAAATATTAGTCATGGATCATATGTTGCTACTTACATAATTTAAGATACAATCATGTGGAAGAAGTTGGTGTAGGATGCATTTCTTACTTGGAACATTCTTAGTACTTTTTGTGGCAAGATTTGATTTTTAGGACAACTTATACATTGTAATTTTCCATCTTCTTCTTCATTCTTACCATAATTATTTTTTATAACATTTGAAATAACAACATCCTCCTCCTTTCCTTCTATTATGCATGAATTCTCCAACATCATGAGATGTTAAACTAAGCTCTGGTCTTCTTTTGGTTCTTCCACCCAAACGGTTTGATCTTCTTCATTAAATAGATGTGTAGGGGGTAGAGCATAATATTTTTGGTGCCACTTCCATTAGAGATGATCATATTTCCAAATGTACATCCAATAAGTGCATAAACAGTTGTTAACCAAGGTCTTCCTAGGATGATACGATATCCCCTAAGATCACTTTTCGTTGGAGAATAATGAAGTTAGTAGGGTACTCTCGAGGATTCTACCACTACTACGCACCTCCAAAACTCCTTCATGATTTATTGTGGATTTTTTCGAAAGCTATAAGATTTTGGCTGTTGGTCTTAATCCTTCCAATTTCAAATCATCCATGATTTTTTTCATTACATTTATTTTTTTACGTGAGGTTAATCAACGTGTTTTTTATCATTGTACCATTGATTGTGAAATTTACTAAAGGGTTGTATGGATCAATATACTTGGGAATAACTGAGTTACCAAACATAATATCGCTAATTTCCTAATGACATGTACAGTACATGGGTCTTTCCTCTTCCTAGATGAATTCTTAATGCATAGTTCCTTAACTAGCTTATTGTAGATGGGCACATCTTTAATAGCTTGTATTAATGGTATTTTGACACAAATGTCTTTGTGTTGATTGAAAAATTCAGAATCAGATTTTGATATGAGGTCTAGTCTTATTTCTCTTGTAACATTTCAACAAATGGTGGCACATTATCTTATGTTTTACGCTTGCTGGAATTTTTGTAAGTTGTTGCGGATCATCCTGAAATGTATTATATCCTTATTGTGGGTCATCATCCGAAACTATGGTTCTTCTATAATTTCAGTAATGGTAGGTCTAGCTAGTGAAGGAAGTTCTCTTCCTAAATGAATATGGATATTATGTATATGAAAAAATAGGTATGGTATTGAGTTGGTTTAGTGGAATAAATTTGGGTGAGAAACTTTATTGTTAGGGTTAGGCATTGGTTGAGCAGGTAGTTATGTAGATTTTGGTAGGGAGCTTGATTGGGGATAAGACATCAAGGATTCCTATTTCTACTAATAAGGAGGTTTTTGATGATCTTGTTGGTAATTAGGAGGTGATTTATTCCATTGATTTCCCCTCGAGGGTTGCTACTATGATTGGGGAGGTTGTTACCATTGTTGTTGTTGTTTTTGTTGGCCTTGGTATTGAGGTTTCCACTTTTGTTGGTATTTGTTAGGATATGGGGCCAATACTTGAGGTTTATCCCAAGGTGGGGGATACATATATGAATTATTAGACCAATTTTGAAATGAATGCATAGGGTCTTGTGTCATACCTCCTTTCCTTTGTGGTTATCATTTTCCTTGAGAAACATAGAAAAATTTCCCATCTTCTGTCTCTAGCATTTTGAAATCAGGTAAAGCCTCTCTTTCTTGAGTAATTCTGGCCAATTCTCTACATCTATAGTTTGGTTTCTTCCTTCTACATGTGTGGCAATACTCTGTGAGTGTTAATTCTACATTTATTTCTTTTTGTGGCATGTAGAGCATACGGTTGATTGGCCATATCATTAACAATCTCCTATTTCATGTTTTTGAACATGCTAACAATATTTGAATTAGAGATGTCCCCATTGTTTTGGTATAAATCCCATATCTTGATCAAAAAAATATCACTCTTTTTATGGTATCTCTTGAAAAAAATTTATAGGCATCGTAAATATCTTCAAAACTAGCCTTTTAAATAACTCCTACTCCTATCAGATCTAGAGCATCCATGTCTTCATCACTGAGTCCCTTAAAAAAGAGTAATTTAAGGGAGTTAGGAAGTATGTCAGTAGTGTGCCTTGACTTCTGAACTTAGAACAGAACAGTTCCAAATAGTCCTCTAATAGTTCATCCTCTTTTGTTGCATTCTATAGTTTTCATCACCTTCTCTCTTGCTTGGTCTGAAATAGTCTTGGAAATTATCGAGGAACTTCTCCTTAATTTACTCCCATGTAGTAACAACATTCCTTCCCAATCCCATGAACCAACTTAAAGTTGCAGCTTTAAGTGTTGCAGGAAACAGAGAGAAACTTGATTTGAATTTATGTGCATTAGTGGTATAATCACGGCTCTGCACAAAATATCAAACTCAAAGACAAAGGTGCCTAGATCATCCCGAAAATTTGGAAAGGCTAATGTAGTTGCATTATTGTTAGTGATGGAAAATTCAAAGGTGGCTTCCCCATTTCGAGCATTCAAATCTACTTCTTCTACTATCCCTAGTTTCCTAGGAGTAGCTACAAAATTTTCACTTAGAGGATTATCTTCAAAAAGTAAACCGAGTACAGAGGTTACTTCTTCAGAATATTTAGAGGTAAATGAAGATATTTGTGCTACTTGTGTATTAGGTAAAAATATACCATGGGCTTCACTTCGATGGTGCATGCATTAACTACTCAACTCATTTAATGGTAATTAGTTGGGGATTTAATCTAAGGTAAATTCCTAAAACCTAGACTACTTCTAAGGAATGAAAAACCCTTATAAAAACCTAATAACTTGGAAGTGTCCCTAAAAACAATGCCAAAAATGGTGGTGTAAATTAATTAGTAGTAATTAGTATGTTTTTCACTAATCCACAATCATTTATTCATCAGACCTAGGGACGTAAACTTTCAACTTTGCCAGTGTTGTATACATAGTTATAGGTGCTTACGAGGTATAAAATAAAATATTGTTGTCACAACAATTAGAAATAAAATTATGGAATTAAACTAAGTTTCATATGAAAGTAAATGCTACGAGACAAGTAATAAAGTAGGAAAAGCATAACACAAGTAAAGGAATGAACTACTGCAATTCTAATCTATGCATGTAAGGAACTAAAAACAAATAGAAAGAAAATGGGGGTTTAGCAAACCATAAGTGGGCCCTGCCTTGGGTGATAACCCTTCCTAAGGCTTGTGTCTAAATAAAAATGATATAACTCATCTTTTATTCATCAACATGAAGATTCAGAATGAAACTTACAACAATTCCTCCACTATAGATCGATATCTACTATAGTCTCATCACTCTCTTTATAATCAACAGAGACGTGAAGAGACTCCATCAAACTAACAGATGCATTTTTATTGAGTAAAATACCACTACAAATAAATCCATATATTCTTATGTATGCAGTCATAACTTATGAAAATGTGATCTAATACAACAACATAACTAATTGTTCAATCTAGAAATCAAGTTAAATCAACTATTTCCACAATATTTGTAGAGCATAATTAGGTATTTACATGATATATACTTCTTATTGTTGTAACTTCTTCTTTATTGTGATGCTTGAACTCTGGTGAAGTATCCACGTTGATCAAGCTTCCCATAATCATGATCTTTTATATGTGTGTTTTCTCCTTTTGGTACAAGTGTTTTGCTGTGGACGAGTCTCATTTGCTACATGTCAGCTACTACAGATGAGTACCTTTCATTGTGACATATTTCCTTCACCTGCATGTTAGTGATAACATATAGAAGTTTCTTGCAAACAAGTATGGCATTTAGAAAAAGCACTATTAATCATTTCATTGCATCCAAAATATTATCATATACATTCAAAATCCATAAAATAGAGTAACTTAGTAATAGCTACATTAATTAATATAAGTTCCATAAGTTTTAGTTCAAGTGGAGATGTCTGACAGGATAATTGGGATAAACAGTTCAAGGGTATATAAAATATACAAAATATGAGACAGTTAAAACAGTAATTAAAGGGTCTCATCAGAACCATATCAAATCCCATCTCCCTCATCAACCATATGAGGAAGAAGAACATTAAATACTAATGCCATAATGGATTTCCCATCAATCCATGTGGGTGCAAGAGTGGATTTACACCCTCTTCCCCAATATTCCAAGTCTAGATCAAGGGAGATGGATGGAAACTAAGTACAAAAACTACAAAAAAACTATACATTCAATACAATTACGCAAACAAACATAAAATCCATTTCTTTAATTTTTACATAAAATAAGAGGATGAGAGGCCTACCTCTAAACCAAGAAAGGAAACACCCAAGCTCTCCAAGCTCCAATTATTTCCTAATCACCCTCCAACCTCCCGAGTGTAAAATGAATCCAAAGAAGTCCATATCCCCTTCAAAGTGGAGGAATACAAAGAGAAATTCCATGCCCCATTCAGCGTGAGGTCCAGATAATGTCCAAAAGATCACAATTATAACCCAAATAATAATATAATAATAATCGTAAAAAAAGTGAAGTAGTATGTCTAATTAGCATTATGAAACTAACATCCCATAAGTGACTAATTCATAAATTATGACAAAGCGGTACCAAACCACTTGAGTGGATAAAACAATTTTTAAGTATAGATAAATTACTCTAATATAAATGTGTCATAATTACAACAATTTAGTGCATTAAAAAATTGTTATTAAACCACATAAATGAGATTATTAAATTATTTTAATTTTTTTGTCATGAAAAATGTTTAGCATGAAAATTCAAAAAAATCATGACAACCTAATCCTCATTTGAAAATCCCTCTCTCGATCAATGTAAACATGTCCTCTAACCAAATCAGTTACTATGTTACCCTCATAATGTCCATGAGGAATGTTATAATGTTATTTTCAAGTTTATTTCAAGTTTATGTGCAGGGTGGTGATTTATGGAGTCATTCATAACCGTTAAGAAGGAATCACTCCCCGAGGCCAAAAAGGCCTATTTTTATGGTACAACCATTGGTATAGTATTGGATCATCCAAGGAAAGGAAATTTCATTCATCTATTTTGTTTTGCAAGTAAAAATCTGATGTTGGTTGAGAAGAATTATATAACTATGCAGCACAAAGTATTATCAATGGTGTACACACTTCACAAATTTAGACAATATTTTCTAGCAACACCATTTATATTCTACACTGATCACATGACACTTAAATATCTGGTTAATAATCCAGTTTTTCAAGGGCACATTTGTCATTGGATCCTTTTGTTCCAAGAGTTTGATTTTTCAGTTATAGTGAAGCCCAACAAGAGTAATTTGGGACCAGATAACTTGTCACATATTAACTCTAGTAAGGATGTACAAAGAATAGAGGACAATATACCATAATCTTTGTTATCATACTTCACCTGGGAACCATCGACTTAGAAGATATTGCTATATTTTTGTGCACAAGAGTTGTGCTAAAAGTATGAAAACCCTAGAGAAGAAGTAGTTAGTGATTCACACGACACCCTACTAGTTGGTTAGAGGGGAATTATACACGATGGGTAGAGATGAATTTTTCTGTAGGTGTGTGTTGAAACATGAATTCAAATCCATTATGGAAGTGTCACATGATGGAATTGTAGGAGGTCATTGTATCTCTAGAATACCTTCTACACTCACTTTCCCTATGACCAAATTCATTACAAGTATAACAAATTCCTTTGAAATTTATTTCATATCTTGAGGCATTAGGTTTCCTAATTGGCCTTGCTTTCACATTGTCCTTGATAAATGTCTTCTTCTTTTCTTCCTTGGTTCTTGGTTCACCAACTTTCTTACATGAAATTAGGTCCTCTTGCTTCACTTCTTTTTGCTTGACTTCAGATTTGAAGCCAAAGCCAACTCTATCACCTACAAATTTCTTATTTCTCAAGAGATCCTTAAGAGCCTTGGAAATTTCTTCAAACTTATGAAAAAACATAATATTATTCCAAACCTATAGCATCTCATCCCTTAGCAACTCTATATATTCTTCATATTTTTATCACAACCCATCTTTATCTTGTAAGATTGAAACAAAATACTTAATATTTTCTTATAACAACCTAATAGACTCATGTTTTTGCGATTCAAACTCGTATTGTTATTATATCTTATTCATTTGATTTTCATACTTTTAACCTAAATACTCAACTTCTTGTTCTCTTTATGAGCATGTTTTATTTCTTTTTGAATTCCCTCAAGATCTTCTTTGACATCCTCCCGATCTTAATCACAATAGTTGTAATAACCTAATATAAAATCTCCTAACAAAGAAAAACCATCACTAGAAGAATTTTTACATCATTAGTCATAAACAATACTTCATTTGGAATATCATTATAATTAGATTAAAACTCATATTCTGAAACACCACTACTAGCATCAGATAATTAATCATCTTCCTTTGTATAACAAATTCTTTTTCCTTCTTCTTATATTCAAACTTCTTATTGTTCTTATCATACATGGTGTACTTGTTTTCATAACCACTAGCATACTCATGTTCATCATGATCTTCCTTCTTGTGTTTATGAGGAAAATTAATAGAAAAATTTCCTATCTTACCACATTTGAAACATTTATAAGGAATCTTACATTTGTACTTACCAGATCCAAGATTCAATCTTCTAGCCATCATAGCAAAGAGCTCTTCATCTTCAATTTTAGGAGTAGCATCATCATCCTGCACCTTCTTGCGTTTAATATTCATTTCAGATTTGAATGCAACCTCTTTCTTGAATGATTTATAATCATCTATCCTCATTTCATAAGTAGTCAAGGTACCTTGTAAATCATCCAACTTCAAAGTACTTAGGTCCTTTGCCTCTTCAATAGCGAGATACTTTAGAGTCAAATATAGGAGTCATGACCTAAAAACCTTTTGAAAAACAACTTATTCTTTCACATCCTCTCCTAAACCTTTCATGTTATTGAAAATATTATCAAATCTAAGAATATATGCAGCAATAAACTCATTATCATTCATCTTAAGACTCACAAACTGATTTCTAAAGGTTTGAAGCTTAGCAATTTCTACCTTTGACTCACCTTTAGATAGAACTTTAAGTTTCTCCCATGCTTCTTTTGTTGACTTGTAATGTATCCCTTTTCCCGACTCAAATTCTCCAAGACCATGAATTATAACATTAAAATCATTTGATTTGTTTTCATATGCATCCTTGTCTACTTTACTAGGAGGAGGTATGATAGGAGGAGTGTAGACTTCATCCACAACTTTATAAACATCAAAACCTTGGGAAATAATATAATTTTTCATCCTTAGATTCCAAAATCCATATTTTACACCATCAAACATTGGTTCCTTTCCAATAACTGAACTAATCTCCATTTTTTTCTTTAAGGATATCCTTTCAAGTGATCAAATTTCTCCAAAAGGACCTTTTCTAATACCAATTGTTGGAAGCACAATAGGCGAGAGTTGTCAAAATTTCCCCCCGGGGTAAATTTCGATAACATGCATCGAGTTTGCGCAGTTCCAAGCAAGTAGATCAAACAGAAAAATCATGAAAATTGGATAAGTCTTTTAAAGGTTTCCTTTGGGACAGTTGGAACGAATATACGCGGAAGACGCGGATCGGCCGATTTGCCGCTAAGCAGTCCGGAAGCAATTGGGACATCCGGGACAAAAGGACGCGAACCGCCCGGATCGGCCGAAAAGGAGAACTTTCGCACTAACTGCTTTGGGACATCTGGGACAAAGGTACGCGAACCGCCGGTTCGGCCGAAATGAGAACAAACAGTCCGGAAGAAAATGGGACATCTGGGCCGCGAGGACGCGAACCAGCCGAATCGGGTGAACCAGAGGAATTTGTCCCAGGAAGCACTAGGACATCCGGGACAAATGGACGCGAAGGAGCCGAAAGCCAATCAATGCATGCCACGTGTCATCGGCCAAATGAGGGACGAGGAAGCCCATTTCGGGCGGATCGGAGGTTTTTGTCCCAGACAGCACTGGGACATCCGGGACAAATGGACGCGGTGGACGTGAAAGAGCCGAAAGGGCCGAGAACCAACCAGATCATGACACGTGTCGCAAGGGAGGCAGTCCAAAAGTCAAAGGGCGAGGTTTCGAGCACTGACCCGAACCAATGAAATAGCGCCACGTGTCCAAGTTTAAGGGGCCCACAAGGAAATTTCAAAAGGAAATCCCATGAAAGGTAGAGGAGAGAGAATTGCTCATCCAATCAGCACGTGCCACGTGTCATCCAGGTGGCAGAGCGTGGGAAAGATTTCAAAACACGTTTTGGCCTGTTTTTGCCCTAAATCTTCAGATCGCCATAACTTTCGATCCAGAGCTCGGATTTGCACGTTCTTTATATCAACGGAAAGCTGGTAAAATTCTCTACACGATTCTGGGGTCAATCTTGCATTTTGGTTCAGTTTGGAGAGAGAAAATCAAGAAACGCCTCTGGCACAAAATAACAAGCAGAAGTAATGCTTCAACAAACAACTTTAATGCAGCAGACAGTTCGCCGCTTCTGTAAGAAAGCCCGCCGTTTTGCCAGGATCCGCCACTTCTGCCATAATGAGATGAATTAAATGCAACCTGGAGGTGGTTGGGGTAGATTTGGCTTTCCCCTCTCTCTTCCCTCTCTCATTCTTTCTATATATTGTAAAGAGGAGCTTCTTTTCAAGGGTCGAACATTTTTCTGTTTTGCCTCTCCCTTCTTCTCCTCAGGTGAATTTGTGGAGTTCGAACCTCTCATTTGAACTATAATACTATTCTACCTCATGGCATTCTGTAGTGTATTGTATCAATCTTTGGAGTAATTAATGCATGTCCGTGGATGATTCTCACCTCTCTCGTGTTCATTTTTACATCCTCCCGGTCTTTCACCGCAGGTTTTGTCATCTCAGTGCATGATCTTATATCACATTCAAATGGTCTCGTGTTCACCGGAAAAATAGGTGTTCTTCATTCCTGCATCACCTCTATTAGCTTAGATTTATTTTATGCATCTTCTTACCTTGTCTCCTTGGGCATTAGATTAGGTTTTGAGAAAACCCTCCGCATATTTCGTGTGCATCCGAACAGAGGAATAGGAACCAGCCTTTTCTCTCGGAGAATCCTTTCTCATTTTTTCAAGTCCCACACTGGAGAAAGGATTCAATGTTATGCAATCACACCGGATGCCAAAGTGATCAACCTAGAAACCCGATCTCGCATCCGTGGGTGCCGTGATTTTGCACTAACAGCTTTTGGCACACCCGGTGGGACCTAGAGGTCTCATTTTTATTACAAAGAAAGTTGATATGCATCCGCTGCAATTTTCTTGCTTGAAAAGAGCTATTATTCGCATATCCGCGACTCCAAGAGGAAGATCAATGGTTTCAGAAAAGGCAGCCCGAGAGCTTATGAGAAGAATCACAAGGTCAAGAGTTGGAGAAGAAGAGGTGTTGTTTGAATACCTGCAATTATCTCCAAGAAGAAGGCAAAGAGGAAGAAGGATTCAAAGGTCTCCATCTCCACCAAACATGTAACTCTCTCAACTCCTCCACCTGATCGGCCTTTCATTCAGTATTCAAGAGTTCTTCGACCAATCAGAATGGCGCAACCACTGAACCCCTATGTCAACTTCACAGGCAGCAGCCCACTTGCTCTCAATGCACAAAATCCAATCCCAGTTGCAGCATTGAAGAACATTTCGTACTTCACTGGAGAAAATCAGACCACTCCTGGTGATCATGTCAAGGACATTGCTAACATTTGTGCAATCCATGAGATTAATGAGATGCAAGTAGCTGTCAAATTGCTAGCATCTTCATTCAAGGGGAAAGCATTGCAATGGTTTAGGAGCCTTGAGCTGGCTCTATCACAAACTGGAATTAGTTGTGTATTGCACTTCATGATCAATTTGGAGAGAAGGGAGACAACTTGTCTCTTTTGGAGCAGCTGACAACCATCAAGAGAGCTTCCAATGAGCAGCTAACTGACTTCAACTTCAGATTTCAAAGGTCTTGGGATAGAATTCCAGTAGCAGTCAGGCCAACAGCAGAAGGTGCTTTTCTATATTACCTTAAAGCTTTAAATTCTGATATTTCTATGTTGGTTCAATCTATGGGAGGCACAACTATCCCTGCTGCTTATAGTATTGCCATTAGAGCTGAAAATTGTCTGATTCAAGCTGGCAAGCTAGCTCCTAGGCCTCCAATGCCATTATATCCAAGTATAGAGAGCCCAAGTACTAGTCAAGCACCTGTCTTAGCTCCTTCTCCCACTCCTAGAAATCAGAATTCAAGTGAAGCTTCTACTTCATCTTCTAGTGCCTCAAATGAGCTTCAAGAGGTCATGAAGCAACTGCAAAATTTAGGTAATGAGCTGGTTACACTCAAGAGACAGCAAGCTCAAGGTTTTAGACCTTCGTATCAGCCTCAAGCTCAACCTAATAGGCAGCTATATCAGCCTCAAAGGCCACCCAATCCAACTGCAAATCAGAATCAAGCAAGGCCTCCTGCCAATAGACCATTCCAGCCCTATAATCCAAATGCCATATCTCGCTCTAAGGCATTAGTACCAAAGACAAAACAACATTGCCCAGAGTATGATTGGTGTTTTCCATGTAATGAGCCTCATAATCAATCCATGTGCTTCAATGGTGCTTTGACTCAAGCTTTAATGGTAACAACTACTCGGTGTGGAGGGTGAGAACACCAAGAAAACAGCCAACAACAAGAAACATTCCAACAACAATCAGCCCCAAATGACACCACATTGGTAAATTGGCAAGCAAAGGATTTTTGTGGCATGAACCAGGTAGTTTCTCAAGGTGTTGCAGCAAACACAAGGTCAAAAAGGAGAAATTTGGGTGAAGAACAGCCATTAGCCCCAGCCAATCCACAACCTTCCATGGCTCCACAAATGATTGGCAAGCAAAGTCCCGTTTCAAATGCACAAGGGCAGCCAAGAACAGCCCCTAGGCCAACTCAAATGCCAGCTGTTGCTGCCCACATACAAGGAGTAAATGTGCAAACCAAGGGACAGCAGAGAGATCCTTCATCACCATTCAGTATCATTGATCAGATGAAGAAGACAAACGTCAATATATCTATGTGGGAATCCCTATCCATCCCAGGCCAAAGAGATCTGCTGCAAGCTGCCATGAAGGACTGGCCAGCTTCGAATCAGCAGATGCAAGACAAAGTGCTTACAAATGCTGCCCAATCTGAAGGAAATCATGGAGGACAACAAGGTAAGATGTTGAAACCCCCTCCTTTCTATGTTTCATTAATCATTGGAAATCAGCTAGTGCATAATTGCATGATTGATTCTAGAGCAAGTAGCTCACATGCCCAAACAAATAGCCTGATCGCCTAGGGCTTCAAAGATGAAACAACATCCAAAGGGGTAGTGCAAGTTGGATGGGACAGCAAAGCAACAGTTGGAGTGATTAGAAATTTGAGTCTTACCTTGCACGCATGTCCAAATGTTGTTGTTTTACAAGATGTGTGGCCATAGACCTTCCACCACTCTTTTCGCCCTATGTTTGTCAAGGGACTTCACCGCCAAGATTGGGGGATATTTGTCCGCCGATTGGTCTCACATGCTATTCAGACAAGATATGGAACTAAGACCACAATCAGATCGAACCTATTGCAAACTTCCATATTGAGCCCTACACTCCAAGTCAGATTAATGCCAATTGCTCGGCATTTGATCAAGAAGATCACCCAAGCACGGATGAAACTGACACTAAAGTTGGAAACATCCTGGATCTAACTCTTGATGAATGGGCAAGCAAGGTGCATGCTTTTGATCCTTATCAAGGAATAGAAGAATCTGAGCTAGGAGTCTATTGTATACACGAAGAAAGTCAACCTATTCCTAGCATCACTAAGCCAAACCACAAGGATGACAATGAGGTATGGCAGCTGTTTTTTGATGGATCAAGGAGTAGACAAGGTGCAGGAGGTGGAGCCGTGCTTGTTTCACCTCAAGGAGTAAAGTACTATTCAGCTTTTAGATTTCAATTTGCATGCTCCAATAACACTGCTGAATATGAAGCCTTGGTGCAAGGGATGCATTGGGAAATCAAGAAAAAATAAAGAACTTGCAAGTCTTTGGGGACAGTGAATTGATTGTAAATCAGGTCAAGGGACAACATGCGGCCAAAAATGATCTACTCAGGTGCTACAAGAACAGGGTGTGGGACCTCATGGAATATTTTGAGGGTTTTGGCATTAAAGCCATTCCTAGGAAAGAGAATCAAGCTGCTGACAGGCTTGCAGCAGTAGGGGCAGCCTTTGACATTGTAGAAAACATTCAACAAGACAAGGTACAGCCAAACATCCACGTGATTGTGAGGCCTTCAGTGCCGGATAATGATGTCAGTTGGAAAGTATTTGAGAATGACCAGCAAATCATCCATTTCTTGCAAGAAGAAGCTGAGTTCTCAGCTAAGAATCAAGAAAAGTTGGAACAACAATATGGTGACCAAGTGATACAGCTGAGAACTGACAAGCTGCCCAAGGGACTTATCACTTTGGAGTCCATTTTTAACCCCAATGATCAGTTTAGAAAGGAGAAAGCAAACATTCAGGTCAAGAGAGAAGATTCGGTATCCATCTTGGTAGAAGAGAACAAGCCATTGCAAATTGGAAAGATGACAACTGAGCAAGAAAGATGTGAGTTCATACAGCTATGTCAAGAGTTCCCTGACGTGTTTGCTTGGAGCTATGAAGACTTGAAAGGTTTCAATCCCAACTTAGCTCAGCATACCATCGAATTGGATCCAAATACTAAGCCTGTCAGGCAGAAACAGAGACCAGTCAATCCACACATGGAGCCTCTCATGAGGAAAGAATTGGACAAGCTGATTGAGTCAAGAATCATATTCCCAATCAAGCATTCTAGTTGGGTTGCCAACTTAGTTCCAGTCAGAAAGAAGAATGGAGAGATCAGGCTGTGTGTTGACTTCAGAGATTTGAATAGAGCCTCTCTCAAGGACCATTATCCACTCCCTTCCATGGAGCAAATATTGCAGGTCATAGCTGGTTCAGAAAGGTTTTCACTACTTGATGGTTACTCAGGCTTCAATCAAATTATGGTAAAGGAGGAAGACCAGTTCAAGACAGCCTTCACAACCAAATGGGGCACATATGCTTACAAGAAGATGCCATTTGGACTATCGAACGCCGGAGCAACATTCCAGTGAGCTATGGATATGGCATTCAAAGGCTTGATCAACAAGATAGTGTTGGTATACCTAGATGATATTAGTGTCTTCTCAAAGAATGCAAGCAGACCATTTCTTTCACCTCAGGCAAGTGTTTCGAGGTGTAGAAAGTTCGGAGTGTCCTTAAATCCTAAGAAGTGCATCTTTCGCACATGAAGGGAAGCTCCTTGGCCATATTATCTCCAAGGAAGGATTAGCAATTGATCCAGAGAGGGTTGAAGCCATAAGAGCTCTACCATTGCCAAGCCACAAGAAAGCCCTTCAGAGTTTCCTGGGAAGGATAAACTTTGTTCGGAGGTTTGTCCTAGATTTTGCAGCCCTTGTCAAGCCCATCACCAAAATGTTAAGGAAAAGCATGGCTTTCAAGTGGACGGCAGAAGGCAAGGAGAGTTTTGAAGCAATCAAAGAAGCCATCTCCCAAGCACCCACTCTCATCAACCCAGACTTTTCCAAGGATTTCATCCTCTATGCATTTGGAGGTGATGACACTATTTCTGCCATTCTGGTACAAGCAGAACAAAGATAATGATGAACAGCTGATTGCCTTCTTCACCTGAGCCTAGATGACTGTGAAGTGAGGTACTCTTTTATTGAAAAGCATGTGCTTGCAGTAATCAGAAGCTTGAAGAAATTCAAGCATTTAGTCTCAAACAACAAGGTCCAGTTGCTGGTCTCACATGCTGGGGTTAAGGACTTCCTCCTCAACAAGGATTTGAATGAGAAAAGGGCAGGTTGGATCACCCGTGTCATGGAGTATGACATTGAGATCAAGATCACCAAGCTGGTAAGAGGGAAAGGATTGTGTGAGCAGCTGGTTTTGGGGAAGCAAAAAGAAGTATGCAACGAAGAAGAGGCTGTTTTGACAGTTCAAGACAGCCATGAGCCGAGTGGCAGGAAAGAAGAAGACAATGCTGCCCCGACTCCTTGCTGGACCCAAGGCATTATGCACTTCCTACAAACAGGCCTATGCCCTCCAGAAATGAGCAAAGCGAAGAGGAGATACTTCGTGTGTCAGCAGTTGTTCCATATACCATCATTGATGGAGTTTTTGTTCAAGAAGGATGTGAATGGAGTGCTTGAGATGCATTAACACAGGTCAGATCCAAAGGGTATTAAAAGAGTTTCATGATGGACCAGCTGGTGGCCATTTTGCACCAAGAGTGACAGCTCTAAAAATCATGAAGGCTGGTTATTATTGGCCTAAAATCTTTAGTGATTGCTATGCATGGATCAAGAGATGTAAGAATTGTGCATTCTTCACAGGAAAAGAGAGACTCGCTGCCCTTCCATTACATCCAATCTCAGTTGACCAGCCATTCATGCAATGGGGTTTAGACTTCATTGGAGCCATCAATCCCAATTCAAGCCAAGGGCACAAATGGATTTTGACAGCCACGGACTACTTCACCAGATGGACAAGGTAAGAGCACTCAAAGAGGCGAATGAGTCTAAAGATCTTGGACTTTTACGAGGGATAACTACCAGATTTGGTGTACCTACTACAATAATCTCTGATAACGCATTGGCATTCATGGATCTAAGGTGACTGAGTGGGCTGTCAAGAACGGGATCTACCTAAGCACTTCATCAAACTATTACCCTCAAGGTAATGGCCAGGCCGAGTCTACAAACAAGAACTTGTTGAGGATCATTAGGAGGACTCTTGATGAGAACCAGAGGGCTTGGCATACCAAACTGAAATCAGCCTTATGGGCTGATAGGATCACTCCCAAAAGATCCACAGGTAATTCTCCATTTAAGCTTGTCTATGGAAGAGAGGCAATCTTGCCCATGTCACTTGAGTTGCCAACATTGGAACTCATGAAGCAGCTGGAGTTGCTTGAATTTGAGCCTATGGAGGTGAGATATGCAGAGCTGATGGAGCTGCAAGAGATCAGAAATCAGGCATCCCAAGCAATGGAAAAGGATCAAGCTTTGATCAAGAAGACCTTTGATAGAAAGGCCAAGGATAGATCTTTTCAAGTTGGAGATCTAGTGTTGAAATGGGATGCAGATCGGGCAAAACCAGGAAGGCATTTCAAATTTGATGCCATTTGGAGTGGCCCATACATGGTCACGAAGCGCAAGAGCAGCAATGCTTTCCAATTGGCCTCATTGGATGGTGAAGAACTGCAGATTCCAGTCAATGGAATCTATCTCAAGCGTTGCCTCTAGAGGGAAGTTCACTACCTTGTAAATATTAATTAGATTTTCATTCCTCCAAGTGCTTGTGCACATTGTCCTGTTGTAGTTAGGTTTCAGTTTTCCTAAGTGCTTCGGCACAGGTTTTGCTGCTCTCAGGTTGTTTTCTACAGTTCAGAGTGTTGTTGGAGAAGAAGTTGCAGTATCAGGCTCGGGATTAGATATCAGGCTCATTTCAGGTTATTGCTTATGACTCCATGCCCAATAGATCGCTAAAAGGCCACTGATCTTCTACCTAGCAGGCAGGTGACCCCGCTGAGTCATCAAAACTGTTGTCAAAATTTCACCCCAGGGTAAATTTCGATAACATGCATCAGAGTTTTGTAGTTCCAAGCAAGTAGATGAAACAGAAAATCGTGAAAATTGGCTAAGTCTTTCTCAAGGTTTCCTTTGGGATAGTTGGAACGAATATACGCGGAAGACGCGGATCGGCCGATTTGCCGCTAGGCAGTCCGGAAGCAACTGGGACATCCGGGACAAAAGGACGCGAACCGCCCGGATCGGCCGAAAAGGAGAACTTTCGCACTAACTGCTTTGGGACATCTGGGACAAAGGTACGCGAACCGGCCGGTTCGGCCGAAATGAGAACAAACAGTCTGGAAGCAAATGGGACATCTGGGCCGCGAGGACACGAACCGGCCGAATCGGGTGAACCGGAGGAATTTGTCCTAGGCAGCACTGGGACATCCGGGACAAATGGACGCGAAGGAGCCGAAGGAGCCGAAAGCCAATCAATGCATGCCACGTGTCATCGGCCAAATGAGGGATGAGGAAGCCCATTTCAGGCGGATCGGAGGTTTTTGTCCCTGCATAAAGACTGGGACATCAAGGACAAATGGACGCGGTATGGCGCGAAAGAGCCAAAGGGCCGAGAACCAACCAGATCACGACACGTGTCGCAAGGGAGGCAGTCCAAAAGTCAAAGGGCGAGGTTTCGAGCACTGACCCGAACCAATGAAATAGCGCCACGTGTCCAAGTTTAAGGGGCCCACAAGGAAATTTCAAAAGGAAAGCCCGCGAAAGGGGAGAGAGAATTTCTCGTCCAATCAGCACGTGCCACGTGTCATCCAGGTGGCAGAGCGCGGGAAAGATTTCAAAACACGTTTTGGCCTGTTTTTGCCCTAAATCTTCAGATCGCCATAACTTTCGATCCAGAGCTCGGATTTGCACATTCTTTATATCAACGGAAAGCTGGTAAAATTCTCTACATGATTCGGGGTCAATCTTGCATTTTGGTTCAGTTTAGAGAGAGAAAATAAAGAAATGCCTCTGGCAAAATAACAAGCAGAAGTAATGCTTCAACAAACAACTTTAATGCAGCAGACAGATGGGCCGCCGCTCTCGTAAGAAAGCCCGCCATTTTGCCAGGATCCGCCTTCTGCCATAATGAGATGAATTAAATGCAACCTGGAGGTGGTTGGGGTAGATTTGGCTTTCCCCTCTCTCTTCCCTCTCTCATTCTTTCTATATATTGTAAAGTGGAGCTTCTTTTCAAGGGTCGAACATTTTTCTGTTTTGCCTCTCCCTTCTTCTCCTCAGGTGAATTTGTGGAGTTCGAACCTCTCATTTGAACTGTAATACTATTCTGCCTCATGGCATTCTGTAGTGTATTGTATCAATCTTTGGAGCAAGTAATGCATGTCTCGTGGATGATTCTCGGCCCTCTCTCGTGTTCATTTTTGCATCCTCCGGTCTTTCACCGCAGGTTTTGTCATCTCAGTGCATGATCTTATATCACATTCAAATGGTCTCGTGTTCACCTGGCAAAATAGGTGTTCTTCATTCCTGCATCACCTCTATTAGCTTAGATTTATTTTATGCATCTTCTTACCTTGTCTCCTGGCAGATTAGATTAGGTTTTGAGAAAACCCTCGCATATTTCGTGTGCATCATCGAAAGAGGAATAGGAACCAGCCTTTCTCTCGGAGAATCCTTTCTCATTTTTTCAAGTCCCACACTTGGAGAAAGGATTCAATGTTATGCAATCACACCTAGATGCCAAAGTGATCTGGCCTAGCCAAAACACCTTATCCATGCACCAAAAATCCTTAAAACCCTTACATTTTTTAAAACAATCTCCTAACACCAAAAATATTTGTATCCATGCTCTAAAATTCATCAAACATATTTAAATTAACATTTAAAAATTATTCATGGTCGCAATTATTGTGAACAAATCAGATTATTTTGTTTAATGGGCCCAATGGCTAATTGCCTTCACAAAAACACCTATTTCCAACACCATGTCTTCACCTTTTGGCTTCAAGATCATTAAATAACACCTCAACTATGGAATATGACCACTTTATGGAAGCAATAGAACCTATAGATAACTTATAAACATGTTAGAGCTCATGAAACATCTATTGGTTCAAACTACATCAACTTTTTCCTTCACCAAAACAAGTTGCCCAATAAGAAATTTTACAAATGAAACTATTTTTCACCCTTCCTTACACTTTAAAGACCTCCAAATGGATTCTTTGTATGGAAATATCATCCTTCTTCACATCCAATGTGATAGAAATTACCACCCAATCCATCTCATGCTCTAACTACCTCAATCTTTCAACAAAAATAGTTTTTCCTTGAAAGACAAAAATCATCTTGTCCACAAACTGACCTATAAACCATATAAAAACTCATCATAATGGAAAAATTATATTACTATAAATATATCTGAATTATCTTTCCAACACAACTTTAATCACCTCCTAACTCCACTTATAGCTCCTATAATGTCCATTTTACTAAAGACTACTTTATAATGCTCTGAAACTACCCTTTGAACAGTCAACCTAAATGAAGAACACTTGACCATAAAAATCATCACCATGACCTTAAAACTCTTTGAAAATCAATAAAAACTCACATAAATCACACAATGGCCATTTATTTTGCAACTTCTTTGGACAACCTTGTCCCAAAAAAACTTCAAAAATTGACCTATTTGAGTGGGGTCCACTCATTACCATAACCTTTACCACACCTTTCCTAAAATCTGAAGGATTCCTCTACATATTCAAATTATAATCCATGCACTAGAATTCAATTCTAGACATTTAGGAAGAAAATATATCAAACCACTTTCAAGCTAGGGTTTAAAACTCATAACAAGTTATTTATATTCTTAACATTTGTTCATAAAAATTGATGATGAACTGACCTCATTATTTTTTAAACCTTTTATACTAAATTTAGAAACATCCATGAGATCCACAAAGTCCCATTCAAATATTACAATTCAAGGTGAGCATCAAAAGATCCAATTTGAGCTGGAATTAGCCTTGTTCTTAACATTGTCTCATCAAAAAAGACATAATATGCAAAATACTCATCCTGACATCCTTTAATTTTTCCCATTGCACATAGAAACACCCTAATAACATATCCAATCATCATACTTTCATGATCACATCTCAATCTATCCAACCCGTGAGACTTGCATAAGTGCCCATTAGGATTTTGCATTATAGAAGCTAGAGCTTACTTAAATAACCTCATAAAACCTCAATAAAAACTCCAAAAGGTCCTAACATACCTAGTACATCATGATACACTTGACTACATGCATCCATGATCTCATATAGCTACATATCTCAATTTCATACTTCTTGGCATCCATACCGCTCTAAATGAACACCTAAAACATGGTCACCAACCTATATATGCACCCTAAAACTCAAAATCATGTCAACATTATTCTCAAGCCACAAAGAACCTCAAACCTCCATGCACCATCACCTAGGCTAGCTAAGTTACTTGAATAGGCTTGCAAGAATAAGTAATCCTCACTAAATCAAATGATATCACTAAGAGAACATCCGAATCATCATGTCATCATCATTATTAGCATGCTTGTACCCTAATCCATCATCTAATTTGGAATTAATGAGTTTTTGCATCAATAATAACACGTATGAAACAACATACCAACATAGGTATTGTTGGTCTTCAAACTTGCATCCGCATCTCAGATTTGGGAGAGTTGAGCTGTTTGAGATCACAATGGAACCGTCTCTAAGTTGTGGGACCTTTCATGCTTGAGACGGATCTCTAGAGAAGGTTGGTTCCTCTATTTATTTCTACTGCTACTACTACTCCTAGTGTTGAAAGGGGAAACTAAGCTAATAAATGCTAAGGGACCAGGGATAGAAGGATAACATGAAAATAAACTACACTAAAAGGTGATAGCACCTAGAAAAAGAGGGATGAACACTATTTTTTCTGAGCGGGAATGAAAAGGGGACGCATGAAAGGAGGCTAGGCACAAGTAGCATAGTTGAAAACACATTTACCAGATCATTCTCATGGAACACAACTAAATAAGGAACTGCAAGGGATGTGAAGTGGCACAACAAACATGCAATGCAAAAGAAAAGGCAAGAAGGAATACAAACAAGTTAGGACAAAGAATAGTCACAAAATGATGTTTTTATTACTTTAATAAATACACAGAGCTGTTATAATGGTGAAAGAGGCTGATATCCACATGCATGAGCTAGATCTAGCGGTCTGCAACTTAGAATGTAGAATATATGAAGTCCTTAGCAAAAATGCGTAAGGATTCAGAGTATCCACTGTTAATAATCAACCCATCTCTTACATTTATAGATGAATCTGTGGAAGGAGAAGAGAAGGAGGGAAAACTTGAATTTGAAATACAACCACCAATAAGAAGCATTTAATTCCTACAAATATGTTAAATGTACTTCCCTAGGTTTGTTTGGCATGTTGGAGAAGGAAGGAGGGTGTATCATATCTAATCAGGTGGTTGAAGAAATTAGATCTGTTCATTAATTCTCATAAAAATGTTTTCCCATTTCTCACCTATCAGTCCTGCGAAAATTTGGAATTTGAATGTCTAGTATTATGGCCAATGACAACAACTCTCTTTCAAGTCTAGGCACGTGAAAACCAGAGCTCGTAGAAAAAGATAAAGCCGTAAGAGGATGTCGGATCCATACACACATGCAAGACACATGGCATACATGAATTTGCTGAAATGATTACTAATTATGAAAAATGTTTGTCATTTCTACAATGTGTCACTTATCGATTTATTACAAAGATTCATCACCCTATTGGCATGCTTTGACTAGTTGTGTGTGGCACACTCAAGCATGTAAGAAGATGACCTAGCACATAAGGGTGCAAAGGAGGGTGTGAAGGAAGGGCACATGGAAGATAATAGATGAATACGCGGAGGAATGTGTGAGAAATGCGCATGGGGAAATGAGGCAAATTGGTGAGCAAAGAATGCATTGTCAAGGTGCAACCATTACAAGATGATGTACGGGTGCGTATGAGGGTGAACGGATCCCAGGAAGAAGTTGAATGCATAGAAAACATGTGTGAGGGAAAAAAGGGGATGTTCCAAGTGAACCTGAGTGCATGTAACCTCATAATGAAGAGCTCAAAGCCGAAGATGTATACAAGTTGTCTAAATAACTAAGATAGTTATTTGGATAACATTTTTGGTGAATTTCGGGGCTATCTTCCGCTAGATGAAGGAGATCAGTAGCCTAAATAATTCATTAGTCATGAAGTCGATCATGTAATCATTTGAAGAAGTGCCTCGGAAGTCACTTGAAGGATCATTCTATACTTGATTATGAATCTTACAACCTTTGAAAGAAGATCTATATTTTGGAAGCAATAGAAGAGCATGCATAGGAATCATGCGAAAGGAAATAACTATATGTTATCACCGAATAACATCACCCTTTAGTTTTCACAAGTGTGTGTACTTGAACTCACAATGTGATTGGATAACATGGGTACTATCTCCAAGTTGTGGGACTTGCTACTTGAGATAGACCTCCGAGAAAGCCGGTTCTTGTTCCTAAACCACCGCCACAATATACTCTAATGTAGGTAAAAATATATGTCCTAATCTAACTTTCCAAGGGACTAGGGAGAGAGAGTGCATGAAAATAAAGCCTACACTAAAGCGGTGATACATCAGAAAAGGAGAGTGTGAGAATAGCATCCAATGTGTGAAAAATATAAGCAAAGTGCATACTAGAAGGGGTGATAACAATTCTCCACAATCTAGCAAATACATTCACAACAATATTTCATGCACACACAATGATAATGAATCCCTACAACATCATAAAATAGACACAATATATTTACAATGAGTTTGAAAGGGCAAGAAGAATGCAAACAAACACAACAGGGGAAGAAGTATCCACAAACTTGTATCTATTGCTTCATTGATTATACACAATCCAATCTATTACAGAACAAGGGCCTAGATCACCATGCAAGGATTCCACTACAAGTTCCTACAACACATTGGTTTCACAAAACATTTTTTATAGAGTTTTCTCTTGAAAAACTATCTCCCTTACAATGAGCCCAACACTCCAATTTATAGAAATCAAAGAAGAGAGAGAGAGAGAGAGAGAGAACGAAATCCTGAAATTTGTCCTTCAACCACTTGCAAGAGGTAGTAAATGAAGTGAAATGATGTTATGTTTCTTGCAAAAGGCCCCCCATATTGTCCCATAACTTGCAAAGTAGTGAAATATTGTAGCCCATCCTTCATTGAATGCATTCCAACTACTAAATAAAATCAATGTTCGAAGTGGGCATGTTTTCTAAAAATTCACCAACAATTCCTCATCAAATTTTGGATTTATTTATTTCTCTACATTGCACTTAGAACCATGATTCCAAAGGTACCAATTTTGTGTGTTTTCATTGAGAAATGCAAAAGTTATATCCTTCGAGTGCGGGCAATTGCTTTGGGTCCGCTGGCATTTTGTCACTTAACGAGAATGAGCATTTAATTTATCAGAGATGGATATCTTTCCTTTATTTTCATATGCCTACCCTCATCAAAATTAGAAAATATAATTTTTGGGCATAGAGGATGTCGTGCTCATTCCAGAAAGTCAAATTTCATTAAAAGTAGAGCTCGGGGTCAAAAGTTATGGTCGTTTGAAGTCTAGGATCGGGTTTGTACTATTTTCCTTTGCATGCAGAAATTTCAGCTATTTCGGGCCCTTTTCTCCCGATTTTCTTAGAAAAAAATGTCTACTCCACCCGCAAGCCTCCTTCCCTGGCATTTTCAGCAAAATTAGGTTTTTGGCAAACTCATGTCCCATGCGTACTCGGACCATCCGGGCCTCCCTTTCCCACTTTTACCGATTCCATCTTGGTGCGGTAATTTCGAGTTTAGATGTCCCATGTGTCCCTTGTTGACCAGGTTGTGAGGTTCATTGACATCCGCATCACCCACATCCCTTTGTCATTGGATATTTCGCAATGCAGTCCCGATTGTCCCGATGTCCCCAAACTGTCTCGGGGACAAAATATCCGACTTTGCCACAATACACTGAAAGAAGCCATTTTTTTGGATTTTCTCATATTTTTCTAACTTCTTAGATGTTTCTTGGATAGGGGAGTTAGAGGAAAGAAAATAGGGCCCCCAAAACCTGATTTTTGGGCCTTGAACCAATTCTACTTGCTCCAGCATGAGGAAATTATGCAAGTTGTCCAAATTACCTTGAGGGATGAATTTGGAATAACACTATATACAAACAAACAATGTGTGTGCAATGCACTTAGAGGAATTAAAAATACTCTAATATATACAAAATGATGCAGTAAATTTAATGGAAGGGTTTGAGATAGATCACATTGACTAGGATTTTCAGCGTGCCTTCATCAACATGAATTAACTCAAAAAAGTTAGTTTTTTGCATGAACCGATGATATATGGGCCACTCCAAAGTACACAAAACCTTAAATGGCACCCTGGTTTAGCTCTATTAGCATCCCATTTTATAACTAAGTCCCCAAATTTGAAATCTTAGGGCATATCCTTTCGCACGAACCATTTCTTTGTTGCTTATAGATGTTGTTCCATCTTGATCATGGCAGAGTTTCTTGATTCTTCAAGATTAACAAACTCTTCCATTCTCGATTTCTCTATGGTCTGCATCTTCAATTCCATCTTATGGGAAAGTGCCAATGATTTCAACTCTATTATTAAAGGAAGGGTAACCTCCTTACCATGACAAGCTTGTAAGGTGAAGTTTCTATTTCCTTTTAACTATGATTCTATCTCGCCCAAAGCGTGCATGAGACCTTTATATGTCATTGTCTTTAGCTAATGTTCATTATATGCTTTATGATTTTATCAAGTTCTTGTTTGTTGACTCTGCCAAACTATTTCCTTGGGGGTAATAGTTGGAATAATTCTTTAGATAGATGCTTAGATTCAATGCCCAATCAGTGATTTTAGTACCAAGGAAGGAATTTACATTATCAGAGATAATGGTTTGAGGAATGTCAAACCTTGTGAATATTCCCTTGAGAAAGTCAAAGATGACTAACTCGGTTGATTCCTTGAGCATAACATCTTCTATCCATCTAGTGAAATAGTCTGCAGATGTCAAGCACCCATTTATGTCCAGTGCTTGAAGGTGGATTGATCATACCTATGAAGTCAATACCCCATTGCACAAAAGGCTGATCTGTTTGGATTGGTCAGAGGGGAAGTGCTACCATTTTTTCTTTCCTATAAAGAAAGCACGTTCCTTAAATTTTGTGACCCACTTGTGTGTATCTGTAAATAGGGTAGGCTAGAATATTCTTTCCGTTATGATATTCATTGTTGTAGTTTTGGCAGAAAAGTGTCCACCAGAGAATCCATCATGAAATTTTGCTAACACCTTTTCAGGTCTCCGCGTTGTTAATACACCTTAGCATTATGCCATCAAGATTCTTCTTCAAGAGGATTCCATCAATCAAAACATAAGGGATATATTGTAACCTCATATGTGTTCTATTTTCTTTGTTCAAACCAGAGGGTATACACCCTTAGAAAGGAATGTGAACTTTTCCTTCATCTAGTCACACATGCTAGGATCTCGTATTCTACTCAAGCTCGCGCGGAAGACCTTCGTATAGAAATAATGAAGTCTCGATTCATTATGTGCATCCTCAACAATCTACTTATAAATCATGCTACCTCTTTCCATTTTTGTGGCTTTGATGGTCACATCATATTCCATGATTTGTCACCCATCATGCTCTCTTTTCACTTATCTCTCGCTCCAATGATGAAGTCTTTGACAAAAGAGTGGGAGACTAACACCTCAATATGATTGGTGGTGGGAGAATAACACCTCAAGAATTTATTGAGTGCATTCATAATTGTGAAGACCTACTTTCTCGTGTGACTGTATCTTGATTTGTAATCCTTTAGCATATGGTTGATGAAAGCCACCGGTTTTCCGGACCTTGTTCATTTTCTTGTGCTAGGATAACAACAACACTAGTATTAGTGCCATAAGCATAAAGGATGGAATCCTTAGAATAATCCAAAGTTGATGAGTGTTGACACCAAAAAAATTCCTTCTTAATTTTTCTAAAGCTCTCTCTTCCTTCTGTTGTCCATCTAAAAGTTGTATCCTTCTTGAGCATCAGGGTGATTGGCCTTACCAATCTTGAAAAGTTAGGAATAAAGCACCTAATGAAGTTGATCTTTCCAAGGAAGGACTGCAAGGCCTTTTTGTGCACTGGCATGGAAAGAGCCAAGATGGCTGAAATTCAATCAAGATCAATTGTGATGTCATCCTTTTAAACCACATGGCCTAAGATTTTTTCTCGTGTCACACAAAATTACACTTCTTAGGGTTAAGAGACACCCTATACTTTTTGCATCTCTCAAATACTTTCTCTAGGTGCATCATATGATCCATGCTCTACTTTGAGAAGATTGTTATGTAATCAAGGTAAACCAAGATGAACTCATTGATGTAACCTTTAAAGGAAATGTCCATGGCTTGCTGGAAATTTGCACCTACGTTTTGAGGTAGACAAGAAGGGTATCTTCGATATGAATATGTTCCCCACTTGGTTGTAAATTCCATTTTAAATTGATCATTTTCCTTGACTAAGATCTGATAGAATCCTGAATATCCATATAACATTGAAAATATTTGTGCACCAACCAAAGTCTCCATAATTTGCTCCATTGAAGGAAAAGGATAATGATCCTTTAGAGATGTTTTATTCAAATCTTTGAAATCAACACAGAGTCTAATTTCACCATTCTTATTGTGTACTAGAACTAAATTCACAACCCAAGTAGAGTACTTGATGGGAAAAATGATTTTTTCCTCAATGAGTTTAGATAATTCCTTTCTCATGAGGGGCTCTATCTTTGGATTGAATGGCCGTTGCTTTTGTCTAACGGGCTTGATACCAGGATCAAGATCAATGGAGTGTTGAGAAATACTTGGATCAAAACCTTTGAGGTCTTCATACTCCCATGAAAATATATCACTGTGTTTTACAAAGATAGATGAAGGACTACTTTTCATCATGCACGCAAGCCTTCTTTGAGTAGAAAATCCTTTTCACACGTAATAGTGACTGGGGAGTAGTCTTCTTGCACAACGCGCATATATTTTTCTTCACCCTTGAACTCATCATCAAGGCTAAACATTCTTTCTAAGGTGAAAAGTCCTTTAGGCAGCTTGTTTTTCTTTAATTGTATTACTTGGTCACCATAGTTATCATGTAAGTCATTTTGCATGCTTGATGAGAACTCAACTTCATTCTCGCGAAATGGATGATCGGGCATCACTTTCAAACACCTGCTAGTTGGTATTGTTGTCTAGAATGGATGGCTTGATCAACATATTCATGTGTTGAGTGTTTCTTTTGACAAAGTCCTCAACAGGAGAGAATTACGAACCAAGAGCAGCCATTTGATCAGCCTTCCTTGTTCATTTTGTGTGGCACCACATGCAGGTTTAGAGCATCAAAGCTCTCAAGGAGGTCCCAAACTCTATGTTTATAAGATTTTAGAAGCTTATATTTGTTAAGCACTTATTGGTAACCTGATGGATGACCAACTCTGTATCCCCAAATATTTTTAGCGCCTTAATCTTCTTCTTTTCAGCAATCAGTAGACCATGCACCAATGCCTCATATTCTGCCACATTGTTGGAATATGCAAACTGTAACCTATGCGTGAAAAATAATTTCTCATCCCTATGGGAAATGGGAACCAATCCTACTCCCATTCCATTTCTGCTTCTAGAACTATCAAAATATAACTTCCATAGACTAGGTACAACTTTATCTTTCTTGAATGCACGCGACAACATAGTTTCTTCTTAAAGAATGCAGTAAGTACCAAGCCCATTTTCATAAGCTTTTATTTATTCAAGTATATAGATCAAATTTATGGTGCCTCTCTACCCATTCATCAATTAATAGGTCAGAATAAAGGGTGGAAAAAGCAGCTCTTCAAGACTGAAGCTTGTTCTTGGATTATACAATTGGCTTGGAGAGGGGATGGGACATATGGATCTACATGATAGTAAAATATAGGATCAGATTTTATGGTAAACTAGGTACCATACCTTGTCTTGAGTAACATATGAGACCAATCAGAAGACAAGTAACCACCCACTTGAGTAGTGAAATCTCTTGATAGACATAGGGAAAACAAAGGAGGTAATTCAATGATTGACACATCTTGAGTAATTGTTAAACTTGGACATGCATGAAGGGTCAACTCAAGATCCTTGATGACTCCTAAGGTAGTGACAGTTGAGTCATTGAGCTTCAGAATCCTTTAGACAAGGGGCTATACCTAAGACCTAGGACATCACTTATCTTCTTAGGCATAACAGAGTTACTAACACCTGAGTATATCATGTAATTATGGGCAATATGTTCACCTATGATCAATGACACATAGAAGGGTGGGGTTTTGAAAACCTTACTTTATTCTCATTTTCTTAGCAGATTATGATAGAAACGAGCAGCTTTTGTATGGTAGGATCAAGACGTAGGATTTGTGTCAGAGCTTCATGCAATATATCCCGCTGAGATGGAATAGTCAAGGCATCCCACATTGTGACATTTATATTTGTCTTCTTCATCTGGTCAACAATGTTGAATGGAAGACCCGTTGACTTGTGCATTTGAGGAACAACATCCCTTTTTGATTGTTCAGCATGGAAGCAAGAGTTTCAGCTACAGTAGGATCTTGAACTACAAAGGAGAGGCACACACCACTTGAAGCCTTGTGTGGGGCCTCTTATGTAGGGACTTGAGCACTCTTACTACTAGATGCCTTGGCTACTTCTTTCTACTTTTGAGGGTTAGTTTGCATTGCTAGGAGTGTGACCTGCATGCCTAACTCAACATTCTCTTCTTATATCTCGTGTTTTCTATAACTTGAGAAGAGAATGGATGGTAAAGGTTTAACCATTACAAGATGATGTGTGGGCATGCGTGAGGGTGAATGATTGTCAAGAAGAAGGTGAATGCACAAAAGACAAGCATGAGGAAAATAAGGGGATGTGTCTAGTGAACCTGAGCACGCACAACCTCGTAATGAAGAGATCAAAGCTAGAATATGTATACAAGTTGTCCAAATAACTAGGAGATTTATTTGGATAACAGGTATGAAATACGTTATTATGAAATTTTTCATACAGTTTGCATGCATTCTTTAGATTATATGTAAACTTTATTTTATGGCATTTTTTCATATAGTTTGCATGCATTATTTGGAATATATATGAAGTTCATTTTATGACATTGTTTCATACTATTAGTATGAATTATTTGGATTATATGTAAAGTTCATTCAATTTCATTTTGTCATACAGTTTGCAAGCATTCTCGGTATATATGTGGTTGAATGCATTCTTTGGAATATATTTGAAGTTCATATTATTACATTTTTAATTTGGTTGGCATGCATTATTTGGACTATATTTTAAGATCATACTATGAAGTTTTTCCATACGGTTATCATGCATTATTTTAATATAAAGGTTATGTTGGGCCTTCCATTTTTTCATACCGTTGGCATCAATTATTTGGATTATATTTGAAGTTCATATTATGACATTTTTTCATACGGTTGGCATGCATTCTTTTGATATAAAGGTTATGTTGGGCCTTTCATTTTGTCATATTGTTGGCATGCATTCTTTGGATTATATTTGAAGTTCATATTATGACATTTTGTCATACGATTGGCATGCATTCTTTTGGTATAAAGGTTATGTTGGGCCTTTTGAAAAATATGTTAAGTTACTGATTTTTTTGCATGCTATTCATTTTGAACTTGTGAAGTTAATTTCATGTTGAATTTTTTTCAATTGGTTAGTATACCTTATCCTTTTTGCATGGAGACTATATGTGACATCTCATCAAACACTCGGTAGGATGATTCCATTTGGCATGAAATATTATTATGAAATGCACTATGTAGTCAGTCTTACGTGTGGTAATTTTTATGCATTTTATGTATGATGGTTAAAGGTACTGTTGTTTGAGACTCACAAAGCACCCGGATGCAGATCAAGGTTCTAGGTTGATCACTCTAGCATCCAGTGTGATTGCACAACATGGAAACCTCTCTCCAAGTGGGGACTTGTGAAACTGAGAGAGGAATCTCCAGATTAGAGGCTGGTTCCTCAAACTCCTCTGATTTAGATCTATATTTTGCAAAACTACAGAGGTTTAGATCCTAATCCTATTCTAACTTGCAAGGAGACAGGGGTAGAAGTGCAAAAATTGAAACTAACTAAAGATGGTGATGCACCAAAAGGAGTGGTGAAACATATTTGTCATGCAAATAGACACAGACCAAAGTTCACAACATAAAACATACACAGACTGATAATGTATAATTTAGTATCTGAAATCAAGCAAATAATACAAACAGAGGATTGAAACCCATTCACAGAGCTTGCATTATCATTTCAATGTCAAAAACACGCATTACACCCTCAGAGAGGTAAAAGAAAACTATTACAATCCTTGGAGAGGTCTGATCCTTCATCAATCACTTGTTGGCGGTGAAAGAAGAAGTCTGCTATGCCCAAAAATGTTCCCCCTTTTGGAATGAGCCAAATCTGGCTTTTTACATTGCATGGGTCGAACCCAGGAGACAGAAAACGTACAAAGGCATGGGAGCCCATTATTTCTTGACTGTAGGTGCATTAAAATCGGCATGGGGACCTTACAAACCCATACCCCGTCACTTTGACTGGATTATAGGAGAATGCGACCCATTCGCATTAAATCAGTCACCTGGAATGTCATTTCTAGCCATGAACACGTGTCGAGCCATTTCTGATTTTCTCCTCCGACTACTTTAAAAACGCAAGATTGACCCCGAATTGTGTAGAGAATTTCACCAGATTTCCTTTGATATAAAGAATGTGCAAATCGAGCTTTGATCGAAAGTTATGGCGATTCAAGATTTAGGGCACAAAACAGTGAAACACGTTTTGAAATCTTTCGCGCTCGCCACACCTGGATGACATGTGGCACGTGTTGATTGGACGAGAAATTCTCTCTCCTCTGCCTTTCACGGGCTTTCCTTTTGAAATTTCCTTGTGGGCCCCTGCTGGGACACGTGGCGCTATTTTATTGGTTCGGATCAGTGCTCGAAAACTCACCCCTTTGACTTTTCTGGACCTTTCCCCTTGAGACACGTGTCATGCGTTGATTGGTCCTCGGACCTGCCGGCTCTCTCGTGCCCTTCATGTCTTTTTGTCCCATTTGGCACAGTGCTCCTAGTGCTGATTTTGGCCGAACCTGCCGGTTCGCGTCCATTTGTCCCAAATGTCCCAGTGCCTCGCGGGACAAATTCTTCGGTTCGGTTCGGCCGGTTCGCGCCTTTTTGTCCCATTTGTCCCACCTTGCTTCGGACTGTTTGTTCCCATTTCGGCCGAACCGGCCGGTTCGGGTATCTTTGTCCCAGATGTCCCAAAGCAGTTAGTGCGAAAGTTCTCTTTTTCGGCCGGATCGGCTTCTCGCGCCCGCCGCGTACTTCTGTCCCAGATGTCCCTGTTGCTATTTGGGCCGCCTGGAGGCTTTTCGGCCGATCCGCGCCTTTTCGTCCCAAATGTCCCAGTTGCTCCTAGGACTAGGACTTAGCCGATTTTCACAATTTTTCCTGGATCAACCTACTTGCCTTCTGCAACCCTTTTTCCGCATTTTCTCAGAGCTTGTTCTTTTCAGCCTGGACAGGAGAGTTAGAAAATTTCCTGAAGGGACCCTAGAAACCTGATTTTTGCTCTGAATCAATCAATTTGCTTGGGATTTGAATATTCTGATGCATGTTATCAAAATTTACCCTGGGGGGTGAATTTTGGATAACAATTTGGCGACTCAGCGGGGTCATCTGCCTGCTAGATGAAAAGACCAGTTGCCTGAAGCAATCCATTGGGCATGGAGTCATCAAATATTCTGTTTAGAATCCAAACTGACTCAGAATGTGCAAGGAGGAAGATGGAATGCCACCTGATGAAAGCAAAGACATGCTAAACATCTCCATGGACAGCAAGTTGTGCCAAGGCACTTAGGGAAAACAAAACTAACCTACAGCAAAACAATGTGCACAAGCACTTGGAGGAAAGGAAATCTAATCTAATATTTACAGATGTAGTGAACCTCCCTCTAGAAGCAACGCTTGAGATAGATTCCATTTACTGGAATCTGCAGTTCTTCACCATCCAATGAGGCCAATTGGAAAGCATTGTTGTTCTTGCACTTTGTGACCATGTATGGGCCACTCCAAATGGCATCAAATTTTGAATGCCTTCCCGGTTTTGCTCTGTCCACATCCCATTTCAACACTAGATCTCCTACTTGAAAAGATCTATCTTTGGCCTTCCTATCAAAGGTCTTTTTGATCAAAGCTTGATCCTTTTCCATTGCTTGGGATGCCTGATCTCTGATCTCTTGCAGCTCCATCAATTCTGCATACCTCACCTCCATGGGCTCAAATTCTAGCAACTCCAGCTGTTTCATGAGTTCCAACATTGGCAACTCAAGTGACATGGGCAAGATTGCCTCTCTTCCATAGACAAGCTTAAATGGAGAGTTACCTGTGGATCGTTTGGGAGTTATCCTATCAGCCCATAAGGCTGATTTTAGCTTGGTATGCCAAGACCTTTGATTCTCATCAAGAGTCCTCCTAATGATCTTCAACAAGTTCTTGTTTGTAGACTCGGCCTGGCCATTACCTTGAGGGTAATAGTTTGATGAAGTGCTTAGGTAAATACCGTTCTTGACAGCCCACTCAGTCACCCTGGATCCAATGAATGCCAATGCATTATCAGAAATTATTGTGGCAGGTACACCAAATCTGGTTGTTATCTGCTCATAAAAGTCTAAGATGTTAGACTCATTTGCCTCTTTGAGTGCTACTGCTTCTGTCCATTTGGTGAAGTAGTCTGTGGCTGTCAAAATCCATTTGTGCCCTTGGCTCGAATTGGGATTGATGGCTCCAATGAAGTCCAGTCCCCACTGCATGAATGGCTGATCTACTGTAATTGGATGTAATGGAAGGGCAGCGAGTCTCTCTTTTCCTGTGAAGAATGCACAATTCTTACACCTCTTGATCCATGCATAGCAATCACTAAAGATTCTAGGCCAATAATAACCAGCCTTCATGATTTTTAGAGCTGTCACTCTTGGTGCAAAATGGCCACCAGATGGTCCATTATGAAATTCTTCTAATACCCTTTGGATCTGACCTGTGCTAATGCATCTCAGCAGCACTCCATTCACATCTTTCTTGAACAAAACTCCATCAACAATGGCGTACGGGACAGCCTGCAATCTGAAATGTCTCCTTTGGGTCTTGCTCATCTCTGGAGGGCATAGGCCTGTTTGTAGGAAGTGCATAATGCCTTGGGTCCAGCAAGGAGTCGGGGCAGCATTGTCTTCTTCTTGCCTGCCACTCGGCTCATGGCTGTCTTGAACTATCAAAACAGCCTCTTCTTCGTTGCATATTTTTTTTGCTTTCCCAAAACCAACTATTCAACAATCCTTTCCTCTTACCAACTTGGTGATCTTGATCTCAATGTCATACTCCATGACACGGGTGATCCAACCTGCCCTTTTCTCATTCAAATCCTTGTTGAGGAGGAAGTCCTTAACCCCAGCATGTGAGACCAGCAACTGGACCTTGTTGTTTGAGACTAAATGCTTGAATTTCTTCAAGCTCCTGATTACTGCAAGCACATGTTTTTCAATAAAAGAGTACCTCACTTCGCAGTCATCTAGGCTCTGGCTGAAGAAGGCAATCGGTTGTTCATCATTATCTTTGTTCTGTTGCACCAGAATGGCAGAAATAGTGTCATCACCTCCAAATGCATAGAGGATGAAATCCTTGGAAAAGTCTGGGTTGATGAGAGTGGGTGCCTGGGAGATGGCTTCTTTGATTGCTTCAAAACTCTCCTTGCCTTCTGCCATCCATTTGAAAGCCATGCTTTTTCTTAACATTTTGGTGATGGGCTTGACAAGGGCTGCAAAATCTGGGACAAACCTCCGAACAAAGTTTATCCTTCCCAGGAAACTCTGAAGAGCCTTCTTGTGACTTGGCAATGGTAGAGCTCTTATGGCTTCAACCCTCTCTGGATCAATTGCTAATCCTTCCTTGGAGACAATATGGCCAAGGAGCTTCCCTTCATGTGCAAGAAAGATGCACTTCTTAGGATTCAAAGACACTCCAAACTTTCTACACCTCTGAAACACTTGCCTGAGGTGAAAGAGATGGTCTGCAGCATTCTTTGAGAAGACAGTGATATCATCTAGGTATACCAGCACTATCTTGTTGATCAAGCCTTTGAATGCCATATCCATAGCTCGCTGGAATGTTGCTCCGGCGTTCGACAGTCCAAATGGCATCTTCTTGTAAGCATATGTGCCCCATTTGGTTGTGAAGGCTGTCTTGAACTGGTCTTCCTCCTTTACCATAATCTGATTGAAGCCTGAGTAACCATCAAGTAGCGAAAACCTTTCTGAACCAGCTACGACTTGTAATATTTGCTCCATGGAAGGGAGTGGATAATGGTCCTTGAGAGAGGCTCTATTCAAATCTCTGAAGTCAACACATAGCCTGATCTCTCCACTCTTCTTTCTGACTGGAACTAAGTTGGCAACCCAACTAGAATGCTTGATTGGGAATATAATTGCTGACTCAATCAGCTTGTCCAATTCTTTCCTCATGAGAGGCTCCATGTGTGGATTGACTGGTCTCTGTTTCTACCTGACAGGCTTAGTATTTGGATCCAATTCAATGGTATGCTGAGCTAAGTTGGGATTGAAACCTTTCAAGTCTTCATAGCTCCAAGCAAACACGTCAGGGAATTCTTGACATAGCTGTATGAACTCACACCTTTCTTGCTCAGTTGTCATCTTTCCAATTTGCAATGGCTTGTTCTCTTCTACCAAGATGGATACCGAATCTTCTCTCTTGACCTGAATGTTTGCTTTCTCCTTTCTAAACTGATCATTGGGGTTGAAAATGGACTCCAAAGTGATAAGTCCCTTGGGCAGCTTGTCAGTTCTCAGCTGTATCACTTGGTCACCATATTGTTGTTCCAACTTTTCTTGATTCTTAGCTGAGAACTCAGCTTCTTCTTGCAAGAAGTGGATGATTTGCTGGTCATTCTCAAATACCTGCCAACTGACATTGTTATCCGGCACTGAAGGCCTCACAATCACATGGATGTTTGGCTGTACCTTGTCTTGTTGAATGTTTTCTACAATGTCAAAGGCTGCCCCTACTGCTGCAAGCCTATCAGCAGCTTGATTCTTTTCCTAGGGATGGCTTTGATGCCGAAACCCTCAAAATCTTCCATGAGGTCCCATACCCGTTCTTCAGTAGCACACCCGAGTAGATCATTTTTGGCGGCATGTTGTCCCTTGACCTGATTTACAATCAGCTCACTGTCCCCAAAGACTTGCAAGTTCTTTATTTTTCTCTTGATTGCCCAATGCATCCCTTGCACCAAGGCTTCATATTCAGCAGTGTTATTGGAGCATGCAAATTGAAATCTAAAAGCTGAATAATACTTTACTCCTTGAGGTGAAATAAGCATGGCTCCACCTCCTGTGCCTTGTCTACTCCTCGATCCATCAAAAAACAGCTGCCATACCTCATTGTCATCCTTGTGGTTTGGCTTGGTGATGCTAGGAATAGGTTGACTTTCTTCGTGTATACAATAGACTCCTAGCTCAGATTCTTCTATTCCTTGATAAGGATCAAAAGCATGCACCTTGTTTGCCCATTCATCAAGAGTTAGATCTGGGATGTTTCCAACTTTAGTGTCAGTTTCATCCGTGTTTGGGTGATCTTCTTGATCAAATGCTGAGCAATTGGCATTAATCTGACTTGGAGTATAGGGCTCAATGTGGAAGTTTGCAATAGGTTCTGACCTAATTGTAGCCTTAGTTCCATACCTTGTTCTGAATAGCATGTGAGACCAATCAGCGGACAAATATCCCCCAATTTTGGCAGTGAAGTCCCTTGATAAACATAGGGCAAAGAGTGGTGGAAGGTCTATGACTGATATATCTTGTAAGACAACAACATTTGGACATGCATGCAAGGTAAGACTCAAACCTCTAATCACTCCAACTGTTGCTATTGCTGTCCCATCCAGCTGCACTACTCCCTTAGATGTTATTTCATACTGGAGCCCTAACTGATCAGCTATCTGTTTAGGCATTACTGAGCTACTTGCCCCGGAATCTATCATGTAATTATGCACTAGCTGATTTCCAATGATTAACGAAACATAAAAAGGGGGAGGCTTCAGCATTCTACCTTGTTGTGCTCCATGATTTCCTTTAGGTTGGGCAGCATTTGTGAGTACCTTCTCTTGCATTTGGACCTGCTGATTCGAAGTTGGCCAATCCTTCATGGCAGCTTGCAGCAGATTTCTTTGGCCTGGGATAGATAGGGATTCCCACATAGATATATTGACATTTGTTTTCTTCATCTGATCAATGATACTGAATGGTGATGAAGGATCTCTCTGCTGTCCCTTGGTTTGCACATTTTCTCCTTGGATGTGGGCAGCAACAGCTGGCATTTGAGTTGGCCTAGGGGTTGTTCTTGGCTGCCCTTGTGCATTTGAAACGGGACTTTGCTTGCCAATCATTTGTGGAGCTGTGGAAGGTTGTGGATTGGCTGGGGCTAATGGCTGTTCTTCACCCAAATTTCTCCTTTTTGACCTTGTGTTGGCTGCAACACCTTGAGAAATTGCCTGATTCATGCCACAAAAATCCTCTGCTTGCCAATTTACCAATGTGGTGTCATTTGGGGCTGATTGCTGTTGGAATGTTTCTTGTTGTTGGTTGTTTTCTTGATTGCTCTCACCCTCCACACCAGTAGTTGTTACCATTAAAGCTTGAGTCAAAGCACCATTGTAGCACATGGATTGATTATGAGGTTCATTACATGGAAAACACCAATCATACTCCTGGGAAATGTTGTTTTGTGCTGGTACTAATGCCTTAGAGGCAGATATGGCATTTGGGTTATAGGGCTGGAATGGTCTATTGGCAGGAGGCCTTGTTTGATTCATATTTGCAGCTGGATTGGGTGGCCTTTGAGGCTGATATGGCTGCCTATTAGGTTGAGCTTGAGGCTGATACGAAGGTCTAAAACCTTGAGCTTGCTGTCTCTTGAGTGTGACCAGCTCATTACCTAAATTTTGCAGTTGCTTCATGACTTCTTGAAGCTCATTTGGGGCACTTGGAGATGAAGTGGAAGCTTCATTTGAACTCTGATTTCTAGGAGTGGGAGAAGGAGCTAAGACAGGTGTTTGACTAGTACTTGGGCTCTCTAAACTTGGATATAATGGCATTGGAGGCCTAGGAGCTAGCTTGCCAGCTTGAATCAGACAATTTTCAGCTCTAATGGCAATACTATAAGCAGCAGGGATAGTTGTGCCTCCCATAGATTGAACCAACATAGAAATATCAGAATTTAAAGCTTTAAGGTAATATAGAAAAGCACCTTCTGCTGTTGGTCTGACTGCTACTGGAATTCTATCCCAAGACCTTTGAAATCTGAAGTTGAAGTCAGTTAGCTGCTCATTGGAAGCTCTCTTGATGGTTGTCAGCTGCTCCAAAAGAGACAAGTTGTCTCCCTTCTCTCCAAATTGATCATGAAGTGCAATACACAGCTGATTCCAGTTTGTGATAGAGCCACTAAGGCTTCTAAACCATTGCAATGCTTTCCCTTGAATGAAGACGCCAACAATTTGACAGCTACTTGCATCTCATTAATCTCATGGATTGCACAAATGTTAGCAATGTCCTTGACATGATCACCAGGAGTGGTCTGATTTTCTCCAGTAAAGTATGGGATGTTCTTCAATGCTGCAACTGGGATTGGATTTTGTGCATTGAGAGCAAGTGGGCTGCTGCCTGTGAAGTTGACATAGGGGTTCACTGGTTGCGCCATTCTGATTGGTCGAAGAACTCTTGAATACTGAATGAAAGGCCGATCAGGTGGAGGAGTTGAGAGAGTTCTGTTTGGTGGAGATGGAGACCTTTGAATCCTTCTTCCTCTTTGCCTTCTTCTTGGAGATAATTGTAGATATTCAAACAACACCTCTTCTTCTCCAACTCTTGACCTTGTGATTCTTCTCATAAGCTTTCAGGCCTGAACTGCTGAAACCAATTGATTCTTTCTCTCGGAGTCGCCAGATATGCAAATAATAGCTCTTTTCAAGCAAGAAAACTGCAGCAGATGCACATCAACTTTGCTGCAATAAAAATGAGACCTCTAGGTCCCACCGGGTGTGCCAAAACTGTTGTTGCAGACTCACAGCACCCCTGGATGCAGATCAGGGTTCTAGGTTGATCACTCTAGCATCCAGTGTGATTGCACAACATGGAAACCTCTCTCCAAGTGTGGGGACTTGTGAAACTGAGAGAGGAATCTCCAGATTAGAGGTTGGTTCCTCAAACTCCTCTGATTTAGATCTATATTTTGTAAAACTATAGAGGTTTAGATCCTAATCCTATTCTAACTTGCAAGGAGACAGGGGTAGAAGTGCAAAAATTGAAACTAACTAAAGATGGTGATGCACCAAAAGGAGTGGTGAAACATATTTGTCATGCAAATAGACACAGACCAAAGTTCACAACATAAAACATACACAGACTGATAATGTATAATTTAGTATCTGAAATCAAGCAAATAATACAAACAGAGGATTGAAACCCATTCACAGAGCTTGCATTATCATTTTAATGTCAAAACATGCATTACACCTCGAGAGATAAAAGAAACTGTTACAATCCTTGGAGAGGTCTGATCCTTCATCAATCACTTGCTGGAGGTGAAAGAAGAAGTCTGCTATGCCCAAAAATGTTCCCCCCTTTTGGAATGAGCCAAATCTGGCTTTTTACATTGCATGGGTCGAACCCAGGAGACAGAAAACGTACAAAGGCATGGGAGCCCATTATTTCTTGACTGCAGGTGCATTAAAATGGCATGGGGGACCTTACAAACCCATACCCTATCACTTTGACTGGATTACAGGAGAATGCGACCCATTCTGCATTAAATCTGGTCGCTGGAATGTCATTTCTGGCCATGAACACGTGTCAGAGCCATTTCTTGATTTTCTCCCTCTAGACTACTCCAAAACGCAAGATTGACCCCAGAATCGTGTAGAGAATTTCACCATCTTTCCGTTGATATAAAGAACGTGCAAATCCAAGCTTTGGATCGAAAGTTATGGCGATCTGAAGATTTAGGGCACAAAACAGGTGAAAACACGTTTTGAAATCTTTCCCGCGCTCTGCCACCTGGATGACACGTGGCACGTGCTGATTGGACGATAAATTCTCTCTCCTCTACCTTTCGCGGGCTTTCCTTTTGAAATTTGCTTGTGGGCCCCTCTTTGGGACACGTGGCGCTATTTTATTGGTTCGGATCGCTGCTCGAAAACTCACCCCTTTGAATTTTCTCGACCTTTCCCCGAGACATGTGTCATGCGTTGATTGGTCCTGGACTGCCGGCTCTCTCGTGGCCTTCATGTCTTTTTTCCCATTTGGCACAAAGTGCTTCTAGTGATGATTTCGGCCGAACCAGCCGGTTCGCGCCCATTTGTCCCAAATGTCCCAGTGCCTCGCGGGACAAATTCTTCGGTTCACCCTCGCCGGTTCACGCCTTTTGTCCCATTTGTCCCACCTTGCTTTGGATCCGCTTGTTCCCATTTCGCTGAACTGCCGGTTCGGGTATCTTTGTCCCAGATGTCCCAAAGCAGTTAGTGTGAAAGTTCTCTTTTTCGGCCGGATCGGCTTCTCGCGCCCGCCACGTACTTCTGTCCCAGATGTCCCTGTTGCTATTTGGGCCGCCTGGAGGCTTTTCGGCCGATCCGCGCCTTGACGTCCCAAATGTCCCAGTTGCTCCTAGGACTAGGACTTAGCCGATTTTCACAATTTTTCCTGGATCAACCTACTTGCCTTCTGCAACCTTTTTTCCGCATTTTCTCGTGAGCTTGTTCTTTTCATCCCGGGACAGAGAGTTAGAAAATTTCTGAAGGGACCCTAGAAACCTGATTTTGCTCTGAATCAATCAATTTTCTTGGGATTTGAATATTCTGATGCATGTTATCAAAATTTACCCCGAGGGGTGAATTTTGGATAACAATACCACTCAAGAATTCTATTATGAAATTGGTCAGTTCTTGCGGTATACATGCTTATTGACATCATGATTATAATAGTGGATGAATTTGTATGTTAATGCATGGTGGTATTGAGGATATGTTTTCATTTGTATAATACTACATGCATGAAAAACGAAACTCTTTCCAACTTAGTTTGAATAGACCCTTTATTGGTAATACTGAGACCACTCCTGGAGACAAAGGAAAGGAAAGAATATGATAGGGATTTGAGATGATTTTTAGATCTTGTTTAGTTTTTTTATATTTCAGTTCATGGAATAAAATTGTACTTGATTTACTGACTAGACTAATTAGTTATATTTCGTAAGCCTATGAGGCTCATTAAATTTCATATAAACTTATAAGTTTTCTTGAGACATTAGAAATAAATGAAATTTCTTTTTGATTCAAATCTTATTTATATCATTGAATCATGCATATATGATTTGAATTTTTAGTTGTATGATTTTAATGTTTAGTTGTATGATTTGATTATGTTTAAAATCAACATGTCACTTAAAAAATGGGAATAATGGAAGTTAAAAATAATTATATCTCATTTTTAGATGTCCTTACACTTAGCATTAGATTTGAGGTTATATAAATACTTGGGCCTCTAGGAATGTAAACTAAAATTCTCTTTGTACTTACAAGGAGAAATGGTAAGAACTCGGAGTAGTGGTGGTGTGGAAAATTTAAACTAATGCCATGGTGGATCAAGGGGAAGAGGTACCCCAAGGGAATAAAGGAATAGGAACTTTCTTGAGTTCCCATTCCTAGATTTAAAGGGTTATCCATTGACTCAGGTGACAAAGTTGAGGCTTGGTTATGTAACTTACAACAATACTTTAGGCTGCATGATTACAACTCTAACATCAAGGATTGTATTGCATTTTATCACCTTGAAGAAAATGTTTTTCTATAGTGGGCTTAGTTGAATCAAGTTAAGGGTTATGTGGAATCCACCCTTACTTGTGAAAAGTTTGAAAATAAATTAAGATCTATATATTTTGGCTAATCACTAAGAAAGGAATAAAACTGAGTTTTATAGTTTGAAACAAAATAACATGACTATAGATGAGTATGAAGCTCAATTTTTAGATCTGATCCAACATGTGGATTATATGAAGGATGAAAATTACAAAGTAACTAAGTCCAAATTGGGTTTGAGGGAGTTTATCCAAATAGACGTAAACATGGTCAACCCTAAGATTCTTAGATAAGTGGTTAGTGCATCCTACGGGCCAAAGAAAAAAGTAGTCCCGATTAAGATACATCGGGATATGAAAGAGAGGGCAACAAACATAAAAATATTGTTGTTCCCTCTTTCAAACCTTACTTGAAATATGAGTTTAAAAGGACTGGTTTTAATGGTAAGCAGAATAATGGAAATTTTCATGGGAATAATAACCAGGGAGGGCCAAGGCCTCCTAATAAACATCAACAAAATAATCGGGAGGCTAGTGGTAATAGATACAAACCTAGCCTTACCATTGCCCCGCCACCGCAAAATGGTAAAAAAACCTAAATCACTTCTCTGTTCGCGACTCTACCAAAAACTTGAAAAAGGGAGGTGGTAATGGGGAAAACAACCCTACATGGATTCATCTTGCGTTCGAAAGAGACATTTCTACGTTGGGAGAAGTGAACAAAAACCCATTAGAAGGTGGCACACTTCTTCACAGCTAAGGACAGTCAGAGTTTGTAAAAACCGGATCTAGCCCACAGCATGCCCCTTTTTCTCCCCTCAATGAAGAAAAAGAGATTTGGAAGAGCAGTGGGTCTAGTTTTCTCTTTCCTAAGCTGATGATCTAGGGCGATGGATGTGATACAGTGATCGGGAGATCCAGTGGTCCCTCTTTCGCTGATATTGTTTCTAAATAGCTAGTGTCTAGTGCAAAGACTACTATGAAGCCCACTGAGAAAAACCCATTCATAACCTTTGGAGATGAAGTCCTCAAATCAGAATCCTTCTATCAATACCATGCCTTAATTTGAAGATTCAATGGAATTTGGCCTAGTCTACTTGTCCTACATGAATGGATCTCCAAGCATTGGACCCGCTTCTTGCAGGAAGGTTAGACCTTTACCCTTGTGCTAAAGGAATCTTCATTGCTGCTTTTGAATCCTTAGCTAATAAGGATATCATTGCTAACCAGCTTTGGATCTACTAGAAAAAATATCTAATATTAAAACCCTGGTTCCCATCATTCAACCCTCTCACAGAATCTTTCTCTCACAAACCGATCTGGATCAGACTACCCCATCTACCTCTACAATTTTGGGATCAAAATGTCTGATAGCCATAGGAAATACATTGGGCAACACCATTAACATTGATCCCCAAACCTCTAAATTTACACATACAACCTATACAAGAATTATGGTTGAGGTTGATACCTTAAAGGATCTTCCAGCTCTATTGAGCTTAAGGTTTAAAGTCATATTTGGACTCAACTTGTGGACTATGAGGGGATTCCTTTTAGATGTAGGAATTACTTCTCTTTGGGACATTCTGCTGTTAATTGTGAGATGATAAAACACAAAAAATTGAATGCTAACTGGTGGAAATATTCCCTCCCGGAACATGTGAGATTTGAACCATAGAATACCCCTGCTTCTGAGGCTGAGAAGGAAGACACGTTGGAATCGGTCCCAGAAACCCCTTTGAACGAGCTCACAAACCATGCAAAAAAAGAGTCATCTGGGGGGGAGGCTCAAAGTATCAGAAACACTAAAACAAAAAATCTGAGCGGATAAGGAGAATCCTTGATCTCCTTGCTCAATAGATCATTTGTAGAAATCTGTGAATGAATGGATCACGGTTCATAACAAGAAGTTTTCTCGAATTGAAAATAGTAGTTGTTAAGTTTCTATTTTGCTGCTTTTCAACTGTTGGTTTGTTGGTTGTTGGCCTTTTTCTTGGCAGGTTGTCTGCTACCGTTGGGCTTTTTGATCACATCTAGATTTTGATCCCTTTCTGGTTCGTTGATATAGCTTTATCTGGCTTTTGAGTCTTAGTGTACAAGGGTATAGTCCCTTTCAAAAAACTATTTACCAATAAAAAAATAGATACACACTGCTACATGAGCCAACAAGGTTCTAGTAGAAATCAAATAACCTCAACAAGACTATTGGACATGTGGTAAGAAACATTATCAAAGGGATTTCTCATAATTACTTAGAAGAAAGCAAATAATCCACCAAGGCTATATTATGGTAGATAACATAAAGGATGAGCATTAAACAACCCCTATTGAGGCTAGAGGTAAAACATTTCACACTGAAATTTCTATACTATTTGATTCTCGAGCATCAAATTCATTTATGTATCCTAGAATAGAACAAAAGGTAAATTTGAAAAATTTTCCTATGAAAGAAAAATGGCAAGTAGAATTTGGAATTAGTAAGAAAGTGCACATATATGAATATTTAGACCAAATAGAACTTGATCAAAGAATGTTCAAAACTATAATAAATCTGCATGTTGTGCCTTTGGGATCTTATGATCTAATTATTAGCATGGATTGGCTGCAAGACCATAAATCTCATATTGATAGTTTTGATCAAATAATACATGGTTTTGATCATTTTTTCTTTGAATTTCTTTTTGGTATTAAAAATAACAAGTTTTTACACATTATTTTTATATTACAGTCAAAAAGAGCAAATCTGTAAGGGTTATCTCTTATTTTCCTTACACATGAAAGATTTTCTTGAGCTAAAGGAACATGATTTGCATGATTATCCTATATTATATGAGTTTAGGAATGTTTTCCTAAATAATTTTCATGTCTTCCCAAAAAGAGAGTTTGATTTTTCAATAGATATCATGCCAAGTTCAGCCCTTTCCTTCAAGGCACCTTATAGAATGAATATTGTGGACTTGTAAGAGCTAAAAGTATAACTTTCTTGAATAAGGAATGATTACGCCAAGTGCATCACCTTAGGGAGAAACAATGGTCTTTGTTAAAAATAAATATGGTATATTAAGGTTGTGCATTGATTACCACATGCTCAACAAGGTTACCATTAATAATAAATATATACTACTCGGGATAGATAATTTATTTAATCAAATGAAAGGTGCAGATCTATTTTCTAAGATTGACTTAAATTATAGTTACCATCAACTTAGAATCAATGAGGAAGATGTGCATAAAACAACCTTCTATATAATATATTGACACTATGAATTCACGATTATGCCTTTTGGTTTGACCAATGCACCAACTAATTTTAAGAACACGATGAATAATGTTTCTAGATATTTTCTAGATAAGTTTATATTAGTCTTCCTAGATGACATTTTAATCTATTATTGGAATGAACAAGAATATGAAAAATATTTAAGAATGGTTCTACAAAGGGTCCTAGACTAAAAATTATATGCAAAACTATCTAAGTGTAAGTTCTATAAAGATAAAGTACACTACTTATGGCATACTATTTCTAAGGATGGGATTTATGTGGATCCATCCAAGATTAATGTTATATAAGAATGACTAGCTCCTACAAATGTTGAAAAAGTATGAAGTTTTATGGGGTTTCTTTGGTACTATAGAAATTTTTTAAAGGTGTTTTCGTGAATATCCCATCCTATCAAATTGTTATACCAAAAATATAAACATTTTTAATTGATTGCTAGGTGTGAGGAAGCCTTTTCAAAGTTTAAACATATTCTCACTACAACACCTATCTTACTAGTTCCAGATTAAAACAACCCTTTTGAGGTCTAGGATGATGTGTCCCTAGATGATTTAGGGGGTTTACTAACTCAAGAAGGGAAGGTAGTGGTTTATGAGTCACAAAAATTAAATCCTAATGAGATGAAATCTCCCCACATAACTTAAAGGTAGTTGCACTATTTCACACTCATAAGAAATGTAGACATTTATTTTTGGGTAAGTTGTTCAAACATGGAAAGATTCATAAAAATTTTGACCATCTTTTTACTCAGGAGAACATGAATTCCCAATAATGGATATGGATGGAATTGATTAGTGATAATTTGATATAGATATAAAATATGTCAAAGCTAAATAGAACCGAGTGGTGGATGCACTCACCATAGGGTTCATTTTTTTGTTGTTTCTAGAATAAAATATATACCAAAGGATTAGCTATTTAAATAAGAAAAAACTTATTTGTTCTATCATAACATGACTTAAAATTTATTGTAAGAAGTGTTGGATAATAAGTATGTTTGGCATTCCTTGGACTTAGATGCTCTTCTAATGTTCTAGGTATAATTTATGTACCTTTTGAAAGAAATTTCATAACTATTTTTAGGGAATAAGTGCATCAAGCTCCTCATTTTTCAAATCCCGAGGTCACTAAAATGAATCGTGAGTTGAAAGCAGTTTATGTTTGTCATGGTATGAAAAAGGATGTGGCTAGATTTGTTTCTAAATTTTGAGAATGTAAAAAGTTACAACTAATAATTTTCATCCCAGTGGTAAGCTCTTTCCACATGACATTCCATAATAAAAATGGGCAACTATAACTAATGATTTTATTTCCAGCTTTTCCAAAATCTAAAAAGAGGTATTATACTATTTTAGTTATTATTGAAAAGATAACAAAGTTTTCTCATTTTATTCCTAGTAATCTAATTGATGATGCACTTGTACTTGCTGAAATATTTGTGAGGGAACTAGTAAGATTACATGGATTTCTGAATCGATTATTACTTATAGAGATACTTTGTTTACATTTCAGTTTTGGAAAACTCTAGTATCTACTTTTACACAAAGTTACATTCTAGTTATTTTTATCATCCTTTAATGGATGGGAAAAATGAAATAGTAAATCAGGTAGTAGAATACATGCTCAAAATGTATGTTGTGGATCAACAAAACAAGTAGGAAGATTTTCGCACTTATTTTAATTTGCTTATAATAATACCTATAATACTTCTTTTCAAATGCTTCCCTTTGAAGATTTATATGGTAGGAAATTCCAAACACCCTTAGGGTGGGAAGGCCTCGAGAATAAGGTAACCAAAGGTCTTGATGTTTTAAAATAATATGACCAATAAATGGTTGTCATAAGACAAAACTTAAAGGTTGATAGTGATAGAAAAAATAGCTATGCTAATATGAAAAGGACTAAAAATAATTTCAGATGGGTGAAAAATTGTTTTTGAGTATTAAACCTCATAAAAGTTAAATTAATTTTTGTAAGGTATCTAAACTTGCACCTAGATTTGTTGGTCCATTTGAAATTTTGGATAAAATAAGTGGTGTAGCTTATAGGTTAGAATTACCTCCTTGAATTTATAAGATTCATGATACATTTCATGTCTCAATTTTGAGAAAATATGTGCATGATCCTTCACATGTACTAACTTGGTAGAAATTTCAACTAGATGATAAGCTAAATTTTTAGCTTAAGAAGGTGTTGGCTAAATTTTATAATCGGCTAAAATAAAAAACCTAGGCATTCATGGGATAAATCCCCTTCATTTAATGATGAAGCTCCCGTATGATTTATTCGTTTATTCTATAGCCTATTTAAACTAAATTAAGGGTATTACTTTAATTGAATATCTCATGAACCATAGTTAAACAACTTTGTAGAAAGTAAGAAGTTGTATGGAAAATTGACTACTAAGAGAAGTAAGAAGGAAATATCAAAAATAGAAATGTCTTATGCAAAGGAATTCTTCTTGGCAACAAGTAGATATCAGAGAAAGTTACGACCACATATAATAAAAAAATATTTACATATTTCTATGAAATTTAGCAAACGAGAATAAGTGTACTCATATAAAATTTAAAGATAACACAAAATTTACCATTATCCTTTGTATTTGAATAGTAAGACTTTAGAAGACACAAATTTTAACCAAAATCCTCCTTTCTTCTTATTCAACTTTCAACTATTTACAATATGGACATCTAATTATTTCAACGCAAAGTTTGAAACAATCATGTACAACGTAAAACAATAGTTTTCCAAAAATTCTTAGATCCCTTGACCGTAGGTCTCCTCCTATATTTATAGTCATCGTAAGGACAATACAAAAGAGATAATGTATGTTACACTTTCATAAATATCATGGAAATGGCATGCATAGGGCTAGTTATCAAGTAATATCCCATGGTGAGATTAGTGTTATGGAATTTTCCTAAAAAACTAACTATGAGTTCCCCCATCAACTATCATTACTTGACATTATAGAGTTGTATAAACAAATCGGTTCAAAGCTAACCACCATCTTATGATGTATGAAGTTGTGAATACTTCACGAATCAATCAAAATTGTTACCCTCTATTTTTTTAAGAATCTAATCACTTTGAGGGTTTAGGGAGTGATAATACCTAGAATTTCATGAGATGATGTCATTATCTAGGGATCTCCTAATTTCTCCTTTAATTCGACCTCTTCATCTTCTTCATTCTCTTCTTCTTCATTAAGCCCTTAATGTAGAACATATTATTTTCTAGACACTTATTCCCTTGTCCATATTTAATATCACAATTAAAACATAACCCTTTGGCTCTCTTTTCTTTAATTTTTTGAAATGTCAGTCTAACAATGGAATGATGGTGGTAAGGTCCTACGATCTATGACATTAGTGACAGTTTATCTCCTGCTAGAAATAAATTTTTCCTCTACCCTACTTGTCATGATAATAGAATCTAAAACCTTGTGAGGATTAAAAATATGCACCTCATTCTCAATGTGTTCCTTAAGACCCATAAAAATAATTCATTCAAATTATCTTCAAAGAATATTTTTCACCTGCGCAAGGAAAGGTTCTAGAATTGATTAATGTAATCCTTAATTGATCTTGTTTGTTTTAGCTTTGCCAATTAACTAAATTAATTCTCGACAAACTAGAACTATAGTGCGATTGCAACTCTTCAATGTAGATTATCCATGTACTATTGAGGTCACTCTTTTTCCTTTGATCACATAACCATCGATACCAAACGAATTGTTCGGGTTTGAAATACAAGGATGCCATGGTCACATTTTTTCTGGATGGAATCTGATGTAGATCAAAGAAATTCTCCATTTAGTTAATCCATTTGAGTGGATTCTTTCTATCAAAATTACAAATTTTCAATTTTGAAGTCATGTTACATGCCTATAGATTGTTTGTATTTGGATTGGGTGTGCTCAAAGATACACCCGACTATGAAGATCTACCTTGATTTATATGAGTATGATTGATTTGTGGCTGATTTGAAATAAGATGATGACCCATTAGATTTGAATCTAATTGGTGAATGAAATCCTCCAATCATTGTCAATATTTTCCACACCTTCTTTATTGACCATTCTAAACTCGATGTTTTGAAGCTCAAACTCAAGTTGGCATACATTATGGTCCATTCAAGTAAACACTATCCATGAGGATTTTGTAGTTACCCTTTTTATTCTAACTCCTCAAAAATTATCTCATCCTTGTCTGGGGTTTTACCTGAAGTGATGGGAATAATTTTTCCTCTTGTGGAAGGCCCCACCATAATGCCCAAAAATAGTAGGATATATGGATCAAGTTCAAATTTTAGCGTGTGGTATTTTGATATGAATTAGCAAATATGAAAAAACTTAAATAACGAACTCAAACTAATTTTTTATCCTCTTTCTAGAAATGTAAAGAACTTGGAAAAATTCCACAATTTGCAATCGATAGAGAAAATTTATCAAAAACCCTAAAATTGATGTAACTTTTGCAAAACAAGTCAAAATATATTGAAATTTGGAGAGGATATTACTTGATTGATTTTTCAACACTCCAAAAAATGGATAAAAATTTGTAACCAAATTGGTGATATAGCCGATTATTTGAAAGTATGGTTTTTGCCGATTTTGGTCGAGATCAATCTATGATAATACTTGTAAGAAAATTACTTGGATAAATAAAAATATCAGCAACAAGAGAAAACCAAATAACACAATATTATAGATAAATTATCACAATATGCAAGTAGAGAGCTTAGCCACTTCAAGGGGAAAACCTCCAAACCATAAATTAAGACTCAAGTGCTCAATATGATGATGAACTACTACCTACTAACCTCTATATATATTATTCATATGTTATGGCAATCTCCAAGGCCAACCCACTAATGATAATATAACACATATGAAAGAGACACATCATGATAAGAAGTTATGATAGCAACAAGTCGGCTATACATATCCAATGTTAGATATATGATTAGTGGCGTAGAATTTCCCTCATATTTCTTCACTATATGAATTTTATAATGAGGAATCCCTTATCGAGTACATGAATACCTATGAGGATATCCCTCCCTTATTTCATAAGAATATTTTTCCTCATACATTTTATTCTCATGTGTATTTCAAGTAAGAGATTACTTTTGATGATTTAGTTGATTCATCTAACACTATCCTAACAAAACCTTATATTAAAGATCGATCATATCTACTTAATTAGGAAACTACATGTTTCAACTTCAATACCATTGATTAAACCTTATTTGGTGTTTATCCTCACTTCCCTTAGTAACATATAATGAAACTCGATATAACAATTCCTCCAGGATTTCCAATATCATTTTTCTTGTAATTGCAATGACATGCCCGGAGTTGACACATCGATTACTATGCATGATATTATCTTGCATGCTAATGTTAAACTTGTCCAACAAAAGATTTATAAAATGCATCCTTGTGTGGCTATTTTAGTAAAAATTAAATTTAATGACTTACCTATGTTGTATTTATTTATGTTGTGTATTATCCATAGTGGGTATCTAATGTAGTACATGTGGCTAAACCCAACGGATAAAATCCATTATTGTGTTGGATTTTGGGACCTTAATAGGCTTGTCTAAAAGACAATTTTTTCTTCCCTAAATTAATTTGATAATTGAATATACTATTAGATATGACATGATTTCATTCATGGATGGTTTTATAGGGTATAATCAAATAAAAATCCATTTTGAAGACCAAGAAAACACTTCTTTTACTACCCTATGGGGTACCTTCATTACACAATTATGACTTTTGGCTTAGAGAAATTTGGTGCCACATACCAGCAAGCTATGACACATATGTTTCATGACTACATTCACACGATTACTAAGGATTACATTGATGAGTTTCTTGGTAAATATAATACATGATAAAATCATGCCTATGACCTTTAACTAGTATTTTAGTGATTACACCAATACAATGTTCAATTAAACCCACAAAAGTGTTTTTTTGTATCACTTCTGGTAATATTATCAAATATATCATTTCCCATCATGGTATTGAGATTGACCCTAAGAAAATCCAATCCATTGTTGACATTCCTTGATGCAGGAGCATCCTCCTTGAAGTGTAAATATGATTTTTGTCATCAATTTTTGGTTGTTAGTGAGTTTGTAAGGTCATGAGGTCTATAGGAGTCAATTAGGAGTATTGGTTTGGTCCAAGTCCTCTTTAAATTTGAAAATTTCCTTTCCCCTCCAAAAGTGAAAATTTTGAATTTGAAGGCTATTATGGGTATGAATTATGATTTTCAAGGTGTCATGCAGGTATTTAGGGTTTCTAATCATGAAATAATACCTAGAGATTTATAAGGGTCATAGTGAGTGTGTTAAATAATTCTAATGCTTGGAGTCGTAGTTAGCCACAGTGTTGTCTTAAGGGTTATTTTTTGAGTAAAAAGGAATTGAAAGGTCAAAATTCAAATGCTAACTATCTTGTAAGGAGTATAAACATAATTATTTTAACTGATTAGAGATATCATTCGAATGATCAATTTTATGTGAAGAAAGGAGATCTCAAATTTTGAGGGAAAAAGGAAGGTTGTTTTCCAAAACATGTTTGTGAGTGATTTAATTTTGAGTTATATTGATTAGTTTCTTAAAATTGTGTATGGGTGATTGATGAAACTTATTTTAATGGTGTTTGATAGCATTGAGGCATAATCAATCCAATTCATGGATGTGTTAGTTTTGCCTAATATTGGTTGTAGCAATTTTTAGAAGTTGTAATAGGACAAAGATGGACATAATCTACCATGAAAGTTAGTAGGATTAGGTTAAGAAGATAGAAATAAAGGTTTTAAGTTTTGGAAGGTTTCATATAATAAATTTGATATGGTTAACCTTTTTAATTTTCTATAGTATTGGTAAGAACCTTACATTGATTGAAAAAACATCGATTGTAGAGTGTTCCCTGTTTCTAAAGGCAAAACACAAAGATTCTTCATATTGAATAATAAAATTTAGGGAAGGATTCAACCTACTAATCATCTCCCAACTTTATACACATGATTATAGCCATTGAAGGGTTATTATGAGTAATTGAAAGGGAGTCTAAATGTTTAGGTGAAAGAAAGATACTTCTCGGGTTCTCTAAGAAACCCACACAAACAAAGAGGAAGAATTTTATCGTTCAAAGGATAGAGGTCAATTCAAAACTTTATGGTTGGTAGATATATCTTATACAACTTTATAAATTATCTTTGGGAAGTATTGGGTCTTAAAATCCATCGAATAATCCCTTCTTGAACATAGTTTTCCAATAGAGCTATAGGAGGGTTTCATAACTAGGGTTTGAGAAGATAAATTGAGTTTTCTTTGAAATAAACCAAAAATATATATTCCTTAACCTCCTAAAAGTTATGGAGAAGGAATAAGATTGAATTATTTTGTTACAAATGGAGATTTTGTTTACTGTCTTGGTAGGAAAATTGTAACCCACATTATTACACGTTAGATGACAAGGGTTTGAGTGATGGGTCATCTCTAGAAGGAGTTAAGTATTAGGATTACATACTTAGCATCCCAATGATAGTAAGATAAATATTCTAGAGGTATGACAAAGTCCCAAAAATATGTCAAGAAACCTTATGACCTAATTAGGGGCTAATATAATATATATAGTTAATCCATTTTTCTCCAAAAGAAGGTGTCATGAAAAATTAGGAAGAGGAGTAAGAGTTAAATGGGTATCTAAATATATTAGTAAATTATTGATTTAGGTCCTAGAATAAAAATATGGTTGTAAACCACTTGATGCAGGACTTGAAGAGGATCTTTAGGATAGTTTTTGATTATTTGGGTTAAATTTTTTATGTTGGAGATAAAAATTACACCTTCCCAAATTAGATTATGTTGGTGATTTGAGGAAACATGGGACTCTCTCAAAGTTATGGGACTCAAAATGAGACATACCTACAAATAATTTTGGCTTCGTATACCTATTCATAATGCTAAATAATGGGTTGTTGTATTCTCCAATCATTTAACCAACAAATTATTCTGTGAGTATCATTATAAAACTAGGGGTGTGTGCTCTAGGTTGTATGAAATGAAGTTTTATGCAACTCAATTGTTTAAGTGGTTCCTTTTTTGGGGTTTGATTGGTTTGTTTCCCCTTGAATCTCTTTTAATCTACATAAATGCAATACTAAACTATTGAAACAACTTTGTTATAATAAAAATGCGTTCAAAATAAATACTTTATCTGAAATGGAAATGCACACATTGAATTAAGATAACATAATTGGAATAACACACACATACTGAATTGAAATAGCATAATTGAAATAACACACACTGAATTGAAATAGCAATAAATAAATATACCAAAGAAAGGAAATAAGTAATTGCATTCAAATAAGCATTTAAACTTGAACTTATCAGAAACCATGAGCATGCATGAAACATAAATCCTCCAATCGCCTTGGTTGAGTGGGCCCTTTCTCTTCCTTGGGATGGAGGTACTCTTAACACCATATGATATTCAAAAAATGACACCAATTATATTCATTCAAATAAGCTCAAGAACATATCTCCTTCACAGATCTGAAAGTAAATACTAATTGATAGATAATTGTATTGTAAAACTACTATATCTAACTATGAAATTGTTCTCAAGAAGGTGTCTTTATAGACACAATTAGTTAAAAAATGTGCCAATATTATAGGCACCAAATTCAACCAATAATAGCCTCATTAAAGCTCATGAAATCCTATGATATAGCTAAAAATAGGATTCGTGTTTGTAGGCTTATTATGGAAGAATCCTCCATGATAGCATGATGGCTAAAGACTCGGCCTCCTTGATTACAACTTCCTAGAATTGGTAGAAAATGCTCATTATTATCCTACACATGTCACCACATTACTCATAGAAGTAATTAGTAGGTAATTTCTACGGTCAATAGTTTACATGAAACAAAAACAAGAGAAATGCATCAACCTCACTAGGATATAGCTATACAAGACATCCCCATGCACTAATTAACATGTTTAAGAAAAAATCAATAGCCACATAGATGATATAATAAGTCAAATAATGCACTCATCATCTCCCCGCACTTTACCTTTTGCATGTCCCTATGCAAACTCATCTCATCTTTTCTCTCGGCCAAGTTGTTGTGTCATCTCATACTCTTCAAATTAATATACATAGTGTTTTCTTATTAACTTACACCCTTGATTGCTTGAAATAACATTTTCCCATGTTGTAAAGCTATCATTAGATTGGGAAGCATTGTTCTACCAGGTAGTCAGGGGACTCAAGAGAAGGGGTGGTCTCACTTGTATTTTAACCCACTCATCATTGTATTATTTTTCATTTTTCTCTAATAATTTCTAGATAATCTCAAAAAGTCCATCTCCTCTCTTCATGCTCCAATCGAGGTTTTTGGGAAGATCACTTCCTTATTTTCAGTGGTAGGCTCAATGTGTCCCACCATTTATCACAAGCTCACAGTGCCTCACCAAAATACTGTTGACTATAAACCTCAAAATCCTAAACACATTTTTCTAAAACTTTTGAAGTATTCTTTCCTATACCATCTTGGTAGTAAAGAGACTCGAAATATTTCTTCATAGACACGTCATTGTGATAGGTAGACCGGATGTAGACACCTATAGTTTGGGTTACCTAATTGAACATTTTGGTTTTCTCATTCCATATAATTTGGTTTCTAAGTAATGATTGAAAATCCGTAACTAAAATTTCCTCAAAGAAAATTAATGAAGAAATCAGAACATTAGTAACCAACATATTGTGAAGGTAAAATTCACACATCAAATTCTGAATCTCAGGAGTACACTTTTGATAAATTTCCAAGAAATTTTTTCCATCAAGGGCCTCATAAGGTTCTTTACTACACATTCTCATCAATTTCCAAGCATAAAATTGTTCTTGAATAAACATATTGTAGACGGAGGAGGGTTTCCTAAAAGTCTGTAAGTTTGTAGGCCAAAGAACAAATAGATTCCACAATAGATTCTAACTTCTTCTTATCACTTGTATTGGCCTCAATCTCTTCTTTAATATTTTTATTTTCCTTTGTCAATTATTTATTCGAAGAGATAACTGGGTTTAAGAACAAATTAATAGCCACATATATGATATAATAAGTCAAATAATGCACTCATCACCAAAACTACTCCTATAAAGGTAAATGGAGATACCTAACACTAACCTATAATTCCAAGGGACCATGGAGAGAGGAAGAAAACTAAAATTAAAATCCTAAACTAAGGGAGGTGATAGCACCAGAAAAAGGGGTTGAGCTCTCTCCATGAGGGGAAGGAAAGGGAAAAAACATGGTAGAGAAGGAAGACAAACATGCCACAAATCAAGAGCCATGTAGACTCCAATCTCCCACACATTAAGAAGACAACAAAAATGGAACTTGTAAATAATAAATACACACAACATGCCAAAAAAATGAACACAAAGTGGTAATAATGCAAATAAAATGAGCTATGGTAGAAAGACATGCCATAAAATATATTTTATTACTCGAAGATATGCACAACTTCATTACATTCATGCAGTAAGGTCCGAATACATTACAAAGACAAAATTAGAGGTATGAAACTCATGGGAAGTTGGTCACCATTTTGGCATGGTACCATTGTAACAAAGAACACTATTTTTAAAAAATAATCAATTTACAATATATTGAAGAATGGAGAGAAAGAAGAGGGAAAAGGCATGGTAAAGAGATCAAATTTGATCTTGTCATTAATGAAAATTTGTCTTTTCCTGCAACATGGATTTCAAGATTCAACCACTATCAATCATCCATTAATATCTTAAAAAAATCATGGTTACCTTTGCAAAATCATTCCCCAATGTTATTTTTTTCTAGGAGAAGGTAAGAGACCCATACTTCATTAATTCGGGTGGTTGAGTCATTTGTTACTGCACATTAATGCCTGAAATATTTTTCCTCTTTTTGTCCCAAAAAATGGCATCAATTTCTAAATCAAATGATGCAAAATTGAAGGGCTTGAGGATACCTTTCCAATGAGACCAATCTTACGTGATTTAGAGATTTTTGGTGGAAGATATGGCCATTTGAAAATTTACATGTCGGGATGAACATGAGAGTGACACATGGCGGCTTTTGATTGGATTTGGGAATTGCCTTTGTCTATGTGTGTATTTTTTTCCTTTTCCATGTGTTATATGGCTTTACGTGCATGTATGTTCCATTATGAAATGTGATCCAATAATAAAATTCCATGTATGCTTTGGATTTCATAGTTTTCAGCTCTATGAAATCTCCATTATCTATCGTGAAGCATAAACCAATGAGAAACCTCCACATTTACTTCGCAATGCACTTTCATTTATAGAACCTTGTAAAAGCTCAAATAATAATCTAATGAGAAATATCCATGCTTACTTTGCAATGTAATTTCATTTATAAGAACCTTGTCGAGTGTGAAGCGTAAACTAATAAGAACATTCTACACTACTTTTTGATGTTTGTATTTAGTTATACCATATCAACCCTCGCGAAGCACAAACTAGTAAAAAGGCTCCATGTATAGTTCCTTGTGGCATTTCCCCTTTACATCATGAATTCTATCTCGGCGGACTTCATCATTAGATCCATATAATGTTTCCACGTATAGTGTCTTACGGCACCGCCCTTCGCATTGTGACTTCTATTTGGGTGAAATTCATCATTGGCTCCATAAAAATGCTACCATGTGTCCGCCTTTAACCGCCATACCATCCAAACCCAAATCCTTTATGAAACTTGGTTTATTCCATGCAGACCTCATGCTCACCATATGAATTTTCTTACTTACTTTGATCCGTTCCATGTTTCACCTCTATCTTCATCCTTACCTAGACCCAAATCCCTTTGAAATCTCTCATTCCACGGTCTTTATGTCTACGGGAGTCCATCTACTCTCCCTGTGCTAAAATGGTGACGTGTTTCCACCATTATCTATTGATATTACATCATCTATCATCCCCTAACTCCATCATGTTTCTCTCTAACCACGTTAACCTTTTTGCCCCACCACGGACCTGAAACTATATTTAATTTGGTATATTCGGTAGACATGAATTCCATGAAACCTGAATGGCTCAAAGACCAGTAATCCCACCATGTGTCCCTTTCTCACGGGAATTTTATTTTTTTGGAGGTGTATAGATTTTATAGTTATTTGAACATCCCATGCTTGTTTAAATGGATAATTCTATTTTAAATGATTTATCCAAATTAATCCAAGAGGGGGTTAATTTGGGATAACAGTTTGGTAACCTCCAAGGGACATCTACCTACTAGTTGAAGATACCAGTAGCCTTGAAGCATCCATTGGGTATAGAGTCAAGCCTAACCTTGAAGAAACTGATCTTTTCCTTATAATATTTGTCTCTCGAATCCGTATGAACTTAGGACCAGACTGAAATTGTCTAATGATTGTTAGCTGAAATTAATATGTGAATCTCTAAATCAAGCTAAAAACTACTCCAAATAATTGATTCCACCATAAAACCTGCTCTACCTTCCAAAATAGACTAAATCGATCTCATGGGCTATGAATAAAACTTATAAATTGCCTAACTTATCATACTTTGACCTAAAATGAACTATGTACAAAGTAAAAAATTCCCGCAAAATCTATATAAAAAATGGAAAAAACATACATGTTCCAATTAGAAACATGCAGAGTTTGCACAAGAACTTATTTTTCTGAAATTAAATCTACACTACCCTACTCTAACCATAGGTAATGGAAACTCAAAAAATCCTACAAAATGTAGGTATAAGTAGCTTCCTTTTTTATAAAATGTGGATATGTCATTAATTTGGAAATGAACATGTCCTTTAACAAGAGTTAAAAATTACTCTAAAGAAGGTCCTCCACCCTTCTCTTCAAATTATCAATAGTAAACAAGATGAATACCTCCTTTAGTTTTTCTACATTTTTGTTTGGGAGGTATTATTTATGAACTTTGGGAATTTGAATCTCTTTCTCATGCTTTGAAATGAGAATTACTGGTTGCAACTCTTTCTTTAGATCCAAGATAGCCGATATCTTATTGGGAATGGGTTGATCCTTGTGTTCTTCCCATTTCTTTAAAGCTCAATCTCGTAGATGGGATCACCATGAAGAGCTTCCTCTGAAGGATATTTTTTGTAGGTTGGGTTACACATTGTTCTACCTCTACAAAAACTCTACCTTCTCCAAAAATGAATCATCTAATTCTAATTGACCTCCTTTTGAAGTAGATGCCCTCTTTTACTCATTTTGCATAATCTCATTTTCCCAGTCAAATTCATACCATTCTTCAACAGTTCTATAATTTTTTAACATAGGTGAGAGACTATTCATTTACAAGTATAGTTAGACAAATGGGGTTTGAAAGAAGATGGGGAATGCATGTGAAAGGAAAACATGTAGAAGGAATGTAATCATGTGTGACATGGATGGGTTTCATTTGACTAGTCTGAATGATACTCTTCTCAGCTAATATGGTAATGTCAAATGCCTGAGGAAGAGTGTTTCCTCCTAAATCTTGGATCAATATAGCCAAATTAGAATCTGAGGACCTCATATAATATAAGAATGCCATACCTTGTGATGGTTTGAATTCTTGAGGAATTTTTGCCAAGTCCTTGTGAACTTGATATTAAAGTATGAGATATATTCTATTGAAGTGCACTCTATTGTGTTGAGATGTTCCATGAGAAGAATGACATTTGCATTCTCCTTAAATCGGTTATAGAATTTTTCTCCCAACTGATCCCAAGTGGAAATGGATTAAGAAGCCAACCTTTTGAAACAATCTTTTTCTTTTCCTTTGAAAGATAGAACAATAAGTCCAAGGCAATAATTTTCTTCATCAACATTATGAATGACACGGTGATTGACTATATCTTGGATATAATCAATAGGAGATTGATCTCCATCTCCATATAAAAGAAGCATGTTTATATAGATTTCTTTAGGGATATCATCCCATTGCTGTAAATGAAGGGGAGAGGAACTGAAATGAGAGAATGGAAGAGCTCCATGAAGATCCATGAATGAAGTGGAAACATCAAATGAATGGAAGGGTGAAAGGAAAGGAAGAAATGAATTGAAGGAAGGAGTGAAAGGTCTGCAACTGAGATAATGGGTTTGTTAAATCATTAGAGTCACCAGATGTGTTGAAAATATACCTCCAAAGGTTGAATACCACCAAGAACACATCAATCTTGATGTTATGAAGTTGGAAATCACTTCAAACTCCTCCCACCATGTAAGCCAAAACTATTAGAGCTCAAAATTCCATCCCAAACTAAATTGATCAGGGGATTTGAGGAAACACTAGACTATCTCCAAGTTGTAGGACTCAAATTGAGATAGACCTCCAGAGAAGTTTGGCTTCCTCTACCTATTCCTAATGCTAAAAAAACTCCTAGAAAGGGAAACACAAATACCTAACACTAAATTATAATTCCAAGGGACCAGGGAAAGATTAATATGCATAAAATTAAAATCCTAAACCAAGGAATGTGATAGCACTAGAAAAATGAGTTGAGCTCTCTCCATGAGGGGAAGGAAAGTGAAAAATATAGTAGAAAGGGTAGAGAAACATGTCATAGATCAAGAAAAATGTATACTACACTCACCCATGCATTAACAACACAATAAAAATGGAACTTGTAAATAAGAAATACACACAACATGCCAAAAACAATTAGAGAGGAAACTATGCAAATAAAATAAGCTAGGATAGAAAGATGTGCCACAAAATAGATTTTATTGCTTGAAGATATGCACGACTTCATTACATTCATGGAAGAAAGTGCAAATACATTATAGAGACCAAATTAGATGTCTAAAACTCATGGGAATTTGGCCACCATTTTTCATGGTGTCATTACAATAAAGACTTCTCTTTTGAAATAAGAATCAATCTATAATATATAAAAGAATGGAGAGAGAGAAGAGGGAAAAGAGAGGAAAAGAGATTGTAATTCATCTTTTCATTAATGAAAATATTTATATTCCTTACAACATAGCTTCCAAGATTTAACCATCATTAATCATCCTTTAATCTCTAAAAACATCATGGGCACCCTATCAAACTTGTTCCCCAATGTCCTTTTACTTTTAGGATAAGGTAAGAGCCCCATACTTCATTAATTCAGGTGGTTGAGCCATATGTAACTGCACATTAATGACTAAACTCTTTTTCCTATTTTATCCCAAAAAATTCCATCAATTTCCGAATCAAATCATTCTAAATTGAAGGGTTCGAGGATAAATTTCCAATGAGACTTATCTTGTGTGATTTGGAGCTCTGTGGAAGAAGATATGGCCAATTGAACATTTGTATGTCAAGATGAATATGAGAGTGACACGTGGTGGTGTTTGATTATCTTTAGGAATTTCCTTTATCTATGTGTGAATTTATTTTCCTTTGCCACGTGTTATGTTTCTTTTTATATAGATATGTTCCATTATGAAATGTGAGCCAATAATAAAATGCCACGTATGCTTTGGATTTCACACGGTGGCAGAGGCTCTATGAAACCTCAATTATCCATTGCAAAACATAAACCTATGAGAAAGCTCCATGCTTACTTCGCAATGCACTTTCATTTATAATAACCTTGTCAAAGCGTGAAGCATGCTCCATGCTTGCTTTGCAATGAAATTTCATGTATAAGAACCTTGTAAGAGTGTGAATCATAAACTAATAAGAAAAAACTGCGCTACTTTTTGATGTCAATATTCAGTTTACCATATCAACCCCCACAAAGTGTGAACCAGCAAAAAGGCTCCACATATAGTGCCTTGTGGTGTTACCCCTTTGCATCGTGACTTCTACCCAAGTGGACATCATCATTAGCTATATAGAAATGATTTCATGTATAGTGCCTTTTGGAACTTCCACTTCGTATCGTGACTTCTATCTTGGAAGATGTCATTGTTGGCTCCATATTAATGTTGCCATGTGTCTTCCTTGACCTATCTGACCACCTAGACATGAAGCCTTTATGAAAATTAGTTTATTCTATGGACCTCATGCTCGTTGGCTGAAGTTTCTTGCTTATTTTGATCTTCATTGCATGTTATCTCCATCTTCATCCTTGCTCGAACCCAACTCCCTTTGAAATCTAGCTCATTCTATGGTCTTTACATCTATAGGATCCCATATACTCACCCGCATTGGAATGGTGACGTGTTTCCATCTTCGGCCATTGATCTTGCTCCATTTTCATCCCCTTACTTTTTCATGTTTCTCTTTTATTTCGCTGACTTTGTCTACCCCGCCACAGACCCGAAACCATATTAAATTTGGTACATTATGCAAACTTGAAGTCAAAAAAACCCAAATGGACAAAGAGACCCAAAATCCCACCACATTTCTCTTTCTCATGAGCATTTTAATTGTTTTTGGTCTAGAAATTTGATGGTATTTTGAATGACCCATGCTTGTATAAATCGCTAAGTCCATTTTAAATGAGTTATCCAAGTCAATCCGGGATGGGGTTAATTTGGGAACACATTTGAATTTTAGTGAAATAACCCCACTTGATGGTTGGATAAGCATTATGGAAGTATAACCATAGTTTTAAGAAGGATTAAAATCCCAAACTAGAATTGGAGTCATATTTTACAAAATAAGCAAGGAATTCTAAGAATAGAGGAATGAAATTTCTAGACTAGAAGGGCATGTTTTGGGAATTTGAGCTAATTAAATTTTTGGTTGATTGATTCTTATCTTAATTTGCATCATTTGGTATCATAGTGTGTAAAAGGTTATTGAAAAGATGGAGACTTGTTTTAAAAATTTAATTTCAGGAAATGAAAGAGAAGAAAGGATGATGCAAGTAAGAGAAGAAGGAAGACCATCTTTGGAAGAGAATATGGATAAGATGATGGATGTTTTGATGAGAAGGTTGACTGATATAGAGGATAATATAAGACAAATGAGATTTGAGATGAGTCTCATGTAGAAGAGAGGGACAATTAATAAGGTACATTTCTTGGAAGATGCTACAAATGTCAAAAATATGTATGACACAGGTCATGTGAATGCAAAGAGATGGATATAGAGGTGAGAAAAGATGAAAAAATTATTGAGAAGGTATTTCGGGATAGATTTAAGTCCTTCTTATGCATGAGAGTACTTTTAAAACTAGGTAAATTGATGAATGGTGTAACTTAGAGGAGATTTTTGTTTAGAATAGTATGTAAGGATAAAGGAAAATGTTGTAATATTGTCATTGATAGTGGGAGTACAAAAATGTTTGTTTCATTTGAGATGGTAGAAAATCTAGGACCAAATACTATCATGCAACCTAATCCATATCAAGTCTCATGGATGCATAAAGTATGTCATATTCTAGTTAGGGAACAATGTTAGGTAGAGTTTCAGATTGGGAGATACGGAGATAAGGTGTCAAGTGATTTGGTTTCGATGGATTTTTGTCATGTGTTTTGGGAAGGCCATAGCAATATGACAAGAAAGCAGTGTATGATGGAAATAAGAACACCTACACTATTATAACACCAATAGGAGTCAGCCATACACTTTCACCTATCAAAGGAGAATAGGAACCACAAGAAGGATTACTCATGATGTTTTCAGAAAATAAATTATTAGTGGAAACTCGGAAAGAATGTAAAAATACAATCATAAATGGTGTTGAGTCTTATGTCTTATATTTGAGTTGTCTTAAAAGATGATAATTCAAGTATGAAGCAAGAAAAAAAAATTCAATTTTGTGAGAGGTATAGATAGCTTTAGGAGAAATAGTTTTGTTATGTTAGTGAGGAAAAGAGAGAGCAACAACAAGAGACATAAGCATAGGTATAAAGGGTATGAATAAGATTTAAACCAATTATTAAAAGAGGCCTTGGAGTTTTTGTATCGTAATGATGATAAATAGGGTGTAGTGCCTAAAGAAGCACTCAAAAATAAAGGTGAAGAGAGAAATAAGAAATATGTTCTAGTGAAACAAGAGAAAAGTGGAGGAGTGAGCAGAGAAGCACACAATGAAGTGCTTGAGAAACCAAAAGAAAGAAAAATAAATGATGAATTACTAAATGAAGAAGAAAGAGATGATAAGAAGAGTGATGTAACATCCCAACTTTTGGAACTCAATATTTTTAATAAGGCTTAATTGTAATGATATTTTGTGGAATTCTAATTTTAAATTATCGTGGCATTAAATTATGTGTTAATTATTCCTTGTGGAATGTGGCACATAGTTTTATTTAAAATAAATAAATAAAACAATTAAACTTAGCCTAAAGCTAAGTGGAGGCATTTTTGAAGTTTAATTATATTTAAATGGATTTTGGAATCCATGAAATAAAGGAGAGTTAGGTTTTGATATTTACCATTTAGCATGGCGTGAAGAGAGGAGGAGATAGAGGGGAGACCATGTAAAAAAAATCTGGAGGATTTCATGGAATTTTTATGGCCATCTGGAGCTGATTTTGGGCCTGTAATTTGGGATCTTGCCATTCTTTATTGCAGCAATGTTGGGGAGAAATTTTCTAGAAAAATAAATAAGGTTTTGGAGTTTTATTTTGTACGGTGTGGAGCTAGGAAGCTGGAGGAAGAAAATAGAGAAGGAAAGAGGAAAAGCACAGAGGTTTTTTGGTCTTCTTCATCTTGAATCTTTCAGGCAAGGGTTTCTTATTTTTTCTATGCAATATTTTACAAATAAATGCATATTCAGTTTATTCCTCTTCTGGGTAATGAGAAATATGGATTATCTATTGTGGGTATTAATATTTTGAATCAATTCTTTATGGGTATTTGGAAAATGTGTTTATTTTAATATGGGCATTATATATTTCAGATCTCTCAAGTATGAGAGCTAGAGATTTTATTTTTAAATCCTTACTTGATAAATGGAATCAATGAGGTTATTCTTTGGGTGTTGAGAGAATATTTCTTGACATTTTTGCTATGGGTTTTGGACTGATATCCAAGCTGTATTTTTAAATGTTGGAATGTTGTTTTTGTTGGTTGATTTGTTGGTCTACTATAGCTGTTATAAGTTGTGTTGTTGCTATTGTAACAACTGCTAGAAGAGTTATGTTCTTTAAGGATTTATTGGTGTGGTAACAGCTACTAGAAGTGCTATTTTTTTATTAAATTATTGTTGCATTTGTTGTTGCAGCATCCATTGTTATAACGCTAAGTTTTGGGTTAATTCATTGTTACGTGTAGTTATTATTTTAGGTGTTATTTAGATAAAACATTAGATATCAAAGTACAGTTCTTTGGGGTGATTTCTATGCTCCAGATTTGTTGTTGATTGCTATTTTCTTTGCTCGAATTTTTACTGCTAGTATGATGCATTTCATCAAATGGTTAGTGTGAACTCATTTGTATAGAATTTTAAAAGAATGTTGTTCTATGACATTTTGTCAAATGGTTAGTGTGAAATCATTTGGATAGAATATTTAAAGAATGAGGTGTTGTGACATTACATCAAATAGTTGATATGTAATTTTTTATTGGCATAAATACATGAGTATGGATTATGGCATTTTATCATGCTGCTGAAATGAATTCGTTGGAATTGAAGTGAATATATTTATGACATTTTATTATGCTACTGGAAAAAATTCGTTTGAATTTATATGAAGTTTTTTTATGGCATTTTATCATGCTGCTGGATTGGATTCATTGGAATTTATGTGAAATTATTTTATTACACTTTTTCATGCTGCTGAAATGCATTCTTGGATTATATTGGAAGGTTATATTATGACATTTTGTCATACGGTTCACATGTATCCTTTGAGTAAAAATGATTTGTTCTACTGTGGAAAATGTATTATGTTGCTGATCTGATTTGGCATATTGTTCATTTTGAGCTTGTGAAGTGAAGTTCATGATATGAAATTTTGTCATATAATTGGTATGCATTCCTTGGAATATATGTGAAGTTCATTATATGACATTTTTTCATATGGTTAGCATGCATTCTTGGGTATAAAGGATATTTTATTCCTCTTGGAAATTATGTTATGTTGTTGATCTAATTTGGCATAGTATTCATTGTAAGAAAATGTAAAGTTAAGTTCATGTTGATGCTTTGACAATTGCTTATCATGCCTTATCCTTTTTATATGGAGCCTATATGTGACATTTCTTCAAACAGTTGGTAGGATGATTTGATTTGGCATGAAATAATATTATGAAATGCATTATGTAATCAAATTTATGTGAGGTAAGTTTTGTGCATTTTCATGTAAGATGGTTAAAGAAACCACTCTTGAAAGATATTCTGAACTTGGATAGTTCATGCATGTATACATGCTTTTTGAAATCATTATTATAATAATGAATGAATTAGTATGTTGATGCATGACTGTATATTTATGAATACATTTTCATTTGTAGAATACTACATATATGAAAATGGAAATCCTTGCCAATTCAGTTTGAGCTGACCCTTTGTGGAAAATATAGGCCATTCTGGAGATAAGGGAAAGGAAAGAATTTGAAGGGATTCAAGTTGATTTCAGATCTTGCTTAGTTACTATTATATTTTAGTTATGGAATAAATTGTATTGGATGTACTACTGAAATAATGAGTATATTATATAAGCTTATGAGGCTCTTTTCCATTGCATGTAACCTTATAAGATTGTACCGAGATATTAAAAATAATGAAATATCCTTTGGACTCAAAGCTGATTTTTATCGATGTGTTTAGCACATATGATTTTTTGTATAATTGTATGATTTGATTATGTGTGAAATCAGCATATCAATTAAGTAATGGGATTATTGGGAGTAATGGAAAAAAAATTGGACCTCGGTTTTGAGGTCCTTACACTTGGTATCAGAGATGAGGTTGTATAACACTTAGGCCTCTGGTAATATTATCTAATACTTCTCTTTTTACTTACCAGGAACAATTGTAAGAACTCGGAGTAATGGTGGTGTGAATAATCCAAACCAAGGTCATGGTGGCCGAAGGGGAGGAGCTGGAAGAGGTACATGTAGAGGATTTGGTGGAAACATCAACCTTGTCCTCAACCCCACTGAAGAAGTCCTAAATGAACTTCTTAGGACTATAAACACTTTACAAGATAGATTGATAGCTCATGAGAAGAACCTAGAGAAAAATAGTGGTTTAGGGGGTAATCAAGTAAGACATGACCAGCATGAGGTAAACCTGGGAGACTTGAACAACCAGTTGCATGCTCATGAATATTTACCCATAGGGAATAGAGTAATAGATCCATTCCTCAAGGAATTGAAGAAAGTTCCTATTCCTAGATTCAAAGGGTTATCTAATGACTTGGGTGATAAAGCTAAGGCTTGGTTGTTTAACTTACAACAATACTTTGGGCTGCATGATTGCAACTCCAATACCAAGGCCCGTATTGCAGTTTACCACCTTGAAGAGCATGTTGTCCTGTGGTGGGATCATTTGAAGCAAGTTAAGGGTTATGTGGATTCCACCATTACTTGGGAAAAGTTTGAGAAGAAATTCAGAACTAGATATGTCTCAGCTAATCACCGAGAAAGGAAGCAAACTAAGTTTCATAGTTTGAAACAAAATAACATGACTGTAGCTGAGTATGAAGCTCAATTTTTAGATCTAATCCATCATGTGGACTATATGAAGGATGAAGAGTCCAAGGTAACCAAGTTCAAACTGGGTTTGAGAGAGGTTATATGGAAAGATGTGAATATGGTCAACCCTAAGAGTCTTGCACAAGTAGTTAGTGCAGCCTACAGGGTGGAAGAAAAAGAGCAGTCTCACCTAAAATACCACTAGGAAATGAAAGAGAAGGCAATAAACAATAAAAAGACTATTGTTTCCTCTTCTGGACCTTACTGGAAACTTGAGTTCAAAAGGAATACTTTTAATGGCAAGTAGAAAAATGGAAATTTTCATGGAAATAATTACCGGGGAGGGCCAAGGCCTCTCATTAAACAACAACAAAATAATCAGCAAGCTGGTGGCAATAGATACACACCTACTACAAGAGCCAACAAGGTTCGGTGGCAAACAAAAAACCTCAACAAGGCTATTGGACATGTGGTAAGAACCATTACCAAAGATATTGCCCAGAATTCCTTGCAAGCAAGAAATCAAGCCACTAGGTCTATGCAGCAGTAGATAACCACAAGGCTGAGCTCCAAGCAACCCCTATTGAGACTAGAGGTAAAATATTTGGTGCTGAAATTTCTGTTCTATTTGATTCTAGAGCATCTGATTGCTTTGTGTCTCCTAGAATAGTGCAAAAGCTAAATCTGAAAATTGTTCCTATGAAAGAAAAATGGCAAGTAGAATTTGGGATTGGTAAGAAAGTGTAGATTTCTAAATATTTAGATCAAATAGAAGTTGATCTAGGAATGTTTAAAACTAGATTAAATATGCATGTTGTTCCTTTGGGATCTTATGATATGATTATTGGCATGGATTGGTTACAAGAACATAAACTTCAAATTGATTGTTTTGACAAAAGAATACACTTGTTTTGATGATTTTGGCTTTGAAAAATTTTTGTTTGGTATCAAAAACAACAAGTTTTTACCCACTCTTTCTGCCTTACAGTTGAAAAGAGTAGTCCGTAAGGGATGTCTCTTATTTTCCTTACACATGGAAGAGTCTTTTGATATGAAGGAACCTAGTTTGCATGATTATCTAGTATTAAATGATTTTAAGGATGTTTTTCCTAAGGAATTGCCAGGTCTTCCCCTAAAAGAGAGTTTGATTTTTCAATAGATATAATGCTAGGTTTAGCCCCTGCCTCTAAAGCACCTTACCGAATGAATATTGTGGACTTGCAAGAGCTAAAAGTTTAGTTGCAAGAACTTCTTGAGCAAGGAATGATTAGGCCAAGTGTGTCCCCTTGGGGAGCACTAGTGGTCTTTGTTAAAAAGAAAGATGGTACATTATGGTTGTGTATTGATTACTACATGCTCAACAAGGTTACCATTAAGAATAAATATCTGCTTCCTAGGATAGATGATTTATTTGATCAAATGAAAGGGGCAGCAGTATTTTCTAAGATTAACTTAAGGTCGGAGTTACCATTAACTTATAATCAAATAGGAAGATTTACATAAAACAAATTTCCGTACAAGATATGGATACTATGAATTCACAGTTATGCCTTTTGGTTTGACCAATGCACCGGCTACTTTTATGAACCTAATGAATAGTTTTTTCAAAGATTTTCTAGATAATTTTGTATTATTCTTCTTGGATGACATTTTAATTTATTCTAGGGATGAGCAAGAACATGAAAATAATTTAAGAATGGTTCTACAAAGGCTTAGGGACCACAAATTATATGTAAAATTGTCTAAGTGTGAGTTTTATAAAGATAAAGTGCACTACTTAGGACATATCATTTCTAAGGATGGGATTTTTGTGGATCCATCCAAGATTAAAGCTATCAAAGAATGGACACTCCTAAAAATGTGACAGAATTCTGAAGTTTCATGGGCTTGGCTGGGTACTATAGAAGGTTCGTGAATGATTTTTACGAATAGCCCATCCTATCACATCACTACAAAGCAAAAGGGTAAACATTTTGAATGGACTGCTAGGTGTGAGGAAGCCTTTTTAAAGTTGAAACATGCTCTCACTACAACACCTATCTTGCTGGTTCAGATCCAAACAACCCTTTTGAGGTCTGGACTGATGTATCCCTAGATGGTTTAGGGGGTGTACTAACTCAAGAAGGAAAGGTAGTGGCTTATGAGTCATAAAAATTAAAGCCTAATGAGATGAACTATCCCCCACATGACTTAGATTTGGTTGTAGTAGTTCATGCTCTTAAGAAATGGAGACATTTCTTGTTGGGTAAGCCATTCAAACTTAGAACAGATCATAAAAGTCTGGAGCATCTATTTACTCAAGACAACTTGAATGCCCGACAAAGGAGATGGCTAGAATTGATTAGTGACTATGATATGGACATAAAATATGTCAAAGGTAAAGATAATCGAGTGGCTGATGCACTCAGCCATAGAGTCCACTTTGTTGTTGTTTCTAGAATAAAATTTTTGCTAAAGGATTAGCTATTACAATAGCAGAAAATAGATATTTTTTGTCAGGAAATGACTGAAAATTTGTTACAAGAAATAGTGGATAAAAAGTATGTTGGGTACACCTTGGACTTAGATGGTCTTCTAAGGTTCCAAGGTAGAATTTATGTACCTTTTGAAGGAAACTTTAGAACTATTCTGATGCAAGAAGTGCATCAAGCACCTCATTTTGCACATCTTGGGGTCACTAAAATGACTCATGAGTTGAAACAATTTTATTTTTGGCATGGTATGAAAAAGGATGTGGCTATATTTTTTCTAAATGTTTACAATGTCAAAAGGTGAAATTTGATCATTTCCATCCCGGTGGTAAGCTTTTTCCCCATGACATTCCAAAAGACAAATGGGCAACTATAACTATGGATTTTATTTTTGGTTTGCCAAAATCTAAAAAGAGGCATGATACTATTTTAGTTGTTGTTGACAAGCTAACAAAGGTTTCTCATTTTATTCTTGGTAATCTAACGGATGATGCACATGTACTTGTTGATAGATTTGTGAAGGAAGTTGTAAGATTGCATGGAGTTCCTGAATTGATTATTACTGATAGAGATACTTTGTTTACATCTTAGTTTTGGAAAACTCTGGCAGCTACTTTTGGCACAAAGTTACATTTTAGTTCTTCTTATCATCCTAAAATGGATGGGAAAATTGAAAGAGTAAATCAAGTATTAGAAGACATGCTAAGAATGTATGTTATGGACCAGCAAAACAAGTGGGAAGATTTTATGCACTTAGTTGAATTTGCTTATAATAATAATTATCATACTTCTTTGCAAATGGCTCCTTTTGAAGCTTTATATGGAAGGAAATGTAGAACACCCTTGGGGTGGGAAGGCCTTGAAAATTGGGTAACCATAGGTCCTGATGTTTTAAAAGAATACAATCAATAGATGATTGTTATAAGACAAAAATTAAAGGTTGCAAGTGATAGACAAAAGAGTTATGCTGATAAGAAAAGGACTGAAAAAGAATTTCAGGTGGGTGAAAAAGTGTTTTTGAGGGTGAAACCTCATAAAAGTTCAATTAAGTTTGGAAAGGCATCTAAACTTGCACCCAGATTTGTTGGTCCATTTGAAATTTTAGAGAAAATTAGTGTTGTAGCTTGAGTTAGCATTGCCTCCTTCACTTTCTAAAATTCATGATGTATTTCATGTCTCACTTTTGAGAAAATATGTGCATGATCCCTCACATGTGCTAACTTGGTAGAACTTGCAAGTAGATGATAAGATAAATTTTTAGTTTGAGCCGGTAAGGATATTATCGCATCAAAGCATTAATCGTGAAATAGAGATATCCAACAAGTTTTGGTCCAGTGGGATAGCCTAAGTGAAAGAAGTGCCACTTGGGAAGATGCAGAGTATGTAAGAAAGAATTTTCCATTTCTTTTTAAGTCTCGGTAATCGGGACATTACCCTTGTTAAGGGGGGGAGGATGTAACATCCCAACTTTTGGAACTCAATATTTTTAATAAGGCTTAATTGGAATGATATTTTGTGGAATTCTAATTTTGAATTATCTTGGCATTAACTTATGTGTTAATTATTCCTTGTGGAATGTGGCACATAGTTTTATTTAAAATAAATAAATAAAACAATTAAATTTAGCCTAAAGCTAAGTGGAGGCATTTTTGAAGTTTAATTATATTTAAATGGATTTTGGAATCCATGAAATAAAGGAGAGTTAGGTTTTGATATTTACCATTTAGCATGGTGTGAAGAGAGGAGATAGAGGTGAGACCATGTCAAAAATAAATCTAGAGGATTTCATGGAAGTTTTATTGCCATCTAGAATTGATTTTAGGCCTGTAATGTGGGATCTTTCCATTCTTTATTGCAACAATGTTGGGAAGAAATTTTCTAGAAAAATAAATAAGGTTTTGGAGTTTTTTTATATACGGTGTGGAGCTAGGAAGCTAGAGGAAGAAAATAGAGAAGGAAAGAGGAAAAACACAGAGGTTTTTTTGTCATCTTCATCTCTAATCTTTAGGAAAGGGTTTCTTATTTTTTTCTATGCAATATTTTACAAATAAATGCATATTTAGTTTATTCATCTTCTGGGTAATGAGAAATATAGATTATTTATTATAGGTATTAATCTTTTCAAATCAATACTTTATGGGTATTTAGAAAATGTGTTTATTTTAATATGGGCATTATATATTTCAGATCTTTCAAGTATGAGAGCTAGAGATTTTGTTTTTAAATCCTTACTTGATAAATGGAATCAATGAGGTTATACTTTGGGTGTTGAGAGAAGATTTCTTGACATTTTTTCTATGGGTTTTGGACTAATATCCAAGCTGCATTTTTAAATGTTGGAATGTTGTTTTTGTTGGTTGATTTGTTGGTTTGCTACAGTTGTTATAAGTTGTGTTGTTGCTGTTGTAACAGCTGCTAGAAGAGTTGTGTTCTTTAAGGATTTATTGGTGTGGTAACAGCTGCTAGAAGTACTTTTTTATTAAATTATTGTTGCATTTGTTGTTGCAGCATCGGCTATTATAACGCCAAGTTTTGGGTTAATTCCTTGTTGCATGTAGTTATTATTTGAGGTGTTATTTTGCTGCAACATTAGCTATCAAAGCACAGTACTTTGGGGTGATTTCTATGCTCCAGATTTGTTGTTGATTGCTATTTTCTTTGCTACAATTTTTACTGCTAGTACGATGCATTTTGTCAAATGGTTAGTGTGTAATCATTTGCATAGCATTTTAAAAGAATGTTGTGCTATGAAATTTTGTCAAATGATTAGTGTGAAATCATTTGGCTAGAATATTTAAAGAATGAGGTGTTGTGACATTACATCAAATAGTTGATATGTAATATTTTATTGGCATAAATACATGAGTATGGATTATGGCATTTTATCATGCTACTGAAATGAATTTGTTGGAATTGAAGTGAATATCTTTATGGAATTTTATTATGCTACTGGAACAAATTTGTTTGAATTTATGTGAAGTTATTTTATGGCATTTTATCATGTTGCTAGATTGGATTCATTGGAATTTATGTGAAATTATTTTATGACACTTTGTCATGCTACTGAAATGCATTCTTGGATTATATTGGAAGTTTATATTATGACATTTTTTCATACGGTTCGCATGCATTCTTTGAGTATAAAGGATTCATTTTGCCTTTTGAAAATGCATTATGTTGCTGATCTGATTTGGCATATTGTTCATTTTGAGCTTGTGAAGTGAAGTTCATGATATGAAATTTTGTCATACAATTGGTATGTATTCCTTGGAATATATGTGAAGTTCATTATATGAAATTTTGTCATATGGTTGGCATGCATTCTTAGGTATAAACGATTTTTTTCCTCCATGAAATTATGTTATGTTGTTGATCCGATTTGGCATAATGTTCATTGTAAGAATTGTAAAGTGAAGTTCATGTTGATGCTTTGACAATTTCTTATCATGCCTTATACTTTTTATATGGAGCCTATATGTGACATATATTCAAACAGTTGGTAGGTTGATTTGATTTGGCATGAAATAATATTATGAAATGCATTATGTAATCATCCTTACGTGAGGTAATTTTTGTGCATTTTTCATGTAATATGGTTAAAGAAACGACTCTTGAAAGATATTCTGAACTTGGATAGTTCATGCATGTATACATGCTTTTTGAAATCATTATTATAATAATGAATGAATTAGTATGTTGATGCATGACTTTATATTTCTGAATACGTTTTCATTTGTAGAATACTACATATATGAAAATGGAAATCCTTGCCAGTTCAGTTTGAGCTGACCCTTTGTGGAAAATACAAGCCATTTTGGAGATAAGGGAAAGGAAAGAATTTGAAGGGATTCAAGCTGAAAATATCCTTTGGACTCAAAGCTGATTTTTATCGATGTTTTTAGCACATATGATTTGTTTGTATAATTGTATGATTTGATTATGTGTGAAATCAGCATATCAATTAAGAAATGAGATTATTGGGAGTAATGGAAAAAAAATTGGACCTCGGTTTTCGAGGTCCTTACAATGAGGAAGATTTAAGTATAGTTAAGGTGATTAATAAGGAATCTATGAAAGAGGATGAGAAATAATGTGTCTTAAGGAAGAAATAAGAGACATGTAAACCTCCAAATTTTGACTCTATTTTTTTCTTGATTTTTGAATGTGCGAGTATGAAATAATTTAATAAAGAAGTGGATTATATGTTTAGGGTAATGAGTAAGATGGAAAGATATTGGAAAAATAATTGAGTATAAAATATGACAAAGGATGATTGACATATCACAATGAGAGAAAAGACCAAGAAAATCCCTTAAGAATAATAATTTCAAGCAAGAATCAACAAAAAAAGATTATGATGAAGTAAGAATATAGTCAGGTATAAAAATTGATGAAAACAACTTTAAAAGGCATAGAAATACAGTTTAAAGGGCTAAAAATTCTAATGACATAAAGGAAGAAGTTATGAAGAATAAATGAGGAACAAAAATATGATTTCCACTTCATATCTTCTATATTATATCTTTTTGAATGAGGTATGTACAATTCTAACAAATAATATGGAAATAGAACAATCAAGAAAAGGTCCATTTTTAGTCTATTCAAACCTTGAAAGTGAGGGAAAAAAAGGAAAATAAAGGATGGAAAAGGTATTTTAACAGTCCTAAATGAAATAAGTTCATCTTATTTAAACATGGAGTAGGTGAATGACCTCAAACTTGAGGAGAATAAATCACAAAGAAGTCTTAAGATCGCTTTCTTAGGAAAATATAAGATCAATGCAAGGATGAAGAGGTTGGTAAATAGTATGAGGGAGATAATAAATTCATGGGAAGCTTGGCATGCACTTTAGATACCTCTCAAGAGGATCATCATCAGTTGGAAGTAAACGAAGAAGAGAGAAACAAGTTTGCAAACACAAGTTTTGGGGAAACTTCTTCTTTTCCCTAGGAGTATGATTCATGAGCATCATACCTGAAGTGTAAATTATATTTTTGTCATCAATTTTGGGTTATTAGTGATTTTGTGCAGTCATGAGGTCTATAGGATTCAATTAGGAGTGTTGGTTTTGTCCAAGACCTCTTCAAATTTGAAAATTTCCATTTCCCTCCAAAAGTACAAAATTTGAATTTGAAGGCTATTAGGGTTATTAAATTAGGAATTTTAAGGTGTCATGTATGTATTTAGGCATTTTAATCATGTGTTGAGTGTTGATATTAATTGATTCATAGAAATCTTGATTTTACATGTTGTTGGTTTTGATAATAACCAAGATCAGTCGTGATGTAATTGGTATCGGTCCGATAAGACATCGACATCGGTCAAGGAGTGATTGGAAATGGTCACTTGTGTGAAGGTGATTTATTGTTTGGTTGAGAATTAGAATAAATATTTTACTTTAAAGATGATTTATTGATTGTAAAAGCATAATTAGTTTCCCAGAATAGATATATATGCATGTATGCATTGTATGAGGGTATGAGAGAATAAAATAGCAATTGTTTGCATGTTAGTTTTCTTGGTGAGAAAGAAAGAGTAGATGAGTGAGGGAAAATCATTGAACATCTTGTGAGGTGTTGGAAGACATCATATCTTCATTGTATTTCCTCTGTAAAGAACTGAATAATAATATTGGCCATTTCTTAGTGGACATAGCCCACATTGGGTGAACCACGTTAAATCTGGTGTTATCTTTCTCTTTTTATTTTATCTTCTAGTTTATTTCCGCATTCATTGCTTGTATGCTTTATCTGATTTTAGATATGTGCAACATTGTTATATGGTTAACCCCAACAATGGTATCAGAGATTTGTTTGGAGGTTTTGTGTGTTGACAGGATTTACTCACAGAGGTTTTTTTGATTGAGTGGGAGCATAACAATGATAGAAGATAGTAAATACCGAGTAGAGAAATTTGACGGTCGTAATTATCAACTATGGAAGATGTAGGTGGAGGATTATTTGTATCAGAAGGATCTATACTTACCATTGAATGAGCATGCATAGTTGATCACGATGACTGATGAAGAATGGAAGGTTCTTGACAGAAAGGCTTTGGGATCTATAAGATTGATCCTGGCAACATCGGTGGCTTTGAATTTTACAGATGCAAAAACCACTAGTAGAGTTGATGAAATCTTTAGAAAATTTGTATGAAAATCCTAGTGCTTCGAATAAGGTTTATTTGATGAAAAAAATGTTTAATTCTAAGATGCAAGAAGGTGGATCTGTATCTAATCATTTGAATGATTTCGGTCTATTGTAAATCAATTAAAATTGGTAGAAATTTTGTTTGATGATGAAGTGAAAGAACTTTTATTCTTATGCTCTTTGTTAGATATTTGGGATAACTTGGTAATGGCTATTAGTAATACAATGTCTACTTCTAAAGGTTTGAAATTTGATGATGTGGTTAGTGTAATCCTTAATGAGGAAATACGCAGGAAAATCTTAGGAGAAGCATCATCCTGGAAACTCTTAAAATGTATAAAGAAGGGGAACATCTAAGGAGATATCACAAAATATCAAGAAGAATGGGAGTTCAAATTCAAGACATGGAAGATCTAGATCCAGTGTACAAATATTTACTTTACTAGAATTATGGAAAGTAAGGACACGTAAAGAAAGAGTGTCGGTCTAATGAAAACAAAGATAACACATCACATAAAGGTAAAGAAAAAGGTAAAGAGGAAAACACTGCAAGTGAGGTAAATCAAGATGCCCTTATTCTCTCCTTGGATAATAAATTAGAATCTTGGGTTTTAGATTCTGGAGCTTCTTTCCATGCTACCCCTAATAAGGGTTATTTCAGAAATTATGTTCAAGGTGATTTTGGACAAGTTTATTTAGGAGATGATGAGCCATGCAATATTATTGGTAAAGGTGATGTTCATATAAAGTTGTAGAATGGAAATCCATGGGTATTAAAATATGTGAGGCATGTTTCAAACCTCAAGATAAATCTAATATTTCAAGGAAACTAGGTGAATCTAGATGCATGGTTACATTCACAGCCAATTCTTAGAAGGTTACGAAGGGATCTCTTGTTGTGGAAAGAGGTAAGAAGGTAGGAAATTTATATCTATCTACATGTGTTACTAATTCCTTTTTTTTCTATCTAATACCTATTCAGATGTAACCATGTGGCATAATCAGCTAGGCCATATGAGTGAAGAAGGAATGCGAGATATTAAAGACTATGGGTAAGTTATTAGATTTAAAAGAATTAGATCTTAAATTTTATGAGCATTGCATATTTGGAAAGCAGAAGAGAGTGAGATTTCTCAAGGTTGGGTCAACAAAGAAGGAGCAAAATTGGATCTTGTACACTTAGATGTGTGGGGACCAGCTCAGGTAGCTTCTATTAGAGGATCCTAATATTATGTGACTTTCATTGATGATGCCACAAGGAAGGTATGGATTTATTGTATTAAGCGTAAATCTGATGTTTTTGAGACTTTTAAAAGGTGTAAATCCCTTGTGGAAAATGAAACAAACTTAAAATTAAAGTTCCTTAGATCTGACAATGGTGGTGAGTACTACAATAATGCTTTCAATGATTATTATTCAATGAATGGAATACAAAGAGAAAGAACGGTTCCTAGAACTTCGTAAGAGAATGGGGTTGCAGAGAGAATTAACCAAACAATCACGAGCTTAACGTGCTAAAAGTGTGAGGATACATGTCAATTTGGATTTGGATTTTTGGTTAAAGCACTGGATACAATAGTGTACTTGATCAACTATGGGACTTCAACAACACTGAATTGTGTAATAACGAGAACAAGCTTGGTCCGGAAAAGAGGTATATTTTTATTTTCTTAGATTTTTTCGCGCAAAATATTTTTTACATGTTGATAGGGAAAATAGGAAGAAGTTGGATGCTAAATCTAAGAGATGTACTTTCATTAGTTATGGATCTAGTGATTTCAGATATCGTTTATGGGATTTAGAGGATTTTAAGATTGTTAAGAGTTATGACATTAATTAAAATGAAAAGATAATGTATAGGGATTAGGTATTGGTGCCTAAACATGAACAAAGTTGATAAGATTTTGGAGGAAAATCAAATTTTATATCTAAAACATACATCCAAAACACTAACATCGGTTCTATAGAAATCGATGTTGGTCAAGCTAATCGGCATCAATAGATAGGATCAAGTTCGAGTAGTCAACTACTAGAACCGGTGTCGGTACCCCTCGAACCGGTGGTGGTGAGGTAACCACAGTCAATCAAAAATAGAGGAACCATGATCGATTCTGTAACCATGGTCGAGTATCGGGAGACCGACGTTGGTTATTAACAGAGATTGACAAGAACATCTAACAAGAAGAGAATGAGACCTAGACACCCTAGATCTCAGTAAGAATGTCACAAAGAGTAAGTAGACATCCAGAGAGATTTTCACCTTCCTTTTCTTATTTATTATTGATTGATAGTGGTGAACTAGAAATATTTAAAGAAGCAATGCAAGTAGATACCCATGAGTAGTGGGAGCATGACATGGATGAGGAGATGGACTTCTTGGAACAAAATTAGATATGGGATTTGGTCAAGCTGCCACCTAATAAGAAAGTAGCACTACAAAACAAATGGGTTTACAAAATCAAGGAAGAAGAGGGTGGAATGAAAAGGTACAAAGCGAGGCTTACAAAGAAAGGGATTTACACAGTAAAGTAGGTATTGACTTTGATGATATTTTTCTCTTGTAGTTAAGATGACTTATATTCGTATTATTCTAATTTTTGTTACAACAAACAATTTTTATTTAGAACAACTTGATGTTAAGAAAAATTTTCTTCATGGTTATTTGGAGGAAGAGATTCATATGCAGCATCCGCTTGGTTACAAAGTCAAGGGTAAGGATAAACTTGTGTAAATTGAAAAAGAGCCTATATGGGCTCAAAAAGATTCAAGGAAATGGTATTTGAGATTTTTCAGTTTTATGCATGAGCATGGTTATATGAGATGTGAATCTTACCATTGAATTTATTTTAAAAAGCTTGAAAATGGGAGCTATTTTTTTACTACATGTGGATGATATGTTGATTGTAGGATCTAGTATGTAGGACATTGTAAACTTAAATAAATGCTATCTCACACATTTTTAATGAAGTATTTGGGAGCTGTAAAGAAAATCCTTGGCATGTAAATTCATGAAGATAGGAAAACCAAGAAGTTGTATTTGTCTCGGGAGGCTTATATCAATAAGGTGTTGGAAAGGTTTAACATACAAAATTCAAGACTGTTAGTACACATATGGATGGAAACTTAAAATTGAGCAAATATTAGTGTCCTTCATCACATAATGAGGTTTAGTACATGGAACTTGTTCCCTATGCTTCAGCAAAGTAAGAATTCTTATGTATGTCATGGTTTGTATTAGACTAGACATTACATGATAGTAGGAGTTGTGAGCAGGTTTATGGCTAATCCAGGTAAAGAACATTGGAAAGTTGTCCAATGGATCCTTAGGTATTTAAGAGGGACATCCGGCATGGATTTATTCTATAGAGGGTCATATGTTTCTTTATGCAGCTATGTTTATTAATATATGGATGGAGATTAAGATAGTAGGAGGAACACCACTAGATATGTTTTCACAATAGGTGGAAGCAGAAATTTACCTGGATTCCAAGATTGCAGAAGGTTTTGGATTTTTCTACTACATAGGTAGAGTATGTTGCAGCTACATAAGCTAGCAAGGAGATGATATGGATGATTAGGTTCATGAAAGAGTTGGGAAAGGAGCAAAAGGATTACAGGTTATACAATGATAGTCATAGTGTGATCCATCTGGAAAAGAACTCATCATTTCATTCAATAACAAAACACATTCAGTTGAGGTATTACTTCATACGGCAGGTGTTGGAGGATGGGAAGCTGAAGTTAGAGAAAATCCATATGGATGAGAACTCTGCAAATATGCCAATGAAACCATTGTTAAAGGAGAAGTTGGAGCTTCACTCCACTTCTATTGGTCTTTGAGTTTGAGACTTGAAGAGGAATAAATGGGCCAAGGAAAAGGAACCAAGGATGGTGATGTACATTATAGTGCATAAATTGATCTCCAAGCGCTAGATGTTGAGTTTGGAGCTTAAGTACTTCATATAAATATTACTTTTACATGTTTTTGTTTTTGATAGTAATCGACATCGGTCGAGGATGTAACCGCATCGGATTAGACAAGAATCGAAATCGGTCGAGGAGTGACCAACATCAGTCAGAAGTGACCGACATTAGTCACCTATGCGACGGTGCTTTATTGTTTGGTCGAGAATTAGAATAAATATTTTTCTTTAAAGATGATTTATTGATTGTAAAAGCATAGTTAGTTTCCTAGAATAGATATATATGCATGTATGCATTGTATGAGGGTATGAGAGAAGAAAATAGCAATTGTTTACATGTTAGTTTTCTTGGTGAGAAAGAAAGAGTAGCTGAGTGAGGGAAAAGAATTGAACATCCTGTGAGGTGTTGGAAGACAGTAGATATTCATTATATTTCCTCTATAAAGCACTGAATAATAATATTGGTTGTTTCTTGGTGGACGTAGCCCACACTAGGTGAACCACGTTAAATATAGTGTTATCTTTCTCTTGTTTATTTTATCTTCTGGTTTATTTCCACATTCATTGTTTGTATGCTTTATCTGATTTTAAACTATGCAATATTGTTATATGGTTAACCCCAACATCATGAATAATACCTATAGATGTTTAAGGGTCATAGTGAGTGTGTTAAATAAGTCTAACTATTGGATTCATAATTAGTCATATTTTTGTCGTAAGGGTTATTCATAAGGTTAAATGAATAAAAAGGTCACAATTTGAATGATAATTGTCTTGTAAAGAGTATAAAAATTGTTCTTGTAACTAATTAGTTCTATCATTATTTTGATGTGAAGAATGGAGAGCTCCAAGTTTGAGGAAAAAGGAATTTTGTTTTTCAAAACAAGTATGTGAGTGTTTTAATTATGATTTATATTGATTAGTATTTTAAAATTGTGTATGGATGATTGATGAAACTTTTATTAATTATGTTTGATCTCATTAAGGAATACTCAATCTAGTTCATGCATGTGATAGTTATGCCTAATATTGGTTGCAAAAATTTCTTGAAGTTGTAGCATGACAAAGATGGACACATCCACCATGAAATAGAGTAGGATGAAAATTAGGAGTGTTGGTTTGGTCCAAGTCCTCTTCAAATTTTAAAATTTCCTTCTCCTTTTAAAAGTGAAAATTGTGAATTTTAAGGTTGTTAGGGGTATGAATTAATAATTTTAAGGTGTCATGTAGGTATTTAGGGGTTAATAATTAATAAGACCTAGAGAGGTATAAGGGTCATAGTGAGTGTGTTAAAGAATTATAACGCTTGGAGTCATAGTTATCCATAGTGTTGTCTTAAGTGTTATTCATAAGACTAAAGGAATTGAAAGGTCACAATTCATATGATAATTATCTTATAAGGAGTACAAAAATCATTCTTTTAATTGATTGGTTTTATCATTTGAATTATCAATTTGATGTGAAGAAAGGAGATCTCTAGGTTTGAGGGAAAAAGGAAAATTTGTTTTTGCAAAATAAGTTTGTAAGTGCTTTAATTTTGAGTTATATTTATTAGTAGCTTAAAATTGTGTATGGATAATTGATGAAACTTTTGTTAATGATGTTTGATCTCATTGAGGATATTCAATCCAATTCATGGATGTGTTATTTGTGCCTAATATTGGTTGTAGGAATTTTTAGAAGTTGTAGTAGGACAAAGATGGACACATTCTACCATGAAAGTTAGTAGGATTAGGTTAAGAAGATAGAAATAAATGTTTTAAGTTGTGGAAGGTTTCATATAATGAACATGATATGGTTAACCTTTTGAATTTACTATAATATTGGTAATAACCTAACATTGATTGAACAATCTTTATACTGTAGAGTGTTCCTTGTTCCTAAAGGCGAACACGGGAGTTTTCAGATTGAATAAGAAAATTTATGGAAGGATTAACCCTATTGATCATATCCCAAGTTTAGGCACATGATTAGAGACCTTAAAGGGTGATTATGAGCAATTGAAAGGGATTCTAAACGTTTAGGTGAAAGAAAGATACTTCTCGGGTTCTCTCGAGAAACCCACATAGGAAGAGAGGAAGAATATTATTGTTTAAAGGCTAGAGGTCGATTCAAAACTTGAAATTTGGTAGATACATCCTAGAAAAATTGATAAATAATATTTGGGAAGCACTAGGTTTACAAATCCATCCAATAATCTCTTCTTGAAGATATTTTACCAATAGATCTGTATGAGGGTTTCATAACTAGGGTTTGAAGAGATAAATTGAGTTTTCTTCAAAACGAAGCAACAAAAATATATGAAACTTAATATAAATCTCTACCTCAACATCCTCTAAGCTATGGAGAAGGAATGAAATTGAAATATTTTTGAAAATATGAAGCGAGAGGGGGTGAATCAATGTCTTCTCAAATTTACTTTCTCAAATTAGCTATGATGAACATATAAAACCATACACAAGAAATTAACAAGAGAGTACACACAGAGACACCAATTTTAATATTGGAAACCCAAACTGGGAAAAAAACCACTGAAACCAAGAACTAGGCTTAGGAAAAAAGTCATGCATATGTTACATTGATTTCATGGTTGAGCTTCAACTCAACCTAGAGTTGTGTTGATAGAGTTCTTCATATTATGGAGATGCATTATGATGTTTTTAGGATTTATATGAGCATTATAATATACCATGGAAGACAAAAACATATTAAAATGATAATAATGAAGAATATATAATATTTTACACAAGGAAAATACATAAACACCATGATATATATGTAAATATCCACTAATTAGTAGTTAAGAATGTAAATAAGAGTTAACCAATGGTTACCACGAGTCATTATGAGTGAAAAGACATAAATTTTCCTTTTAAAGGCTATATAATGATGTAAAATGAGGGAGAAGAGAATATCATGAAAATGAGTGAGAAGAGATGATATTAACATGAAGAGTAAAGAGAGAAATTAATGAAAAAGTGAGGGATATGAATATAATTAATTTAAACATATATTTATGAATTTTATGTAAATGTGATCAATATATATGTGATGTGTGTGGTTTGAACCATTGATGTTTTGAGTAATATGTTTATTCATGTTTAATAAATGATAAATACTTATTTTATAAGAGATATCTACCCTTCTTTGTGATGTTAGCTCTAGTTGGGAAAAACGAACTACTTAACCCTCACATTCATGTTGAGGCTTAAGGTCAACATTTTGGTGTCTGAGCCTAGGTCTAGCTACCTAATATATTAAAGAGGGTAGAGGGAGGAAGGAGATAATTTTAAAATGAGGAAAAAAAAGAAAAAAAATGTATATGTTTTGTGGAAAAAATATTAAGATGAAGATTTGTCTCACCCTCTTTTAGAGGGGTTAGGCACCATAGGATGATGAGTGGGAAGGGGGATGATCCAAAAGATGTAACTGTTAAGATTTTATGGGGTGATGGTTGGGGTAGAAGAAATACTAGGACATGAAAAATGGGAAAATAAAAAAATATATCACATAGTTATTTAAGATAGTTAGAGAGATTTGTAATAGATGTATTGTCATAAAAAGAAGGAAATTAGAGGGAAATATGGAAAGAAAGAGGTTGGAAAAATAAGGGAGGAATAAGAAATTAAATGAAAGGAAGGAAAAAGGAAATTAATAAAGACTTAAAAGTTAGAGAAAATCAATACACCACCCACTTTAAGTGGAGGCCAACCAATGGCTACCTTAGAAAAAGAGGCGGACGTAGAATGACATGTTATAATTCCTCTATTAAGAAGAGACCGTAAATCAATGGTTACACTACCCACATTAAGTGGAGGAAAACTAATGGCTACCCCAAAAATGGATGCGAAGTAGAATGTTATGTTATAATTCTTCTGTTGAGTAGAGATCATCAATCAATGGTTACACCGTGGATGGAAACCACCACGAGATAATGTTAGTAGATAGAGACAATGTGGAAGAAGAAGAGAAGAATGTTGAAGAAGTAGAAAAATAAAATAAGAAAATAAGAAGTAGAGAAGGATACATAGAAGTAGGTTTAGAAGAAGGATATAGATTAAGATATATTAAAGGTAGAAATTTATTTGTGGAGAAAGAAATTTATGAAGAGATGCCATGAAAATATGCATACCCAAAAAAACCAAGACCCCCAATGGAAATGAACCCCTCAGAATGGTCATCATCCCCTATGCCAAAAGACACAATGTTAGGAAATATATAAATAGGAGAAGACTTGGAAATAAGATACAAACAATTGAGAGAAGAAAAAAAGAGAAGTATTAAGATAATTTTAGTAGATTCTAGGATTCATGCACTTTGAGTACTTAATTGTGAATGAGAAGGGGAAATTACAAAGTGGGAAATATGAAATGGTGATTTTGATCGATTAACATGATTCTTCATCATTTGGTTGTCTCGAGGATGAGACAACATTTGAATTCTGGGCATAATTTTGACAGAGTTCTTCATATTATTGAGATGCATTATGATGTTTTCAATATTTATATGAGCATTATAATATACCGTGGAAGCCAAAAACATATTAAAATGATAATAATGAAGAATATATAATAGTTTACACAAGGAAATGCATAAACACCATGATATATATATGTATATATATATATATATATATATATATATATGTGTGTGTGTGTGTGTGTGTAAATATCCACTAATTAGTAGTTAATAATGTAAATAAGTGTTAACCAATGGTTACCACAAGTCATTATGAGTGAAAATACATAAATTTTTTCCTTTTAAAGGCTATATAATGATGTAAATGAGGGGAGAAGAGGATATCACAAAAATGAGTGAGAAGAGATGATATAAACATGAAGAGTAAAGAGAGAAATCAATGAAAAAAGTGAGGGATATGAATATAATCAATTTAAACATATATTTTGAATTTTATGTCAATGTGATCAATATATATGTGATATTTTTGGTTTTAACCATTGATGTTCTAGTTAATATGTTTTTGATGTTTAATAAAGGATACATAATTTTTTTATAAGAGAGATCTACCCTACTTTGTGATTTTAGCTCTAGTGGGGGGAAAAATGAGCTTATAATTCCCATAATTACAACTATAAAAATTAAAACTTCAATATGAAATCCAAAAGATTGAAGGCCTTAGAAACATTCACCCCAAGGAATCATTTAAAACCTAAGATCGTGTGTATACAGTATGTTGTGTTTAAGGTCATAGTATAATAGAATGTCCTCACTTGGAGAGTGTAAAAAGAGTAGTCGTAGTTAGACAACATTCCTCACAGAAAGCATCTTCTAGTAACATTCCAAAGCATCGTAAAGAACTTTGTGTGGCATTTACACATTATGGGACCAATTACATGCAAGATACCTGTCCCTTACTAGAAGTAGAACCTCCAACTAATCAATTGATGTATTACACTACATGTGGTTCATATAACCATTACCATCATACTTTCCCCTCTGTAGAAGCACTGGAAGATTTAAAAGACTATAATACTAGAAGAGAAATGACCATGAGAAAAATGCAAATCCCAATCCTCCCTTGCAAAGACAACATATGCTTACATAAAACTTGCCACCTTCACAACCAAGTGATAACTACACCTCATTACTCAAATTAGAAAGGTAGACAACCATAGTTTGGAGGTGACTATTAGGGAAAAATTATAATCCAAAATCTTTAGGATACAATGAAGGATTATATTGTAGGGACTACAGAGGAGGCTTTAGGGGATGTTATAGAGGTGGTTATCGAGGAGAATACAGAGGAAGCTATGACAATTATCAAGGAGAAAGAGGATACCAAGGTTACAATGATGGTGGTTATCGTGGAGGCTATAGGAATAATCAAGGATTGGGATATCAAAATAGAAGACCACTAAATTGTTATAAGTGTGGTCAAGATGGACACCGAGCCAGAACCGCACAGTAAACGACCCTTGCGGATTTTGTCACGAAAGAAATCATGATTCATTTAGTTGTCCTAAAGCCATGAATTTTTATAGGAGTGGAGGAACCAAGTCAAAAGATTTGGGAAAGGATGGTCAAAAACATGTGTAACATCTTACCATAATTCCATGGGATGAGGAGACAATAGCAAAAGATAAAGCCACGAGAGCATCTAGCTCAAGAAGTAGGCCAATAGAAGAAGATAAGAAGGAAGAAGAAAAAGAAAGTTATTTGAGAAGGAAGGAATCTAAAGTAGGTAAAATTAGTGAGGATGCTAGATATAGAGTAGTAATTACTACCAGAAGTTCTGCAAGAAATGAAGTTACACCCAAAAATAAGAAAATAATTAGGTTACCACAAGAGGAGAATTCTTCTAGTGAAGATGAATGGAACTTTAAAGAGATTAGACCAGATCTCTATATGAAAGAAGTTGAGAAAAGTAAGGCATTGGTAAAAGAGGCACAAGCCTAGGAAGAAAAGGAGAAAAACTATTTTGTGGAGGAAGAGATTTGTAGTCTCTCTTCACCACTTGCTTTAACAACTAACCCCAAACGCATTGGCATATCATCCATATTGGTCTGGAATCTCACCCAAGGTGCACATAGACACCGAACCCCTCCTTTATGTGAGATTTGTGAGAATGATCACCCTTGGTAAGGGAGTTCTTGCATAAATAGGGAATGAACATACCCATTTTGGGAATTGAGATAAAGAACTATTCCTAGTCTAATACATCAGAGCATGGTATAACATGATCAACTAAATGAAAGTAGAATCAAACCAAGAATAATATCAAGAAACCAATAACATGCACATGAACATAAGGGAAATATACATATCAAGATCCATCACATGAGTGCTTCAAAAATCTTCATTATATTCATTAATCAAATACAATAGCCAAGATTACATCAAGAAGGGTTCCATCTCTGGGAACGTTCATAGTAGAAGAGCTTTTATACATTACAGAGCTTGCTATTACACATTACACAATACCTCTATATTTTTCTTGTTCTCCTCCTCACATACATCTCCACACATACTAACTTATTTTCCTCATTAGCCCTACTATAAAACTATCCATATGAAGAACAAGAAGTAATATTCTCTTAACCACTCATCATTACCTGCGAAATCCTGAAGGAATCCTCTCATGATTTTAATACCTCTACCAAAGAATATGTCAAATGTCATCATGCATTTCCCTCAATTGATTTACTTTAGCATACATGTGCCATATAATCCTTAATAACCTTGACTCCTTATCATTTCATGATAACTGTATTAATGCCCTGGAATATTCTTTCACTATGCCGCAAGTCTCCATAGCTTATCCACATATGTATCGGGTCACTTTTCCATTCACTCCCTATGTAAGTCTTTTCATTTTGTCCAAAACTCACTAAGTACCGAATCCATCGTGCATGGGTGTGAGCCTTCACGCCTCTCCAATAACTACTTATTCACATGCCTTTATGCCCTGCTTCCATGTGCCACAAGGCTTCGTGCCTTAGGTACTTAGTTATTTTAGGAGTCCAACATCACGCCACACTAAAAATGTTGTCACCCAACAATCCTTTGCACTCCCTAAACAAAAATTGTCAACTAAAACCTACTAAGGCAAGAATGTTGCTCCAAAGAATAAAGAATAGTGGTTAGGAAAGAATCGAATAAAGAATTGAAGGATGGAGGAATATGTTATGCAACCAATTAGAGGAGTTCGGGAACTCTGCATCTATCTCATCCTTCAAATTTTCCTAGGCCTTCAATTATGATAGGGCCTTTCCTAGTGCTTCTCCTATGACGTTGGGCACCTAGTCTAGGATGATCTCTTCCACCTTCCCCTTCAGCGTTTATAGCCACCCCCAACTTCGTGTAGACACATTCGAACTCATCCATCCATTCAATGATGGAGTCTCAGAGTTCACTAATTCTAAATTCCATCTTCTCGCACTTTATCTTGAGTTTCTCCTTTCCGGGTCGTGGTTGTTAACGACAAAATGTGCACACTCCACCTTATTGGTATGGATGGTCTCCTGTAAAACATTGACGGCTGCCTCTTCATCTATCACATACGTGTCGATAATTAGTTTCATTTTCTACAAATTTTGAAGCCCATAACTACTAGTATATATGCTTCCTTGAGTTGGGAGAGCAAGTCTTCCGACTCAGTGATCTAGGCTTTAACAGAAACCTTGTTCTCTTATTTTTCATTTGTGAGCTTTGCATTTATGGGGCCTATGCCATCCTTGATATTAATTAGTAACATCCCCAGGAGGTCCTCGAGGTATTCCATTTCATCCCCGTAATTGGTCCCGACTGCATTACCAACGTCGGATATTGTCTCGTAATTATCTTTACTAGGGCATCAACTTGGTGATACACCTCATTGGTTTGTGCTTGTTCACCCTTGATCCTTAGAGCAATCCATCTAATTATTTTTCCTTATCTTTATTTTTCATGACCAAGGGTTGAACAATGGCTCTTGCATCCAAGCTGCGATGAATCACATATGTGGACATCTTTCGTAATGCATTACATGTTTTCTCTTTTGTTAGGTTCTTAGGATCCACCACCTTATATGTATCTCATCCTTTCTTATTCAAATGAATGGTTCGATCATGTGATCATTAACCTTGAACTCAATTTCCTTGTAGTGGCGGTGCATGTTCCGGTGAGCATATTCTTGGTTCTAGGCACACCCCTGTTTTGGTCTATCAAATCCTAACCACGTAACTTTTCTAGTGGGAGGGTGTCCTAGAAGCTCGTACACAACACCTTTTTAGGGTCATCCATGAAGTCCATATGTGGGGACACGGGGTCCACTTCTTCCTCATTCCTTGCACTTGGTCTTTTGCTTCTTTGATCCTGGGGTAAATCCTTTATCCTCCTTTATAGTGAAGGATTCCCCTTCATCTCCTCCTCCTAGGTTGGCGATCTATGTTGGGAGGCCTTGTGCACTAAAATTTCTCTTGTTCTGCAAAGTTATCCTTCCCTTTCTCACGTGCTTTTCCCTCAACCCGAGCTCTAGATTTGGGTTCCCTCTCCTCAAGTTCTACCTCTAACTCCACCTTGAAGGTGGTGTTGTCCTCCTCTTCTCCTTCCTCTGAGCCTATAGTAGAAATCATTGCATCTTATGTTTTCCACTTCTTTTCTTCAGCTCCTCCTCTTCCTTCCCTTCCTCATGCCCTAGAAATGAGGTCTCAACACTACCTTGTAAAGTGTTAGCTCCCTTGCTCCCATTACGATGCGTGTAGTACTTCCTCTTCCTAGAAGTATCTAACTTTCCCTCATCATGTTCCTCTTCTTCTTATTCTTCTTCTTCTTCCTACACTTCTTTCATGGGTGGCATTGGTGTCTCCCATGGATTTGGAAAGGGAGATTCAGTAACCTCCACCTCAATCCCCATTGTTTTTGTGGGCGTAGCTATATAAACACCCAATGGACATATCCCTTGATGGTAACACTGACTTGAGGGTGTAAGTCAAGAAAATTAGGCTCCAAAACTTTGATGTAAGTAGGTCGAGTGCCAAATTTTATGTTGCGTGTAATGTGTGGACATTAGCATCCACTTTTTCCACATCAAAACCAACTTTTGTGTATCCTTTATCCGGTTGATGGTGCATTTCAAATATTTGGTAGTAAATGTGAAGGGGAGTTTGCACCATGGCCCCATCTCTCCCTTGGCCATTATAAACTTTTCTAGAATTTTTTTGGTGTAACGTAAAACTTCATTGTCCCCAATAAATTATGGTAACTCATGGGGATCCACCACTCATTCTTATAAGATTTGTGCAATTTCTTGAACCACATGTTCATCTAAACCTTGTAAGCACTCGAGATGTTCGCATCGTAGGTGAACTTTACGAATTGGGACCTGTAGGGGATGTGTGCACAAGTGGGTGAACCCACATATTACCAAATTGCTTTATCTTGGACACCTATCTCTCGAGAATATGATCAAAATAAATATGGAGCCTCATGTGATCTTTTCTCCTACCTCATTCTACACTCACGCTTCCTCAATAATGCCCTTCGTGATGAACTATGTAAAGTTATAATGTGCCCACTTGGACACTCTGTAGGCCACGTATAAGAACCTCTTGTTAATGTATGTCCATCTTTCTTTGTGAGCCCAATTTATAGCTAATGAGATGGGAGGTGACTCTCAATGCTGGTTCTAGGAGATCTGTAATTACCTATGCCCTACCTCTCGTTTCTTTATTCAATTTCTTTCCAGCTCCTCAATCTTGATAGTGGCACATAAATCAAGTGTCATGTCCTCACCAGCTTTTTTTTCGGTCCTTTAACTTTCCTAAACAAGTGGCATGATATCCTCGCCCTCGCATGACCGAAAAATAAAATAAGTGCTCGTGCACCCGTGAGATTAACCACCTGAATAACAGGGTAGGTTTCACAAAGAAAGGAAGTTCTCACAGTTGCAAGACTCCGATATTCTGCAATTCTTGTTGTATTGAGTCATTAACTCTAGGGTTTCTGAGATCCTCTACCATCAGAGTTTCTAAAACCAATTCTTTCCTCATCATCTTCTGATTATCACTTTTCCTAAGGTTATACTCACTTGATTTTACATTTTTATAGCTTCAAGCTCCACTTTTCTACCTTGATAACTCCAGGAGGGTACTGCATTTCTAAGTAAATTTCCATAGGATCCTCCTTTTCCACCACTGGTCTCTTTGTATGGGCCTTCTTTGGTGCCATCTTCCTCCTCCTTTCCTTTTGCCCTAGGTGCTCTTAATGTCTCCTATGTCTACCAGAACTTAATGACTTCCACGCTTATCTCTCACGTAACCCCTTCTTGCCCCAATGTCTCCTTTCCCCTCTTGTTTACACCATAAGATTACTCCACAGCTTCACAAAATTTCATTGGTTCATGACAAGTTCCTTTCTCTCCTTTGTAAAACACTCATTGCACTTTGAGCTTATCAACACACAAATAAATTCTCTAAGGAAAATTAGTCAAAATGACTACCCTTACCCTTAAATTTCTTCTTTTGAATACCTTAAAGTTATTTTGACCACATGTCTCAATGTCTCTTTTTAATAGAGTACTTTATTTTACTCAACTTAACTTTTGTGACTTCCCTTTGCACGTTATAGCTATATCCTTCTAGCACTCAAACACTACTTCATTTCCATATACCTCCTTCGTGTGTGTCATTGTGATGAAGTGCATAACCTCTACGTTGACTACCAAGTAGATTCCCATGGTACTGCCTACCTTATGTTATAATGTGTGATCTTTCTCCTATTCTTGGTATTCAAACTTCTCTCAACATACATTTATAACCACCCAAATCCAAACACCTTAATCCACCCATTCTTCTATCTTCATAATGAGTTTCCCAATAGTCCCTTATCAAAGGAATTTATTTAAACATATCCAAGCATATCTGCCAATCCACCCCACATAAAAATGCATACGCAGTCCTCTACACATAGAACCATTTATAATGCAATTAGCTATTGGTGCACCAAAGCACAACACAAACCCAGAAAAAAATGACAAAGGAAACAACTGAAATGGGAAATAATTAAGGAAAACCTAATCTAATTGGAAATACTGCCTTATTTTATAGACACGTAGAATCCTTATTTATAATAGGGCTTCAACCTACTCCCATTGAAATATCATGGAAACCTTATCCCATCTAGCACTTACAACTGGAACACACTGAATCAAGGATGTAAGACATAATGTACGTCCTAACCAATGAAATTTGAGCTTCCCATGATGGTGAAAAAACTTAGAATCATATAGTAGAACCATATGCCCAACCTCAAATTGTCTATTCTTAATATGATGATCATGCCATGATTTTTGTCTCACTTTCTCGAGTCTTCTAGATTTGTCTAACAAGTGATCTCCTTTCATCCAACTGCATTAAATTATCCATGTGCTCTTGTAATGCTTTTTCTTTAGCCAATCCTCCTGCATGCGTAATACATAGAGAGGGTAGCATAAATTCTACCGGTAAAATGGCTTCCGCACCAAACACCAATTGTAACGGTGTGGTTTTGTTCAATGTCTTGTAGGTTATTCTATATGCCCATAGTACGGATGAGACTTTTCATTCCATTCCTATCTCCCAACATCAAAAATATTGGTCAATGTGTGACTTAGTATATTGTTTAATGCCTCAGCTATTCCATTAGCCTGAGGGTGATAAAGGGTAGTCTTGTGATGAGCCACCATGAATTATGTCAACAAGATCCTAATCTGTCTCATTCAAGAAATGTGTATCTCTATCACTAGTCAAAATCAAAGGGCACCCATACCTAGTTATTATATTTTCCCACAAAAATCTTGCTATTATGGCCATAGTGTAATCCTTGGTAGGCAATGCCTCATCCCACTATGTTAAGTAATTAGTACAGTTAATTATATAGCATGAACCAATCCTCTGTGCAGAAGGTGAAATAGGTTCTACAAATTCAATCACCCACTTATCAGATGGCTCAACGCTAGCTATCAGCCTTAATGGAATTTCATCTATTTTCCTTAGTTTACTAAGGCACTGGAAGTGGTCACAGGCCTTGCAATACTTGATATAATCTTTGTAAATTGTTTCCCACCGAAATCCTACTAGAAGTATCTTGTGTTTGGTTTCATTCCCTACATAGTTTCCTCCTGCAATTCCACCATGTGTTTCCTCCATTATTTCCATACACTCATTCTCTAGCACACAATGATGCAAGATCTCATTATGGTCTAGCTTCTATAAGTATCCACCAATCAACATGTAAGGTGCAGATGCATACATCTAATTGTTTCCTTTCCAAAGTCCTCATTCCCTCGGGAACCACACCCATTTTGAGAGACACAAAAATATCTTCCAAGTCGAGGTGTGCACCACACTATAAACAGATTGCACATCCGACATTATATCTATAATTATCTATGCATCCTCCCCGAGTAAATTCTTGATAAATGGTCACGCCCCAAATTACTCTTTCCTAGTTTCACAACAACCGTAAAATCAAACTCTTGAAACAACATGACCCACCTACATATGCGCCCTTGTAAAACTAACTTGTTTACCAATTCCTTCAATACCATTTGATCTTTGTAGAATATGAATGGTGTTGTTACAGATATTGCCTAAACTTGTGTAGCGTTTAGATCATCGAAAATGCCTCACGCTTGGTAGTATTATAGTTTTTCTCTCTTTGGGTTAACTTCCTTCTTGCAAAACAAAGAGGGTGGTCAACAGTTCCCTCACTGGATATGCCAACACTGCCCAATTTCCATCCTTGAAGCATCAACATGCACATGAAATGGTTTGTCCCAAGAAGGAAAGCATAATATGGGCATAGTAATAAGTCTATTCTTTAATGTATCAAATGTCATCTGCTGCACCTCTCCCCAATGAAATGTACTTTTTTTTCTTGAGAAAATTTTCCAACAATATGGTGATCTTGGCATACCCCTTAATAAATTTATGGTAATACCATGTTTTCCTAAGGAATCTACACACCGTGCTCTATCTGGTAGGCTCCCCCAATTCCACAATTATGAAAACTTTGGGGCAGATCCACCGGTAATCCTTCCTTACATATGATATGCCCCAAAAAGGTTCCAAATGGAGTAGTGAAAACACATTTCTTAATGTTGAGGGATATCCTCAACTATCGACATCTTTCAAACATCAGCCTCATATTGTCACAATGGTCCCTCACTAATCCATATATTGTCTATTCATCTAGGTAGAATTGTAGAAACTTGTGGATGAAGTCCTAAAATGCCTGAACCACAATACGTGAAAACACAACAAGCATGTTCTTTAGTCCAAAAGGCATGACCATGTAGGAAAAACTTCCCCATTTAGTGGAGAAAGTTGTCTTTTCTTGGTCCTCCTTTGCAATTCTAACTGATGATATCCTGAGAATCCATCGTGAAATAATAGATCTCACGCTCGGCTACTCCTTCCAAAATCTCTTTAGTGAAGGTGGTCGAAAAGGGTCAATAACACATACCGCATTCAGATCCCTATAATAAACACAAATCCTTATCCTCCCATCCTTCTTAATGTTAATGACCATTGGAATTATCCATTATGATTCTTTAACAGCCTTAATGATACCTGAAGTGATCATCTTGTCAATCTCTTCCTTGACCTTGACGCACAAATTTGGATTCATTCAGTAAGGTCTCTTCCAAATTAGGTGCTCTCCCTCCTTTAGTTTGATTTTATTCTCCCCTAAAGAGTGGTGAACTCCCTTAATCTCATGGTACCCGCGTGGAAATAAATCCTGAAACTCACACAACAAATCAATGATATTTGAAACCTCCTTCTCTGACCAGTAGTCCCCAATAGTAGCCTCCTTAGGTTTCGTATCTGAGCCAATGTTAACCTTCGTAGTTCTCAGGGGTTCATGGTATGTGCATGTTTTCTCATCAGCATTCTCCATTACTTTTTGTGTACCAATAATATGGTTAGCATCCAAGTTTTCCACCTCTTCACCATTGATCACATAGAACAAATTTCCTTTCTCTTTTTCTATGCATGTGTGCCCAATCAGTATCTCCTTGGATTCTTCCTCATTAAAGCACACTTCTAAGTCGGGTTCATCCAATAATTCTAGTATTCTATCCTCCACCATGGCACTATCTCCCATAGTTAGGCACTTAACAACCTATAACACCTCATCCACCAATGGCTTAGTACTTCGATATTCAAAATCTTAAAGGAGATCGTCCATCAACTCCTATCAATTTCCTGTCTAATGATGTATATCTAAATGAATGTACCATGTGCACTCGCAACCTTATAAGGTGGAGTAAATATTATGTACCCATAAAAAGGTGTCAAGTATTCCACACCTTCCATCTAGGCCTTCTCACATTCTTAGATGTGAAACGAGGCGGGTTCCTTCCCATGATAATCTTGTATGATAGTAGGTGCATTGCTCTAGAAAAACCTAACAGAGAACACGATTCTCACTTTGCGCCACTCTAGAAGGTTATCGCGATGGGTCACCCACCAACGTGTTGTGGTCCTAAGCAAGGTATAGCTAAGCATACTTCTCCTTTCAATCTCACATCTCCACTAGGTATCCATTTCCAAAGAAGAAAACATTACGGTCATCTCCCCCAATATAACTTGGAAAATTCTTTCCTCTTAGGCATCCGACTAAGCATGCCTTTGTTACTCTCGTCACAGATCCTCTTAATTACCTTTTGATTAACTCATATGTCTTGTGTACCCAATTTTCACATGCCACACTAGTTGTATCACTTATAGATTGAGCGTCTTCCCACTAAATAACCCCTTCCATTGGATGCACAACTTCAAGGTCTCTAATAGTGCACACATATATTCTATCTAGATCTCCTTCTCCCAAGGGTTCAGTATAGGGCACTGACTTTCCATCTTTCAATGGGATGATAACACATTCCTCCTTGTTCTAAAAAATTGTATACCCCTTATTGAAACGTTAGTCAATATTATTCTTATAGCACCGGGGCACCCAAGTAATGTTGCAAATTTTTCGCCTCAAGAAGCACCAAGATTTTGAAGTCTCGAGTGACTTTATCCCCTTGGATAGTGATAGCAACATCCTTCAAAAATCTAATGGAATTGCCTTGGTCTTGTTCACCATATACAATACATTCAAATATGGTTCTAATGGGGGTCTTCCCATTTGATTCCACACATCCAAGGTGAGAACATTAACTTCTACACCCATTTTGATTAGGATGTTTCTCTAGAGCCATCCATCAACCATGTCATTCAAGATAATTTCTTTATCATAGTAAATGTTGTGCGGAGGAAAATTAGCAATTAAAACCTTCCTTTTGGGTTATTCTCTAGTGATTTGTACTTTCTCTTTTAATCACTCTCCTAGTAAGGGTATTATATTGTATTTTCTCAACATCTTGCATGCCTCTTTGACATCATCTAGATCCTTTTGTGGAGCCTCGACACTCTTATTTTTCTCTAGCTACCATGATCGATTCTTCAAGTACCGAATCCCTCCTTGTAGGCTTTGAATCACATCCATGGTCTGGTGATAAAATTCCTTTTGATGAGCGGGGTTCGGATACTTCCCATGCACCACCTCTTCTCTTGTGACTAGTGGTCTCTAATTTGGTATTTCCTTGGTGCGTTCAGCCTTAGCTCACATTGTCAATAGTATAAGTTCTAATTTTTACTCACGTGCCACCCTTGGGATCCACTTCAAGTCTTATTTCTTCATGCTTACCATCCCAAAGACCCTTTTTTCCATTGTTACTATCTCATGTGTTCAAATAATTTCAGAACTCCTCGTACTTAAGCTTCTTTCCACACCAAGAGTACTACTGTAGTAGGTTAGGAAATTCACACTTATAATGGTCTCTGTGGACCCATAGTTATAACAAGTTTCGCAAGGGAATTCACTTCTTCTGCCTCCGTAATTTCCACATCCTCTAAATCCTCCACAAAATCCTCTTCCATGAGCCCCTCCATCTGCACGCCCTTCATAGTGACAACCATCATCCTTGGAATTGTTTGTAATGCCTAGTATGGCACACACCAATATCAATAGCATTATGTATCTGGTCAATCAATGTACAATACTTAGTTTCATGAGTACTAGAGGTATAAATATTGTAATAGCAAGACACATTCTTATGAATCTTAAGATGTAGTAGCGGACACCTACTTGCATCATGATATCTATGGAAAATATCACATTCTACCATCATGGCATGTACAGATCTCGAGGACAAATATCCTTCATATGCCCCTCGCCACACAATCTATGCACCATAGGCCACTTTGTGATTCTCATATGCTAAGTTCGTAGATAGATTCTCTAGCTTCTTTACGATGGCAGCAATCTGATCTTCAAGAAAAATACTAACACCAGTATCCACACTTCCCATAGCCTCAATATGCGGTGGAAACCTCCAAGGTGAGCATGTGGGTCTGTGAAAGTATTATGTGACAATGCTCTCCTGAAGGGCATAATTAATCCTCCAACAAACCATTCAAAGATCTTTGAGAAGGATAAATATCATAAGACAATTTTGACAAGAGAGTCGTAAAGAGTGCATCATACTTCCACACACTCTCTGACATACCTTATTGAATCTCCTTCAATGTGATAATGCTCTTCTATTCAAACTCGGGAATATGGAATTCAGCTAAGAAGGCATTACGCAGTGTGGTATAATCTACTATTGTCTAGTGAGGGTCATACTTCTAGTACCAACTATGTGCACGCCCTTGCAACATCGTTGCAAATTGACTTACCTTCCATTCCGGGGTAGTGATCCCTTCGTGTGCCATAACAAATCACATTTGTGTACATGCTTGGCAGATCCTCAACACCCTTAATCGGATGATGTAAAGAAAGTTCAAATAACGATTCTTTGAGGTGGTTGAGGCCCTTGTCCTCTTAATCTAGAACCTTGATTCCCCTTGGTGTTACCTCCACCACTAGATCCACTAGATCCACCAATGCTTTCTCATCCCGACCCACCATATCCTTAAAATCCACCACATCCACTAGGTCCTCTAATTTCTACTCCACTTGACCCACCAGATTCACCTCCCGTAGCTGGTAAAGGTCCTAAAGTGGTCATGCCTTATGTCCCCACTATTACGCTAAATTATGCACCAACAATTTATGATATTACACTACTACCAGATGTGTGTCCTGTGCCACTTCTAGATGTGATACCCAAGCTTTGTGTACCCATACTTTGTCCAAATGTTTTACCATACAATATACCTCTAAACACAGGAAATGATTATGCAGCCATGGATATACCAAATGAAAATTTGTACCTCCTAGGTGCTAATCGATTACTTCCACTAATACCAACTAGGTTAGTAATACTTATCTCTAGATTTAGAAAACAAAGCTCCAAGGGTTGGTCACTAGGTGGATTTAGATTCACTCCAACGACTCGTCTCCTTTCTTCATATGACAATCTCTAGAGAAGTTGAGGGAATTTTTCTTTTTTGCTTGCCAAGATGGGGTAGCTCAGACTGCTTAGGTTCCACATGCTCCGCGTGAACCTCAAATCCTTCCCACAACATCTACCTCAATAAATTCATCACTCCCGCAGCTTCACACTATCTTGCTAACTCCCTCTCCCAAGCTTCATTATCCTTCAACTTGTATCTTCCCTCTCCTTTTCAGCCCAAAGGTATTCCATCTTCCTCCACTCTAGCTTCCACGCCCAATGCTCGGAAGAATATTAAATGGCCATAGGAAATTGTTCAAAATCAATATAATGAACATTATCTTTATATTTAAATGGATAACATGTAAGAATGATCCTCTTGGCTCCCTAAAAAACTCAAACTCAGCAACCTCTAGACAAGAATATGTAGAAATCACATACTCCAAGGTGTAACTTATCAACACTCTACTCCACCAATGATCAACAACACATTTCCAAGTTAGATCAGCATCATGTAGCCTTTGATACTCATCTTAGGTCCATACGCGAGGTATATAATATCATCTTGCTCTAGATGCATACACCAAAATCCATTCATACAACTTCATTGGAAAAAAAAAAAAGGTCTCATATAGCTCATGATACAGATATTTTTCTACCCATTTACATGCATCAAACTTAATCCAGTATTAAATCTCTGAGAAAACTCATCCTCCATGCTTTTAAGCCATGCTTTGACACTGTCCAAGGTCAAGTGCTCTATCATCACACACCATTCTCACAACAACTTCAAAAAGAGGTCTCGGCAATGAAACCAAGATGTAGTCTCTTTTTACCACTTTCTTTAACAACCAACCCAAAATGTGTTGGCATATCATCTAGATTGGTTTGGAATCTCACCCGAGGTGTGCATAGGTGTTGAGACCCTCCTTTATGTGAGATTTTTTAGAATGATCACCCTTGGTAAGGGATTTCTTACATAAACAAGGAATGAACATACCCATTCTGGGAATTGAGATAAAGAACTAGTCTTAGTCTAATGCATCAGAGCATGGTATAACATGATCAACTAAATGAAAGTAGAATCAAACCATGAATAATATCAATAAAACCAGTAACACACACATGAACATAAGGGAAATGTATAGATCAAGATCCATCACATGAGTGCTTCAGAAACTCTTCATTATATTCATTAATCAAATACAGTAGCCAAGATTACATCAAGAAGGGTTCCATCTCTGGGAACGTTCATAGTAGCATAAATTTTATACATTATAGAGCTCACCATTACACATTACACAATACCTCTATATTTTTCTCTCTCCTCCTCGCATACATCTCCACACATACTAACTTATCTTCATCCTTAACCCTACTAGAAAACCATCCATATGAAGAACAAGAAAGAATCTTCTCTTAACTATGAAAGCGTGAAGGAATCCTCTCATGAGTGCTCTACCACTATCCAATAATATGCCAGATGTCATCATGTGTTTCCCTCAATCAAGTTCCTTTAGAATGCATGTGTCAGCTAATCCTTAACAACCTCAACTCCTTATCATTTCATGATAACTATATTGATGCCCTAGAATATCCTTTCCTTGAGCCGCAAGTCTCCATAGCTTATACACATCTCGTATCTGGTTGATTTTCCATTCAATCCCTATGTGCGTCTTTTCATGTTGTTCAAAACTCACTAAGTCCTAAATCCATCTTGCCTGGGTGTAAGCCTTCACGCCTCTCCAAGAACTACTTCTTCACGTTCCTTCGCACCCCGATTCTACGTTCCACAAGGATTCACGCCTTAGGTACTTATTTATTTTAGGATTCCAACAAGATTCTTACTTCAAAATAAATAGCTAAATTGACACTTAATCATGGTCCAGTAGAGAAATTAAACAATTTATCAAATACTAGAATAAGGAGGAAAAGAGTTTTCATGTCTAGAGAATTGAAGCATGACATAATAAGAAGAGAATAAATGTGTTTTGTACCCAGTGCACATGGTGTAAATCCTCCATCTACTTGGATTTTGACATCTTTGAAACCACCAACACGATAGTGGTACTAGACCTTGGCACAGACGTAAACATGATGTCAACTACCACTTGGGATAGACTAGGTGGGCATCCTTTAGAACCCGTCGGGTAATTTATTGAACTAGCACATGGATCCTCCGAAAACCACTAGGAGCATTAAAAATGTTGAATTAAATGTCATGGGCATAAAGAAGCAAGTCAATTTTGAGGTGGTAGAAAATGTAGCTTTGAATCCTTCTTATAATGTTATCCTAGCCTTGGAGTGTTTGTGGATTGTAATGGAACACTCAATTTAGAAGAAGAAGAAGTAACACTCCAAGAAGATGGCATATGTGTACATGTACCCTTACATGCAGGAATGAGTGTTGCATGGGGGAAGAAGTATGGCATGATACTGAAGAGGAAGACTTTGATGATATTTAAGGATTATATGCTTTGAATAAATTTTCCAATATTGATAAAGAATTTGAGCCAAATTCAGAGGATGAAATTTTGATTAAAAGTGAAGCTAACAATGATGCTTCAGATAATGTTATTGAAGCATGGATACATGGATTTCAGAATCAAGGACAAGAAAATTACATTATGTAAGAAGGATCCCACCATGACTAATCACTCTAGATGATAATACTCGCAGATACTTGATTTTTACATTTTCTCTCCCCGCGTGATAGGTTTGAAGAGGATAATGGATACTACTCGAAAAATAATACGATGATGGGTACTACTCTACAAGAGAATAATTTAAATACTTACCTATTAAACAGATGTAGAAATTAATTCATGGAGAGTCCCACCAAACCCTACCAAAATATTCAGGATTTGGAGATTTAGAAGGGTATCTTAAAACAATGGAGAGGGTATTTCCAAATCAAAAAAATCCAGAATGGAAGCCTTGAATGATACCTTAACAATAAATGTCTTGGGTTAGTGGGAAACTCACAAAAAAAACATATCTCACTCGAATTCATTTACTATATTTCTAAAAATGAGATATCTAGAGAGTGAGGGTTAATATGCATCAATACCTAAATATACAGTGAAACTTATCCACAAAGACACATTTAGACTTGTGAATGACATTGGAAAATATGTGGAGAGCATTCCCCATTAGTATGGACACAATTTTTGTATGGACTTTAGGACCCATACCGCGATCTTGGTATATGCACCAATAATTTAGATGTGAAACAAAATATTGTAATCAGATTGTTAAATAATTCGACACACATTTAATTTTTGGGATGCAGATCTAAAAATCCTACATGTACTAAAAATATCATAACATTACTATTTTGCACTCCATAAGAAGCAACACTATAATACTTAGAAGAAAAATCAAAATCTAAGGTATCGTATTTTAAGAAAGTGTGAATACAATTCCGGAGATGACACATTGTTATACAAAGAAAAACAAGAAAAAGAAGAGAATCCAAGAAGAATATGATATATAAAATGATAGAAGGTGAAAGAGAAGTGGTAGAAACCAAGGAAGAAGGTGAAAATTATTTTACCATCCTTTGAAGCTCAGAACTGAAAACATTGGCATGAACAAGGACGAAAAACTTACCAAGATTGGAGATTATTGGTCGATGAGGAAGTAGCCAAAGTAGTAGAGTTACTACAATAATTTTAGGATATATTTCCCATGGATTTTAAAGAGTTGAAATGCATAAAGGAATAATTGGGCACAATGAAGATGCAAATCAAGGAGGGACTCAAACCTTTGAATAAAATACCTTACAAACTCAATACTAATCTTAAGGTTAAGGTGAAATAAGATGTTGAATATTATAATTATCAAGTTGGTAGAAGATTCGGAGTGGATAATTCCAATAGTGATCCAAAAAAAGAATACTAGAGAAATTCGCATATGCATATATTATAAAGAATTGAACAAAGCTTGCATTCATGACTATTCCATACACTTTTCAAAGAAGAAGTCTTAAAGAATGTGGAAGGAAGGAAGTGTATTATTTTATGATGGTTTCTTTGATTACCATAAGGTTAGAATTACCTTTGAAGATTAGCCAAAGACTACATTTTCCATAGACTGGGGTTCATGTATGTATATTATGATGTCATTTGGCTTAAAGAATGCACCAGTCCTCTTTAGTGGGATAATGATCAATGCTTTTAAATAATTCATCCATGATTTCTTGGAAGTATATTTATATGATTGGACTTTGTATGGATTACTAAAAATTTACATTTAGGTACTAAGGCTGATGTTCCAAACATGTAGGGCATTACAAATTTCCATTAAATTGAATAAGTGTATATTTTAACATCATTTGGAACATTATTAGGGGACATCATATCAAAAGAGGGATTGTTGATTGACCTAGTCAAAACAAGGATTGGTGATTGTCAATCTACCCCCTCCCAAAACACACAAGTATTTAAGAACAATTCTTGAGTATACATGATATCATAGAAAATTTATAAAGAACTATGCAAAAATTAGTGCACCCCTAGAAGAATTGTGGAAAATGAGGACTAATAAATAAATACTATAGACAAAGGAATGTGCAGATCTATTTTAAGTATTAAAATAAAAAATCCTACATGCACCTTTCCTCATCTTTCCTTATTGGAAGGTCCCCTTTCATGTTCATGTGGGTGTATTTGGCATTGCAATTGGGGCAAGATCGACTCATCTAAGAGACAAGATGGACCATCCAATTGCTTTTTCAAGTAGGAAACTAGCCAAGGTAGAAAGAAAATACTCAAAAACAGAGATGGAAACTTTAAGTATTGTGTATTCTCTATAGAAATACCACCAATATCTATTGGCCACTTCTTTTGTGTTTTATACTAACCATGAGCCATTGAAATTTTTTTAACAAACCAATATTGTAAGGAAGAATTTGTAGATGGCTGATGTTATTTTAAGAGTTTGACTTAAGTCGACCGATAGTTAAATGAGGAAAGTTAAATAATGGACCAGATTATTTATCAAGAATAGAGAATGGAGAGGATGAAGGTCCAATAGATGATGATTTTCCTAGGGCTCACTTATTTAGAGTTTAATTTATTCTAAAATAACTAGATGAGATAACTCAGTTACTTACTACAAGATAATTTCCAACATACTACACCAAATAAAAAAGATAAGTTTATTAAGCAGAGCCTTCCAATTAACCTTGATTCAAGGGAAACTATACAAAAAAGGACATGATGACATTTTGAGGAGAGTAGCATTGGAGCATGAAAGACAAAAAAGTTGAGAGAAGCACATGAAGGAGTTATGGGATGACATAATGGAGGAGAACGGATAACTAGAAAATTAATGACGATCGGTTAGTGGTGGCCTACACATTTCAAAGATGCACACAAACACATGAGAACCTGTGATATTTTCCAGTGAGTAGGAAAACCTAATGCTATGGATGAGATGCCACTAAGGCATGTTCTAGCCTTAGCCCCATTTGAAAAATGGGAAATATATTTCATTAGACCAATCAAACTAGCAGCCTAGAGACTCTCAGTGCCATGTTCATCATCACAGCCTACTAGATACTTAACAAGATGGGAAGATGTGGTTGCTTTACCAAATATTTCACCGTAAAGATGCATGAATTGTGTTTCTATATGAAAATATCATCATAAGGTTTGATTTCCATTAAGCATTACCAAGAATCGGGGAAGCATTTTTTCAACACCGTCATTGAATAATTTATGATTAATTTCATTATCAATCACAACAGAGCACACCATACCATCCCCAAGCGAATGGAATGGTATAATCATTTAATAAAGTTTTGGAGAAGGTTTTAACCAAGATTTTTTCACTCAAACAGGAACAACGGGATTTGAAGATATCATCCACTCTATGGGCATACCACACAATGTAGAAAAGGCTCAACAAATACTCTCCCTTCCAATTGGTTTATGGATTAGAAGTTATGGTAACCTTAGAGTTTTTTATCCCAATCTTAAGAGTTACAATCACCTTTAGAATGAACAAATATTCATCACTGTATGAAATATTGATTGAAATGGAAAATCTAGATGAAAAAAATTCATCGCTGCCTATAACCAAACACAGGGAGAAAAGAAGACAAAAAGTGTGGCATGACTACCACATAAAGAGGAAGGAGTTTGATATTAGATATAAATTCCTATTTTATGATAGAAAATGGAAACATCGGGTGAGATGGCTAGGACCTTACCTTGTCAAAGACATACTATCTTCAGAAGCTACAAAATCAGAAACATTGCAAAATAAATAATTAATAGGCTTTGTAAATGGAGCTAGATTAAAGAATTATAATATTTGAGGCAATAAGAAAAAATTAATAAAAAATAAAATCTGGCCTATTTGAAAACCGGAAATTTGGTGGATAGAATGAGGGGTAGGATAAAAACCCACAAGAGAATCCTTACTCTAAGCATAACTAAAAATGAGAAAAATAAAAAGGAAGATCCATAGAGGAAGAATACCCACACAATAAAGAAAAGGAAAACCCGCAGAGGAAGGATACCCATGAAATGAAGAAAAGGAAGCCCCCATTGAGTGAGTATACCCACGCAATAAATAAAAACACAAAGAAGATAAAACCATGGAATAAAGAGATTGAAGAAATCCATGGAACAAATAAAATTAAATAAATTCATGAAATAAGGAAATAGAGGGAAACCACAGGAAAGAAGGACCAAATAAAGAAAACCGTAAAATGAAGGATAATGGAAAAATCCACGGCACAAAGAATGGAGGAAAAAATATATCAAATGAATAAAGGAGAGAAACCATGTAATGAAGGAATACATAGCCATGAAAAAAACAAATGGGGCCAATAAATCCACACAATGAAGGAGAAAACCACACAAAAAGGTATAGCCGCAATACGAAGACAAATCCACCAAACAAAGCAAAAATGGAACATGGAAAATATGTGGAATAAAAGCCAAAGCCAAAACAAAATGTTTCCCTTCCAAAATGCAATAAATGTGGTAGGTAAAAGGAGATAGGTTATAAAAGGCATTGAATTGGAATAAAATAAGGCACAAAAAGCTAAGGAAGAGAAAAAATGATTCATCAAAGTGTTAGAGAAAAGAAGAGAGCTTGGGAAAAACTAAGGAAAAGTTACAAAGGAACAACATGGATAATCTAGTTTAGCCCACACAGAAGAACTTCCAAGGCCAAAAATTCATGAATCACTCAATGAAATCAAATCATCATGATCCTGAAAGAGTATTTTCACACATTCCATTCAAATTTTCCCATACATGATATTTGCAAACATACATTCATTCTCTGATCTTCGAATATGACCACACTCTTCTTGAGGTAGATAGATCACTACTCTTAGAAGAAGATCAAAATACGAAGGATTTGGTGTACAAAAATAATATAAAAGTAATTAGTGAATTGAAAATTGATGCATGGAGTTCCATTATGTACTTCTAAAGGGTGTATCATGCAATTAAATTTCTTCTAAATGAGCTACATGATCAAATGTTGTATTTGGATCAACCGTACCTCATTGATATAGAACTGATGGCTAGGTTTATAGGATTTTGGGCAAAAGTTCACTCAGAAATTACAAAGAAGAAGGAAACATTAAAATACGCTACATTGGCGATGGGAGTAACAAAGTTTAAATGTGGGGTACCCATAGCAGATATTGTTAATCATGCCCTCAAGTATGTCATCAAGGCCATATGTTTAAAAATTTACCACACTAATAGAGAAGATGGTACCCATAGATTAAGCATGCAATTAGCCCTAGATATGGTAAATTTGCACTCTAAATATAACCTAGCTGAATTATTGGCCTTTGAATTCCATGAAAACACACAGAAAATAAAATAAGGAAAGCATACATTTTGTTATGGCTCCTTACTAATATGCTTAGAAATGTATTTTACAAAAACCCTACCCAACAAAGAAAAATTGGTAGAATGCCAGGTAGACAAACCAGTGGCTGAACAAATTTTGGAACACGTGAATGGTTTAGATGCAGTCAACCACATTACTTCATTATTGGGATGGGTAAAGATAATAAGATAAATAATTAGAAATAAGGCAAGCGTCTTAGAGCATGTAGTAGCATGATATGAGAAATAAGTATACTTTATTTCTGATATTGATTACACTTTTATCTCGACCCAAAACTCCCCACATAGAATATATTCGACATTTCCATATGAGGATTCGATGAACTAGTGGCCATAATAGTTGAAGCTATCTCGTTGAGCCCCTAATGTAGCTACCAAATCTTAAGGGCGCGAAAGGCGCGCATAGCTTGAAGGAAGCGCGCAAGTGAATGTGCACAAGAAAGAATTTAAAATGCTTCTTAGAGAACCAAGGACACGCGTGCCACGCGAAGAAAAATTTGGGACTTAGCCATTTTTGGCCTTTTAGACATAACACATGAAGAACGTGTTCCATTTGGATAAGGTTATAGCCTCAGGGTGAAAGGGTGTATTGGAAGGAATAGGAAGATCCAAAAAGATAATCATGACATAGAGAGGCATGTGACCGGGGTGACCCACACCTTGACACTGGGGGAAGATATGAGGTTGTAGAAGAGTTTGTTAGAGCTCGATGTCTATTTATATGCGTGCCCTGGTAAAGACCAAAGACACAAGTAAGGTAGTGAAGCTCTACAAAATTACTATGAGAACTATGGGATAATTGGGTAGATGATTCTAGGAAGGATGTAATGGGGAAATGGGGAATGAAAATTTTATTTTGTAAGCATACATGTATGGATCCAGATATGGCGCATGACTGTGGTTTGCCTCTCTATGATGTTTTGGAGTAATACTATGAATGAATGTGATAAGGTTACCACTATGTTTATGTTAAGATCTCCTTCATGTATTATCTGCATGTTTCCACTATGCTTTTGATCTTGTATAATCATGAACTTTACTTGAATGTTAGTCTAATTATGGATTTACAACTTCCTGGTTCTAGTTAATTCTATTACATGCTTTGTTACTATTATGACTAAAGGGGTGTAGAAGTCGTCCTGAGCTCTATAGCTTCTTCATGTCTATTAAATCACTAAGTCAGAATCATGAAGTATGCCTTCCACTAAACTCACATAAAAGAGAGACTCAGCTCCCTCTCGCGTGCCTCGGGTGAGCACCCAGCACCCGCTGGGTGATAGGCCGGCACGCATGAGGTTCCCTTGTTCTTAGTGGGGTGTAAAAATGACTACATCTTGGTTCCATTGTTGGGACCTCTTTTTGAAGTTGTAGTGGAACATGGCATACATCATGATCTGTGCAAAAAGTGATGGCGGAGTGCTTAACACTTGAAGGTGTTGAAGATTGGTTTAAAATCACGAAGGATGAATTCACTCAGAGATTTAATACTGGACCTGGGTTTAACACACGAAGATGGGTGGAGGACACTCTTTATCATGAGTTGTACGAAACCTTCTTCTGTTGTTTCCCAGTAGAGTTATTTGAATGGCTCTCAACTTATACATCTAGATCGGGGTGGTATTATAAGTCACACCCTTAGACCTAAGAAACATATCATAACTTGAAATATGTTGATCTAACGTGGACCCGTGCTATAGATCATTAGTGGAAGGGAGTATTGACTAGCTACACTCTAGAATATGCCATTTCTACGTATTCTTGTCCATAATTTGCCAATTTTGAGTTCTGTGAGAGCCTAGAGGATCATTTCTACGTGTTATCCCCCTGGCGATCAAAATCTTGATGGTAACCATGGGTTTAGAGGCATTTCCTATGGCCAACTAAACCACTCTAAGTGCTTGGTGAGGAAGCTAGGTTAGGGATAGATGGCTGATATAACGACTGAAAAGGAAAGGGAGGAGAGACGGCTCAAGTATAACGAAGCACATGAAAGGGAGATCAATAGACTGCGTGGGATTACAAGGGGTTATGGAGCCAGAAATGGTGGAAAGGAATTAAGGTTCACACGGAGGATGTGGAACTTGAACAGTCTATGATACCCCATCTTGGTAAGCGTGAGAGAGAAAACCTTGCGACTTTTGATGAGAGTCTATCGCGTAGAGAAAGAAGAGTCATTGGCGTGCATCTGACCCCACCTAGCAACCAAACCTTAGCACTTGGTTTGTTTAAATGAGGGAAAAGTACAGTTGATCCATTTGATATCGGTGGAAGCAACCGATCGGCACCTAGAAGGTACAACTTCTCATCTGGGACTTCTATGGCTTCACTCACTATTCTAGTAGTTGGTGGAATGTTTGGGCTAGGCACATATCCATTGGTTTTGAAGCGCATTAGGAAGTGGTAGAGGAAATACTACTGAAGTGGCGTTAGTTTAAAAACTTTTGGCACACAATTTAGTGGGACGATGGGAGCATTCGACATGAAAAACATGGGCCCTGTACTTAACACAAGAGGATCTGGAGGTGGAAGTGATGGAGCTGGTGGCTCAGGATCTAGTGGATCCGGAGGGGGAGGAAACACCAGAGGAAACCAAGGGACTAGATCAAGAGGATAAGGACCTCAACCACCTCCTCAAGTGTTTTTCAAGATGTCTCTACACTTACCATATTACAGTGGGATATAAGATGTCGCAGAGCATGTGCATAAGTGTGAGTTTCTATGGCACACAAAAGGGATCACGACCTAGGATCAAAAGGCCAATCAATTTGTGACAACCTTGCAAGGATGTGTGCATAGTTGGTATAGAAAGTATGATTCTCATCAAACTATTGTGGATTATACCACACTGAGAAATGCATTCTTGGCAAAATTCCACATACCTGAATCTGAACAGAAGAGCATCAGCTCTCTCAAAGAAATCCAACAGGGAATAGAAGAGAGCGTGTAGGAATATGATGAGCGCTTTAAAACTCTATTGTCTAAATTTTCTTATGATATCCACCCTTCATAACATGCTCAGTGGTTTTTCGGAGGGTTGATCACACCCTTTAGAATGGATTTGTCTTATAAAACATTCACAAACCCATGTAAAGCATTGGAAGCTGCTTTGCACACTGAGGCAGTTGGTAGTGTTGACACTGGTGTTATCCCATTTTTGAAGGCTCGATCGCTGCCATGGCTAAGCAATTGGAGAAATTATCCTGCCAACACAGCCCAGAGATTCACAGTGGGATGTGGTGCATGATTGTAATGTAGTGGTGGGATATTTACTTGGAAGGTGGTACGCACCATAGTGGTAAACAAGTGAAATATGTCACTGGGACCATAATGCAAGTAGGTGCCCCTTTTACAACACACTATCTATAAAAATTTATCTTGTTATTGTAAGATATGTACCTCAACCACACATGACACCAAGGATTGTAGATTGATTGACCAGATTCATGAGGTAATTGATCTTGGTGTGTGCTAGACTAGCATTGCCAATAGTTCCAAAGGAGATGAACATTGGTATGAAGAGTGTGGAGATGGAGGTATGTGTGGAAGATGGTTTTGTGGAGGATTTCATGGTCATGGTAACCACAGTGAAGAAGTGAGTTCCCGCATGGAACATGTTTTAATTATGGAGCCACAGACCATTATAAGCGTGAATGTCCAGATCTTCTACAATGCTCCTAGTGTGGAAAAAAACATAAGTACGAAGAGTTCCCAGAGTTATACAAACATATGAGTCAACAGTACCGGAAGGATAAGGGTGCTGCCATGGTGAGTATTAAGAAGGATGACACGTAATGGCTCCCGCGAGTAATACGTGAATCAGAACTAGAGCCTATTATGGTAACAACAAGGGTGGAGTCTGCGTGTGCAAGGGAAGTGCCTAGGTAGAGACCTCTAGTTTTGAGGGAAGAATTAGTACATGGGAAGTATCCAAACCCGGCTCACCAAAAATAAGTCTACCAGAAAACCATGGACATAATTTGGAGTTTACAAGGGGAGATCCAATGCTTAAAAGAGAAAACTAGAAGAGATGAGCAAAGAAGATCCATAGAAACACCAAAGGATGACTTGGATGAGGTTAAGGAGGTGTGTAAACTGCTGAGGTAGGAGAATGTTATTCCCTTGCTAGGAGCATGGTTGAGAGAAAAGGTGCCACACATTGGGGAAGAACACGAAAGGTAGATCCTGCATGTAAACCTCCCACCTCACAACCTTGATTATGACAAAGAGATTACCTTGAACGTAGTAGTGGATGGATGGTTACTTAACAACATCCTCATTGACACAGGCACGGAGGTTAATGTTCTCACTCTAGATTCCTAGCATCAAATGGGAAGACCTACATTATAGCCATCTTCAAATGTGTTGTATATGGCAAATAAGACAAAGGAAATTCCCATAGGTGTCTTGAAGGATGCGGCCATTACCATTTAGGGGACTAAGTTCACTGGGGATTTTAAAGTCTTGGCACTTGTCGAGGCAGATAATTTCCTAGCTTTACTTGGGCACCTGTGGTGCTATAAGAATAATGCATATCTCTGGTTTAACAAGGGGTACATAAGCTTTGAAAACAAGGAAGAGAGGGTGATTATACCACTTGCTGATGGAAATTCCACACCCTATACTAAACCTCTTGGAGAGGAAGTCCTAGAAATAATATATATGCACTCCATAAGAGATCCAGAGACCATCCAACCTACAGAAGGAGTCATCCAATTTGATGATGCTTATTTTGTCAGTGATACTACTAGTATAGCATGCGATAATTGGGCACATGGGACTTATGAATTGTTTGGGTGACATCTCGAAAGGATCGGTGACTAAGGTATCCATGGCATGTATAGTTCGGCACTTGGGAGGAAAGGTAGTAACTAAGTATTCTGGGGATGCATACCCTGAGGTATTTTTGAGAGAAATGGAAGCTCATTGGAGGGAGGACGAGCGACGAGGTATGCTGAGTTATGTTTTGATAGGAACAACAACGAGGTGGTGGGTTACGCATAGTGAAAACTTGTTGGAATGGTGTGAATTTTGAATTTCACTCACTGTCTGATTCTTGAAGAGTAACATACCCACCACTATCAAGGATTACAATGGAAATGGACCCACCTCTTCCCACATCTAGGCATGTGAGAGGGTCTGGGGAGAAGGTGCGGAAGCTTTACCACCCTCCCTTTGGGTGCACAAGCTGTATTTGACACTACAAGGTTGCGCGTACACTTGGTACATCCATTCTAAAACACACCGCCAAACGGGAAATTGGAAAGAATTGGCAGCTGACTTGGTTCACACATTTGAGTACCGAAGTACCATGCAACCAGTTGATGAGGTGTTGCAGACTATCAAGTGCCTCACTCTGGGGGATTGTTCCATGGTGAAAGATAGATTAGTAAACTTACTTGGTGGACCTAGCTTAGAAGCATGGTTCAAAGAAGAGGAACCAAAAGACCTACAATTCAAGTGCACGTGTGCTAAAAAGGAGAAAGGAAACATGGTATAAATTATTGATGGAGAGGAGATGGAAAGCCTAAATGTCAACCATTCGGTTGGAGTGTGTGAAGTAGTTGACTATGTGGATGCATGTGCACGCGCATACCATGAACCACTCAAAACCAAGAAAGTTAACATCGGCTCGGAGAAGGAGCCCAAGGAAGCTATCATTGGGGAATACTAGTTGGAAAAGGAAGTATCAAAGATCATCGATCTCTTGTGTGAATTTGAGGATTTATTCCCACGCAGATACCATGAGTTAAAAGGCGCCCACCATTTATTGGGGGAAATATGGATAAAGTTGAAAGATGGTGTGCGCTTGGTCGTGAAGAGGCCTTACAGATGAATCCTAACATGCGCAGAACGGTTAAAGAAGAGCTAGACAAAATGATAGCATCTGGTATCATTGAGGCTATGGAGGAATCAGAATGGATAAGTCAAATTTTGATCAACATAAAGAAGGATGGGTAGATTAGGATATGTGTGGATTACAGGGAATTAAATGTTGTTTGTATCATAGATCCTTTTCTCACACCCTTCATCAAGATATTTTGGAAGGAGTTGTTGGGGCTCAAGGTCTATTCCTTTACAGATGGATTCTCAAGATATCACCAAGTAAGGATTGCCAAGGAAGACCGAGATAAGACAACTTTCACCACCAAGTGGGGAAGTTTTTCATATATGGTCATGCCCTTTGGATTAAGGAATGTGCCCACTGTATTTTCACACATAGTGGTACAAGCATTTTAGGACTTCATCCACAAGTTCCTTCAAGTGTATTTGGATGATTGGATAGTGTATAGATTATTCAAGGACCGTTGTGATAACTTGAGATTGATTTTTAAAAGGTGTCGGCAATTGAGGATTTCCTCAATATCAAGAAATGTGTCTTTGTAACTCCTTTTGAACGCGTTGTTGGGGCATATCATATGCAAAGAGGGCTTATCTTGGTGGATCCCACAAAAGTTGCGGTTATTATGGGGTTAGGGAGCCTACCAACCAAAGCACCATTCGTGGATTTCTTGGACACACTAGGTACAATAGAAAGTTCATTAATGGATATGCCAAGATCACCACACCTTTGGAAATATTTCTCGACATAAGAATGCCTTTCAGTGGGGAGAGGCTCAACAAAAGACATTTGACACTCTAAAAGAAAGGCTTATCACCACACCTATTGTATGATTCCCATTCTTGGATAAACCTTTCCATGTCCACTTGGATGCCTCTGGTACAGAAATGAGAGTTGTTCTTGCTCAACCAGGAGAGGGGATTGTTGATCATCCCTTGTGTTTTGCAAGTAGGAATTTGACACCAACAGTAACAAAATTATACAATGACCGAGCGCGAGGCATTGTCAATTATCTACGCGCTCCAAAAATTTAGGAAATATCTGCTTGGTGAATCCTCATATTCTACACTCGACCATATGGCCTTGAAGTATCTAGTAAAAAAGCAAGTGTTATAGGAGTGCATATGCCATTGGGTACTTTTATTTCAGAAATTTGAATTCAAAGTGGTGGTAAAACCGGGAAAAAACAATTGTGGGCCAGATCATTTATCAAGGATTGATTCGGGAGAGGACGCGTAAAGTATCAAGAAAACCATGTCAAACACACAACTATTCAAAGTTCAGGCACACGCCCGGAGTTAGAAGATATTGTTTTTTTCTCAAAGAAGGTGTGGCACCCAAGAGATGAATGCACTGGAAAGAAGAAGGTTAGCCATACATGCCACACCATTCATGTTGATCAATGGGGATTTGTATAAAATGGGCCGCGATGAGGTGTTATGCCGGTGTGTATTAGAACATGAATGCATGGCCATAATAGAAGAAGTTCATGGTGGGATTACTGGAGGACACTATGCGGGGAATGCAATCACGCACAAGATCCTAGTTGTCAGACTATGATGGGAGATGATTCACCAGGATTGCATTGATTTTGCAAATCCTCGTGACCACCGCCAACACCTTGGAAAACCTAGAAGAAGGGATGAGATGCCCTGTGCCCCATCGCTAGTGTGAAACCTTTTGAAAAATGGGTAATAGGTTTTGTTGGACCAATCTCAACAGCCTACGCGAAGGACTAACTCGAGGTATATTATTACATGTACTAATTATCCGACAAGGTTAGAAGAGGTGGCACCCACTAAGGATTACACCGTAGCCATGGCTGCTAGATTTTGTGGGAAAAAATTATCAAGTAGGTATGGGTTTCCATTAAGTTTAACAAGTGATAGGGGCACTCACTTCTTAAATGAAACCGTCAAGATTTTATTAGTAGAATTCATGGTAGCCCACCATAAGACTACTCCATATCACCCTCAGAAAATGGGACTCAGCAGAGGCATTTAACAAAATCCTTAGTCACGCATTGACTAAGATATGTGATGTGGGTAGGCAGGATTGGGATGACAAGGTGTCAGCAGTTCTTTGGGCATACGTAAACTTATAAAATGTTGAACAAGACCATACCATTTCAACTAGTGTTCAGTACGGAGGCTATTTTACCAGCTGAATTTATGCTACCATCGTTGTGTATAGCGCGCGCAAGAGGATTGGATGATGAACAAGTGATGGAAGAAAGAATAGATGAATTGATAAAGTTGGATGAAAGGTGCTCACTAGTAAGATGGAGCCAAACAACTAAAAAATCTAAGCAAAAGGCATGGCATGACCGCCACATTAAGAACAAATAGTTTGAGGTTGGCCAGATGGTATTGCTATATGATTCAAAATTTCTACGCCATCCTGGAAAGTTGAAGGTGCATTGGTTGGGTCCTTATGTAATTTCATACATCCTTGATTTGGGCGCGTGCCAGTTACAAGCGTTGGATGGAACAAAATTACCTAGACACTTCAATGGGAGTAGGCTGAAGCCCTACTATAAATAATGCTTCTTGGTGTTTGTAAAGAAGGTAGTGTTTCCAGTTAACTTAGAATTTCATTTTATGATTTTCCTTTCTTGTATTTCCCTTTCGCGTTGTTGTTTGATCGGGCGCTGGTAACCTTATTACTTTTTGACTTATGACTGCACAGAGGACCACACCTCATTTTAGTGTGAGGTGAGGTGATAAAGAGAGGCATGGAGTTATTCTACAGGAGGATTGGGTTGGTAGACCATTTGAATTGGCCCTATTAAAAAGATGCATTAGGAGAAAAGAAGGCAGATGGATGGCAAAATAAGGTTACATTGGAAATCCACGTACAAGGAGAAAAAGTGTAAAAACATGAGGTAGGTGAAATCAATAATCATGAGGATGGAAGAGGTGCCTTTAGCACTAGTAACATGCACGAAAGAGTCTTTCGTCAAGTTGTATTGTTTGTGCGATGACGGAAGGTTGGAAAAGTTTTCGCAAGGATTGGGCGGGGTGGAAGCAGCTTTTACGAAAGGATTGGGCATGGGTGAAAACGCGTTTCACGGGAGAAAACTTTTCACGCAAGGATTGGGCACATGAGGAGAAGCACCAAGTCAGGTTTTTTTGGAAATGCCACATTAAACATGGTCGTATGGTGGTAGGTAGCCTAGCCTTAAATGCATAAAAGAGGTAAAAGCTATAAATACAAGAGTGAGTAGTTCATTATTTTTCTTTGCGAAAACAAGAAGAGTGATTTTCTTTCGAGAGCTAGGGTTTCAAGAACTGACTCATGCGAAGGAAAATCTCAAAAATATTAAGCACAATTGGTCCTTTAGATCTACAAAATAGAGCAAAAGTGATTCACGGGTGTGAGGAACATTTTGAAAGAGCGTCGTGATCAAAGGACGAAAATCAAAGATTAGGGTTTGTGCTCTAGGGCACGGGGCGCGTGAGGAAAAATATTAGATAACTCAAAAATAACCAGGAATGAAAGAAAAGGGTACAATGATGGCCATAAAACTAGTAGGAAAACCTACAAAACAATCCAAGAAGGGAAAGGGTAAGGGAAAAGAGAAGAAGAAACAAGAGGAAATACCCTTGGATATGAATGAAGAATGGTACTCAAAGATGCAATACCCAGATGGGGTTCTACTAGGGTAAGAGTGGGAGTCCCACATAAGACAGATGATCATGATCAACTACAATCATTAGTCAAGCATGATTGCAAAGGAGATGGCGCTAGAGCTGGTGCACCCAAAAAATAAATGAACACCTGACGGGTTGCCAATCTACAAAGTGGCATGGTCAAGGTGAAAATGGAGAAGGCAAGGCTTCTCCAACTTTACGAATTGCCATATTTTGGGAAGCCCAAGCACTTGTACCAATGGCTAATGACACGCATACATGAAGACTTCTTCGCTTCACAGGCACAAAATGCACATAACCCCCGAAGCATTTCACACTTTACTGTGCCTAAGTCAGTAAAGAGGACATGCTCATAGATGACCTTTAGGATGAGGCAATCAAGGAAACCATAGCATCCCAAAGAATTGAAGAAGTGATCAAGGTATCGTGGACGTTTCGGATATCGGTGACTGGAGATGAAGATGGTCACACACCTCATCTCCAAGCTAAATGGGCAAGAAAGGTGGACCAAGGTGAGCAAGCCTTGGTGAATGTCCTAAAGGTCACGTAAGGAACCGAATACAACATCTCCCAAAGACATAGCATGAGAAAAAATCATAAAAAGCGCAGAGAATGGGGGAAATATCCTTTTTGGAAGCATCTTGTTAACCATTGTGTTCTCAGAAATCGAGGTGTCGGATGCATCTAAAAAATTTGTGTGGGAGTACCCTTCTAAAGACCCTTCACCCGCAGCATGCATTACGTAAATACACATATGAATCAATGATAGGGTACAAAAGGCATGCTTATAAAAATGGTACACGCACCTTAGCAATGCATTCGGTGGCTGAATGGTAGATTCCTCGAGCAACTCCCCACAGAACCAAAGGAGAAGCAGAGTTCTGCCTACCATCACTTCGCATTGGCGGTGTTCATCTTGGTGGATGGTAGTTGGAGTCCATGGTGTAAAATCCCATTCTCGTTTACTACCCAATTTTTCCAAGTAGGGGTAAATAGGTACAAGGAGTCAAAGAAATTAAATCTAGAGTTGTCCACCCTTAACAGTGAACATAGGGAAATGAGAAAGAAGTTGATCTACCCAGAAAGCGCATGTCCGTTGAAAGATACATATCACAAGATGTGCACATTGTAAGGCCCATGACCTTACCTATTGCTGAGAGTGATGCTCCCAGGATCTACCTTCACATAAGGCCAAAGTTTGAAAAGGGTGCATATGTGGAAAATGAGATATCCATCCCAGATGACCCCATGGGAAGAAAGAAGCCAGCGCCAAAGCACAAGGAGAGGGAAGAAGAGGAAGAAAAAGGGCAGTGGAGAAGTAGAATGTAGATACCACAGGCTGAGTACCTACATCTGGAAGAAGAGGAGAATGGTGGTCATGGAGAAGACCCCAGAGCCTGCGAAGCCACCATCCCCTGAGGAGCCCTCAGATGAAGAAAAGACCGCATCCCCAACCCTAGAATTTTCAGCAAAGGAAGAAGAACAAGGAACGGAGGAATAAGAGTCTGAAGATATAGATGACCTGAACACCTATATAGGTGAGAAGGATGATGATGAAGGGGAAGAGTTGGAAGTGAATCAGGAACCATTGATGTCCATGATTCAGAGGAAGAAGGAGAAGAGGATACAAATGATGCTTTCATCTTTATAAGGAGGAAAGGTGCCCAAGGGGAGGAAGGTGCGCGGAGTAAAGAAAGGAGTGAAGGGGCAAGTACTAAGGGGCTAGATATGCCCAAGCTCACTCAGGAGGAAGTAAATGAGAAAGTGACAAGGGAGGTAGAGAAGATAATCAATACCTTGGTCGAAGAGAAGTTAGAGCGCAGTGCGGAGCTCGTACTCGGTGAGTTTAAAGAAGAGCAGAGGGAGAAGAGTGTGGGTAGCACAAAAGGCCCAACTCTTTCAGTAACTATTCCCAAGGGCATGCACACGGGAAGTAAATGCATGGAAGGGGGAAGAACAACAATGGGATACATTGATGACCCCAACAAAGTTTTACGCACATGTTTCCAAAGTACCATGCCCACCAAGGAGCTCACTGCCATGGAGTCCTTTGACCCTGAGGGTGGGTACCCACACACAAGGAAGATGCTATCATGGGTGTTCAACTCCCACCTCAACGAGCTTGAGTTTGATGTCAACCAAGGAGCGGTATTAGCGTTGTCCAAGGAAAGGGAGACAACCCCATTGTAAACATGCAACAACTATCATATGAGCAAGTGTGTAATGTGCTCAACAAAGTCTCTATGGAAATTGAGGCTAGGCTCTTCTATAGGAGTGACAGGTAAAAGTCTTGCAGGACTCGTTAGAGAATAAAAAGGAAGAAGTAGTGAAGCTAACGAACGACCTCAGCCTTTTAAGAAATTAATTAGTGCTCAACTACAGAGGGAGCTTCAGGAGGAAAAGTCCAGGGTATGCAAAGTTTCCAAGAAGGTGGAGCTCATCTCCCAAGCTATTATCATGAAGCACCTGGACCTTAACCCTCCCGTAATAAACTATGGATCCTCCTTGGAATGCCTAGAGGACTTGACTTGGATCCTCACCATGGAAAGGTAGCCTTTGGCCTTGGAGTCAACAGAGGAGGTAGTTGTGTGCTTAGAGAAGGAGGACAAGCTAAAGGTCATCGCGCTCGTGGCTGAATACAACAAGGTGCTTGCTGACATGAAAATAGCTGCACAAGCCATGGGGGTCACCTACGACCATTCATAGATCAAGACAAGGTGATAGGCATGCTACCGCCGCTGACAAGGCCAAGTCAAGGACTTTAGGGAAAAGAGTAAGGGCAATAGAGAAGAGTGAGAAAAGATCATAGCCAAAGTAGAAAAGAAGTTTGAAGCTATTGAGAATTGGCTGGTCTCAATCAAAACCCCCTAAAAGTGCTGCTCTATAAGGTCATCACGAGGAATATGGATGCCCTAGAGGATCACGCCAAGGAACTAGAGATTGTGGTGGAGAGCATTAACATGGAGGGGGAAGGGTTAACCTTCAATGAGGTGAGCACCTTGGTTGGTGATATTTGCACTAGAGCGCAAAGCATGAAGTCAGCTCCTGGAGTACACTAGAGGCCGACCTATGGTAAAATTTTCCCCTTCTTCTTCTTTAAGCAGTTTTCCTTCTATTCTTTCTCCCCTATTCTTTTCCAAGGCAAGGCCTTTCATTTTTGTACTTGCATTCTTTGAGAAGGTTCTCGAGGGTGGAGAACAGTGAAGTGTGGGGTAATGTTGGGCCCCTAATGTAGCTACCAATATTAACAAGCGTGTAGGCACGCATGGCCGAAGGAAGTGCACAAGTGAAAGCATGCAAGGTAGAATTCAAAAGGCTTCTTGGAGTACCAAGGACATGTGCACTGCGTGAAGAAAAATTTGGGACTTAGCCATTTTGGGTTTTTGGATAGAACACATGAAGAATGTGTTCTATTTGGATAAGGTTCCAGCCTGGCCACAGGGTGTCCTGGAAGGAATATACCTTGCAATAGGAAGATCCAAAAAGCTAATCATGACATAGAGAGGCATGCACCTTGGGCTACCCACACCTTGACACTTAGGGGCAGATATGAGGTTGTAGAAGAGTTTGTTAAAGCTCGATTCCTATTTATACACGCGCCCTCGAAAAGACTAGAGACACAAGTAAGGTAGTGAAGCTCTGCAGAATTACCGCGAGAACTATGGGATAATTGGGTAGATGATTCTAGGAAGGATGTAATGGGGAAATGGGGAATGTAAATTTTATTTTGTAAGCATACATGTATGGATCTAGATATGGTGCATGACTGTGGTCCGCTCTCTATGATGTTTTGGAGTAATACTATGAATGAATGTGATAAGGTTACCACTATGTTTATGTTAAGATCTCCTTCCTGTATTATCTGCATGTTTCCACTATGCTTTTGATCTTGTATAATCATGAACTTTACTTGAATGTTAATCTAATTATGGATTTACAACTTCCTAGTTCTAGTTAATTTTTTTACACACTTGATTACTATTATGACTGAAGGGGTGTAGAATTCGTCCTGAGCTCTATAACTTCTTCATGTTTGTTAAATCACTAAGTCAAAATCATGAAGTATGCCTTCCACTAAAATCACATAAAAGAGAGACTCAGCTCCCTCTCGTGTGCCTCGAGTGAGCACCCAACACCCGTTGGGTGATAGGCCGGTGTGCATGAGGTTCCCTTGTTCTTAGTGGGGTGCAAAAATGACTACACTATCATAAATGTACCCGCACATCCTAGAAAACCAAAATTTCCTTGTTTTGATGACATTATTGAATAAACATTTGTTGAATACTATAAAAATAATCATGAAAAGTCTGGAAAGAAAATATCAAGTAAAGGAAATCCTAAAACATAGAAAATACATAAAGGCCCTACTACCATAAAACCTATTACCAAATGCCATAAGGCATTTACAGAAAAGTGGAAGTTAAAACAAGTCACAACCAACATAGAAGAAGAAGAGGTAACATCCGAAGAGGTAGAAGAAATTTTTAGTCAGAGGAAGAAGAGAATCCATATACTCCATCACCAATACCTCTATAGGAGTAATCAACACCTTAGTTTTTAGAACAAGCACAACCATCAAGGAAACAAGACTTACTAAGAAGGCATATGGCTATTATGAAAATTCTTAGATCTCAACGGAATTTCCTAGGTTGAAAAATAATATGAAGCCAAGAAAGGAGGAGAAGAAATGGCCATAGTAGAATCTATAGGGTATTATTTGGATAAATGTTCCTTTGTACTTGAGGACACACCCATCTTCTCAAACCAAAGACTAGCAAAGTAATCCTAGGAGAAGATAGAGATAGAATAAACACACCGCATTACCGATATCTAGCAAGAAAGAGCCACAATAAAACAAAATAAACTTATAACTAAAATGTATTTTCATAGAATAAAATAGGTGGAGGAATTGATAGGACTATTAATTAAACAAAAGAATGAGAGAGAAGTTAAGTAGAAACCTCCACTTCCTCAAACACAAGATAAAAATAAGAAGAAAAGAAGTGAGAACTAGCAAAACAAAATAAATAACAAGAAGAGGAAGCAAATAAACAAAAGGAATAAATAGAGAAGATAGAGGAATAAAGAAAATTAAAATAACAACAAGAGAAAGAGGACATAGAAAAGAAGAAGAAAGAGGAAACAGATAAGATGGAGAAATAAGAAGAGGACAAGAAGCAAAAAGAAGAGAATGAAAAGAAGAGATAAATAGATGACAAAGAGAAGAAAGAAAAGGAAACAAAGGAGAATGAAGAGAAAACGGAGAGGGAAAAGAAGGAAAAGGAGGAAATTGAAAATAAATAAAAAGAAGAATAACAAAATTTGAAAGTGGAAAAAGAAAAAAATGATAATGGGTAAAAAGAAAGACAAGTGAAAGATAAGGAAGAACAATAGAAGAATACAAGAGAGGTATAAGAGAACAAGAGAAATAAATAACTCAAGAAACTAGGAGAACAAAAAAACAACACCATCTACACCAGCCACAAAAACATCTTCAAGTATGGTACCGTATTAAGCATTCCAGAGATTCCTTAGCTAGAATTAAACAAGAATTGCAACTAAGGAAGGAGGAACATCAATATAGTTATAGCAAGGGGTAATAGAAAAACCACAGAAGGATATAAGGTAAATTTGGACAAACTCGCCCCTACAAAAACTACTTATAGCAAAGTGTTAGAAAAATTTCCAAACATGATTGGATACAATGATGTGTTGAGATGGAACAAGAAATGCAAAATATACTATCATCCATTAAAACTACCACATATCAAGATTGCATCCAATCTAGAAATAGAGTTACAAACAGAGCAAGAAGTTGTATAAATATTGAAAGAAGATATAGTTCATCCGGGAGACATAAAATAATAAAATCAGCGCAAATGTTTTAGAAGATTACAAACAACAAATTCTTAAGCTACAAAAGGTGGATAACAAAGAGAGAAGGAAAGAAATGCAAACCGCGGTCACCAACTTAGAAATAGAGTTACTGAGTAATGTCGCAACCTACTACTCCTACGCAATATGGTGTCCCAATGAAACTCAATAGGAGAAATAAGAGCTTTATAAATTAGAACAACAAATCAATATGCAATCATCCGCATACGATATTAATACCTACAAAGATGGAGCACAAAGAACAAATCTTTTTGAACTCACGGAGACATATCAGACCAAGCAAAGGGCACAGACTAAAAAATTACAGAGATGTAAGAGTAAAGTGTGATGATGGATAGAGCTATCATTAGAATGCAAAAAGAGCTCGTAACCACCTAAAATCATTAGATTCAAATACAAGAAAACCAATACCATCCGACATCATTCACCCGATCCATTAGAATTCACAACTACAAGAATGGCCAAAATAAATAGATGCACATATAGAGTTGTGGTACACTTTCAAGAAAAATATTACCCCTCAAATTACTAAGTACATCCCCACAGCCACACCATAAGGAAGAGTAGGAGGTAGGGTTTCCCACATACCCAATCGGGTGAGTCAAGTGAGGGAACCTTTCCTTACATCATACATCTAAGTTCTTGGGAATTTGATGTTTTTACTCTCCTGCACTGGCATCCCATAAATCCAATCGGGAAAGTCGAGAAGGAAATATTTTCTTATGCCAGACATCTAAGTTCTGGTGGTTGATGCCTACATAGTATGTTTTTGGAGAAAACTTTTGGATGAAAGAACGAGGTTCTTCATCATTTTTTGTCTCAGGGATTAGACAAGGTTTAAGTCAAGGGATAATGTTGATAGGGTTCTACATCACATTTTGAGATAACCACAAAGATAAAGGTAAAGCCTCCAAAGACATGAAGTAGCCGCAAACCAAGGAATGAGCTGCACATAAAAGGTTAAAGATGCAGATAAAGGAGGAATCCGTATATAGAAGGAAGAAGCTGTGGTAAAATAGATAAAGCCACGGGATACAAAAAAATCAGCAAGATACCGGAACAATCCCCATTACACTGTAGGAAGCCATAGAAGCTAACATAAAGCCATGTAATGAAGACAATTGAATTCAAAACCCAACAAAAGCCGCCAGAGGCACGAATCAAAAGAACTGACTTTTGGATATTATGTATTTTGTATATTTATTGTAATTAACTTTTTGTATATGGGCGTATCACAAGAAATGAATATGTGAGTTCCATATTGAGAGAATTATATAAGGAATGAATTGTATGAGATAAAATGAGAAGGATATGAATGTAATTGAGACTAATGTAATGATTCATGAGAAATGAATAAAGATTGAAGTTTGGGATGAATTATGTTATGTGTTTTCTATTTTTGTTAATAGTTTAGATCCATTTACTTTTCCCGCATACATCCTTAACTTAAGGTCGAACGTCATAATCCCCAAACTGTTGTCGGGTTTAATTTCAACAAGCTACAACTCCTAAATTTAACCGAGTTACTACTCATTCTTTGATAAGCTTCAACTTATCTAGAAAATTCAACTCCCAAGTTTAGTTCAACTATAACTAACCTTTAGTGAGCTTCAACTCATAGGGAAGCTATAAATCCCCTCCTACTAAGCTACAACTTATACTTAAATAAAATTCTTGATCACATATGTCTGTAGCCTCAAACAACTCATAGTGATCTCTAAATTTTCTTGATTATCTTGTTTTAATCCTAATTCCCCTTTCTTATGATCATTTAATGACATCCAGGTCCTACATACAAGGATGATTTTATACAAAAATTCTTGACATACCTCAAACCTTCAACTTTTGTATACACCCTCACCTCCTCTCTCGATATCTTCAAGTATACTCTGTCTCTTCTCGATGGTCAAATTAGTACCCTAATCACATCTTGTTGTCTATTACTCAAATTAGCCAAAATTTAATCTTAGAGCATTAGATTCCCTTTTCAAGGAGGTTCAACATTCATTATCTATCTACATTTAACATATCAATCTCAAAACACCTTCATCTGCACTTGATTTCAGCTTAGAAACTTATTGTATTCTCAATTCTTCAATTACTTTCATACTTTATTCATGTTGTATCTTTTTTATACTAAAGACCATCACTCCATTAAAATTTTCAATTACTTTTCATCATCTCAACATACATCTCTCGCATTTCTTCTTAGAAACTCTCTATATTCTCTATTCTTCAAAATACAAACACGATTTCTCTTTGTTGTATCTTCAATTTTCAATCACTAAAACACACTTAGGTATGTTTCTTGTCGGCTTTCTCTCTTTCACACACATTGTTTTATCATCTTTACCCTTCTCATGCTCACCTTTCCGATTTTGTGTCTTACCTCTTTTGATTTCCTTCTTAGGTCTTTACCATGTCATCCTACATTTATGCATGGTCTCAATATTTTTTTTTCTCTTCTCATATACTTCACTTGCTCTTTCGATAGTCAATACAAAAACTAGCTAAGCATTGTTTTTATTATTAAGACAATAATACATACTTGGCCTTTCCACTTTCCATGTGCTTTCAACACCATATACACTTCATCATAAAAACATATTTTGGTATATAAGTTCATACATATTCACACCTTATCTCTCTTACATACTTGTTCAAACTTATCACGTTTTATACTCTTCAACTTCTAGCCTTTTGGACTGATTCACTTTTCTTGACCAAGAAAAAATGACCCTTCACCTTCTTGTTTGATCCATATGAGGAGAAAGGAATTTTTGTAACTAATGAAGAATCTTTGGCTTCTTCATGGGATTCTACTCCTTCGAATAGGACTAACTTATGACTCTACATTTCCACTAAAATTCCAAACAACATCTTAACCCTTCTTAGTGGTAGAAAATTGGTTTTGTATAGCCAACTGGATAGATTAACCACTTATATGACATGTGAAGAATCGAGACATTTTTCAAGGCTCCTTTTGATGCCACAAGGGAAATATTTCATATTTTAATTTTTTTTTGAAGCAATTCTACACTGTGATAAAAATTGTACAATTATAAAACACCGAATATTATAATATAGAAACTGAAATTATTCGGGATATGAATTACATTGATAGAGTTTACATTATATAGGAGGAAATTCTCCTTAATACAAGGAGTCAATATCAATCCTCAACAACCCACATATCTCTCTCCAATCCCTACAATCTCTCAAACTTATCCCTAAGATATCTCTCACACTAAAACAATTACGAGTTGTTCTCACAACTCACCAATAATAAAACTATTACAACTATATTATTAATATGAGTTTTATATACTCATTATTAATAATATTACATTTTATTTAATAATGTTACACAATATTTTGCTAACATTCAATCCCCTATTTTTAACATTATTAATTCCCAATATACACTCCCTTAATGTTGACATTATAGAAATAACAATCACACATCCTTTTATAGCTTGTCACTAACGCGTGCTCGTGATTTGGTTGGTTTTGTAGGTCAAACAACAACCTGAAACAAAGGATGGTTGTACAGGACAACCAACAACCTAAAACAAAGGATGGTTTTACAGGACAACCAACAATCTAAAACAAAGGATGGTTTTACAGGACAACCAACAACCCAAATATCATGTTGTTGCTTTTCCTTTGTGATTTCATCTATCCACTATGTCTTTCCTTTAGGGAATCATGTAGGACCCACTGCTTGCTAAATAAAAACTAAATAGAGGGAAAATTGAACATTGAGACCATGTTCCAGTTCCCCCCTCAATGTGAACATTTCACTTATTCAAATAGAAACTCTGAAATCATACTAAAAATCTGAATTAAAAGAGAACACACATACACACACACACACACTTCCACCACAAATTTTTGTGGCCCCATTGTTTGTGTCCGACAAGAGGTCATTGATTGACCTCCATCCTTTTTTTCCTCCATCCTCCATGAGTGTCGCTACTTACTCAAAGCATATTGGACCATGGAGATCAAATTTGCACCACATTTTGTTGATGCATATTCTGTAAATATTCTCTTTGCTTATAAAATTCCAAAGAGAGGATGCGGGGTGGCAAGCCACCAATAGGGTCAAGGGATAGCACCCCTTCCAAGGTAATCGAGGAAATTCCTGGTGCACTCCCTGTCACGAGACAGGAATGCTCAAGGGGAAAAGTCGCTAAAGCAGGACATATTTTCCTTCTTTGAATTCTTCAAAATATCATTAGAACTAAAATATTATTCATCTTATTCTCCCAAAAATTAGACATCGGGTAACACTGAAAATGCATCCATGAGGCAAAATTTTTTTATTTTTACAAAATTTGACTCTTTGACTTTTTGATAATGGACCCAAAAATACTGGACTTTTACAATGACTCAAAACTTACACTTGAATTTGAGAAGAAAACACTTGGCTTTGACACAAAAAATGACTATCAACATTTATAACAAACTCCACAAATGATTTTGATTCTTTTATAAACAATACTTGACCCACTAATTATAAGACCATTATAAGATGAAAATTTGAATAACACAAAATGACATACAAGACTTAAACTCACTAGTTGTAAAAAACACAACTTTGACCATATAACTATAAAAGACAACACAAAAATTAATTTTTAGAAACCACAATGGCTCTTAATATGAGACTTTAGGGACACAAATACAATAAAAACTATTGACTACTGCCTTTAATGACTCAAATTACTTATAGTGACCAAAGAAACAATGTAAGACAAAATGACATGACTCGTAATCAAATAACATGCGTCATACATGATTTCGTGGGAGCAAAGATCAAGGCGTGATTGATGTCTCAGTAACATAAAGACTAAAGATGGAAATGATAGCAGAATTTCAATATTGCACGCATTCTCGTTGAAGGATGAAAATTCATTGACTAGGGTTGATTTAGTAATAGTACACATGTGATGGATCCAATCATACGATTATTCCAATCATTTGATGCACAACTTCACTGCTCATTGTATCACATTCTACTTTATTTACCTTTTGGATTGATTTTATTAGTTCTAGAAACCTCGCAATATTAGACATTTATTGAAGATACCTCTTCATATTATAATGTCCTCAGGATTGATAATTTCAAGCATTGAATGTAGAATGGGCTTCTCTCCCATAACTCTCAAATCTTCTTGATGAGTTAACTACACAGTGTTGTTATAAAAAATAATTCTAACTCCCTGAAGATTTCAAAATATTAAATATAATCCTTTACAACATCTTAGGCAAATAGAAAATAGTCAACTTCGAGGCAAGTAATAACCAATTATTGCATGCAGATCTATATGGAAGAACTGGAAAATGCTTGTGTGAGGTAATTATTCTATAATATCGACATAACATGCAATGAAAAAATGGATCAAAACATAGCTGATCCCTAAAGAAATACACTCAGATATGAATATCTGACGCAATGTAATTGTAGTAGTCTTACCGATAAAAATACGGAATTGAATGGATACCCATGAATCCATGATGGGACTAAGATTTCAATGATGTTAGATCTAGGCAATAAGAGATCCACTGAGTTGTTATTTCTTCTGCAGACATCTTAAATATCAAGTCACATAAGGCATGAATTGAGTCATCGACTTCAAGACATTTCAGAGAATTGCGGCATAAATGTCCGTCAAATGGTGTTAACTTCCAACGTGCTCCTCAAACCTTTACACAAAGGTGGACATCCATACTCTGAGAAAGGTGGATGGCTGTCTAATGAGGCCACAATAATGGCAGTGACGTGGTGCAAGGAAGATTGATTCAAATCGATCCACACATGGGCTAATGCAAAGTGTTGCCTCTCATTGAAACTTTCTCATTTCTCTATCATGAACCAGCTCTGATACCACTGATAAAAACTGCACAATTATAAAACATCAAATATTATAATATCTAAAGTGAAATTATTAAGGATATATTATCCATGTATGAGATTACAATGTATAGAGTTTGATCTCCTTGATTCTAGGAGTCAATAGGCATCCCTCATATCTCTCAACCCCTTCCTAGAATCTCTCAAACTTATCCCTAAGATATCTCTCATAATCAAATAGTTACATGAGTTGTTCTCATAACTCACCAATAATAAAAATATGACAACTATATTATTAATATGATTTCTATATACTCATTATTAATAATATTACATTTTATTTAATAATGTTACACAATATTTTGGTAACACTTTGACAAATAATCGAGACCAAAAACATGAAGATTGTTTTTGATTCTCTCACTATCACGTGACTTTTGAAATTTCACACCAAAGAAAACATGTTCTTATATTTTTCAAGCCATACATTTTCCTTTTGATTGATTTTCATGAAGCTATAGGTTATTTGTACAGAGGAATTTGCATTGAAACATGAGTTCTAGGGTCTACACACACTGAATGAAAACCCCCAAGAAAATGTAAAGGAGAACACTTTGATGCTTTGATGAAACCATTTTATTATTTTAACAATGTGATTATATCCTATACATATATATATCTTCAAAATTTTAATAATTTTTATTGGATAGAATTCGAGATGCGACCATTTTCTCTTTTAAACCCTAGAATAAAGGTTTTGGATATGTGTGCCACCAAGGAGCATAAAATTTTTACTTTTCTGTCATTTTTTGATGAAATTAGGAAATTCCAATTGTTTTTCCCATGTGAGATTACTTTCCATCTTCCCCAATCATTTAACTTGTTTAAAACATTCCAATTTACTCCCAGAACTCACAAAAATAGTGCACAAAGTGACTAAATAACTTGACAAAGCTCTACATTTTGAGTTCAAACAAATGCTTTAGGGTTTAAGATGAACCTTAGGTTTTCATGGAGTATCATTGATCCCTTATTTACCTACCTCTTTAGAGAACCTAACACCACATTTACACATTAAAAATCACCTTTGTGTGATTATTCCCACTTGCACAATGGAGTTCCATTCATATTATCATTGTCATCAGTGTATACACAACTTTCTCTCATTATGATTTAGTATCCATGTTTGAAGCACTTATTTTATCATTATTCATACTTCAGGATGAACATGATGATTTCATTCAAGGTCTTGAGAGGGAGAGAGGTTTCAAGAATAAAGGATCTTCAAACATACCCTTGTATATTATTTTCTTGGAAAAGAAACACATAATGATTTAGAAACCAAATATTTGTGCTTTAACGCTCACTAAAAGGATAAACCAAGTGATCCATAAACTAAAAATTGATGTTTAAATGGGAGATAAATCCACTTTCCATTACAAACAACTTTGAGTATTATAACTCGACTATATCTTTCAGTTCACATGATTGAATGAGAATGCCTTGCAAGAGTGAGATGGATAGGTTAGAAGGACTATGCTTGGAGTCCATACTAGTCACCACTATGGTAGGTAGAGGACCTCATTAAGCTATGATCAATTTCACCACTTCAAAACTTGACAAGAAATCAGAATAACTCATTTCAACTCAAACACTTCAAGAAGAAAACCGGGAAGATAGAAATCTTGTGGTAGAATGCTCATAACTTCTCTGAAACTTAACCAATTTTACTCAAAAATTTTGCAATAATTCAGGATTGGAATTCTATAAAAAATCCATTCTATGATTTATATGAAGAAGGATCCATATTTTTTCTTGGGTGCTAATAAGACAAGCATCTCATTTTGTATTTCTCAAAGAACCAGTTTTAGAAAAACTTGCATAACTTTCACATACCTCTTAAAAACTTGATGAAATTTGGCATGAAGCACTAAAAGACACCTCTCTACACATTCCACATGTTTTTACCCATAATTTTTCTTGTATAGCTCAGGCCTATCTCATTTTAATGAACATACACTATTAGTCCTCAAGGAAAACTTTGGTGAACTTTTAAAATTTACCTCCATGAGCTAAAGTAAACCATTTTTATCCTCATACATTCCCTAAGAAATGTTCCTAGGATACTCCCATGCTTATTTGGTCTTGATATGACCTAAAATCAGCTCTTACACCTCATTAGGCTCTAGAACTAGGCCTAAATGAACTAGTTACAACTGTGACTCCCAACATTTGACTGTTACTATAGTCATGAAATCATGCACTTTAGACATTATTTTTCTTAGTCTCATACTACTATTTAAAAGGTTCTTGAGTGAAAAAAAAGTACTAATTAACCCCCTTTTTTTTCCATCTTATTTTATTTTATTTCATCATAACCAACCCTTTTCATCCACATGCCTAGTCTATTTTGGTCATTTTTCGTTATTTTAGCCTCGACTAGGGTGCCCAAGCTAGTCCTGGGGCACCTATGGGTGCCTTGGTCCCACCTAGGTGCCCTAGTTCTTTTCACACTTTCTCACCATCTTTTCAGCTCTTTCTATCCATTTCTCCTTCTTATATTTTTGGTGGTCAGCCATTTGGGGTTAATTATGAAATTATATCAAGAGAACCCTATAAATATAAAGTTATGAGACCATAATGAGGGACCTAGCACTATTCACTACTATCCTCCATCTAGAGTTGCATCCATCTATTGCATTAGAGATCACTTGCATCCACATAGCTCCATCATCAAGGCACAAGGCTAGGACATCTACATCACACTTCATAGGGGGAGATTTTATTCTATTTCATGCACACATTCTATTAAATTTTCTACATATAGTTATTGTTCACTACTTCACAAAGTGTGACTAACAAAAGAGAAACCTAGGGTATGTTCAAACACACTTGCACATAGAACTACATCGGGTATGAGATGTAGTGTAGTTCTCAGTTAGTAAGTCCACCATTGTGGTAGTTGAGGTCATTCGACCCCTTCATATGTATTTTTTTAGGGTTTGATGTTTGTTTTGGGGTCTTGCAGGTCTTTCTTTCATCTTGTATTATTGGTGACACCTGGTATGGGACATAAAATCTAATGTGACAAATAGCAATGGTTTTTTACCATCTCGCCAAACTAGTGAAGATCACTTTTAGATATTTTACACACACTAGGGTGCCCATTTTACATACCACAACACCCGTGGGTGCCCCAATCCTTCTCTAAGAACTCTAGTCCTGATAGATACTCCAAATTCATCCTTTTAGGAGATTCTACATAGTCGTTCCTACTTCAATATTCTTTAGTCATCTCGTGACACATACCCTAAGAGCATATGTTATTGATTTGAGTTATTTCCTCTTCTCTCTTACACATTAGGGTTTTAATTTTATTATATTAGTTTCTTAATTCATTTATATGCTTCTTTATTATGTTTTTATGTCCTCCTAGATTAGATTAACTAGCATACATTATTTCCATTTTTAGTTAATCATTTTGGTGAACTCGAACTTGATCTTCATAGTTAGGATCCTCATCTTTCCTATATCATGGGTCAAGTTTTTTTATCTAGTTTACTTAAGAGATATCCCAATTCTCAGGTTGTTTTACAAAAGTCCTTAGACGCCAATTATTTTGATGCCAAAGACGCCACCACATGAACTAAGTCTTATGCTCATTTTTATATTTAATGACCCTAGTGATCCTCCATCTAATCAACCTATATAGGGCTCAATTCAATATTTACATTCTTTGTTTTAAGATAAGTTTAAGGCTAAAGAATCCATGATCACATCTCTCAAATCTAAAATTCAGTAACTTAAGGATACTTCTTAATCGTATGTGTGTGATCCTTCTACATCTTATATGCAATCTATGTCCACTACATGTCATCTAGTTGAACCTCAAGACATGCCATTTCTTGAGCCTCTCATATTTGAGCATAATACTATGTAACATGACATTATTATTTAGCTCCTTTGTCATTAGTTAATCACTCTACCGCATACTCATTACTATTTTCCCTATCAATTAGTGAAATATCAAGGTCATCCATATTATAATTATCATCGAATCAATGGACATAATGACAACGATTGTCACACTTTTCCATGAATAATCAAACATATTGAGTGTCATGGTTTTATCTCATTCAATGCACAACATTCTATTGCATGCCCATCTACAACTGCTATACCATGTTATGTGGCTACTAGTGAGCCTCCTAATATTTCTAAGGAAGTTCTAGATGATTCTCTTATTCATTACATGCTTGATATTGACAATCACTCACATGTGCATAATGATTCTTCTCCTAGTCCAAAAATACTATAGTTTCATCACATTATTTTCCTATTTCGTTGTTGTTTCTTCTCCACGTATTAATGAGTACCATGCCACCATTTCTCATGCACATTCTTTGAAAAGACAAGCACTACCTAAGAAACCACCTATACAAACTAATACTGAACTTCTTCTTCCTAACACATATACAATACTACCAATTCAAAGTGCACAACCACCTCTCAAAATCAATCAACCTTCTCCTTTGGTAGCATCATCAATACCACCAAAGCTACCACCATTCAAGATTTCTTTCCATCCTACTCCACTTCTATTTCCTAATCATTTTGTTAAAGAAAATACCTCTCCACTCAAGTTGTCTGCAACATTACCACCTCAGCGTCCCATCACTTTTGTTAAGGAAACTACTCCCTACATTGATTCACTTAGTGTCTTTTTACTAAACCTCCATAGTTCATGCACACTTGGGGTATGACATCTAACACATTCCCTCCCCATCCTATTAGCATAGGTGCATCTCTCATCTTTCCATTTTCATAAAGCCCTCTTTCACATAGGCATACTCATCATACATTCTAGCATCATTACCCAATGAAACACTCTTTTTCTTCAATTCACACTTGACTGTTGAGGGATTATTACTACATTGAACCCCACATACTACACTATAGGACATATACACCACATCTATTCACATATCGCATGTCATACATCATTTTAGTTTTCATTGTGCATGTAACATACTACATGTATATCATCATATACTCTACATAATTTACTAGTATTCATTACATATGAGTCTAGCTTCATTACATCATACATAGTACATTATTAGTATACCTACATAGAATACATCACGCACTATACATTACATTTTTAAAAAAACACACATCTAGCATTGCATTCTACACACCTCATTTTTACACATTCTCTTCATCACAAGGTCATCTTTCATTATTACATATACTACATTGTCCTCTACGTGTTTCACTCACTAACCAATGATGCACCTTAGTTCCTTAGTCCATACTCAACTACAGAGGGTTTACAAATTAAATGGACCTTACACTCATCACATATTTCCTATTTGACCTTTCATTGTGTGACATTTCCATCTTGTTGGCATACACTTTAGGCTAAATCATTACCTATTCTATCATTTTGTAGTGTTATGCACCTTAGGTTACATCATCACTCCCTCTTTTCATCTTGTAGTGATATATGCTTAGGGCTAAATCATCATTCATCCATTCATCTTATAGTGATATACACTTAGGATAAATCATCACTTATATGTTCATTTGGTCTTGATATATGCTTCGGCTATAAGGTTCATGCACACATCTTAATTAGGTTGCATCTTTTCGCTACACCTACACATTCATCATAGTGCATTAAACACACACTTCAACCATTTCCTAATGAAAATCTCATTTCAAGTTCATTCTTGACAGTTGAGGGGGAAAACTAAATGAACCTCGTTGCATACATTTCCATTCTCGGGGTGCACGAGGCTCCTATCACTCCATCTTTTATTGCATTCCATCCATCCAAAACATACTACATAATATGGTTTCTTTTACTCTTGCTTACTTTTTCTTATTCATGGTCACTTTATTACACTTGCTAGTTAGAATACTTGTATGTCATTTATCTATATCATACACACATGAGTGTTCATGTGTTTTCTTATATGTGATCGTAGATATAGATATTTTACATGAGGCATGGATGCTCACCTTTTACCCTTCCTACACTGGTCCCTAGGGGCATCCACATTTTACTCTTACAAGTGATATTGTTTCATTAGGTACTTATCCCTTTTCATTACTTGGTTACACACACTTTTGACATATTGGTTATCTTCCTAACATGCTAAAAGGTGATTCATGTGTAACATTAGTTATGCAGGATATTTACTTCCATACTTATTTATACTTGTCTATCATTATTTTCTTCTTATATATGGTCATTTCCCTATGTTTGGTGTGCACACTTGTTTTTTTGCGGCCATGATGGCCTTGCGTGTCTTACGACATTGTGAGTGATGTCCCATGTTTGCAACCCACTTTGTGTGGCTTACTTGTCTTATTATGTGTTTATACTACTTTGTTTGGTAGCTTTTACACTATTTACGTAGATTACACATTGTCTTTTACATGCATGATTGATCATACTAATACTTATCTTTGGTTATCCATCCTTGTTTGTGCACACCTTGGTTTTTACCAAGTGCATTCCCTTTCCCCGCAAGGAATCATTATAGAGTTCATGTGGTTGGTCCTCTTTTGGGGACACATTCACTTATCGCTGATGTCACATGTGCCATCAAAGAGGGGGAATCATTTGGGATTTTTTACAGTCTATATAGCGTGTTTACACCGGTTCGAGTTTAGTGTACTTTCTACCCTTGCACCGTGGTTTTACATATAGCGAGTGATTTCATACCAGTCTACAAACTCCATACACATTGTCTTTTACAAGACATGATTTCATTAGCATTCTGGGGAGAAGTTAACATTTGGACAATACAACCGTATTCCTCCCAATAATTATTCTACCACCAACATCGAGAGAACCTAAAAACTAGGACAATACAGATATCTCTTCACATAGTTCAGGGAAGTAGTTAAAGGTTGGAGGACATAGAGCATTTCCTCCCTATACTTCTTCGGCCTATGGCGTTAGATCACCCAAAAACCCCGGTAGTATAGGATATCCTTCTACACCCTTTCTCTCAACATGGATCAGGTGCACATGTTCCATTTACACTTTTTCTTTTGTGTACTTTATATTTACATGCATTTTTACATACATACACATACATATTTTACATAACATTTTTACACGTATGTTATCGCCAAATAACTACACCCTCCAAATGGCCAGAATGTGAACATGACGTTCGGTGTGATTGGGTAACATGGGATCACCTCTCAAGTTGTGGGACTTTGGCTCGAGGTGAAACTCTAGATAAGTTCCTCTTCCTCTTTCTAAACTAAGTGTTTTACTACTCCTAATATAATAAAATGGTTATCTAGACATATGCTAACATTTTCATGGGTTTTAGGGAAAGATATTTGTAAGAAATGAAACTATACTAGGGATGGTGATGCACCAAATAAAGGGTGTTACTAGACTTAGGAAGGGTTTATTTTAAGAGGGTATTGTGCACCACAAGTCAACTTCACCTACTACAACTTAGAGAGGGTAACAGAATACCACAGACTAGGAAACATGCGTTCCCTTTGTTAAAATCAATTAGACAAAACAATCTATCAATCTTCTAGTGAAGAAGGATGAACTTGAGAAGGGTGAATAAGCACCACAACTCAACTACATGCAATACTCCACCACTTGATAAACATAGAACTCCAATAACCTACAATAGAAACTTGAACTTGCATAGTGTACCTGTAAGCATGAGAAAGGAACAAAGAAGTATAGAAGGATGAAAGGACCAAGATTAGTCACAAAACACACACTTTTATTACTTCAACAACATGCACAATGCATCATTACATTAGGAAGAGGAAATAGTTTCCATTACAATCTTGGAAGAGAGGCTTGAAAGTTCCCCAATCCACAACCAAATAACTTGCAAAAGAGAGAGGATTCTTAAAAAAAGTGGAAAATGTCTAACTGTCTAACTTGTCCAACCTATTGGAATGAGCTTCAAACTTACATTTATAGAATAATTGTGTAAGAAAGAAGAAGAAAATTAATAAATTCCTTCCTAAATTGAAGGTACATCATGGTTCATTCATTTGAAAAGTTAGTTAAACTACTTAACCCTCCATCATGTGTCATTAATACCCAATTTGACTTAATCCTATTATTTAATTAAAGGAATATTTGTATAAAATATTTAAATAATAATAATAAACATCATCAAGAATATTTTCATAAAAATATTAATTTAATAATTATTAGGTAGGACCCCCTAAAATCGGTTTGCATTAAAGGGGGTCCATGAGAAAAGATAAAAATAGACCTACTCAATGGTTGGCTTGCCAAGCCAACCACTGAGTTGGGCTCAATTTTCACAAATGAGCTTTCTCTCCACCACCATGACCATCGTTCATTCCTCCTCTCATGTACTCACCATCACTGAATAACTAGACATATTTCAATATCAAAAACCATCGTGCTTTGACCAAACTCACTTGGTCTTAACTCAACATTTATCCACGAGTCACTTTGTATTACTTCCAATCAAGCTCCTCTCCATAAGCCTAACTTAGGCTGAGCTATTATATTTATGAATTACTATCAACTCATGTTGATGTATCTCCGATCTCCCTATGCTTCACTACGTCGAGCTCCCAAAATGAGCACTCTATCGAGGTCTTCCTATTCTTACCGAGCTTTGTTCCCACCGAGCTCTGTGCCAAGTGAGATTCTGCTATGATATCCATCGATCTCTTCCACATGGTTTTGTCTCTAAACTCATTTTTTATGATCCTTCTCCTTCCTTCGGGCCTAGTTTCTCGCTATGGTCCGAGTTGCATTCAAACGACTTGATTTGGGCTTGTCTTCATTGGGCTCCACTCCACATTGAGCTCTTCGTCAAGTTCATTGTGATCAATATCCTTCTTATTTATCCATATTAAACCCAAATCCTCTATGGCTCAACTCAGATTCACCTCCAAATGACCCATTTTCATGCATTCAACTCGCCACAAACATAGATCTTAAGAGGCTCGCTCAACACCTACAAGCTCCTTCTAAGGTGCTTCCATCAAATCAACCTTTAACTGGGATATCCATGTTATTGATCCAAGATCCTCTATGAATCACCTTAACTCAAGTGAATGAGCTCTTAACCTATACCTATGGCATGTGTGTTTAACTCAAAGAGCTTCAATGAGCTCAAATCTATCATATGAGAAACTCGCCATAATTCTAGCTTAGAAGCTATTTTCCTCCATGTTGAGAAACTCACTCCACTCAATCTATCGAGCCCCCCCTACTATGAACCTCCTTTCATTTGTAAGTATCCAATCATATTGAATGATCATATCTCCCATTTACTACATAGACTTCATGGCATTTTTTGTATCAACCGCTTCATCCGCCTTGGATATCGGTCTAATAATGCACTAGTTGAATGTCTCGGCATCAACTTGATGTTCAAATAGGTAACCACCACTGAACATTTCCTTCTCTCCAAGATGCCTTATCATGAAAGGTCCATCGTATTTCCCACTTGCTGGAAAAACTCTTGGGTAAACCCGACATGTTGGCTCAACCAACTCAAGATCAAATCATAGTTTTCCATGAAATTTTTGTCATAGTAGTTGGTTATTTCAAGCATGGGAGTGTGACTTTATTTTTCCCATGCATAACATGGCTTCCACATTGCGTAATTCTAAAGTGGGGTACTCGGGTTTTAAATACCATTTTTCCCACGTATCATTTGGATACTTGGTTCTTGATATCTCGCTCTTCCCCGGCTCGAACCTCCTCATGCTCGTCTTGAACTCAGCTACTTAACTCATACCTAGCTCAACCTACAATTTCTCTGCCTTGTTATACACTTTATAATGTTATCCAAGCCAACTCACTGAGTCCCCACGTTCTTCCTCTCTACAACGAGTCTTGCAAATTTGAGCTACAAGTCGAGTGATTCACCTAGCTTGATGACAAGATCTTATTACTTGAGCCCATTCCACATGATTCAACTAGATCGATAAGGAGCTCTTCTGATGTGCTGCTAACTCATTGTGAGCTTGATCTAATCTTTTTGTTTCATCATGAGAAACTCATTCGTGAAGTTGAGCTAGCTCATTCTCACTGTTAGGTGGATTAATAAATGAACTCGAGCTTTATAATGTCTTCCTTAGCAAGTCTTTGAGGTTATATTAGCTCAAACATCATCAAAATACCTCTCCCCAAGCTACATTAATTACTAAGTTTTTTCATAAATCTTCACCCTACATGCCTCAATTCATTGATCCCACCTTTTCTTGGCTCGTTCTTTATTCCTTCCACCTATGAGCCCAATCCTGAGCTCTCCTCCTTCTATCCTTAAGCTCTAGTCCTACCATATATTAAGCTTCGGCTTGAGAATCCAAGCCACCGAATTGATCTTTGACTATTGGACCATCCATGGACCAACTCACCTTTGATCCTGGTAGACACTCGATTGCCTTAACATGGTTCTTAAGCTCTTCTCCCTATGTGTTCCAACCTCTCTCGTATCCTTGCTAAGCCTACCATTTTATTATTGTGAGTTTCTTAATGAATCGCCCCTACTCACCCATCTCGGCTAACTTAGTCACTTCAATCTCACTTGAACATATCCAAGTAGGAATCTCGAGTAATTCACTTGGTTCGATCCAAGCTCATTATTCATTTAACCTCATTTGATATGCCATTATAATAACATGACTTGGCCTTTAGGCTGATAAACTCTCATTTAACCTTGCTATAACCCTATGCGATGAATATATCTCGACCGAGATAATAGATTTCATCTCCCACCTTATGTATGATATCAAATTGTTGAGTAGCTCACTAAGCTGCTCGCCGAGTTGTTTGAACTCAAATCCCCGTTTGGGTATTTTCACACCTAGTTTCTTAAAATTTTGAATTTTCCTAGATTTTCTCAAATAATGAGGATCATGAAATGACAAAATGACCCCTTTACATATGAACAATAAATTTTGGCCAATTTTTCCCTTGTTCACTGGGAGTGGGACCTCGAAGCTAATTCTCTTGCTCTAAACATACTTCAAACCTCCAAGACACTGAAAAGGGAATAATCACTCAAGATGACTCTAAAACTACCTAGAACATTATGAGCACTTCTTAAATGCAAAATTTACTCGAAATGTCATGGAATTCTTCATGAAGACTCTTTTCCAGTTTTAGAGAACAATATGCCCCTATTTGTCCAATTTTTCCCCATGGGGAAAAATTTGATAACATTTTTGGTGACCTCTCGGGGATGATTTTCTAATAAATATGGTTGCAATAGCCTTCAACAATTCATTGGGCATGGATTCAATGTTGGCATCTTGAAATTGATATGATCTTTTGAGATATATCCCAAAGTATCCTCAAGCATTATTGATCTTGGACTTACATATAATGCCAAGTAGTAATTATATTGAATCTGATGAATACTTAGCATCTATAGAATATTGCATAGAGTTTTGAATGAAGTATTTTCTAAATTAGGAGTATACATAAACTCATTTTTGAAACTTGAACCTTATTCTCCTTAGAAACCTCCAAAGGTGATACAATGTGCAAGAACAACACAAAATACAACCACAAAGAAAGTAAAATAACAACACATAACAATGTGCATAAGAACTTAGAGGAAAACATCTAACTAAATTGTACATGGGGTGGAATGATCTCAAAAACAAGCTTTGAGATGTATCCCATTCACATTAATGGGAATTTCTCTCTCCATTGAACCTAGTTAGATGAAAATAATTCAACTCTTTACATCTTTTGATGATGTATGGCCCACTCCAAAGAGCATCAAACTTGTGCATGTTTTCCTGGTTTGGCTCTATCTTCATCCCATTTGAGAACTAAATCTCCCTCTTGAAAATTCATGTCGGATGCCTTCTTGTCAAAATATTTCTTAACTTGATCCTGATGTTGCTCCAAAGTCTTCATAGCCTTGTTTTGTACTTCTTCCAACTCCATGAGTTTAGCAAACCTAACTGTCAGAGGATCATTCTCCATAACTTCAAGCTGATGAGCTAACTCTAAAGAAGGTAACTCTAAGGAGAGCGGAATTTTTCTTCTCTTCCATATACAAGCATGAAAGGATAATTTCTAATGGCCCTTTTAGGTGTGATTTGATCTTCCCATAAGGAATTCTTAAGTTGTGTATGCCAAGTCCTCCTGTTAGTCTCCATTGTGTGCTTGATAATCCTTGTGAGGTTCTTGTTGCTAGACTAGAATTAGCAATCCATTTCCTTTAGGATAGTAATTAGATGAAGTCTTGAGATAGACTCCATTCTTAACAGCCCATTCACTTAACTTCATACCAAGAAAATCCATTGTGTTTTCTGAAATGACTATAAATGGAACACCAAACCTTGTCATTATACCTTCTAAGAAATCAAGAACTACCTTCTCATTATTCTCCTTCAATTCTATGGCCTATGTCCATCAAGTAAAATATTTCATTGTAATAAGGACCCATTTATGTCCATCACTAGATGGAGGATTAATCATTTCGATGAAATCCAACCCCCATTGAATGAAGGGTTGATCCACTTGAATTGGATGTAGTGGAAGAGATGCCAACTTTTGTTTTCCAGTGAAAAGGGCACATTCCTTACACTTCCTTACCCAGAGATGGGCATATTTGAAAAATATGGCCAATAGTAATCAGCTCGCATGATCTTGGTAGTAGTTTGTTCATGTAGAATAATTTCCTCTAGATAGGCCATTGTGAAACTATTCTAGTATCTTACTTACCTATTCTAGTCCCACACACCGAAGGAGAACACCATTCAAATCCCTTCAAAAGAGAACATTATCTACTAGAACATATGGAATAGACTAAATATGGAAAGTCCATCTTTGATTTTTATCCATGTTCATAGGATATACTCCGAGAAAAGGAAACTCTTCATTTTGGATAACCAGTCAACTTGATCATCACCTTCATCAGTGTTTAGGAGCATCACGTTCTCATCACCTTTTGATTCCATGTGCAGAAAGTTTTGACACAAACATTTACCTCTGAAAATTTTGGTAACTTTTATATGTACATCATACTCCATCACCTTTGTGATCCATCCAGCATGCTTTTCATTCATCTCTTTGTTCAGAAAAAATTCCTTAACACCTGGATGAGACACCATTAGATGAATTTTTTTGTTAGACAACATGTGCTTGAATTTATTTCAAAGCTTGAATAACCACAAAGACTTGTTTTTCAACAAATGAATATTTGAGCTCATAGTATTTGAGGGATTGACTAAAGAAATAAATTGGTTACTCCATCAGATCATCATTTTTTGGGTGAGGATACCTGAAATGCTCTCTTGACCTACAAAAGCATAGAGAATAAAATATTTATCAAACCTAGGGTTCACCAAAGTGTGGGATCTTGAGAAATGTCCATTTTTATGGCTTCGAATCTCTCCTTCCTTCCTTTGTCCATGAGAATGGCATATTTTTCTTTAGAATGGTTTTCAATGGTTTAACCAATGCTGCATGAATTGAGGGATGAATCTCCACATGAAATTTATGGTTCCCAGAAAACTATGGAGACCCTTCTTGTGACTTGGGAGAGATAAGGACATAATCAAATGAATCCTAGCTAGATTAATTGATATTCCTTCCACTGAAATAACATTCCCTAACAATTTTCCTTCATGTACTGCAAAAATACATTTCTTGGGGTTAAGTGAAACCCCAAATTCTCTACACCTTCGGAAAACCTTCCTTAGATGCGTGATGTGGTATTTTGCATGCTTAGAATATATAGTTATATCATCAAGGTAAACAAAATGATATTGTTGATTAGTCTCTTAAATTCCATGTCCATGGATCTTTGGAAAGTAGCCCGACATTGGACAATCTGAATGACATTTTGTTGTAAGCATACGTGCCCCACTTGGTAGTGAAAGCCATTTTGAATTGATTAGATTCTTGAACCAGAATTTGATTGTAACTTCGAATATCCATCGAGAAAAGAAAATATTTGAGCTCCTACCATGCATTTGAAGGATTTGATCCATTGATGAAAGAGGATAATGATCTTTCAATGAGGCACGGTTCAAGTCCCTGAAATCCACGCATAACCAAATCTCTCATGTTCTTCTTCCTTATAGGGACCATATTGGCTACCCAAGAGGAATGTTTGATAGGAAAAATTATACAGCCTCGATGAGTTTGGTTAGCTCCTTTCTCATTAGTGGCTCAATTTTGGGATTAATTGGCCTCTGTTTCTGATGAATTGGCTTAGCATTAGGATCCATTCGATGGTATGTTATGCTAGACCTAGATCAAAACCATGTATGTATTTTTAGCTCCATGAAAAATGTCATGATAATCTTGAAAAAATTGATGAAAGCTTCTTTTTCTTTGGGAGTGCATACTTTTCTATCTTCAGAAACTTTTCATTCACTACCTCGACTTCCTCAAAATATTCTTCTTTAACCACCATGTTAGAGATTTTTTTTCTTTGATCATCTAAATTGAAAATGGATTCTAGAGTAACTAAACCTTTTGGTATCTTGTTGCTTTTCAATTGTATGATTTGATCACCATATGATTCTTGCAACTTATCTTGATTTTTCACAACAAACTCTACTTCTTCTTGTAGGAAAAGAACAATTTGTTTGTCACTATAAAACACTTTCCAGCTACTCACATTATCAGGAGACTATAGGTTAAACCACCATTTTGATAGATTGCCACCCTTCTTTCATGATATCAACAAGTATGTTGTATTGTGAGCCAATTATAGCAAGCCTATCAGCATCTTGATTTTGATTTCTAGGAACCACGTGGATCCCAAAAGCTTCAAAATCTTCAATCAAATCCTAGATTCGGTTCTTGTATGATCTTAAAAGATAATTTTTGGATGTACTGTGTGTTGTCACTTGATGAACAACTAACTCACTATCTCCAAAAATAGTCAAGGCTTTGATTCCCTTCTTTTGAGCAAGTTGAATTCCTTACACAAGGGCCTCATATTCAAAACATTGTTAGTGCAACTAAACTACAACCAAAAATATGAGAAGTATTTATCTCCTTTTGGAGAAATTAGCATAACATTGGCACCATATCCATTCTTACTCCTTGAGCCATTGAAGAACAATTTCCACAATCCCTCAAGATTGCTTTGTGTTTTGACAAGTTGTGGTATGGTTGTTCCTTCTTCGTGAATGCAAGTATGTTCCCAATCTCATTTCTTTCAACAAAAAAAAAAAATTATTTCTCTACCAACACATCAACATAGGGATCGTACTGATGATCTCCACTCACTTCATTCATAATAGTATTGGGGACTTCTTCAACAAGAGTGGTTAGTTCATGATCAACATCTTCTTCTTTCGGATCACCGATGGTATAATTCCCATTTATAGGACTAGCAGTGTAGTGTTCTACATGATTATGGAATTTTGGTTTTTCCCTTATATTCAATTTGGTTATGTATCGAGTCCTGAGAATCATATGTGACCAATCATCTATTGATAACCACCCATCTTGGTAGTGAAATATTGTGATATGCAGATGGAAAAGAGAGGAGGGAGATCAATGACTGATATGTCTTGGGTGAAAGAAAAACTTGGGCATGCATGGATGGTAATTTGAATTCCTATTATAACTCTAATAGTTTTAATGGCTATGTCATCCAACTAAAATCCTCTTGCAACTGGCGCATATTGTATGCCTAGTACATCTGTAATTTGTTTGGGCATGACCAAGCTACTGGCACCAAAATCGATCATGTAATTATGTACCAAATGATCGTTAATGATCAGGGAAATATAGAATGGTGGTGGTTTTTTTCCTTAGGAATAATTTTCCCTTCTAGTTGACACAAACTCGTATCGGTTGTTATTCCATGACTTGATGATCCATTGGTTTTACCAAAACTATTCAAAGTCTCTCATAAAAAGTTTCTTTGAGAAGGAATTGAGAGTGCGTCCCACATAGTAACACTTAGGTTGGTCTTCTTCATTTGTTCTACAATATTGAAGGGAATTGCTCCTACTTTATTGATAGTTCTTTGGGCATTGGGATCCTCCTTTGGAAACTGCTTGTTGGGTACCGTGATGCCTATTGAAGTTATTTGGGCATTGAGATCCTCCTATTGTGTTTATTTTTTACATATTTATCAATTACCACTTGTGGCTGAATTTGTGAAGTGGATGCTTGATCAGATTTGGAAGGTTGAGATTCCATTGCTCTCTTTTTAGAATGAGTGTTTACCACCATTGATGAGGAATCTGTATTCAACCCGTAAAAATCTTTTTCTTGCCAATTTAGCAAAGTGGTTTCTTCAAGTGCCTGTGGTTGATCTACTATTTCCTGTGTAGATGAATTTTCTATTGGATTTGGAGGGGAAAATACACTTTAAACCATAAGGGAATAGCTAAGAACTCCATTGGGGAAAATATTTTGATTGTGTGGTTGAGAACAAGGATAACACCATTCGTAGTCTTGAACTAGATTATTCTAGATAGGTACTATGGCTCTAGATGAGATAGTAAGCAAGAGGGTTCCAAAAGTTCAAAAAGGCCTGACATTTGTAGCTTGACCTATAGTTTTATTTTGAGGCTTATTATTCCCTTGAAAATGAGAATGGTTACACTAATATCGCTGATTTTTGGCTGGTATGGATGATTATATTGAAATTGTTTCCTCTTGAGTGCAACGAGATTATTTCAAAAAAATTATAGTAGTGACTTAACTTCAAATAGGTCATTTCAAGAGGAAGGGGCATACTAATATGGATTTTTAGACTAATATAATAGGAGTAATGGTAGGATGATTATTTGTAAGATCTAGAGACAATGGCATTGGTGGTCGTGGAGCTATCTTTCTAGCCGGATTAAGGAATTCTCTACTCTTATGGAAACTTTTAGGCATCAGATAGTGTAGTCCCTCCCATGGACTAGATCATAACTTCTACATTGTTATTCAAGGTTCGTAGATAGTACAAAAATGCATTATTTGGAGAAGGTTTTATGAGTGTTGAAACCTATTCCAGGTCTTATGGAATTGGAAGTTGAAATCACTCATGTATTCTTGGGGAGCTCTCTTTATGGTAGTGAGTTGTTCTAGAAGTGACAGTGATCACTCTTGTCTTCAAACTATTTATAGAGCTTTTCTCCTAACTCATCCCAAGTGGTTATAGTACCAACACTTAACCCTCGAAACCATTGAAGTGTTTTTCCTTTGAAAAAGGTAGCAAGAAGTCTAACCGCAATGTTATCCTCCATGATATTATGTACTGCACAAATTTTGGCTACATCAAGAATATGTTCCACTGGAGTAACGTGAGTTTCCCTATGTAAAAGACTAAACTTTTTAGTGTCGTAATAGGTATAGGGTCACGTTGAGCCAACACAAGAGGACAACTTGCATTAAAAGGGGGAAAAACTTGATTCCTCGCCATAACAACAAGAGGTTGATTATTCCGGGTGGATTAAATAGTCCGTAAGGTAGAGGTGAATGACCCCTATGAGGTGATACTTCAACGGGTGATGTTGAGATGCCTCTTTTCCTTCTCTTTGGAGGAGACATGGATAGTTTGATATGCTGATAATTTCCTTTCTTTGAAGAATCTTTTGTTTGAATTCTTCACATAAGTTAACACACTGAGGTTTGAAATCTAGAGATATAGATTCGTCGGTCACTTTGATTTGTGCAAGTGAGAAGAGAAGTACCTAATCTTGGTCCCACAAAGCGTGCTAAAAATCTGTTATCACCAAATCACTACACCCTACAAATGGAAAAAATATGAATAGGACATTTGGTGTGATTAGGTAACATGGGATTACCTCTCAAGCTATGGGACTTGGGCTCAAGGTGATCCTCTAGATAATGTCAGCTTCCTCTTCCTAAAATAAGTGTTATACTACTCATAATGTAATAAAATGGTTATCTAGACCTATGTTAACATTTTCATGGGTTTTAAGGAAAGATTTACAATAAATAAAACTATACTACGGATGGTGATGTACCAAATAAAGGGTGTTACTAGACTTAGGAAGGGTTAATTTGAAGAGGGTGTTGTGCACCACAAGTCAACTTCACCTACTACAACTTAGAGAGGGTAATAGAATACCACAGACTAGGAAGCATGTGTTCCCTTTGTTAAACTCAATCAAACAAAACAATCTATCAGTCTTCCAGTGAAGAAGGATGAACCTGAAAAGGGTGAAAAAACACAACTCAATTACATGCAATACTCCACCACTTGATAATCACATAACTCCAAGAACCTGCAATAGAAAATTGAACTTGCATAGTGTACCTGCAAGTATGAGAAAGGCACAAAGAAGTATAGAAGGATGAAATGACCGAGATCAGTCAAAAACACACACTTTTATTACTTCAACAACATGCACAATGCATCATTACATTAGGAAGAGGCAATATTTACCATTACAATCTTGAAAGAGAGGCTTGAAAGTTCCCCAATACATAACCAAATAGCTTGTAGAAAGAGAGAGGATTCTTGAAAAATGTGGAAAATGTCTAACTTTCTAGCTTGTCCAACTTGTTGGAATGAGCTTCCAACTTACATTTATAGAAGAATTCTATGAGAATGAAAAATAAAAGTAATAAATTTCTTCCTAAATTGAAGGTACATGATGGTTCATTTACTACAAAGTTAGTTAAACTACTTAACCCTCCATCATGTGTCATTAATTCCCAGTTTGACTTAATCCTCTTATTTAATTAAAGGAATATTTAAATAAAATATTTTAATAATAATAATAAACATCATTATTAAAATATTTTAATAAAAATATTAATTTAATAATTATTAGGTAGGACCCCTAAAACCGATTCGCATTAAAGAGGGGGGTCCATGAGACAAGATCAAAATAGACATACTTGGTGGTTGGCTCGCCGAGCCAACCACCGAGTTGGGCTCAAGTTGCTCGACGAGATTTCTTTCCACCGCTGTGACCATCACCGAGTTCCTCCTGTGTACTCTCCATCACCGAATAACTTGAAGTCTTTCAATTTCCAAAACCATCATGCTTTGACTGAAATCACTTTGTCTTAACTCAGACTTTATCCATGAGTCACTCCATAATACTTCTGATAGAGCTCCTCACCATAAGCCCAACTCGGACAAGCTATTATCTTTATTAATTACCGCTAAATCATGTTGACATATCCAAGCTCCCTATGCTTCACCACATTGATGTCCCAAAATGAGATCTCCATCGAGATCTTCCTATTCTTACCGATCTTCTTTCCTTTGACCTCTATGTCGAGTGAGCTTCTACGCCTAGCTCCATCAAGCTCTTCCACATGGGTTTATCTCTAATCTCATTTTGATGAGCCTTGTCTTTCCTTCAAGATGAGTTGATTGCTATGGGCCATGCTACATTCAAACGTTGAATCAATATTATCTTAATTGGGTTCCACTCTGCATCGATCTCACCACCGAGTTCATTGTGATCGAGCTCCTTATTATTTCTCCATGTTGGACCCAAATCTTCTATTTATCTACTCATATTTACCTCCAAATGACCTGTTTTCATGCATTCAACTTGCCACAAACATAACTCTTAAGAGGCTCGCCCAACACCTACAAGATCCTACTGAGGAACTTCCATCAAATCAACCTTTGACTAGGCTATCCATGTTATTGATCGATCTCCTCTATGACTTGGATTATCTCAACAGGTGAACAAGATCTCAACCTATATATGTGGCATGCGTGCTTAGCTCGAGAGCTTCAATGAGTTAAATTCCATCATATGAGCAACTTACCATAGTTCTGGCTCAGAAGATCTTTTCCTCCGTGTTGAGTAACTCACTCTACTCAAGCTTTCAAGCCCCCTACTATGAACTTCCTTTCACTATAAGTTTCCAATCATATTCAATGATCGGATCTCCCATTTACTACGTGGACTTCATGACATGTTTTTATCGACTTCTTCATTTCCCTAGGACATCGGTCTACTAACATACTAACTGAATGTCTTGGCATCCAACTCAACATTCAAATTGGTAACCACCATGACAATTTCCTTCTCCCCAAGATGGCTCACCCAATGAGGTCCATCGTATTTCCCACTTGTTACAAAAAATCTTGGGTAGACTGACATGTTGGCTCAACCCAACTTGGAGATCAAATTGTTGTTTACCATGAAATTTTTCCCGCAATGGCTATTCTATCTTGGATTTCAATTTTTTTTTCCCATGCAAGGTATGGCTTCCACACCACATAAGTCCAAAGTGGGGTACTCGGTTTTATAATACCAATTTTCCCACGTATCATTTATCAAATTGGCTCTTGATATCTTCTCTTCCCCTTGGCTCAAACCTCCTCATGCTCTGCAAACTCGGCTTAACTCAAACTCTCGGCTCGACATATGAGTTTTCTACCTTGTCATGTACTTTGTAATGCTAACTGAGCCAACTCACTAAGTACCCTCATTCTTCCTCTCTACAATGAGTCTTGTAATGTCGAGATATTCACCTAGCTTGATGACGAGATCTTATTACTCAAGCCCATTCCACATGATACCCATACCTTGGTGATGATATCTTCTAACGTGCTCCTATCTCTATGTAATCTCAATCTTATCTCCCGCTTGTTTCATCGTGAGAAGCTCATTCGTGAATCCAAGCTAGCTCATTTTCACTGTCATTTTGATTAAGAATTGAACTTAGGCTTTGCAATGTCTTCCCTAGCAAGTATTTGAGGTTATATTACCTAAAACATCATCAAAATATCTCACCCCGAGCTACATTAATTACTGAGTTTCTTTATAGAGATTCACCCTACATGCCTCGGTTCATCAAGCCCACCTTTTCTTGGCTTGTTACTTATTCATTGGACCTATGATCCTAATCATAAGCTCCCTCCTTTTTCCTTATGCTCTGGTCCTACCATATATCGAGCTTCGGCTTGAGAATCCAAGCCACCGAATTGATCTTTGACCTATAGAGCAACTCACCTTTGATCCCAATAGACACTCAACCACCTTAACATGGATCTTGAGCTCTTCTCCACTATGTGTTCCGACCTCTACGTATCCTTTCTAAGCCTACATTTCATGTTATGATTTTCATAATGACTCGTCCCCTACTCATCCACCTCTACCAGCTCAATCACTTCAATCTCACTGAACATCTCCAAGTAGGACTCTGAGCCATTCGCTTGGTTTGATCCGAGCTCGTTATTCATTTAACCTCATTTGATATGCCATTATAATAACATGACTTGTCCTTTAGGCTGATAAAATCTCATTCAACCTTGATATAACCCTACACAATGAATATAGATCAATTGAGATAATAGAGCTTAGATTCCACCTTATGTACAATATCAACTCGCTAAGTAGCTCACTAAGTTGCCATGGAGTCAGATGAACTCAAAGCCCCTGTTTGGGTATTTTCACACCTGGCTTCTTAAAATTTTAAATTTTCCTATATTTTCTCAAACCATGAGGATCATGAAATGAAAAAAGGACCCCTTTACATATGATCAATCAATTTTGTCCAATTTTCCTTGTTCAACTCTGGGAGTGGCCCTAGAGCCAATTCTTTTCTCTAAACATACTTGAGCCTCCAAGACACTAAAAAGGGAAGAATCACTCAAGATGAATCTAAAACTACCCGAAACATTATGATCTCTTCTTAAATTAAAAATTTACTTGAAATTTCATGGAATTATTCACAAAGACTCTTTTCCAGTTTTAGAGAACAATAGGCCACTATTTGTCTAATTTTTCCCCATGGGAAAAATTGGATAACAACTTACTAACATATTTATTTGACTACTTGATCGTTTTCTCCTAGTAGGTTTTTTTGTATAAGAAACAAATAGTTAAATTGGGGCAACAACAATAATGGCATCAAGAACAAAACTTCATGATAGCACACACCATACTAACCATGCAAGTATATTACAAACATCAGCATTGTTGAATATCAAAAACAATAAGAGGAGAGGGTGAATCAATTCTAATTACAAATAAGGTCCTATCAAACTTTTTTTTTCTTAATTCTAATTAGTACCGACTATGAGCACAAGAAAGAGCTTACAACACACTCCTTAGATGAATGAGACACAAGTTTATAGTGGGAAACCCAAAAAGGGAAAAACCCACTTCTAAAATAGCCTTTTTATTTGAACACCAATTATTCACTTATTTACCATGATAAAATAACAACTTGATCTATGAAGCACCAATTTCTGATACCACCTAGCACTAACTAGATGAGAGATTGAGCACCCACTCACTGATAGAAATAAGAACCTACTTCTCCTAGCCTAAGCACCTACTTAGAAAATTTAAGAGTATACAAATGACCATATAGTGACAATGTTGTTTTTCAATAGATCATGGACACCTTACTTCATCAACTTGCAATGCACATGTTTTCCTAGGTTTGCACCTTGTAACTTGATGTTAATTTCATTTGTTATATCATACTCTTCATGATCACTAGTTTTTTATTATTTTCCTTGAGCACATGATTCTCTTCTTCATGTTCACAGTCTTATTATATACATCATCTCTTCACATTCTTCTTGTATTATGAATTCACTCCATCTTTTGGCTCACAATCTCAAGCAATTCATTTTTCTTTTTTGTTCTATGTTTCTTAGATCTGGAAAAATTCAAGGTTTCTACTCATTCTTTGTTCATACTTCTCACCCTACATTTTCGTATTCTCATTGGTTATTCAAATTCTCATTTCATACACCTTTTCTTATCTTTATTTTTCCTCTTCAACTTACTATATATCTCGAGTTCTTTTTTAGTAGTCAAACTAACTCGTCAGATATATTTTTACAAGCTTTGTCTGAACAATGACTCTTCATTGTCTTAGACCCAATTAATTACCATGTCCTTTGAGTTTTCTTAGGAGTTACACAAGGGTGGATATTCAAATTCCTTATTTGAGTTAGATAAATTCTCACGCATTTTGAGATTCTTTATATATCAAAGGACTTCATGATATCCACTTTACATAATGCATCCACACATGTCTTGTTTTGGACTATTGGATAAGACAAGTTTAAACACTTGATTTCAAGAAGGTAATGCCTGACCTATACCATTCAAGATCCTTTTCCAATTTAATTTTTTTATCCATCTGATTCAACTAAATTTGATATGTCACTCATATTTTTAGAGGAGGAAAATAATGAAAGAAAGTTTAAATGCACTTTTGTAATTAGAACACTACTTTGACTTAAGGTAGTGAATTTCATGACTCTTACAAAGTGATTCCTTGACCTCAATATAAATGAGTCCCATTCAAACACCAAGAAAATTTTCCACTACATGCTTACCTTCCTTGGATCATGAACTAGTCAAGAATTTGGCTTGGAGTTTAGTAAATTTGAGCAATTGTGAATAAATGAACCTTTACCAAAGATTAGGCACGACCTTCAAATTTTCTATAAATTATTTATTTTTGCACACCCAAATATTCGATCCCAAATAATTTGCATTTGCTTAATGTTAATCCAAAAGAGTGTGGTCCAAATTTTATAAATGTTTATTGGTGAATTTGAGAGATTCAGAAAAAAAGGTTTTGGGAAACCCTAGTTAAGAAAAATGAAAGCAGTGAGGCCCAAGAGGGTGATAAATTTTATTTCTTGCACCATAATGAATGAAATTCAAAATTTTAAGATTTTTCAGCACTTTGTGAGAATCCCACACCTTTTTCAAACACAATTTTTATGCAAACTCATCTATATGCTTCAGTGATGACGGTTTTCAATGTTCTTATTTAGTAAGGAGTAGTAGGCCTTGTTTCAATAACACTTCAAACTTATTTTTAAATTAAAGGACTTTTCAATGCCTTTAAAACATGAAAATGATATTCATGACAAATTTTGTACCACCTTGAATTCATATGTGTTACATTAGATCATCATTTCCATAAGCTCTCATTGTTTCTCCGAGTACTTGTTTCCAAAGAGCTCTATCTTAGCCAAGATTGATAGACCAACACCTTCTTATGCCCAACAAGTTTATACCACTAACGTATAAATATTCTTTGATCACTATTAATAATGGAAATGATGATTGGTAGCATTAGATTAAGAAGAAGAACTCAGAACCGTGATTTCATACTGTTGAAACAAGATTTCTTTACTACTTTCCAGAAGATGCATGGGAGATTTCATAGAGATTGAAACATGATGTCTTAAAATCTACCTATAAATCATTTCACCTTGTCACACATATTTTTGGAGAACTATGGATATTATTAGAGCTCTTAATGCCACCATTTCACCATTGTTGTATCTTAAGAAAAAAATTTACCAGTTGACTTGAGGAGGATCACACTTGTTGTTCTACATTTTATGGAGAAATGACATGAAGGAATCACCTTTTCCCATTGTACTATTCATTAACATGGCTTTAGGAGATGATTAGGAACCATTTAGAACTTTTAACTCTCAAAAAATTTATTGAACAACATTAGAACTCAATTTAGTCTTGATTTGCTCAAAACACATGTTAGGAATGTGAAAAAAGCTACCTCTACGAAAAATGCTCATATCTTTTCAATGACAAGTCCAAATGACTTGAAAAAAATTTCAATAGTTAATTCTCATATTATTATTACAAAAATCCTTCTATGATTTATTTTAAGGAGACAATATATTTTTTCATGACTGTTAAGAATCCAGGCAGCTCAAAATGATCTTTTCAATAGACCAGTTTTGTAAAAACTTACACAACTTTCTCAAATGACCTCTTGAGGACCTAAAATTTTACATGAAGCACAAGGACACCTTCCTTCATCATATCCCATGATTTTTTTGATAGGTATAGCTCTGAAATTTTCTAAACCATCTCATTTTCATGGAAGAACAATTGGGTTCCCAAAGAGCAATTTTGGCTAGAAGTAGCATTTTTCTCCAAAACCTATTTCTTGAATTTCTGATCCTTAAAATGAGTTCATTTATCTATTATACACATGTTCCAAGAATTTCACTACTTCAATTTATACCACAGAGACTCACTTGACTCCCATGCTCTTAAAGACATAAATTTGGCTTAGCATGAACTAATAAAACATCAGCACACTATGACTCCAAAGACACACTTATTTCCATGATAAAGAGACATTGGGAAAACCCAAATAAATCAATGACAACCAGACCCAAAGGTGAGAAACAAACTCCCCTTTTTCATTGATGTCAACACCCACACAAGCCAAGACAAATTGATGAAACATGACAACTCACATGACAACCAATAGCATATACATATTTCCTAGGTAGATATTCTCCCCTTTAACATCCATGACAAATATGGGACACACAAAGAAATGACAAGTAGAAACACAAAGCAAATATAGGCTTCCAAGATATATCCCCCGAGTTTTAGGCATAACTTAGACAAGACAAACACCATGCATGACACAAGATCATTTAATAATGTAGAAATGAATACATACCTTAACTGATCAAGTAAATAGCTGCACCAAACATGATGGAAATAATTTCATGAATATCACCATGAGCTAGTAGACTAGCTCCCCCTCTCTTGAAGCTCTTTTTGGCACATTACAGGAGCTGATTTTGTAAGAATAATGCTCCCTTAAATTGTCCAAGATCTCTTAACTAGTAAGAGATGGAATGAGTCTTAATTCATCCCTGATATGCTCAAATGTTGCCTTTGGAAGTTTCTTTGTCATAATGTCTGCAATCTCTTCTTTTGTGCTCACATACACAAGATTAATCTTCTTATCATTTACTTGTTCCCTTAAGAAATGAAATTTGATTGGAATATGCTTTGTCTTTGAATGGAACACTAGATTTTTAGAGACACTAATTGCACTAGTGCTATCACAAAACAAGGGAGTTGGTTCATCAAATTTTACCTTGTAGTCTTCCAACATTTTCCTCATCCAAAGAACCTGAGTGCAACACATAGCATAGCTATGTAATCTACTTCACAAGTAGATAATGCCACTGAAGATTTTTTTTCTTAGCCATGACACTAGACATTTTCCAACAAAGAAATCTCCACCACTTGTGTTCTTCTGTCATCAATATTTCCAGCCCAATCTGCATCAGTGTATGCTCTTATATTGAAGTCTTTGCTTGTAGGATACCAAAGGCCATACTCTAAAGTTCCCATGAGATATCTAAGTATCCTCTTAACTACCTTGAGATGTGTCTCTCTTGGGTCTTCTTGAAATCTTCCTACTAAACCCACAACTTGCATTATGTCAAGCCTTGATGTAGTGGAATAAAGAAGGTTTCCTATCATAGATCTATAGAGTGTTTTTTCCACTTTAGGTGAGTCATATTATTTTCTTAACTTGCATCCTACCTCCATTGGTGTGCTAATAGGTCTGTAATCTTCCATTTTGAACCTTTTTAGCATTTCCTTGATGTATTTAGCTTGAGATATAAATATTCCTTGATCTGATTGGTTTATATGAAGACCTAGAAAGTATGAAAGATCACCAAGCATAGACATTTCAAACTCTTTACTCATCACATCAGAAAATTCATGAGTCATCCTTTCATGATCCCCTCAAAAAATGATGTCATCAACATAAACTATGACAATTAGCAGCTTGTCTTCTTCTTCCTTTATGTAGATATTGCTATCAGCTACTCCCTTTCTGAAACCTTTCTCAATAAGATAAGCATCCAACCTGCTATACCAAGCTTGTGGGGCTTTTTGAGCCCATACAAATCCTTTTTCAACCTGCATACATAGTCCTTGTCTTCACTCAAAGAGAATCCTTCAGGATGCTCAATATACACTTCCTCATTTAAGTTACCATTTAGAAAGGAAGATTTGACATCCATTTGAAAAATTTTAATCTTCCTATGAGCTGCATATGCTAAGAATAATCTGATGGCTTCCATTCTTGCTATAGGTGCAAAGGTTTCATCAAAATCAACTCCTTCCATTTGTGCATAGCCTTTACACACAAGTCTTGCTTTATTCCTTGTCACTTCACCTTTTTCATTCATTTTATTCCTAAAGACCCATTTTGTTCCTATGACATTCTTGTCTTTTGGCCTAGGTACAAGCTCCCACGTTTCATTTTTCTCAATTTGATCAATTTCTTCATTCATTGCATCTATCAATATTGTTCATTGCATGCTTCATCCACATTATTTGGTTCTATCATTGATAAGAGGGTTGTGTTTTCATTATTTTTCTAACTTTTTAGCCTCCTTCTTGTGAGCACACCACCTTCTTTACTCCCTATAATCTGATCTGCAAGATGGTCTCTTCTAACTTTCCTTGAAGGTGCCTTAGTATCATGCCTTTCTTCTTCTTCTTCCACTTCTTCAACCTCTTCATGTGTTCCTCTTATTTCATCATCATCATCATGATTTTCAATGGTATGTACATCATTTTCATGGTTTTCCTTAGGCTGATTTCTAATTTTTGAGGGTTGAGATTCATCTATTTTTACATTTGTGCTTTCAACCACCTTCTTAAGCCTCTTGTTGTAACATCTGTAGGTTACACTAACTGATGAATAACCAAGAAAGATACCCTCATCACACCTGGAATCAAACTTGCCCAAATCTTCTTCATCTCTCTTTATGTAGCACTTGCTCCCAAAAACTCTTATATGCTTCACATTAGTTGGTCTTCCTTTCCATAGTTCATAGGGTGTTTTGTTGTTGTCTACTCTTAGTTGAGATCTATTTAGAATATACATAGCTATACCTACTGCTTCACTCCAATAGCTATCAGGAATTCTAGATTCATTCAACATAGTTATGCTCATCTCTTACACAATCATGTTCTTCCTTTCAACCACACCATTTTGTTGTGGTGTCCTAGCAGCTGAAAATTGCCTTTGTATTCCATGTTCTTTGCAATAGTCATCAAACTCATTAGACCAAAATTCTCCACCCATGTCGACCTCAAGCATTTGATTTTTGTGTTCTTCTCATTCTCCATAAGTGATTTGAAATCTTTAAACTGTCAAATGCTTCTGATTTGTTCTTTAGGCAAGCTACCCATGTCATCTTGGTAAAATCATCAATTAGAAGCATGAAATACTCATCACCTTGCATACTTGTAGTTCTTGTAGGCCCACATAAGTCTATATGAATCAGCTCCAAAGGTTGAGTAGTTGAATACTCTTTTGATTTGAATGTCCTTCTTGTTTGTTTTCCATGTAAACAAGCTTTACACATAGAATCTGTTGGTTTCACAATTTTTGGCATATTTCTAACTCCCTCTTTAGCACTCAATTTCATAATATTATCAAATAATGTGTCCTAATCTCTATGCCATAACCAATTGTCATCAAGTTTTCTTGTAAAGCACTTTTCTTTGTTTACCTCTTTGAGCACATACATGTTATTTTTTGTTCTTTTTTCCTTTCCAAATTTCTTCCCTATTTTTCCATCAATAATCTTACACCCTTTATCATTAAAAATCATATTATAGCCATGTTTGCACATTTGGATAACACTAAGCAAGTTATGTTTGAGACCTTCCACATACAACACATTTTCTGTAACAATTTTTCCATTGTCAAGACTAAGAGTTCCTTTTCCCACAATATTTATAGAATTATTGTCTCCAAATCTAACAGCCCTGAAGCATTGTTTGAAAAGGATATGAACTTGATTTTATCCTATCATGTGACTGGAGCAACCACTATCCAAATACCAAATCATTCCTTCATCTTGCACATGAAAGGTAATTTGAGCTATCATACCATTTTCTTCTTTCTTGTTTGATTTATCTTTCACCACATATATCCACTTGCTTTTTTTGGGTGTTTGTAAGCTGCACATACTAGATATATGACCTTCCTTTTGATATTTCGACACACGGGATTATGATTAACTCTCATATGTTGCAAGTTATAATTCCTCCTACTACCTCTAGCATTTCTTCTACACTTTGAAGCTTTGTGACCAAATTGATTACATGAAAAAAAATAGCCATAGAAGGAATGAGAGTACCTCATAGCATATATGATTCTTGGAGAGTTTTTCCTTCTTCTTGCAGATTTAGTGGCCTCCTTATTCATGGTATATGAGACACTTGATGCAGATTTCTCTTCTTTCTTCTTTGATGGTTCATCTTCCTTATTCTCTTCCTTGAAGCCAATACTTGTTTTGTCACTTATATCCCTTTGAGTGCTTAGGATGTTTGTTAGAACATTTGAGCTCCCTTCTAGCTTCTCATACATCTTGAGTTTTCCATTTTCCTATTCTAATTCAGCCTTATGAAGTTCTAAATCTGATTTCAGCCTTTGACATTCTTCTTCCTTTGCTTTGTAGGATTGGGAAATATTTTCCATATGATTTTCAAGCTCCTTGAGTTCACTCATTTCCTCTTCTTCTTTTTGGCTTTGTTTCTTTTCAAAAATTCTGATTTGTTCTTCATAATCCTTTAGGGTGCATTTTAGCTTCTAGTTCCTTCTCCTACAAATTTGAGTTCTTCAAGAGAACTTACCAATTTAGCCTCTAAATCAACTTGTGCCTCTTCTTCATCTGAATCTTCATAGCTGCCCACATTTTCCCTTTATTATTGCATTCATTTGAGATTTCCAGAGCCATAAATAAGGTTTCACTTTTAGTTCCATCACTCTCACTTTTTGAGTTGCTTGAATCACTTGATTCTAAGTCACTTGAATTTTCTTTAGAGTAGAAGTTTTTCTTATTCTTGAAATACTTCTTCTTGTTTCCCTTCTTCTTATAGTCCATATTTTTCTTACCATGTTTATGATCTTCTTCTTTACATTCAAACTCAACCTCCTTATTTTTGTTGGGACATTTAGCTGCAAAGTGTCCTACTTGACCACAATTAAAGCATTTGAAAGGAAGCTTACCTTTATATTTTCCTTTGCCTCTTCCTAGTCTTCTGAAAAACAAAGCTTCAATCTTCTCAGCATCTTCTTCATTCTCGAATCTAATTTCTCTCTTTCTCTCTTAGAGTGACTCTCTTTCTTGGCTTTGAAGAAATCATACGATGGAAAAGTGACAAGTGAGCATAAGAATCTACAAGTAACTCTTCCTCACACCCAACCTCCCAAGGTTGTGCCGAGATAGCCGATGGGGATGGAATCTACGTGAGATATAGAAAAACTAGTTAGGAAATCTTATGTCTTCGACATGCACTAATGGAATCTGTGAATCTAAGGAAAATAAGCCCTCCTAAGATGAACCTGGTGTGATAGATGGGTTGGCGAGGATGATTGCTTGAAGGATCAATCAATATTGAGCTCTCGTGTGATCGGATCTATAGGTTGTGGGATACGTGAAAGATGACTGTGGGTGCTTTGTATATGTCTGCCGACAAGGTCATGAAAATGGAAGGCGGATATATGGTGGATTATATGGGTGATTCTCTAGTCTAGTCCAGAAATCCTTAGCTTGATTAGTTTGTTATGTCTAGTGAGCATAATTGTGCGATAATGAGTGGTGGAAGTGGAGAATACCTAAATACTAATGTGTGTAAACTAGCATCAATGTCTGATTGACCTGTGGGCCTGTTGGGTTGTGGGACCTGTGGATCACAGCTATAAGTTTGTGATCATTTTGGACCTCCTATGGTCATGTGTAAAATCAATCCCTAATCCCTAATATCTAGTAGTCATATGCCTTTTCGGCCTCTATGTTTAGAACTAAAAGTTGCACAATATTCTCAGAGTACCTTACAGGCGTTCTGGCAACTTGACTTCTTAAGCTAGTGTCTATGTCAATGACGATATCTCATGCATCTAGTTGTGGGACCAAAGGATAACAACTGAATGTTTGCTCTCTTTCAAGCCCTTCTATAGTCATGCGAATATCTATTAGGGAAATCTATAGTTTGGTTGGTTTATCCAAAACGTATGTGCTTTGTTGTCTTCTATGTTTAATCCTCTTAACTGTGAGCTGATCTCTTGTAGGTCTATTGTTGTTTGGAAGACTTGGATTCTAATATTCTGGTCTATGTCAGTTATTGCTGCAACAAGATTGGGTTGAGGCACGATTGGCTCGAATACGTATTCTCTGGGCTCCCTAGGTCCCGTGATTGTCATACAAAAGAAACAATATAAATCTAACTAAAGCAAAGTAAACTAATTATGTAAAGTATATCCATAGCATATATAAATTCTCTATTTTTGTATTTTTGATAGAATTTTAACAAAATTAAGATAAAAACTATTTAATATATCTAGAAAATGATAATCAACCTAATAATAGAATTAAAAACAAACAAGGTAGCCGAGTATAGCCACTTATGCGTGCAGTTGTGAATCTATTCTAAATAATTAAATAATTGATCTAATTTAATTGAAAGATTCTCGATACTACCTCAGAAGTGAGGAATGAATCATAGTTTCTCGAAACTATCAATCCCCATGACTTCCCGGTAATATCGAAAGTGAGATTAACTAAAATGAAATTATTCACTACTCTATTTGATATATTTTAACTAGAAATTTTGATAGCTTGAACTTGGATTTTGAAGAACAGTGGTGAATCCGGTAGTAAGTGGCTTTGCCCCCTCGGTGTGGTATCCTCATTCCTTCATGCTCACATGAATCCTAGAAAAGCGTGTAATGCTAGCATCAAAAGAAGATGTTGAAACAATGGTAACTTTGGATGTAGAAGGAATACAATGTGAGTAGGAGAGGGATAGTGCAAGAGAACAGATCTTGGCCTATGCAATTCCCAACAGGATTTATTGCGAGTCATACAAAACAAAACATCCAAAACCTGAAACTATCTTCCTTGATGAACAAAACCTGCAAATCTAATGGCTTCAGATGAAAATGAAACTATCCTACTTTAATTGATTGTATGAAATAGTAATAACACTAGAACAAGAAGATCATGGGGCTTCTAAACAGCAAAATAATACTAACTATGTATGCAACAAATGAAAACTATTGAATTCCTAAGCAAGAACTGAAAGACTAAATTATTGAAATGAGAGGATGAGAGGCCATTTGCTTGTAATCAAACCTACTATTTATAGAATTCCCATTCACCTAAAGGTAACTCCAACTAGGACTCTTTTACCATTAAACAATGGAGAAACACTATTACAGGGAACCAAAATCATAAATACAAGCAAAAACAGATGAGAAAGTTTGTAAAATTTGAAAATTTATGCGAGTCGTGGTTAAAGGAGAATGATAGAAAATTCGTGAAGGATCGCCGCCTGCCAGGCGGCGGTACATGAAACCGCGCCCTGGTAGGGCGGAGGCGGCGGTTTCATTGAAGACCAAAATGCAAAGGAAAAGAGGGGGAAAGAGTAAAACAAAGCATGCGAAGGATAAGTGGGGGATGTGAGATGTTAACGTACACTTGGAGAGATTTTTTGGATCCCAAACACCTTGCGAGGAGACCTGTATCATCATTGGGGCATGTGTAACATCATTCTGGCGGTACTGTACCCTATAACTTCAAGTACGTACATATTGCCCCCTCAGAGAAGCATTTTATCCATGAAGAGGTGTAAAATGGTGGGTTTGAGTATGGCGGTCCCAAATGGAAATATAGAAATTTTACGACACGTCTATGTGTCGAAATGACGCCATCCAAAATTCCCGCTACCCGCAAAATGAAAAGAGGACTCAAGTGCAGATAGATAAAATAAATCAAAAAATAAATACTAAAATAATATGAAGTGAGGACTTACCATTTGTGCGGGGATGAGAACTTACCTCCATCGGCGCTCCAAACCTGTGAAAAGGGGATTCAAAATGAGTCAAAATGTTATATATATAAAAAACGGGCCCATTTTCCTATTCATTTACGCATGTCGATTTGATTGATTTTGAGCTCTAGGACCCACGGTGATGGTTTTGACGAGAGTATAGTCGAAACGTTCGTGACGAGATAGTGATCATGCCTGCATGAGTGGAACATCAACCCACGAGGTCTCAGGTTAGTTCTTCTTGATTTACTATTTTTACCCCTAAAATGATGAAATCTTTGTCATGGGGGATTATTTTTGAAAATGTTAGTGTTAATAGGGTCACTTAGGGGGGGGCTAATGAGTAGGCTTTGTTTTAGTCAAAATGGTCATTTTTTTGTGTTTTTGAGCGTTGTTAGGGCACATGACCCATTTGGAAACATGGGACACGACCGCCGCCCTAAGCAAGGTGGCAGTTACAGGACCGCCACCCTAGAAGGCGGTGGTTACGGAACCACCACTCTACTCGGGGTGGCGATCCTTTCTGAGAATGCTAAAATAACATTGTTTTGAGCCTAGTTTTGCATTTTTGGTATTCTCATATGCTTTAATGATTTTTCTAATGCAATTCAAAGACTAACTTACTCATTTTTGTGTGTTTTTGGGTGTATGAAGGAGGAATATATCAGATGGAGCTGAGAGAGAGAGAGTGAATTTCTTCTAGCAGTGTTGGATGCACTTTCTTAGGCTGAGTAAGATACTCTTCAGAGGGCCGGCATATTACGTATATCATGGGTTCCTCATGTCGCACCTTCTAGTCACATACTATGTGACCTGTTTTCATATTGGGATGTTGATCGGAACACTTTCTGATTTCCAGGAGTTAGGGGTGAGTGGACTATCACCCTGGAGGATGTCTACCGCATCTTGGGAGTCTCGATCATCGGGAGATGACTTACACTTTGAGAAGCAGGGGTCATGGGCTCATATAGCTCAGTGGGCTACATATATGGGAGACACATTTGTCTCCACTGGTTCAAAGAAGGGGGTGAGGGTCTGTTCCATTCCTATCTTGCTTGTCCCTTTGATTTGTCAGGCCATTATTGGGATCCTTGCCTTGAGATTGATCAGGGACAAGGGAGGGGACACCTTACTTTACTGCTAGTCCCCTATTATTACACAGATTGAGGCACATGGCTAGATTTATGCCTAGGGAGCTGATATACTTGGGACCACCTATCATGATTTGTATAGGGTGGTTCACTTATAAGGACAGTCTTTGAGCCATCGACCCTAGTTATGAGCTGGGTCTATGAGCCTATCATCCCTTATGGGAGAGGCATATAGGTGATGGATCCCGAAGCCATGAGGGCAACTAGATGGATAGAGATGTCGGTGCTTAGAGCACCCCACCAGCCAGTTGCTTCCCTGACTACTGATGATATGGAGGCCACACCTTATCAGGCCATGGAAGGGTTGTGGGGTGAGGAGACCCTCACTTTGATCTCCTGCTCTACTACAGGGCAACTTTTTGATAGGATGGGGAAGGTAGAGACTCACCCCTTTGATCAAGTGCCTCAGCAGTTCGGCCTTCCTTACATTGATATGCTTCCCCCAGTGGTGCCAATGTTCAAATCAGTTCAAGAGGCTAGAGGAGGTCCTAGAGGCCGGGGTTGGACTATTGTTACTCCTGGCATCCCTATTGCAGCCAAGTGGGTGATACGTGCCCGAAAGAGAGTTGGTGCTCCTTAGGCACCTTTACTTGGATGCTTGTTGGTCCCGCCCTATAGCAGTGATGATCCTATTGATATAGACTCTAAGTCTAAGGAGTTCATAGGGGGAGAGATGGAGGAGGAGACCGAGGACATGGAGGTCAGTGAGTCGGGTGGAGAGGAGGATAGTGATCCCGAGTGGCATGACACTCAGGAGATCTTACAGGCCGAGAGGGTAGAGTAGAGTGCGGAGAGGGTGACTCTAGTCTTAGAGGAGTTTCCCTCTCAGGACCTAGGTGGAGAGGATGAGTCCATAGTAGGACACTATGTTTCCCCAGACACAGGAGGAGGACATCAATCAGCGGTGGCATCTATGGTAGGTGTTGATCCTAGGGATCCCTCTTGGAGGCCCGGAGATCCGAGTGAGTTGTCACTCTTCTTTTAATATTTTTTTTAGCTAGGATTGCCTTAGTTTTACCTCTCACTTTTGTTTATCTTTGTTTTTATCTTTTGATTATTTTCTACTTGTTTTCTCCTTTGCTTTCAAAGACTGTTGATGAGTGGCGAGACTTGATTCGATGGGTATGTACTGATACCCTAATGCTCCCCATGGAGAAGACTCACGCCGAGCTATCCGTGGATGTAGGGGAGCCTTCAACAAGCTGGTAGGCATAGCGATGTCTTTGCCCCTGTCTGGCATGTGGTGAAGATGGTGACTTCCCTCCGTGCCGAGTTAGCTAGGTATAGGACTGCAGAGTGCCTAATGAGGATCCACTCTCATAGCGAGGCTGCGGCTCTGCTATTGGGACTATGAGCCCTCGGTGCACTCAGAGTGTTAGCTTAGCGAAGTCCTAGACGTGGTCGTGCACCTTTAAGGGATCTCATAGGGGTTGAGAGGCCACTTAGCTCTTTTTGTAGTGACTCTTGCTAGATTGTTTATACGATCATTTTGTATTTTCCGGGCTCATTGAGCATTTTGACCATGCCTAGTGCATGATGGCATTGTACATGAAACCTGATTATATATATATATATTCATCTATTTTTAGATCTATACTCTTTTGTACCTAGAGTTTTGTGATTCATTTTCACATGTATACTAGATGTTTATAAAAATTTTGTTTTTATATGCTTTTCAGAATGTATGCAATGGAGAACAAATGACACAAATGCTTTCTTTCTTTTTTTTGTATTTCATGATGCTGATATATGATAATGTAGACACAATGTGATCTTGAACTTTAGCTTTCATAAGCAATTTTTTGGTACTTCATATTGTTTTGACAAAATGTGATGATGAATTGGTATGATGAGCAGATGCACTTGCCCCACTCCTAACTCCACATGACTAGTAAGATGTGAGGGCTCACCACCAAGAGCTAGAAAGGGCACAAGCTATGAGGTGTGTTGAAATGGAAATGATGAGAGATAGACAAAGAGTTGGTGGAACCAAATTAGGATGTTACAAACCTACCCTACTCAAGTGACTCCATAGTTTAGAATGTAACTTGCTTTGTTGTTTATCTAGACTTAGATCCGTAGATGGCCACTTGGTTGAAAAAATCTAGTTTTCAGGGTTTTGAACTCTCTTGGAATTTTGGACATCTTATTCATTTATTTTTGACTCAAGATTTCAAAGGTTTATTTGAACTATTTTCTTATGACCTTCAACATTTACTGTCAAGAGGACCCCTACACCTTGCCCCATGCTACTAGTAGGAAGCATGGGCTTATCACCATGGACAAGGCACGGGTGAGTAAGGGAATTCCCATCCTTTCCCAACCCTACGTCACTAGTAAGAGACGCAAGCTCATCACCGAAGGTTGGTAGGGCAAGGAAATGTGTAAAAGTAAAATTTTCTATTTGATCTATATTACTTATTTATTTGAGAAAAATGTCAGTATGTTCTTATTTCCAAAGAGATCTATATACGGGATAGATGTGACACCATGAAGCTTCTAGAATAGACCATAGGCAAGACACCTATCCTAGGAAGAAACAAAAGTGAGAAACAAGCATGCAGGCCTTGGTATGGCTACCGTTAAGACTTTGTCATATCTAGCTTTAATTGATGAAATGATTTAGAAACAGTTTGATGATGTTATGAAAATGAAGAAGTATGATTTGAATGCTTTTGCTAATACCATCAGAATTTTGTAATGAATTGCTTGAGAATAAGTTCCTTGATCACAAAATTTTACAAAATGAGTGAACAAAATGAACCTAACTAAATGAAGATGCAATGTAGATATAATTATACAAATAGTGCTGGTCGCTTATGCATAAAATCGTTTAAGATGCAAGGAATTGACTATTTCATTGAATTCCTCACCTTCCAGTGTACATAAGAGATACGCACCATTTCCATAGTCCTTCGTGACTTGGTATGGGCCCAACCATTTGGGCCGGAATTTCCTTCCTTCACCGGTCTTCTTATCGATCTGGTTGTCTAGTCTTAGAACTAGATCTCCATATATTTCTCACTCATAGACCTTTTTGTTATACTACCGGCACATCCGGTCAACATAGACTCTATGCTTGCATTGTTCAAGCATTTAACAGCCTCATCTAGGCTTTCTAGTTGGGAGAGGCATGCTTCTCTATAAGCTTTTTCATCCAGAATCCCTTGTAGTGAGATACGGAGACTGGGTATTTCAACCTCAAGTGGGAGAACTGCTTCTGCTCCGAATACCAATGAGAAAGGAGTTGCTCTGTTGGTGTTCTTATTGAGGTTTGGTGGGCCCACAAGGCCGGATATAACTTTAAATGCCAATCTCATTTGTTTTCTTTTACCGTTTTGAGGAGAATAACTTTCAACATCTTGTTTGTTGCTTCAGCCTGCCCATTGGCTTAAGGGTAATATAAGGAGGCTATATGATGGTTTATTTTAAATTTACTGCATAGCTCATGGACCTCGTCATTCTTAAAGGAAGTGCCATTATCTGAGATAATGATTTGTGGGACACCGTACCTATAAATGATCTAGTTCAAAATGAACTTGGCGATCACGGCACCTAGTACAGTGGTAAGAGGCATAGCCTCTACCCATTTGGTAAAATATTGGTGGCCGTGATTATGAAGTTATGGCCATCCATTGATGAGGGAGAGAATTTTCCTATCAAATCTAGGCCCCATGTAGAAAAGGGCCATGGAGTCGCGATTGGTTGTAGAGCTTGTGTCGCATGTGAATCTCGTGGGAAAATTCTTGGCATTTATGGCATCTACGTACAAACTCTACTGCGTCGTGTTCTAGAGTGGGCTAGAAATAGCCCATCCGATGTATTTTGTAGGTAGTGGCATGACCACCAAAATGGCCTCCACACATTCCACTGTGGGATTCGTAGAGAATCTTCTTGGATTCTTCTGTGTCAACACACCTTAGAAGCATTCCATCGAAAGCCTTACGATAGAGCACTTGTTCTATAATATCATATTTAGCTATGATAATGCGTAACCACCTTCTTTGTTGTGGTGTAGCACCTTCTGGATATGTATGGTCCATGATAAAATTGATAATATCAGTATACCAAGGACATTCAGAGATGGGAGGTTTGGTTTTGATGTAATATATGCATTCATTAGGAAAATCTAGATCTACTAGATCACCTCCGTCTAATGGGTTGTCGGCTAACCAATTTGCAATGATTTGTCCCTTAACGGACTTCTAGTTTACAAAAGTTAATTTGAATTCACCCATTAAGGTTATAAAGTGTCTATCCTTTTTAGACAAGGACCCTTACGTGAGGAAAGTTCGTAAATGGTTTGTTTTTACAATGACCCTTGTTTCTTGATTTAGCATGTAATGTCTTAAGCGTTTGGTTGTGAAGACTATGGCAAGGCATTCTCGTTCGATTTGCGTATAACATGTTTCATAATCGATCAATGTTCGGCTAATAAAATAGACTACACGTTCTCATTTATCATCGTCTTCTTGAGCCAACATGCAGGCTAGCAAGACATATGTAGCTCATGAATATAAGATCAAACGATGATCTGCTCTAGGTGGCATTAACATGGGAGGAGACAGTAAGAATCCTTTAACTACTTGAAGGCCTCATGGCATTCCTTTGTCCAAATAATGCAGCAATCCATTTTTAACAAATTGTTGATCGGATGAACAACAAAACTTAAGTTCGGAATGAATCTCTGGATTGCACCAAGCTTTTTCGAGAAACGATCTAATGCGAGTCATCGATGGTGGGATCATCTCAAGAACAGCCCGGATTTTGGCTAGGTCTACATTGATCCCTCATGATGATATAATGTAAGCTAGGAAGTTTCCTCTCTGTCACACCAAATATGCATTTTTCTAGGTTTAGCGTGACTCCATATTCAATCAAACATGAAAGAATGATGATGGAGCACTTAGGGTGATCAATGCACTTCTCGGCCTTGGCCAACAAGTCATCTACATAGGATTCCATGATTTTATGAATAAGATCATGAAATATATATGTCATTTCTTGCGTTAGTATGTAGCGCCAAAGTGTTCTTAAGACCGAATGACACATAACAACGTAGCAATAAGTTCCCCAATGAGTTATAAACGTGGTTTTAGCTTGGTCTTGTTCAGATATTCTGATTTGATTGTATCCCGAGAACCCATCCATGAGAGACAAAGCTCAAATCCAGCTGTTGCATCAATGATGATGTCAATGGATGGTAATGGGAAGTCATCCTTGGGTACACCTTGTTAATGTCTTGAAGTCTATGCGAGATGCGTATCTTCCCATTCTTTTTTAGAATGGGGATGATATTAGATACCCACTGAGAGTAATTGAATGGTTTGATGAACCCTACCTAGAGAAGTTTCATTACCTCTTCCTTCACCATGAGAGCTACCTTTGGTTTCATTGGTCTCAATTTTTGTTTAATTGGCTTTGCATATGACTTGGTGATGAGGTTATGTCCCGCGATGTGTGGTGTAATTCTCATCATTTATTTATAATTAAATGCAAAATCCTTTTGATGTTCTTTGAGGATTTGAGTGTGTATTTCTATCTCTTATGGAGTTAACGAAGATCCTAGTTTCAAGATCTTTGGTTCTTCCTCTGTTCCGATGTTAATATCAATCGTTTCTTCGATTAAAGAAGCGTTACCTTCTTCAAACTCAGGAGGGGCTAGAGGTAGTTCAAGATCTTATCCATTCTCCACCACGTATATGTCGAGCTCCTTTTGTGGGGGAAGCTCTACCATGGGATTTCCAAAGTAAGAAGACGAATGTGGGATTAAGGACAAATCTACCATGTGATGGGTGAGATGTAACTCTGCATAGGTATTTAGGTAATCAAGAGTGGCTCTATCACTATCAACATGACCTAAGATAGTAGATTTATTATCATCTATGTGCATTAGAATAGGGTTTGTTGATGTTTTCTTTACTAATGCTTCGATATGAAGGGATACCATGAAGCGGGTGTCTTCAACTCTTGTTTGGAGTGAAACGTGAAGCTGAGGTTTCTATTGAATCTGCGAGAAGGTTTTGTTCTTGTGGGATTGCCTCAATGGATATGAAGTTAAATCCTTTGCTCAAATCTAATACTGTTGTTTTGTAGAGCTATAAGTGTTCAGCTCTAGTCTCATACACCTCAGAGACTTGGTTTGCTACTAATTGTGAGTCTCCTAACACTCTGATGTCATTAACACTAATCCTTTTAGCTATGATGAGACCAAGGAGGAGGGCTTCATACTCAGTGCCATTGTTTGTACATTTGAAATTTAATTTAAAGGTGAATGGTAGGATCTTTCCCTTGGGAGAAGTAAAGATCACACCTGCCCTAGCCCCATAATGACATCTAGCTCCATCGAAATGGAGAGTCCAATATTTACTTGGGAAGATGGATGTTGGGACATTCGTTATGTCTATTTCTTCTACTTTGGTTACTTCTACCATGCGAGTTCCTCTCTTTGGAAGAGAAACAACTCTAGGTACATCCCATACCTGTGGAATCAAATGGTAGGAAAATTGGCAAATCTTGCTCTAGTAACTCAACAAATTTTGCGGTAGTTCCTAATGACACTTGTTTCTACAATGTTAGCCTCATCCTTGAGTGTTTGGGATGTTCTTGACTAGGTTCGTACCTTCTAACTCCATTGTAGGTATCAACTTTTCTTTTGGTTTTGAGTCGGTTGGTTTGTTAAGTTGGTTTGTTGGGAGTTCAAACTCGAGTGAATGCCTAGCCTTTTCTTGAGTCTGCTAGGTGTATATCGAATGGTTTGGATCACCTTTTGCTATGAATATCTTTCTAAGTGGAAGAATCTTATTTCTTGAAATAACATAGAAGAGATTGCCTTCATACGGTGTATCCATGGTGGTGAGGATCATATTATAGTTGGTTTCCGATCTATAATATAAAACTCGGTGAGGATTGTTTTGGGTCCTAAGGTGGTGGTAGTATTATAGTCCCAATCGAAGTGGCTTTAAGGCTATCATATCCTCTTAGTGTATTCGAGTCGTGGAACAATTTGTTTCTCCATACCCTAGCTTTTGAAGGAAAGAGAAGGGGACTATGTTAAGCTGTTGCCCCATCATCTACCATTACGCGTTTAACATAATTGTTATAAACCCACACTTGTAAATGTAAGGTTGGATCACCTCTACGTGTAATCTCAACATCTGCATTGGCATTTTTTTTATGTCGAATATAAACTCGGTATCCCTATCGGCTGCCCTGGAGGGTGAATATCAAAATTCTATATGGTTTACTTGTGTTTGGGAGGTGGAGTGATGTTAATTAAATGACCTAAACCTAATGCTTCTAAAAGAGCAGCCCTATGGGCAGGAGAGTTCTTCAACAAGTCCAAAAGGAGATGTGAGAGAAGGTCTTTGTTAGGTCATTAATTAAATCATAGGCACCTAAGGGTTTTACTAATGTTTGTTGAATGTTATCTTGTCTCTAGCGGGTAACTTGGATTTGGCAAAGAGGAATACTCTCGTGTCCTTGTTATGGCTTCACGTGTAGCTCAGTGTCTAACTCCACTAAACCAACTATCTTGGTTCATGGCTGATTTCCTAATTGCGGTGTGACAAGTGGATTTAGTGAAGTCAAGGCTTCATGATCATTGTTTCTGTCATTACACCCTTGTTTGTCCCATTTGGATTTAATTTTTGTTATTGTGATTTGGGAGTGGATCATTGAAGATCTTGAGGGGTGCATTTTGAGGGGAGACTGCTCCATGAAAGTATTTGGCGTAGGTGATGTAGGATCTACTAAGAACATATCTATGAAAAGTTGTCTTTGTTCCTCTAGAAAATGTTGCATGAATTTATTGTAATCACGGAAAGTCCTAGTGTCATGGCCTTGAATTTTGTGGAAACCACAATACGAGTTAGGATTATAATTCCTAGGTTCATTGGTTTGGTGTGTGTTGTGGTCCAAAACTCTGATTAAATTGTTGACTATTAGGATTAAAGTTTTGCATTTGTTGTCTTTGGTTTTGGTTTTGATATCCAGTTGAGTTTTGACTTGGACCTGTATGCGGATCTCATTTCGTTGTTGTTGTTGTTGTTGTTGTTGTGGATGATTAAAATCCACCGCATTGATTGTTGGGGTAAAATTGTTGTTTCATTGATTGTTAACCGGTGGTGGAGCATTTACAACATTTTCCTTTTTAGCTTGGTCAGTTACTCCATCTATTGTCACTCTGCGATTCTTGTTAAGGATTTTAGGTCCTTGATTGGCATTTATTGTACTAGGATAGGTCATAGTGTTTTGATTGGGGATGATTAACCTCCGTTTGTTCCATACGTCTTGCGACCGCTATCTATTACAGCTTGATCTATTCGGAGGGCTCTCGAGCACTTCATCGTAAGTTCTTAGTGGGAACTTCTGGACTTCTTCCTTTATCTCTCTACTGAGAGAATGAAGGAATAAATCACATAGTTCCATCGATCCATGTTTGGAGCACTTGCCGAAGAATAGAGGATGTATACGCCATCTTTGGATGAAATGAGCAACAGATTCATTGTGTTCTTGTTTAATATGCAAGAATTCCCTAATTCCTATTCTCAACAATTTGTTCATGTCGAATGCCTTGATGAACTTTGAAACGAGTTGTTTAAATGAATGGATGGAGGCTTCAGGTATTATGTAATACCAATCGAGGGCAATGCCCTCTAAAGTTTTGGGGAATATTTTAGCAACAACTCCATCCCAAGGAGTAGTTCTCGAATGGTTGTGGCATAGGCCTTAATATGTGCATTCGGGTCTCCCTCCCCTTTGTATTTGGGTAGATCGGGAAGAGGTCTTGGAAGCATGATGCTTTGTATAGTGAAGTCTAAAGGTTCTTTCAAATATTTTGAATAAGTTCCTATCGCATAGGTTTTGACCATCGATGGTGCTTGCTGAGGGGGTGGAGGTGGGATGGTTTTTGATATGGTGTAGCATATGTATTTGTAGGGGCATAAGGAAATCCCTGTGGTTGAGTGAACACACCGGGAGAAGAGAACATATCTCCTTGTGGTGATTTGGAATACATGTTTAAGTATGGAGGAGCATTGCTCAGGAATGGATTATTTTGTACTAGACCGGGAGGTATCATATTTTCCACCAGAGTGGCATTAGCAAATGCGGTTCTAGTTGGCATTTGTTGTGAATACTGAGGAGGCATGCCCAACGTGCTTATTCTGTGAGGAGGTCTACTTGGCTAGAATGATGTGGAGGGTTGAGGATTCCTACTTGCCCAAAATATGAATTTTGATTTTCTTGAGCAAGTTCCAGCCCTCTAACCTTTTCAGCCAAGGTTGAGATGACCTCTATTGGTGAAGACACAGTATTTTTCCTTAAGGGCATTTGTTGTATCATTTGAGGTTACAAAGGGGTATGATACCCTTCTATGAATTGGTCGTTACCCTACCAAGCTTCACCGAGGGCATTTCCCATAGGTGGAGGAATGGGGGTGTTTTCCTGGAATAGGGTATTAAATTGTACTTGTAAGCTCCCTACTGGTGGATACATGTTTTGGAAGTGTTGCTCACTTTTAGCGAAGCGTGCTAAGTATTCCTCATCCAAAAAGGGAGTGGAGTATTTTCTCTCTTGATCTATGGTCTGAATAAGACCCGAGGAGATGAAATAGATTCTCCAGTAAACATCATATTATTAGAGCCTGAAGGCTCTGGTTGTTGTGCAAGCTGATCGAACTCCTCAATTCGGAATGAAGAACTTGAGCTAGTTCTTTGAGGGGGAGTTTGAGATGATAAGTAATTATTTGAATAGTTATCAGCCCATGCAAAAAGTGAGGGTGATGGTTGTCTATTTGTTTGACTATAGCTTGTTTCAAGACCTGAGAGAGGTCTGCCATATGCATCATATCCCGACATATTCGAGGGGTATATGAATACCCGTAGAATAATGGGAAAGAGCGAAGGTGGATGAAAGAAATGAAAAATAAAAGAGGAAGAACTGTTTGTTTCACGTCGGGTTCACCAATTTTGTTGGTGAAGCTAATGTGAAGGCTAATGAGGTGGAAAAGATGAAACAATTGTTTGTTTCACATCGGGTTCACCAATTTTTATGATGGAAAAGTGACAAGCAAGCATGAGAATCTACAAGTAACTCTTCCTCGCACCCGACCTCTCGAGGTCGTGCCAGAGACACCCGGTGGGGATGGAATATACGTGGGATATAGAAAAACTAGTTAGGAAATCTTATGTCTTGACACATACTAATGGAATCTATGAATCTAAGCCAAAGAAGGCCCTCCTAACCTGAACCGGTGTGATAGATGGGTTGGAGAGGATGACTGCTCGAAGGCTCCAATCAATATTAAGCTCTAGCGTGATCCGATCTATAGGTTGTGGGATACATGGAAGATAACCTATGGGTGCTTCGTATATGTCTCTGACAAGGTCATGAAAATGGATGGCGGATATATGGTGGATTCTATGGGTGATTCTCTGGTCTAGTCCAGAAATCCTTAGCTTGATTAGCTGTTATGTCTAGTGAGGATAATTGTGTGATAATGATTGGTGGAAGTGGAGAGGACCTAAATACTAATGTGCGTAAACCAACATCAACGTCTGATTGACCTGTGGGCTCATTGGGTTGTGGGACCTGTGGATCACACGTAAGTTTGTGGTCATTGTGGACCTCCTATGGTCATGTGTAGAATCAATCCCTAATCCCTAATATCCAATAGTCGTATGCCTTTTCAGCCTCTATGTTTAGAACTAAAAGTTGTGCAATCTTCTCAGAGTACCTTACAAGCATTTTGGCAACTTGAATTCTTAAGCTAGTGTCTATGTCAATGAGGATATCTCTACGTTTGGCTGTGGGACCAAAGGATCACAACCGAATGTTTTCTCTCTTTCAAGCCCTTCTACTAGTCATGTGGATATCTATTAGGGTAATTTGTAGTTTGGCTGGTTTATCCAAAATGTATGTGCTTTGTCATCTTCTATGTTTAATCCTCTTAACTGTGGTTGATTTCTTGTAGGTCTATTGTTGTTCGGAAGACTTGGATTCTAAGATTCTGGTCTATATCAGTTATTGTTGCAACAAGATTGGGTTGAGACAAGATTGGCTCGAATACGTATTCTATGGGCTCCTAGGTCTTGTGATTGTCATACAAAAGAAACAATATAAATCTAACTAAAGAAAAGTAAACTAATTATGTAAAGTATATCACAACATATATAAATTCTCTACTTTTGTGTTTTTGACATAATTTTAACGAGAATTAAGATAAAAACTATTTAATATATCTAGAAAACGACAACCAACCTAATAACAGAATTAAAAACAAACAAGGTAGCCGAGTATAGCCAATTGTCTATATAGTTATGAATCTATTCTAAATAATTAAATAACTAATATAATTTAATTGAAATATTCTCAATCCTACCTTAAAAGTGAGGAATGAATCATATTTTCTTAGAAACTATAAATCCCCATGACTTCCCTGGTAATATCGAAAGTGAGATTAAGCTGAAATGAAATGATTCACTACTCTATTTGATATATTTTAACTAGAAATTTTGATAGCTTGAACTGGATTTTGCATAATAGTGGTGCAAATCTAGTATTGTATGTGGCTCTGTCCCCTCAGTGTGGTCTCCTCGTTCCTTCGTGCTCACATGAATCTAGAAAAGTGTGTAATTCTAGCATCAAGCGTAAGTAGGTATTGGAACAATGGTAACTTTGGATGTAGACTGAATACAATACAAGTAGGAGAGGTATAGCGCAAGAGAACAAAGCTTGCCTATGCAATTCCTAGCGGGATTTATTGCGAGTCATACAACACAAAACATCAGAACTTGAAACTATCCTTCTTGAAAAAAAACCTGCAACTCTAATGGCTTAGATTTGAAAATGAAACTATCCTACTTTAATTGATTGTATGAAATAGTAATAACACTAGAACAAGAAGATCATGTGGCTTCTAAATAGCAAAATAAGACTAACTATGCATGCAACAAATGAAAACTATTGAATTCCTAAGCAAGAACTGAAAGAATAAATTATTGAAATGAGAGGATGAGGGGCCATTTACTTGTACTCAAACCAGCTATTTATAGAATTCCCATTCACCCAAAGGTAACTCCAACTAGGACTCTTTTACCATTAAACAATGGAGAAACACTATTACAGGGAACCAAAATCATAAATACAAGCAAAAACATGGATGAGAAAGTTGGTAAAAGTTGAAAATTTACATGATTCGTGATTAAAGGAGCATGCTGGAAAATGTGTGAAGGACCACCACCCTGAGTAGGGTGGTGGTTACAGGACCACCGCCTTGCTTGGGCATTGGTCACAAGACCACCCCGCCTGGGGTGGTGGCGGTTTCATCGCTAAAGACCAAAATGCAAAGGAAAAGAGGGGGAAAGAGTAAAATAAAGCATGCGGAGGCTAAGTGGGGCATGTGGGATGTTAACGTACACTTGGAGAGCTTTTCCGGATCTCAAACACCTTGCGAGGAGACCTGTATCATCATTAGGGAATATGTAACATCGTTCTTGTGTACTTATACCCTATAATTTTGGGTACATACGAAACTTCTTTATTGACTGATTTGAATCCAATTGTTATCATTTCATAAGTTGATAGAATTCTTTGTAGTTCATCTAGGGTCAAGGTCTTCATGTCTTTTGCTTCCTCAATGGCTGAAACTTTTGCATCATATTTGGAAGTTAAGATCTCAGAACTTTCTAAACAATGACATCTCTTCTATCTTTTCTCCTAAACCTTTGATCATGTTTATTATCTCATCTTCTCTCTACATGTATGTTGTTATGCTTTCATATTCTTTCATCTTTAAGCTTTCAAATTGTTCTCTGTAGGTCTATAATTTTTGAGCTTGACTTTTTCACCTCCCTCGTAGATGCTTTGTAGTTTTGTCTTTCCTTGGCGTGGTACAACGCATCACCTTTACAAAATTTGTTTCATTTAGGCCACATAAAATTACATTCATGGATTTTGAATTATTCTCATATTCAGTCTTATTTGTTGTAAATGTAATTGGAGTGGCTAGAGGATTGTAACCATTTTCCACACTTTCCCATATGTCAAAACCAAGTGACTTGAGATAAATCTTCATTCTTATTTTCCAAAGTGCATAGTTTTTACCTGTAAAGAGTGGTGACCTTGAGATTGATAAACCACCTTAAACTTGATTTCTTTCCATGCTTTTCAATATAGGATCATCTTGAAGTTGTTAAATGTTCACTGAAGGTCCTACTTTGATATCAATTTTTAAATATCACATGTACTTGAGATAGGGGATGAATTAGTGTTGATTACAAATAAGGTCCTATCAAAAAAAAAATCTTGATTTGAATTATTCACTAGACTATGAGAAAAATAAATAACTTACAACACACCACTCAAATGAATGAGACACAAATTTATAGTGGGAAACCCAAAGAGGCAAAAACCCACTTTGAAATCAGCCTTTTTATTTGAACACCAATTCTACACTGATTTACAATGATCAAGCACCTACTTGATCTATGAAGCAGCAACTTATGATACCACCTTGCACCAACTACATGATATAATGGACACTCACTAAGTTGATAGAGAAAAGAACCTACTTCTCCTAGCCTAAGCACCTACTTAGACCATTTAAGAGTATACAAATGACAATTTAGTGATAATGTTTCTTTTCAAAAAATCATGGACACCTTCATCAACATGTAATGCACCTATTTTCCGAGGTTTTCACCTTGTAACTTGATGTTAATTTCATATGTTATATCATACTCTTCATGATCACTTTGGTTTTGTATTTTTGTCCTTAAGAACATGAGTCTTAGATTTAGTTCACATTCTTATTATATTCATCATCTCTTCATAGTATTCTTGTATTCTGATTTCACTTCATCTTTTGGTTCACAATCTCAATCAATTTATTTTTCTTTTTGTTCTTTGTTTCTTCGCTGGAAAAGTTCAAGGTTTCTAACTCATTCTTTGATCATAATTCTCACCCTGCATTTTCTTATTGTCATTGGTTATTCGAATTCCCATTTCATACACCTTTTCTTATCTTTATTTTTCCTCTTCAACTTACTATCTAGATCAAGTTCTTTTTCGGTAGTCAAACTAACTCATCGATATCTTTTACAATATTTCTCTGCTTTCAATGACTTTTCATTGTCTCGGACCCTTTTGATTACCATATGCTTTGAGTTTTCTTAGGATTTACATAAGGGTGTCTCTTAAAATTCCTTATTCGAGTTAGATAAATGCTCACATATTTTTGAGCTTATTTGTATATCAAAGGACTTCATGATAGCCACTTTACATAATGCATCCACATTTGTCTTGTTTTGGACTATTCGATAAGAAAAGTTTAAACACATGATTACAAGAAGGTAACTAACCTATTCCATTCAAGATCCTTTTCCAATTGAAAATATTTTTATCCATCGAGTCAACCAAATTTTATAGGTCACTCATAGTTTTAGAGGAAAATAATGAAATAAAGTTTCGATACACTTTTGTAATTCAACACAGGTTGACCGAGATAGTGAATTTGATGAGTGTCAAAGTGATTCCTTTCCCTCAAAGGAAATAATTCCCATTAAAACACCAAGAACATTTTCCACTACATGCTTACCTTCCTTGAATCATGAGCTAGTCAATAATTTGGCTTGAAGTTTAAGAAATTTGAGAAACAAGTGAAGAAATGAACCTTTACCAATTTGGGCGACCTTCAAAATTTTTGTGAATTATTTCTTTGAGCACACCCAAATATTTGACCCCAAATATTTTGTAGTCATTTCCTATGGATCCCAAAAATATGTGGTCCAAATTTCGTGAATTTTTCTAGTTAATTTGGGAGATTTGAGCAAAACACATTTTGGGAAACCCTAGTTCAAAAACCTGAACAGTGAGGCACGAGAGGGTAAGAAATTTGATTTCTTGAACCATAATGAATGAAATTCAAAATTTAAGAAGATAAAGAATTGTGAGATAATCCCACACCTTTTCTAAACACAAATTTGATGCAAAATCCTCCATATGCTTCAGTGATGACGATTTTCGGTGTTCTTGACTTATAAAGAGTGTAGGCCTTGTTTTAAGAACATTTCAAACTTAGTTTTTTAGTTTTTAGGACTTTTCAATGCGTTTAAAACATGAAAATGATCTTCATGAAAAAAATTTACCACCTTGAAGTCATATGTGCCACATTGGATCATCATTTCCATAAGCTCTCATTGTTGCTCTGAGTACTTGTATCCAAAGACCTTTGTCTTAGTTAAGATTGATAGACCAAAACCTTCTTATGCCAAACAATTTTATACCAGTAATGTATAAAGATTATTTGATCATTATTCATAATGTAAATGATGATTGGGATTATTGGATTGAGAAGAACAACTTAGAACAGTGATTTCATACAGATTGAAACAAGATTTCATTTCTACTTTCCAAGACAACATAGAAGATTTAATAGAGATTGAAACAAGATGTCTTACGATTTACCTATCAATCATTTCACCTTGTCACACATATTTTTGGAGAATTTTGGGGAGTATTATATCTCTTAATTCCACCATTTCATCATTGTTTTATCTTACGAAAAGCTATACTAATTGCCTTAAAGAGGATCACACTTGTTGTTTTACAGTTTCTAGAGAAATCACCGAAGGAATCAACTTGTCCCCTTGTTATAGTAATTATCATTGTTTGAGGAGATGCTTAGGGAACCCTAGATCATTGTTAGATCTCAAAAATTTATTAAATAGCATAAGAACTCAATTTATTCTTGACTTCTCAGAAAACATGCCAGGAATGTAAAGTTACCTCTCTGAAAAATGCTCATATCTTTTCAATGACAAGCCCAAATGACTTGAAAAATTTTGCACTAGTTCAGTCTCAGAGTATTCTTCAAAAATTTATTCTATGACTTATCTAAAGGAGACAATATATTTTTGCATGACTGCTAAGAATCTAGGCAGCTCAAAATGAGCTTTTCAATAGACTAGTTTTGCAAAAACTTACACAACTTTCTCAAATGACCTCCTAACGACCTAAAAATTTGTATGAAGCACAAGGAAACCTTTCTCCAGCATCTTCCATGATTTTTTTATAGTAATATCTTTGAAATTTTCTATCCCATCTCATTTTCATGCAAGAACAATTGGGTTCCCAAAGGGTAGTTTTGGCTAGAAGTAGCATTTTGCTCCAAAACTTGTTTCTTGACTTTATGAGCCTAAAATGAGTTCATTTACCTATTATGCACATGCTCCAGGAATTTCACTACTTCACTTTGCACCACAGAGACTCACATGACTCCCATGCACTTAAAGACATCAATTTGGCTTAAGCATGGACTAACAAGACACCAACACACTGTGACTCCCAAGACACACTATTTCCATGAAAAAGAGACACTGGGACAACCCAAACACATAAATTACAATTAGACACAAATCTGGGAAAAAATCATCAACACACGTGTTCCACCCTAGGTTCACTCTCGTCACTATTTTATGCATTTTCATCTTTAGTTTCCATGCTCCTCCATCTTTTTCTCATTCCAAAGTATTTTTGTAGTCCTTCGGCACATTTCTACTACACTCTCCATGGACATCAACTACGTATCTCTATCTCCTTTATGTTACAGATATTTTCACTCACCAACATAAAGTGGGGGCAAACTGTAGTCACAAAATCATGCACTTAAGACATTATTTATCCCAGGTCTCATACTACTATTTAGAAGGTTCTTAAGTGAATAAATTACTAATTAACCCCTATCTTTTGGCCATCTTGTTTTATTTTATTTCTTCATTACTCGACCCTTTTCATCCACATGCCTAGTCTATTTCAATCATTTCCCATTATTTTAGCCTCAACTATGGCACTAAGGCTAGTCTTGGGGCACTTGTGGGTGCCTTGGTCCCACCGGTGGTGCCCCATTCCTTTTCACACTTTCCCACCATCTTTCATGATCTTTCTAGCCATTTCTCCTTCTTATCTTTTTAGTGGTTGGCCATTTCATGGTTAATTATGAAATTAGATCAAGAGAACCTTATAAATATAAAGTTATGAGACCATAATGAGGGACCTAGCACTATTCACTATTATCATCCATCTAGAGTTACATCTATCTATTGCATTAGAGATCACTTGCATCCACATAGCTCCATCATCAAGGCACAAGGCTAGGACATTTGCATCACACTTCATAGGGGAAGGATTCTATTCTATTTCATGCACACATTTTATTACATTTTCTACACATAGTTATTGTTTTCTACTTCACAAAGTGCAATTGGAACAAGAGAAACCTAGGGCATGTTCACACATAAACTTGCACATAGAACTACATCGGGTCTGCAATGTAGTGCAACACTCAGTTATTAAGTCCACCATTATGGAAGTTGAGGCCATTCTGACCCCTTCGTATTCATTTTTTATTTTTAGGGTTTGATGCTTGTTTTAGGGTCCTAAAAGTATTTCTTTAGTCTTGGATTATTGGTGACACCTAATACAAGACATTGAATCTGATGTGATAGACAAAGTGAGGGTTTCGAGACCATGTGTTGAACTAGTGAAGATCATTTTTAGATATTTTTCGTAGACTGTGGAACCCGGTTTTTAGACCGAGTACCCGTGGGCACCTCGGTCCTTCTCCAGAACTTAAGTCTAGCTAGATACTCCAAATCCATCCTTTTCAGAGCTTCTACATAGTCGTTCATGTTTCCAAATTCTCCAGTCATCTCTACAACATAGTCCCACAAGCATTTTTTATTTAGCTAAGTTTTTCCTCTTCTCTCTTACATATTAGGGTTTTACTTTTATTATATTAGTTTCTTAATTCAAGTATATACTTCGTATTATGTTTTTATGTCCTCCTAGATTATATTAACTACATACATTATTTCCATTTTTTATTTAATTAGTTACTCACTCTAGAATATTTTTTTCATGTTAAACTCATCATGAATGACCTGTAGATCACCTATGCCAAGTTTTCCAACCATGTCCATACCTCTAGTGGACTCCTACCTCACTTGAACTCTCTCGTGAGCTTCAATAATCATTATAAGGAGCTACCACCAACCTTCATGTCCCTTACAAAGCCTCACTTCACCATTCACTCATTTTCCATCAATGCAACTTGATATCAATTATAACACCAATGACCAGTGGTTAAAAAAAAGTTGACACAATGAATATTTCATTCACGATCTTGGTAGGAAACTTATAACCTACAATATTGTACATTCGGTTGACAAGGGTTTGAGTTATGAATCATCTCTAGAAGGATTCAATTCTTTGGATTACATACTTATCATCCCAATGAGGGTAAGATAAATATTCCATAGGTTTCATATCATAACTAGTCTCCAAGCCCAAGAAAGGTATGATAGAAAGCCACAAAAATTTTCAAGAAACCTTATAACCTAATTAGGGACTCGATATAATATAGTTAAGACATTTTTATCCAAAATAAGGTGTTATCCATTTTTCCCACTGGATAACAGGTAAGATCAAGCCTAAGAAGAAGGATAGGGCCCCACAGGTGGATCTCGACTTTAAAAGGCTACAACCATGTTTTAGGTAACATTGGAGGTGGTTTTGAGAGGTGTGAAATCAGTTGAGGAATTTTTTTCCTCTTTTGGGTCTTCAAAAGATTAGGTTTTCTTAAAGGTGAAAAATGGGCCTCGATGGGCCCACTTCCATCAAAAATAGGCTAAGAATGCCAAAGCCATGTAACGAGCCCAAAATACCTCACTCGGTTCTCCATTCGAGAAAATTCAAAAAAATATAAGTCGGGAGGAAAAGTTGCAAAGCGAGGTTAAAAGGGGTGGTTGAGCTAAAATATAGCTTGCAGAAGCGGCTGGCGATCCATGTGGTCAAAAAAATAGGTAGCTCGGTGATCTCATGGCTACAGCATTAGGAGAGGTCAATACCAATCCAACTCATTAAAGTAAATTTTGGATGCGGTAAAGTGCAAAAAAAGTGACTCAAGTTAATGAAGAAGCTCGGGCATCACCATGGAGAAGTCGAGTGACTCGGCCATGGTAAGGGTGCCTCGGTTTGAGCTTAATGAGTTCAGCATTGGAGGGTTAGCCAAGTCGAGAGGGCCACAACATTCACAAAATATATTTTTGGATCAAGTCACTCAAAAAAATCCCATCGAGTTAATACACAAAGCATGGAGAGGAGAATAGAGGGGCTCGAGTAGAGGCCAAACTACTCAGTTAAGGACTCAAGAATCACAGACCCAGGGTGTTGGAATGGATCGAAGAAGATCTCATAGAAGAATGGATTATTCTTGGTGTAATTCATGATAAATAGGAAACTTAGCAATAGGGACTTGGGCCTACTCACCTGGGAATCAAGAAATGATCAAAGGTTGAGTCGCACTTCGCACGCCGAAAACTCAGATTGTGGCAGCTAAATGGTGGTCAATTGTTTAGGTAGAAAATGTAGTGTGAGAGCTAGAAAATGGGGTCATAGCTCACATAATTATTCAGGGGGTTGGAGAATGCACTTTAGAAAAAAAAATATGGTTTAGGTGGGGCAAGCCTACAACATGCAAATGGAAAATTATGAGTGGCCAGTAACTTGGACATCGGGATTTGGATCGACAAGCCAAGCTCGCAGGAGCAGCGATTAACGATTAAATGGAGAGTGGCTCACCACAAAACCAAGTGCTTTATCTTGGGGTTCCATGAAATAACTTGGAAGACCAAGTCAAATTTCCTAAAGGGGAGATGAATGGTGAAGCGGGATGAGAGGTGTTGATAGCTTGATCTATGAGAATCATGGTGGTCAACATCCTCCACATGATATAGGAACTTGAACGAGCACAAGATTGATAGGATGGTGCGTGAGTGGGAGTTTTTAAGAGGTTAACTTGACGTAAATTTTGGTTCAACATGAAGACAATATTTTTAGAGTTTTGAGGGTCCCGATTTCAAACTCGGTGGCATTTTTATGCAAATGGAAAAGCTAAAAGTTTGAAATCCTGAAATGCCGAAGTCGAATTTCAGACTTTAAGATTTTAGGGTTTCGAGTTTTAGCTTGTCCAAGCCAATGAACAAGAATGGGCTTGGTGGGAATGAAATTTCTGAAAACCCAATGTAAAGGGGTTCAAAGTCGTGTGAAGCTTGGGAAATGTGTTGGAGAGTAGGTTGCAAGATAGAGTCAAACAGCTGTTGTATTGTGGGTTAGTGGGCTCAATAATTTAGCTAGTCAATGCAAAAGAGCCATGTAGAGTCCGGCTCGGGAGGTTGAAATAAATGGGGTGATGGTCAAACCACCAAAGGAGCCAATATTAGCCCAAACACAAGAATATATAGCTTGAGAGGAAATCTCGACGGTGTAGACGGTGGTCTAGTGAGAGTCGTGGAGTGAATAAAATATCAAGTAGCTTAGAACCAACAAAGGAGCTCATCGGGATGGCATGGTCGGGGTTTTGTCGAGGTTATCGATATAAAAAAGGAGGTTGAAATAATATGAAAATAAGTCAAAGTAGGCACCACAAACACACAAAGGAAGAACTTACCCCTTAGCTCATCGAGCCATTCCCTAACTCGGTGCAAAAGACCCTAATGCTAAAAAAACCCCCTTCACTCAAAGAGCCCTAACTCAAAGCTAGGAAAGTCTGATTTTCACAAAATCACAGTCAACAGAAAAATAGATAAAGGATCTAAATAATGGAAACATAAAAATACATTTTCCGAGGTTTTGAAACCCCAAAATTTTAGAGGTCCCCCAAAACCTGAAATGCCATAACTTGAGGTCTACAAGATCGGTTTTTATAGAAAACCAATTATTGGAAAGGGAGAATGAGACATTCAAACTGAGATCATAAAAAGTACAATTTTTGAGGTTTTGGGATCTCCAAAAATGGTGAATAGTGAATAGTGGCATGGTAGGTAGGAGGCCATTAATGATGTATGGGTATGTTTCCTTCTGCATTAAGGCAGAGTACTAAAAGCATGGAAGACTCCAGGAGGATGATGCAAGTAAGGATGGGCCTCCATACACATTGAAATATGAATTCCTCTTCTATCATGCAAAATTCTTCCTATAAATGTAAGGGGGTTGCAACATTGCAAGGATTTAGTCTTTTTCCTCCTCTACACCCCTATTCTCCTTTCCTTTAGCTAGGTTGTTGTGAATTTCTTGGGGCTTAAGGCCTTCACACTAAAAATTGTAATGGAAATTCTTGCCTCCTCTTGCTATAGCAATGCACTGTGCATATTTTGGAGTAATAAAAATGGTTCTTTTTTATTCATCTGTCAATCCTTGCATCATTCTTGTTACTTTTCTTACCTCTCATTGTACTTACAGGATCTGTGCATATTTCATATTTCCATTTTAGGGTTTGGTGTTGTGTTTGTCTAGGAATGGTGTGATGTGCACATTATGTTTGTGGTGTAAAATAATTGACACTCCTTTTCTTGGTGTATCACCGCTTCTAGTGTAGGTTTCACTTCATGCAATCTCTCTCCCTGTCTCCTTGGTATGTTAGAATAGGTTTAGATAGGTATTTTATTACATTAGGATTAGTTGTGGTAGGTAGGATTAGGAAGAGGAACCATCCTTCTCTGAAGATTTATCTAATTCGCAAGGTCCCACACTTTATGATAACTCCATGAATGCCCCATCCATAAATTTTCCATTCGGGGTGTTGTGATTTTTCCACAATAGAAGGTGTCATGAGAACTTAGGAAAAGGAGTAAGAGCTAAATGGGTATCTAAAATTATTAGTAACTTATTGATTTAGATCCTATAACAAAACACATGGTTGTAAACCACCTAATGCACCCTCGAAGAAGCTCTTTAGGATAGTTTTAGATTATCTGGGTTAAATTTTTGACTTCTAGTGAAATAACCACACTTGATGGTTGGATAAACATTGTAGAAGTATAATCACAGTTGAAGAAGGATTATAATCCCAAACTATCATTAGAGTCGATTTGACCAAACAAGAAAGGAATTCAAAGACTAGAGGAATGAATTTTCTTGACTAGAAGGGCACTATTTTTGGAATTTGAGGTAATCATAGTTGTTGGTTTAATTATTCTTATCTTTATTTACATCATGCCTCCTCCTCGAACCTAAAAAATTATGATATCTTTAAGAAAAGCATCAAATTATCCATAGTTCCTTAGCACAATTAAATGAAAACATTCAGCTCTTCACTCGAGTTGTTAAAGAAAAAAAAATTTAATTGAGATGATGAATATCAAAAAGCATTGGATGATATCAAAATTTATTTATTGAACCATTCAGTCCTCATACCACATATATCAAGTATACCACTATTTTTATATATTTCTACTATAGAGCATGTTCTTGGTGCTTCAATTTCCCAATATGATGATAATAATTGTGAACAATACATCTATTATATTAGCCTTACTTTGTTACCTTATGAAATTAATTATACACGATAAAAAAATTATATTTCACTTATCTTTGTCACTAATAAGTTACACCACTACATGATTAACACTGAGGTGCATGTCCTTATTGAAGTAGATCCTCTCCATTATTTGTTATATCACACACACCTTTCGGGCACCTAACATAATGGGTAATTTTATTAACTTAAGTTAAATTAGTTTCATCTCCCAAAAATCCATCAAAGGGCAGGTAATAGTTGACCAACTTGCTAAAGCACCACTCTTCAATCCCTCACTAATTAACGATGAGCTGTGTTATGATTTCACCACTTATAACATTAACATAAAAGTTTGGACCCTATATTTTGATGGATCCTAGTGTGCCACAGGGGTAGATTACGGAATTGTTTTTATCACAACCCATGGTTAAACTATCCCCTTTTCCTACAAATTGGGTTTCCTATGCACTAATAACATCATGGAATATGAAGCACTCATTATAGGACTTGTGGCTAGAACTTTGGACATTCAACATATCCAAATTTTGGTGATTCATAACTCATCGTTCATCAGGTACGAGATGTATATAACACAAAACAAGAGCATATCATCCCTTATAACACTATGGCTAAATGCTTATTATCAACATTCATTTCCTACACTAATTTTACTATCCCTCACAAGGGAAATTGACATGTTTATGCTATGAAAATTATTGCCTCACTAATACCCTTAGATATCATCGATGATTATGCCACATTTACTATTAAGCAATTACACAAGGAATCTATTGATATTGATACAATTAACGCTTTGCATCTTTGCTATTACATGAAGTGTAGATAATAGTGAATGGTTTACTCATATTTATAACTACCTATATAAACAACAATTACCACGAAAATGCCCTCCTCGCAAAGAAGGCCACCGTTTACAATGTGAGGCCATTTTTTATGTACTTATATGAGGTTCCTTAGTTGATAGATTATTTTAGGGTCATTTTTTATGTTGTTTGGGAATTGATGATGCCCAAATAAATTTTTCATGAATACGCAACACAGAATGTAGAGGTCACTTTAGTGGTAAATCATTGTCCCAAAAGCTACTCAAACAAGGTTATTATTCACCAAATATGGGACAAGATCATCATGAATATGCCAAACAATTTGATTAGTGCCAGTGATATATTAATCTTAATCATGCCCCATCTCACACATTCTAACCCATTATTTCCTCGTGGCCCTTTTCTATTTAGGGCTTCGATTTGATAGGAAAGGTGAACCCTGAATCCGCACAAGGGCATAAATTTATCATTAATGCTATTGAATATTTCACTAAATGGGTTGAGACAAGTACCTTTAGAAACTACCACTGGTGATGACATTTGTAACCTTTTACTGAAACATATTATCACCCATTTTGGGATTCCCGCAGCCATCGGTACTGAAAAATGGTTCATCTTTTAAAAATCGCATTGTTAAGATTTTTTTCGCTAAATTTAAAATCAAACATACTTTTTCTTTACCTTTATATCCTCAAGGAAATGGTCAAATTGAGGACACTAACAAAACACTTAATATTTTAAGGAAAATTGTTGATAAACATGGTACCAACTAACATAATTAAATTGTATACGCTCTTTGGGATTATCACATTAGAACTCACACACCTACTAATGCCATGCCATTTTATTTAGTTTATAAGAAAAAAAAATTTATACCCTTAGAGTTAGATATCCATTCACTTCATGTGTCCCTCAAAGATATTATTAAATACAATTATTACCTTGAAAAATGTTTACACGAGTTTGAATTGCTTGACTCCAAATAGGTTCCAGATTTGAAGCATATTTGTACATACCAAGACCAAATCAAATGTGCCTATAATAAATGAGTTCATACACATGAATTTCAGGTTGGTAACTTAGTTCTCAAATAAAAATATAAAGACACTAATGTTGAGGTGAAATTAAAGGGAAAATTTAATCCTAATTAGTTAGGCCCTTACACTATTACAAAACTATTAGGAGAAGGTGTCTATTTTCTTTCCACTCTTGATGGTTGACATCCTAAAAGTCCTATGAACAATATGCACTTAAGAAAATACTACACTTGAGTACATCGTTAAATCATGCGCTCGAGTCACATTTTATACCACATTTGATGTTTGACCCTTCATCATCTTTGGTAGTTTCTTTACCTCCTCATAAGGTTCTCTTGGAATAGCCCCCATGTTATCCCATCCCTTATCTTTTTAAAGAAAAACTCTATCTATAGGTTCAATTTGAATTTTGACAAAGCATTTATACACCAAAACATCACTTTACACACACACATGTACATGTGCACATGAATGCGCGTGTGCACGCTTGTGCGCACACACACACACACACACACACACACACACACACACACACACACACACACACACACACACACACACACACACACACACAGTTGGGAAATATTTATCCCCTTAAATTTTTGCATCATCTCTATTTATTCCCCTCCGCGAGGCATTATTAATAAACCTTCCTTCTCTTCAAAGAATAGGTTTTCATTTATGCCCTCATGAAGGGCCTAATACACAAAAACAAATATTTACAAAATTATAGAATCATAACTTGTTTTAATAGCATACATTGTTTGCACTTTACATTATACATGGTGTTTCCTACTTTGGTTTTATAGATAGCATTTATTTTTACACACATGCATTCATATCATATATTAATCATGATGCAAGACATTTAGAAAGTGGTACATGATGACAAGTGTTGGTTTGCCCTTTACCCAAATTACTAGCCTTTTGGAGAAATTACTTTTACATACTACATCCAGGTTTTATATTTCCATTATAGTTCCTTTATTTCCTCATTACACTTGGTTATATATTTATATTGTGTATTTGTTATATTTTAGACTAAAACCTATTTTAATGCAATGTTTATAGTTATTTTCATCTCTTTTGTATCGTATGTTCTTCATTTGTATCATTTAGATACACTTAATTTTCATGCATGCTTGTTAGTTGTGTGTGTATGCTTTTTTTCTCCTCTAATTGTGGCCTAAATTCCTTGATTTTCTTGTGACAATGTGGGTGTTCCATGTTTATGATATTATGCCTCGTGATTGTATACCTCTTTTTGCAGGATCACGGGCCTTGATTATCTTGTGACACCATGGGTGTGCCATGTTTGCATGAACTCTACCTTTTGTGTGACATTTTTTCATGCTTTCACTTGTTTCTACATTGTATGCACTTATTTTATACTAACACATTGTTTTCTATTGTTGTTATTTTTTTTTTGTATTAACAATGTTCTTATTGTCATGTTTCTTTTCCTTGTTTCTATTATTTTACACCTTGGTTTCCATTGTCTAAAATCACTCGGGACTATTTTTGACAACTTGTAATTTCATTCATGTTTTTGGGAAGTATCTTCATGATGCAAAATAGTTCAAACAAGTAAAAATTAGCAAAATTGATCGACAAAGGGAAAAACATGCTTTGGGACTTTGTTTTCCATCTTGCCAACATTTTTAGGTCTTGTACTTAGCCAAAAATGAAGAAAATTGGGTTAGTTGGGGTAGAATAAGCCAAGTCATCCTTTGGAGGAATAATAGAACTTGTTTCTTTGTTCATCCTATTCCTTGTTTCTTCGTACTCACAACACAACATCGGTAATCGGGAATGTCGGGTATATAAGGTACCCTAGGAATAGTTCTTTTGTTATTGGAGTTCCCACTCACCCGCCTTTACCATAATAGGAAAGACATGGCACCGCATGTTTAGTTAGTCACATTAGGATATAAGGATATGGGTGCAATAGTTCCCTTATCTTTCGCTTTGTTCTCTACTCGGCTAATTTTTCGACCTAATGCAAAAGGTATTTAAAGCGAGTCTTTGAAGGGTTGCATTGAACTTCAGCTAGTTCCTCCCGTGAACCATGGATCTACCCCACCATAAATTATTCCTGTAACTCCAAATTTGACAAACATGGGATCATTGGAAAGGTCTTATTATGAACTTGGTTTGGTATTAAATAAAGAAGAAATTGGTGGATTTTATCGGGTGAAAAAGGTAAAAATATGTATAGAAATAGAAGTGTAGTTCCAAGTAGCTCAACTACCAAAATTAACGAAGAATGATGCCCTTACCTTCTCCAATAAACAAATTTATGTGAGGGAATTATTTTTATAGGGTTCCCATTCCTATTTTCAGGTGAATTAATGCATGTTGTTGGTGGTTAAACTTAAAAATATGAGTTTCCCTCTCTTTTCCCTCCTCTCTTTCTCTTTCATTTTTATATATTAGTAGGTTGTGGACATTTTTAAAGGTTGGAGTTTCTCATAATACGGTGCACTATGAAAAGTGATTGTAGAAGTATTTTTGAATTCCAAAGGTGTTTTGTGCCTTTTTCCACTCCATTGTAATGGTTTATGCATACTTCAAGAAATAAAATTTAATTTTGTGGTTATTTCTCTACCCTGACTTGGTTTTATTTACAATCTTTCCTTTTTATTATTGTTATGGTGCATTTTTATGCCTTTTCTCCTTTGTAGGTTCCATATTTATGGTTTATTACGTGAAAAGGGAATATTAAGTGTTATTTTGGTCTGTGGCATAGTTGTTTTCCCTCTCCTTCATTTTCTTCCCATTTTTCCTCATTGAGAGTGTCTTCCCCCTTTTCTTGGTGTTATCACCTTTGTTTAGCTTAGGATTTCAATTTTCATGCATCTCCCTCTCTCCCGGTCCCTGTGAATGCTTATATTAGGATTAGATAGTTGTATTTCTAGTTGTAGGAGTAATTTAGCATTAGGAATAGGTAAAGGAACCATCCTTCTCTGGAGGTTGATCTCATTTTGTAAAACCCACATTTTAGAGATCATCCCATGTTGCCTCATAATTCTTGATCTTCCATGATCATATCTAGGGTACAATTTTGAGCTCCAACAGGTTTGTGGCACGCCCTATGGGAGTGCTTCAATGAAATTTATAATATTTTACTGATTGTAGTCATTTTTGTACCCTTCACAGAATAGGAAAATCCCATGCACATCAGCCTATCACCCAACGAGCACTGGGCACTCACCCGAGGCATGCGCAGCACCGAGTCTCTCCTTTATGTGATTTTTGTGAGAATGCATCATCTTAGAACAAAAAATCAAATGCAAGATAGAAAATAACTAAACCACATTCTTATGAACTTAGGAAAAACTGTCATCTCATTCTATGTAGGTAAGATAAATAGAAGCAACATATGGAGATGATTTATACAAAAAGGAAATGCATGAGTATTGAACACAAATGATTGATAATGAAGCATTATATTCATACTATCAAAGTAATAACCCACATTACATCCCTTGAGGTCATAATAGATCCTCATATTATGTAGAGCCAAATCATGCATCAGAGTTATGTTATGCTCATCATATTACAAAGAAAAATGAGAACCCATCCCCTTCTATATGTTATTGCTCACAGAGCTCTCCTAACCCCTAGCCATAACATCCTCCACTTTGTTTTTGCAGGGATTCACCTCTCTTCAACTCTCTCCAACTCCCTCCTTTTCTTCTATCAGGTGTTTATGTATATAGCATTGGCACCCACCTCCATGCCTTTCAAAAGCTACAAATTGGTTTCCAAGTGTTAAAGTGGTCCTCCATGGGAGCATGCCTTCATAGATCCGAGCTCTCCACTCTACATGATGATGCTCTTCTAGAACCCTCCATCACATGCCTAGAATATTCCCTTTTTGATCCACAGTTACCTAAGGTGGCACCTTATCCATAAGGGTCATGCTTTTCTCGTGTGTTTCTTGGGATGCCGAATGCGGCTAAGTACAAAACCCATTTTTCCTTGTGCACCTTCAACCCACATGCCCTTCTCTCTCTGCCTAGCTCCCATGTGCCCACACACCTTCTTATACTTAGCTAATATTTTGGGGCCCAATATCACCCCACACTATGCCTATTCTCTGTCCTCGGAAACACTCTTCAATAAAGGAATTAAAGAATGGAAAATCTTTACAAATGGTAGGGAAGAATAAGGAATGAAGAAATGGGGAAAAGAATGGGGAAATTTATTTACTTCTGGAGGAGGAGAGGGAAATCCTTTCTTAAATCAGCTTCTATTTTTCCCAAGTGTTAACATCATCCTGAGCTGGCTTGACAAAGGTCCCCCACCAGGGTGCTCACTTATTCAAAACTCAACCCCTCTCCCTTCATGCTCATTGTTTCCACAATCTCTTCTAGCTGCTTACCCAAATCCTTGAATGCATCCATCCTTTGAGTGATTTGAAAGGTACAATTCCTTCACCGGTTCTTGATTGAGCTCGTATAGTTTGCTTAAGATAGAGTATAGGATATATATCTTGTTCATTCTTTAGAAATATTTTTTATCTATCTTGTTGACTAATCCTATTGATTATTTGGGAAAAGATGCAAAGTCTTTTGTATGTAGGCCATAAAGGAAAGATAATGCTAGTATTGGGAAAAAAGTGGAATTGATCATGAATAGTACATTTAAAATCAAATATGATTTCATATTCAGATTCCTCTCAAAAAATTATGCAAGTTCAAAAAAATAATCATCTCAATCCGAGGTCGCATGCAAAAGTTATAGTTGTTTTAAGTTAGTAACTTGCAGAGTTAGTTCCGGAACTCATAGAGTTAGTTCCGAAACTCATAGGTTTAGTTCGGAACTCGCATGTTTAGTTCGAACTCACAGATTTAGTTCTAGAACTTGTATCAATTGAATGATAGTTAGTTTCAGAACTTTCAATTCATGGAAAAATCAGATTTAGTTCTGGAACTTGTAGATTTAGTTCTAGAACTTGCATAAAAGGAATGACAACTTTAGTTTAGAACTTGCATCAACGGAATGATAATTTTTGAGGGATTGTGAAAACTCAGAGATTCCAATGGGAAATATGAGAGAGGTTTTTGTTCATAGAAATTTTTAACAAAAACCTCATTCATATTTTCTACAGGTTTTACCAATGAAGAGAGATCTAACTTTTAGTGAGTTGTAGTTCGAGGAAAAGTGTATCAGATGAGCACTAAAAGTTCCATAAATAAAAATAAAAAAAGTCAAATGGAAAATATGAGAGAGGTTTTTGTTCATAGAAATGTTTTTAACAAATCCTCATTCATATTTTCTACAGGTTTTACCAATGAAGAGAGATCTAACTTTTAGTGAGTTGTAAGTCGAGGAAAAGTGTATCAGACAGAGCACTAAAAGTTCCATAAATAGAAAAAAAAAATTCAAATGGAAAATATGAGAGAGGTTTTTTTTCATAGAAATGTTTTAACAAAAACCTCATTCATATTTGTTACAAGTTTTACCAATGAAGAGAGATCTAACTTTTAGTGAGCTAGTCGAGAAAAAAAGTGTCGATGAGCACTAAAAGTTCCATAAACAGAAACAAAAAATTCAAATGGAAAATATGAGAGAGGTTTTTGTTCATAGAAATGTGTTTAACAAAAACCTCATTCATATTTCTACAAGTTTTACCAATGAAGATAAATCTAACTTTTAGTGAACTGTAGTCCGAGGAAAAAGTGTATCAAAAAGCGTCAAAAGTTCCACAGTAAAAAACAACAAAGTCAAATGGAAAATATGAGGAAAGGTATTTGGTCAAAATCATATTTTTAGGAAAAACCTCCTTCCAATAATGTAGAAGAATAAAATCATTATGATTCTTATTACCAAAAAGCAAGGAGAAGATTTGGGAGCAAATCTTCCTAAAATAAGCAAGATAAGATTTGACTTCAATAATATATCTCTCTCCATATTTTGTGGAGATGGAGATCTTAGTTGTTAGGATTGGAATAAAGATAAGATCAGATTGTATTTCCTAAAATAAGGAGTTGGTTGGATGCATGAATTATAAATGCAACCTTCCACACTGAGATATGTAATTTTCTTTTCTCCCAAGAAATAAAGATCTATTCTTTCCTCTCAAATATTTTGTAGTTTTAAAATCAAAAGTATGATTTAAATCCTCTTCCAAGAAATGAGCTGGCCACTCATTTCAAGGAAGATGGATCTATGTATTTATGTTTATGTTTATTCATTTGTTTGTAATTCATTTTGTTGTATTGTTTTTATTTTTGTATTGTGAAAATTTTTTTGTGAACTGCGGTGTTGTTTAATTATGTTTATTTCCAATTCAAGAAATTTCAATTTATGCAAGTGTGTTTAAATTCTTGCAAGTTTGATTTCCTTCATGCAAGTGTGATTTATTTTATGCAAACTTTATTTTTGCAAGTGTGCCTTTATTTCTGCAAGTGTGGCTTTAAATTTCTGCAAGTGTGATTTATTTTATGCAAGTTTGGTTTGTGTTTAAAGGAGTTTTTTCCAAGATCTTCTTCTCTTAATGCATACAACCTTTGGACACCAACCCTGGATTGACATTATTAATGGTGAGGATTGATGACCCTCATCATTTTGGCATCATTTTCGGGGACACGGTGTTATTAGGAGATTCAGAGTTCTCTAAAAGAATATTCTAGTGACAAGTAGAATACCTTTTAGCAAATTTTATGATAGGAAGTATTTGGTAAGTAGTTTCTTTAGAATTTTATTTCCTACAAGTAGATTAAAATTTCATTTCTGCAATTAGGAATATTAGATTGTAAATATTTATCTCCCCACAAACTAACTCTATGTATAAGAAAATGATTGTGATGTTTGATCAAGAAGGTATAATGGTATGAACAAAGAATTCAGATCTGGAAATGGTAGAATATGATATTGAATCTGGAAGTAGATCCAGTTGATGAAATATCATATGTCATTCTTGATAACCACCACCATTTCCCCTTGTATCAACTAACAACTCAGTGATCTTATTACACATAACCTTAGTAAAAAATTGGCTTATCAGTTTGTAATAATGAAGTGGTAGCATTTCTAGTTAACTCCATCCATATTCAGGGATTTCATTAGAGCCAAAATAAAAACTCACTCATAATAAATCCACCCATCCAAATTAGTTTTCATCCCATAATAAAATTCAATCCCTGAACCATATCCATTAGAAAAATTTGTTTTCATGTCTTTCAATTTCTTCATTTTTGTATATGCTTGTATAACGTTAAGAAGCAATTATGGTGAATATCAAGGAAAAATTTTTTTGCGTACTAACATATGGAGGACTAGATCTATAGAATTTCTAGAGTTGTTCTTGATACCAACATGTAGATTTTGGAGCACCAACAATATCAACCAAGGAGCATGCAGATTTTGAAGGGACCCATGGATACCTTCACTCTCTCTTTTAACAACTATCCATCTCTTGAGATCACTAGTCTGGGCTTTGAAGATTACTATGGTGATTCTGATAATGCACAATTCAAGTTGGGCTTTGAAGACCTAGAAATTGTCTACACAATTTTTGAAATCTTCTTGGAGTTACCAAGTATGCAAAAAGGTTTTTATGAGATCTCAGACATTGCTTCCTATTTTACACAAGTTGTACTTTGATGAATATAGTATGATGATGGATCAAATTTTTCTCTAATCCTTCTCATGCTATCATTTCAAAAAAAAAAAAAAAAAAAAAAACTTTGATTGGAAAACCAACTTGTTGGCCAATCAAAAAGGCAAAAAAAAAAAAAAAAAACTTTGATTGGAAAAAAAGCTTTGTTGGAAAAATTGGAAAAAAAAAAAAAAAAAAAAAAAAAAAAAACTTTGAAAAGGAAAAAAACTTTGATTCAAAGAAAAAAAACTTTGATTGTTGGCCAATCAAAAAAAAAAGGAGGTGGCTCTTCTTCAAAGGAAATCAACAGTTACTTGGTGGCTTTCTTCTCAGCACTATTTGACCATGTTAACAATAGGATGACAAAGACAACTAGAGGTATGATCAAGTTATTTTGTTCTACTATTTTATTTTTAAGCTTTCTTGTAAGTTTTTTTATTACAACTAGATCCACTTTTAAAGATTTCAAGGAAGGCAAGATAAAATTCATATCTCCCCTACTTATATGAAAAATATGTGCACCTCTTTGCAATCAAACTTTTGGAGTCTAATTTATGGGCAGTCATAAATAAACAACATGCATGAGGACATGCATGAGCTTAGGTGTGGGAGAGAAGGAGAAGCATGAGCTATGCATTTTGATTTTAAATATGAGACACAAAGAAGGAGATCCACACAAGAACTGTTGTAAAATAAAAAGATAGTAGAAGGAAATCCACACAAGAAGAGAAAGAGATCCACACAAGATCCAACAGAAGAAGATCCACAAAGAAAGTTATAAAAGAAAAGAAATCAAAAAAAAAAAGAAGGAGATCCACACAAGAACTGTTTAAAAAAAAAAAAAAAAGCAAAGAAGGAGATCCACACAAGAACCTGTTGTAAAAGAAAAAAATCAAAAGCAACAGAAGGAGATCCACACAAGAACCTATTGTAAAAAAAAAAAATCAAAAGCAATAGAAGGAGATCCACACAAGAACCTATTGTAAAAGAAAGAAAAAATCAAAAGCAGCAGAAGGAGATCCACACAAGAACTTGTTGTAAAAGAAAGAAATCAAAAAAAGAAGGAGATCCACACAAGAACCTGTTGTAAAAGAAAGAAATCAAAAGCAACAGAAGGAGATCCACACAAGAACATGTTGTAAAAAAGAAAGAAATCAAAATATAGAAGGAGATCCACAAGAACATGTCCTCAATATGGAGAAGAATCTAAGAAGAGGAGATAATAATGTAATGCATGAGGACATGCATAAGATTAAGTGTGGGGAAATGATGAGGCCATAAATTGGCCATAAATTACCATTATTTTGTCCTTCCAAGTTACCTTTGAAAGTGGATTTAAATGTAATCTAGGAACTTATAGTTTTCTTAAGATAGAGTATAGGATATATATCTTGTTCATTCTTTAGAAATATTTTGTTATCTATTTGTTGACTAATCCTATTGATTATTTGGGAAAAGATGCAAAGTCTTGTGTATGCAGGCCATAAAGGAAAGATAATGCTAGTATTGGGAAAAGTGGAATTGATCATGAAAAGTACATTTAAAATCAAATATGATTTCATATTCAGATTCCTCTCAAAAAATTATGCAAGTTCAAAAAAAGAATCATCTCAATCTGAGGTCGCATGAAAAAGTTATAGTTGTTTTAAGTTAGCTACGGAACTCGTAGAGTTAGTTAAGAACTCACGAGTTAGTTCCGAACTTGTAAGTTTAGTTTAGAACTCGAGAGAGTTTAGTTCCGGAACTCGAGATTTAGTTCTAGAACTTGTATCAATTGAATGATAGTTAGTTCTAGAACTTTCAATTCATGGACAAATCAAATTTAGTTCTGGAACAGATTTAGTTATGGAACTTGCATAAAAGGAATGACAGCTTTAGTTCGGAACTGCATCAACGGAATGACATTTTTTGAGGGATTGTGAAAACTCAAGAGATTCCAATGGGAAATATGAGAGAGGTTTTTGTTCATAGAAATGTGTTTAAAAAAAACCTCATTCATAAAATTTGCTTTTTAACAAAAACCTCATTCATATTTTCTACAGGTTTTACCAATGAAGAGAGATCTAACTTTTAGTGAGTTACAGTCCGAGGAAAAGTGTATCAGATGAGCACTAAAAGTTCCATAAAAAAGAAATAAAAAATTCAAATGGAAAATATGAGAGAGGTTTTTTTGTTCATAGAAATGTTTTTAACAAAAACCTCATTCATATTTGTTATAGTTACCAATGAAGAGAGATCTAACTTTTAGTGAGTTGTAGTCGAGGAAAAGTGTATCAGATGAGCACTAAAAGTTCCATAAACAGAAATAAAAAGTCAAATGGAAAATATGAGAGAGGTTTTTGTTCATAGAAATGTGTTTAACAAAAACCTCATTCATATTTGTTATAGGTTTTACCAATGAAGAGATATCTAACTTTTAGTGAGTTGCAGTCGAGGAAAGTGTATCAAATGAGCACTAAAAGTTCCATAAACAAAAACAAAAATTCAAATGGAAAATATGAGAGAGGTTTTTGTTCATAGAAATGTGTTTAACAAAAAACTCATTCATATTTTTCTAGGTTTTACCAATGAAGATAAATCTAACTTTTAGTGAACTGCAGTCCGAGGAAAAAGCGTATCAGACAAGCGTCAAAAGTTCCACAATAAAAAACAACAAAGTCAAATGGAAAATCTGGGAAAGGTATTTGGTCAAAATCATATTTTGAGGAAAAACCTCCTTCCAATAATGTAGAAGAATAAAATCATTATGATTCTTATTACCAAAAAGCAAGGAGAAGATTTGGGAGCAAATCTTCCTAAAATAAGCAAGATAAGATTTGACTTCAATAATATATCTCTCTCCATATTTTGTGGAGATGGAGATCTTAGTTGTTAGGATTGGAATAAAGATAAGATCAGATTGTATTTCCTAAAATAAGGAGTTGGTTGGATGCATGAATTATAAATGCAACCTTCCACACTGAGATATGTAATTTTTTTCTCCCAAGAAATAAAGATCTATTCTTTCCTCTCAAATATTTATGTAGTTTTAAAATTGGAAGTATGATTTAAATCCTCTTCCAAGAAATGAGTTGGCCACTCATTTCAAGGAAGATGGATCTATGTATTTATGTTTATGTTTATTCATTTTTTTGTAATTCATTTTGTTGTATTTTTTTTTTTTGTATTGTGAAAATTTAGTTTTTTGTGAACCTGCAGGTGTTTCGTTTAATTATGTTTATTTTCAATTCAAGTAATTTCAATTTATGCAAGTGTGTTTAAATTCATGCAAGTGTGATTTCCTTCATGCAATGCAAGTGTGCCTTTTTCAATTTCTGCAATGTGTGATTTATTTTATGCATGTTTGATTTGTGTTACCAAGGGTTTTTCCTTTTGTCTTTGGAACTTGCATCAATTCCCTTGGATTACTTCAAATTCGGCTCATCAATGTGGGACTCAAATGCCCATGATAAAATTTTCCTTGTCTGAGGGTATGCACCTTCCTCATCAAATGAATTCATGGCTAGAATTTTTCAGTTGGCACGGTGCTCTAGAAGCGTGCACGCAACACCTTGTTTGGATCAAGATATATCCCATTCCTTGCACTTTTGATGCCTTTGTGCTTTTCCTCCCTGTGCATGTGGCCTTTGGAAAGCTAGTGGCCAAACTAGGATCTCCTCCCATGCCGCCATATTCTTTCTTTACACTCTCTTGAAGATGCTTCTTTCATCACTACGTCCACGTTGTGTTCCACTTTTGTTTCTAGCAGGTCCTTGATGAACTTTGCTACTTCTTTTCCATGGCCTTTTCTACTTGTTCTTTTTAGGCTTGGGGTCCTTTTTTTGATATTTTTTTGCACTTCTTCCCACCTATTCCTTGCCTTGGGTCTCGACTCTTCTTCATCCTCCTCCTCATCTTCTTCATTATATTCCTCATCTCTTTCTTCTTTAGAATCATGTATTTCATAGATGGGATGGTCTTCACCTCCTGGTTCATCTTATTCATAATTCACCGATGTAGGCATCTAGGTCTTCTTTTTCCTCATCTATCACCTATTAGTTTTTTTCTTCTTTCTGGGGATTTCAAAGTATAAGAGATCCTTCTTTTTATTTTCCCTTGGTAGGTGATCTCTTCTTTGGTGATTCTTCCTGAGTGAGGGGCTCTTCATGCTCAGCGCCTCTTCTTCTAGAGTCTTTCTTTGAGGGGAGACATTTCTCCATGTGTAAGTGCTAGGATTAGTTCTTGTCTCAAAATGCGCTTACCGCTTGAGTAGTTTAAACACTTGGTGCCTTCTGCACTTCTTCTCTTTCTCTCTTTCTAGGCATGGCCTTCTTCCTCATATGGGGTCTTTAGGAATGGAAACATCATTCTTCAAATAAGACCTTTTTCAAACTTCATCCTTATACAAAGGTATATCCTTGTTGTAGCCCTTCCAAGGATTGGAAATGTTACAGGATTCATCATTTGTATTTTTTGGGAGATATATATCTCCACATACGTGTGTTTTTGGGGTAGAAGCTTCGGCGCAGCTTTAAGAGAATTCTACATCTACCTCACTAAGGTCTAACCTTAGTCTCTTGGCCTCCTTGAACCGGTTAACTCTGGCTTGGAAGTATAACTTAGTGAAGGAGAAGGGTAGTTTTCACCATGGACTCATGTTTTCTATCATTAACCTAAATCTTCCAATGCGAAGTTTTGAAACATACAGTGAATTTTTCTCTCTGTTCACAAGTGTCGGAAAATGCTCTGGGATCCTCCACTCATCCCTGAATGTGTCATGCATTCTCTTATACCATTTCTCTAGGCATGCCTTGTGTGCGGCCATCATGGTTTCACAAGTGTATTTTGCAAACCTCTTTGCGGGTAAGGGATCCTCTTTTGGATATTCCCAAATGAATTTTTCTGGCCCGTTGGGCACTCCAATATCTAAAAATACAATGGTGAGGAGGATGTTACCAAAGAGTATCTTCTCTCCTTCTTGTGTGCTGCTTATAATTTCATCCACAATGAAAGAGGACAAGTTTTAGATGGTCCCCTCATATATTTTCCGGCATACGTTCAACCATGCGTCATTTACTTATGTCCATCTTTCTTGATCATTGAGCTTGGTTACCAAGTGCATGGCCATCCTTATCACCAGTTAGGTATTTCTAAGATGTCAAAGTATCTCGAACCCTTCTTGTAGTCATACATGGATACAATCTTCTTGATAGCTTTTTGTCACTAAGATCATCATCAATTCTATGTCCTTCACAATTGAGGCATGTGAACTTGGATATCAGGTGTGGTGTGATGTGCATCTTGCACCCTGAGAAATAAAAATGATCTTCATGCACGTGCAATATAAGCCACTAGTAAAGGAACTTAGGTTTTCCAAGTAGGCAACTCATATAATTGTAACAACCCAGACCTTTTCTAGTTTGACCTTCACCTCATCATTGTAAATGGGCATTCCATCTAGCATCCTATTATTGTTAGTGGGTGAACCAACTCCAAGGCCATTTCCTTCTCCGTTGTTCTCGTGTGATGATTATAATCTCTTACGACCATCTTTGTACAAGTGTGACTCCCATTCTTTTCCTATCAATACCCCATCTAGGTACTACATTTTGAAATATCATTCTTTGTTGGTGCTTATGACGACAACTATCTATTTTCCCTTTCCCTTTCCCTTTGTTTTCTTTGGTGAAATGGTTGGTTTCCTTGGTGCCATTCTTCTCGTTGCTAACACTTAAATCCTCTTCCCCTTACTCGATCCACTACTTGTCCAATCCCAAATCTCAATCTTGCAAAGAAACCCTTCTAACTCCATGCCCTAGCCACCAAACCCTAACTAGAACAATCCTTCCACAAGACAATGCTTCTTCACACAAAAATTCCCCACGCCCATGTACTCCTTCCACACTAGTTTGTGGATTTACCCTAGTCATGCACTCTTATATCTCTTTGGTTCTTCTTTACACAAATCACTTTTGGATGCCCTAGTTCATGAGAGCTTTCTTCACTTCATAAACACAAGGTAAAATAATGAAGTTTCGACTTCATATTTATAGCTTTTCCTTCTTTCTAGCATTAAATGCTATATCACCTACCACCGTACTTTAACATTAAATGCATATTTTTCCACTAAGCCAAGTCTTTAAGCACCTTTACCCATGCACCATATCCTATGTAAAAAACCCTATACAACCTTCTGGCATGAAAAAATTCAACCCAACTAAAGAATCTTATGCATGCATCTACAATGATCGAAGGCACTTCTTTTGTCCTTTACCCAATTTTTTTCCCATGCCTACCTCATGTTGTTCTTGCACTCTTCATCCTTTTGTACGTGGTTTCCATAAATCCTTTTTGACACCAACCATTCTTGTCCACCTCTTTTCCTACGTGCTTCTTAATCCTTATGCACTTTATATCCATTAACCAGATATTCACCACAACTTCTACTACCAATTCAATCTTGTATTATGGGCCTATACTTCACATCACTCCACCCCACACTAAAATAGATGTGTGGTCCTCTACGTGCATACACAACCTTAGAAAAATAATGTGGTTACTGGTGCACAAGGTGTAAAACAAAACCAAAAGAGAGGAATAAGCAACGAGAAAGGGAAACACAAGAAAATAAAAAACATAAAGGAAATTCTAGACTAATTGGAAACACTGCCTTATTACAAACACCAAGAAGACTTATTTATAGTAGGGCTTTAAGCCTACTCCCATTGAAGTGACTAGTAACCTTGTCCCATCTAGCACTTATAACTGGCAAGTGCCTGAATCAAGAATGTACGAGATGATGTAAGGTCCCAATAAATGGATTTTCAACTTCCCAGGATGGTGTAGATACTTGGAATCATACAATAACACCAACTGCCCAACTTCAAACTTATTGTTCTTGATATGATGATCATGTCATGCTTTTCGTATTTATTTTTCAAGATTCGACTCCATCTAGTAAGTGATCACCTTTTGTCCAACTGCATCAATTTATCAATTCTTTCTTCTAGTGCTTGCTCATTAGCTAAACCTCTGTGTGCATTATACGTAGTGAAGGTAACATGAATTCCACTAGTAAAATAGCCTCCGCACCAAACACCAATTAAAATGGTGTGGCCTTGTTTAACCTTTTATAGGTTGTCATGTATGCCCATAGAATGGATGATACCTTATCATCCCAATCCTGTCTTCCAATGTCATAGATCTTAGTTAATGTGTGACTTAGTATTTTGTTAAATGCCTCAAAATATCATTTCTTGAGGGTGATATGGGGTAGTTTTATGATGGGCCACCATAAATTCTGCCAACATAATCCTAACTATTTCATTGAGAAAGTGTGTACCCCTATCACTTGTTAAACTTAAAGGGAAACCATACCTGTTGATTATGTTTTCCCATAAGAATCTAGTAGTTGTTGTTATGGTGTAATCCTTTGTAGGCATTACCTCTACCCACCATGTCAAGTAATTAGTGCAAGTGATGATATACCATGAACTAGTCCTTCACGTGGATGGTGCAATTGGTCCTACAAAGTTGATTTCCCATTTCTCAAACGGTTTAGTGTTGGCTATTGGTCACAAGGGAATTTCATCTCTTTCTAGGTTTTCCAAGGCACTAGAAATGGTCACAAGCCTTACAAAACTCAATGTAATCTTTATAGATGGTTTCCCACCAAATCCCTACTAATAAAATCTTTCACGCGGTAGTGTTTCCTACATAGTTTCCTCTTGCAATCCCACCATGTGCTTCTTCCATAATGGTTACACGCTCATGTTCTAATATGCATCAGTGTATAACCTCATCACCGCTTAACTTATACAGGTCTCCACTAATAAGCATGTACGGTGCATCGCGTATTACCAACTTCTTTCTTTCCAAATACTTCATCCTTTCTAGTGCCACACTTATTTTTAAAAACACTACTATATCTTCCAAGTCTTAGGGTGTGTGCCATAATCTAAACAATTACATGGCTGGCATGGTATCCTCAATGCTTTACACATACTCCCCAAAATCAATCCTTGACAAGTGGTCAAGCCCTGAATTGATCTTTCCTAACTTCACCACCACTGTGAACTCAAATTCCTTGAAAAAGAAGGACCCAATGACATATGTGCCCTTATAGAATGGGTTTTTGACTAAGTATTTCAATGACATGTGGTCTGTGTAGAATATGAAGGGTGTGCCACAAGTGTACCGCCTAAACTTATGCAGCATGTAGATCATTGAAAATGCTTCGCACTCAGTAGTTGTGTAATTCTACTCTATTAGTGTCAATTTCCTACTTACAAATCTCAAGGGATGATCAATAATTCCCTCACCAAGTTGTGCTATCATTTCTCCCATTTCTATCCCCGAGGCATCCACATGCACATGGAAAGGCTTATCCCAAGAAGGAAAATGTAATATGGGCATTGTTACAAGCCTTTCCTTTAAAGTGTCAAATGCCTTCTGTTGCACCTCTCCCCAATGAAAGGAACTTTTTGTTTCAACAATTCTTCTAAGGGCATGGTGATCTTGGTATACCCCTTGATGAACTTCCTATAATACCCCATGTGTCCAAGGAATCCACACACTGTACTTTGACTAGTAGGTTCCCCTAATCCTACGATAAGCGAACTTTGGCGGGATCTGGTAAGTAGTCTTTCATATGATGTGCCCTCACAGGGTTCCAAATGGAGTGGCAAAGACACATTTCTTGATGTTGATGGATATCTTCAATTGCCAAAATATCTCAAACACCAGTCTTAGGTTATCACAATGGTCTTTCACCAGTCCATACACAGTCCAGTCATCCAGATAAACTTAAAGAAACTTATGGATGGAGTCCTAGAATTCATGTACCACAATGCGCGAGAACATAGGAGGCACATTCTTTAGTCCAAAGGGTATAACTGTGTAGGCAAAACTTCCCCCTTCAGTGGTGAAAGTTTTATTTCTCTAGTCTTCCCTTAAAATCTTGACTTAGTGGTATCCTGAGAAGCCATCTATGTAAGAGTAGACTTCATGCCCAGCTACTCCCTCCAGAATTTCTTCAGAAAAGGGAGTTGGAGCAGGATCGATGACACACACTGCATTCAGATCCCTGTAGTCAATGAAAATTCTTATCCTATCATCCTTATTAATACTTATAACCATCGGGATTATCCATTCGACTCTTCCACTACCTCAATGATACCATATGTTATCATTTTGTCTATCTCTTCCTTAACCCATATGTGTAAATTTGGATTCATCCAATAACGCCTCTTCTGAATCGGGTGCACCTTCTTTCAACTTGATCTTCATTTCCCCAAGGAATGGTTGATGCCTTTGAGTTCATGGTACCCATGAGGGAACAAATCTTGGAACTTGCACAACAAATCAATGATCTTCAAAACTTTCTTTTCCAACCAATAATCATTGATGATAGCCTCCTTAGGTTATACCTCCAACCCAATGTTAACCCTCTTCATCTTTAAGGGCTCATCATGGCACATTATTTCTCATGCATTGTCTACAACCTCACATGTACCCTCTAATGACTAAAATCCAACGTCTCCATCTCTTCCCCATCTATGACATAGACCAATTTCCCTTTTTCTTTTTCCATACATGCACGCTCAAAATGTACTTCCTCTGATTCCTCCTCATTGAGGTGCACCTCTCGAATAAGGCTCACCTAGAAATTCTAGTAGCCTATCCTCTACCATGGCACTATCTCCCATTGTAAGGTGCTTGATCATTTGCAACACCTTATCCACTAATGGTTTGGTACTCCTATATTTGAAATCTTGAATGAGATTAGTCGCAACTCTTTCCAATTACTCGTATGACTGACACATCTCTCGAATGAACATACCAAGCTCACTCATGTCCTGTAAGGTGGAATACAACTTATGTACCCATAATGAAGGCAGCAATGCTTCTTCACTTCCCATCCATGCCTCCTTGCATGCTTGGATATGAAATGAAGTGGTCTCTTTGCCATGGTAGTCTTGTATAACCATGGGCACATTGCTCTTGGAGAACCTTACAGAAAACATGATCCTCACCTCGCACCACTCCAGGAGGTTCTCCTAATGTGTAGCCCACCAAACGTTACTACAGAGTCCTGAGTAGGTTATAGTTGAGCATTCCTCTTCTTTCATCCTCATTTCTCCACTTTGATCTTCCATTTCCTGTAAGAAAATCTCAGGGTATGCCCCTCCGCAGTAACTAGGAAACGTATTTCCTCCTAGGCGCTTGACTGAGCACACCTTTTTCACCCTTGTTACAGGTCCTTTTAATTGTCACCCAATTAACTCATAGGTTCCATGTGCCCAATTATCACATGCCACACTAGTGGTATCACTTAAGGATTGAGCATCCTCAAACTAGATAACTCCCTCCATGGGGTGAATTATCTCAGGATCTCTGATGGAGCGCACATAGATTCTATCAAGGACTTCTTCTCTTAATGGTTCCGTGTAGGGCACTGACTTCCCATCTATCAAAGGGATGACCACCCATTCTTCCTTTTTTCAAAGTTGATATACCCTTTGTTAAACCTTATGTCAGCATTGTTCTTGTAACACCATGGGCACCCAAGAAATGCTAGAAATTTGTCTACCTTAGTGAGTACCAAGACTTTGAAGTCTCTAGTGAACTTGGCCCTTGAATGGTGATAACTACATCCTTCAGGACTCTAATGGGAATTTCCTTAGTCTTGTTCACCATATACATCACATTTGAAGATGGCTGTAATGCGGGCCTTCCCATCTGATGTTAGGAATCTAAGGTAAGAACATTCACCTTTGCTCCCGTGTCGATGAGGATATTGCTCAAAATCCATCCATCAACAACCACATTCAAAGTAATCTCCTTGTCATATTTAAGGTTGTGAGGAGGAATTTTTACATACAAAACATGTCTCTCGCACTATGCTCCGGTGCGTGGTACCTTCTCCCTCATCCATTCTCCCAAAAAAGGGAATAATATTCTCTTGCCTCAACATTTTACACACTTCTTTGACCTCATCCAAGTCATTCCTTGGACCTTGTTATCCTTTCGTTGCTCCACCTACCTCAATTTCTCCCTGAAAAATTGTATCGCCCCTTGTAAACTTTGAGTCACATCCATAGTCTCCTAGTACACTTCTTTCGATGGGTAGGGTCAAGTTACTTTTCGTATAGCACCTCCTCTCTAAAAACTAGTGTCTTTGGTCTTTGCATCTCCTTGATGTGTGTGGCCTCTACTAGCATTATCACTAGTACAGGTTCTAGCTCTAACTCACACACCACTCTTGGAATCCATTATGAATCGGCCTTATTGATGCTCACCATAAGCAACACCCTTATATTTTTTCCTCTTTGGTTCATATGCTCATAGAGTTCTAGACACTCTTCATACTTGTGCTTCTTTCCACACCATGAGCATTGTAATCAGATTAGGACACTCACATTTATAATGTTTTATAGATCCACAATTATAACATGTTCCTCATGAGAACTCACTTCATCCTTTACCGTGGTTATTGTGACCATGAAATCCCCATGAAAACCTCTTCCACACACCCCTCCATCTATGTGCCCTTCATAATGATGGTCATCATCCTTAGAAATGCTAGCAAGGCTAGTCTAACACACACCCAAATCAATAGCATCATGGATTTGATCAATCATTCTGCAATCCTTAGTGTCATGGGTTGTAGAGGTGTATATATTGCAGTAGCAAGAAACATTCTTGTGGATTACATGCTAGAGTAGAGGGCATCTACTTGCATCATGATCCCCATGGCAGATCTCACGCCTACTATCGTAGCGTACATCGACTTCCAATGGAAACTATCATTTTCATGTCCCTCCACTTCTTCTTTCACCTTCTCAGCTAGTAAAAACTTAACATCATCCTTCCTCTTTTAGGTGTTCATTTTGAATCTATAGTATATTCCAATGTGACCTAGTTTATTGCACTTGAAGAAAACATGAGAACTATTACTTCTAGAATCATAATTCATTTTCCTAGAATCCTTTTGATGATAATACTTATATATATACCTAAAATAATTACAAAAATATCACACAACTACATGATTCTTCTCATTATTCCAAATTTGAATAGGATACTCATGATGACATAATTTTGTAATATGACCCCTCTTGTGACAATTAAATAATACAATATGTATTGAATGATATGAATGATCATGCCTACCATTTCTCCATGAAAATAAATTCTTAACAAACCTTCTACAATCTCTAGCTCTATGACCAAAAATATTGCAAGAGTAACACATACCATTGAACTTAATTTTATATTTCATTACATTAGGATGCCTCGATAAACCTTCTTGGGATCTTTACCATCCTTCATAGCTTTTATGGCATCACAAGTTTCAACTTTTTTCACTCCATGTTTCTCTGAATGTTATTCTTTGTAGCCAAGACCAGATTTATCATTTGTAGCTCTTTGGTTCACCAACATGTCATTTAGGGATTCGAAATTTTCTCCAACTTTTCAACATCTTCAACTTACTATGTACTTGATCCATCTCTGATTTCAAGGATATAAACTAAGCTTCATACCTGATGTAATATTATTCTTTGAACTTTAAGGTTTTAGTCAAACTTTCCACTTTATATTTCAAATCCATGATGGCTTGATCATTCTCTATCTCCATATCCTTGACTGAACTCGGTAGGATTAAATACATGATTAATATATTTCATTCTTGATCCTCAATTATGATATGATATCTACAGATTTAACCATTTCTCATGCTTCAAAGGATCTCCTTCAAGTTGAAAAACTTTCTTCACAAGGACCTTTTATGATACCAATCATTGGAATCACAAATGGAACTAAGACAGAGCCATTGAATTAGTCTATTAAAATTTTAAACCATTTCCATTCATCATTTATTAGCAATCAATTAAACATTGAACCATACAACAACCTTATGTTTGTTTAGTTAAGCATTAAATACACCATACATAAGAACAAGAGAAAGAGAGTACACAAGAACATAAAATATATGTGGAAACACATCAAGGGGTATCAAACCCACTAAAAATTTATTTATATTACTCACAAAAATAAATTTAGTGAATTTCCAACTTCACAAGGAGCACTAATGCCCACTTTAGTAGAGCACTAACCCTACAAGGAGCGCCAACCCATAATTTAGTGAAGAAACAACTCCAAAAGGAGGCTACAACCCCTAGGATGACCAAGAAATAAATCAGCCACTTGATAATGTTTGATATTTTATATTTCTTTTGCCACAACTATGGATATCACTTATTCAACTCACAAACCATATCTCATATCCTAGGTCTTCAATGTTTCATAATCTTGCTCTTTCTTCACTTGTCTTTTCTCTAACCTCTTGATCTCATGACTTAAATATTTATTAAACCTATCATAATATTCCTCAATATTCAAATCATCCACACATACCTACAATTTACTCTCCTCTAGGCCGCACTTCTTCCCTCTAAGTGTACTAGTTTAAAAATGAACCCAAAACATCACTTTTATACCTTCTCTTCATCCAATCCAAATAACGTGATTTATACACCTTTGATTCAAAAATTCATAATTAAAACACACCCATAAATTTTTCACAATGGTTACAACTGACTCATATGGGTCGGCCTAGCAGAAAGCCATCTTCTATGCACCAAAAATCACCAAAACCCATGCATTGTAATGTCAAAATTCTCCTAACACAAAAATATTTTTATTCATGCCTTAAAATTCATCACTCGTGTTTAAATTAACATTTAAACATCATAGGTAGTCACAATTTTCATCAACCAATCAGAATGTTTCATTTAATGGGCCTATCATTCTTTGTTCTTCTCAAAATTGTTGTTTCCTACTCCCTTCAAAGACACTAAAAACTTATTTAGGCCACTATATCTCTTACATAATCCAAAATATTTATTTAATCACTTTTTGTAAATTACATGACCTTTATATCACTTCTAAGAAATTTATAAGCCTTGAAATAATCACCTACTCAAACCACAACCACTTTTGTCTTCACCAAAACAAACCGCCCAAAACAAAAATTTCAAAGATCAACTTGTTTACACCTTTATAGGAACAATAAAGACCTATAAATGGATTAAGTTAACTAAACATTCATCCCTCTTCACATTCCAGGAGATATCAAGCATCACCTAATCAATATCATACTCCAAAGAACTCTAAACGTTAATGCAGATATTATCCTATCTTGTACTCAAAAAAATATCCATGTCTAAAAACTAACTCGCACACCTTAGAAAATATAATCATCATGGGAAAAAACCTTATATAAAATTAAATATATATGAATACTCTTTAAAAAAAAATTAATCATCTCAAAATTCCACCTATAGTTCCTATTATGCCCATTTTACTCAAGACTTATTTTCATGGCCTCAAAACGACCCTTTGACCAGTCAACCTGAATGAAGCTCATTTGACCATGAAACTACATAAAATTTCCTAAAACCTCTTTTAAAATCAATTAAAACTCACATACATCACACAATGATAATTTATTCCATACCTCAATTGGAAACTTTCTCCTCAAATTGGAACTCTTCAGAAATTTTCATTTTTAGGTGGGGCCCACATAATCTCGCATGCTCTATCATGCATTTATGGTAATATAGAATACTCATCTACAAAATACAATCATAAATTTTGATGGAAAAATCATGAATAGGTTGATACAATAATTGTTTTTCAAACTACTCCTAGCTAGGGTTTAGTTAGGGTTTCAAACCACTTTACCTTCTTAACGATTGTTTATTAAAATTGGATGATAAAACCACCTATTAAATTTTTTGAAAGCTTAATAAATGAACTTATAATCTACCCTGATGATCTTAGGTCCCCATGTAAATCATATAGTTCACAACGAGCATCATAAGGTCAACTTTTGTCACAAAAACACCTGTTTCTTACCTAGTTTTGCCAAAAAATTCATATATTCAATAAAACTATTCAAAATGACTTGAAATTTTGCATGAAGCACCATAAAAAATTTCTTTAACTTCCATACTCACTATATATCTCAGATATGCCTCAAAATATCAAGACACAATGACTTACTTATGCAAACTTGTTTGTTTCTCACATGTAACTTCTGAAGGACCTCAAATATGTATCATACCTCTAGATTATGACCTAAAATTCATCAAAAACCTCAAGTAAACTACCAAAAATCTTCTACCATACTTTTAAATAACTTATTTGGTCCAATTCTCCCATCTCTACCTAATTATGCATGTTCCAAGGCTAGAAACAAACATGGAATGACCTAACTCAACACTAAACCAACCTTTCTAACTCAAATAAAACCCATGTACACCCATGAAACATCATACGGACCATGCATGAACTAATGAAAACCTCCAATCACCTCAATTTATCTCACTCATTTACTCAACTCACTAGACCATGCACCAAGACCTCTTAGAACACACCAAATCATGACACAACCACTCACTCTTTATGCTTGAAACCTAAACAACAACATATATAGAATCATACAATATCATGACACCCTTTTATATTAATTGGGGTTGACATCAATGACAACGCTAACCCATAATTTCCAACAAAGTTACCCTCGTGTAATTGTCACTAATTACATTATTATCATCTTCCAACCCTTTAGGAACTTGAATAATTATTAAGTCCACCATCACGGGAGAGCATCATTTGTGAATAATACCTTTTGTCCGAACTCCTTATCATCTCCAAAATCCATCCAAAAATATTTTTAACAAGCCTCATTCTCCTTCATATGGGTGCAATAATGTGTATAATTTTTTTATATCATACTGAGGCCTAGCCTCAAATCTATCCATCATACATCTACCCATTTTTTATTCTAAAGCAATCTTTCCTTATGGATGTTTGAGAAAGTATAGTTCTCAATAGTAATAGGAGATATGAGATGTTTTTGGAGATTATTTTATGCATCAGTTGCATTTTTCTCACCAACTCCATTAATTCCCACTTGTCATCCACATGCCTAGGGAGTAAGTAAGGGCTCTCGTCAAAACCACTAACCCTGATATAAGAAAAAGTCTGGAACTGGATGAAGTAACATCCATATTGGGTGATAACCCACTTATCATTCTAGTATAATATTTTACTCTCCCAATTGGGATGAAAAATGTATAATACAGGCACAAAGAAGAGATTAGAAATTTTCCTATAATGTGCCTCATAGTTTGCCAATTTTAATTGGAAAAAGACATCATATACCCCGGCACCTTTGTTGAGATCACATTTTTCTACAATCTCAGGAAATTTCTATGGAAGGCCATATTATAGACCAAGTAATATTTCATAAATAATTCTACCATACTATCATTTTCCCCTTTTTCAATTTGGGAAACTCCTGTCATTTTCTCATGAGTTTGGTTGCTTATTATTTCGGGCCAAGGGATAGGTTTCTTATTTGTTAGTATTACCTCAATGAACTAAAACATCCATTCATGGAAAATTTTAATAGATTCCATACCCATAATCATATTCAATAGTGTAATCACATCTCCAACCTCCAAAAATAATTCTTCTTTTTTAGCTTCTTAGACATTCTTCAAACAGAGACCCTAGGAGTAACTAGCCAATGGTAATTCATAAAATTGGTCCATTTTATTACCCATGAGTTATAATAAAAATGTTTTTACTACATGGTGATGGAACCTTCCTCTCGTGCAAGAGGAAATCCCAACATTTTATCAAACGCCTCTTCGTGGAAAGATATGACCAACACTCCGCTTTTATCCCAAACTTATCTTGTTATAGGGTTATAATGTTAGGTGCATACCAATTAAAGTTCTTGACACTTTGTGTATCAAGGGGGAAAGAACTTACGAGGTCAATATAACTACTATTCACATGGGCCATAGTGTCACTTCTTTATGGGGAGTGCAATTTCTACCTAAACTACTCTAGGTAAGAATTAACTAGATAAAAATATATGATTATGTCCAAGGGGAATTAAGACTGGAGGTTGTCTTTACTGAGAATTTAAATAATTCTTTATGGTTGTGACACTTATATAACAATCCCACTTTTTAATGAAAATAAACTTTAACTTCTTCCTCAAATATTCACAAAGACAAGAGAACCAATTCACTTACATGTTTAATAAAATCCTCGATTGTTGGTAAAACTTTGGATGAAAATTACTCTTACTCTCTTGCTCTTTGAACACACATTCGCTTTAAATATTCTTAAGGCCTCCTAGTGCTTTCTAAAATTTTCAATATTTTATGTGTAGATTGTGTATTTATATCAATTTTCCTATTAATTACCCTTGGATCCTTGCATTAATACAAACTATTGTGTTCATGGGAATTTCCTCGTAATTCTCATATTGTGTCTCTTTTCAACCATTGCAATATTTTCATGTCTTATCACCTACACACTTCTACGACATAAATCACTCCCTTCTGAATTTCCCACCTCAGTATACCTAGGTCATGTACGGCTAGTACATTTATGACCCTCCTTAAATTTTTGATGGGCCTCAGGAATATATTGCAAAACAACACTCATATAGCCTTTACAAGATGAAAATGCATTTCCTCCTCCACTCATGGTTACATGCCATGTATTTAGTGGATACATTAAACATCACCGGCCCTCAAAGATATATTTACAATTTACACTTATAGAGAAATTCAAGATGCAATGTGGCTTTTCTATTTGGACCTCTAAGTGTTATCTTCATAACTCCTTTATTGGGACTAGAGGGCCTTGGAATAGTTTTCACTTTACACAATCATAAATGTATAAAAGCACAAACTATAATGTAATTTTTTCTTATGCATCCTTTGAGAGTATAGATAACCTTAACAAGGGTAGAGTTATAAGTAGGGGACATGACATGAACCCTTACATGGATTACCCACACCCAATATCATGAATTAGCAAATGAAAAAAACCCATATTAAGAACCAACCAAGATTAAGAATAAAAACTTCTAAATAGTGCATGGATTTATCGGGAAAAATATGGGACACAACCATGGCTTCGACTCGAGGATGGAATCCCCTAGTTGGAGTCCAAAAACCACATAAATGAATACGAGAAAGAAGATTCCAAATGTCTACCCATTGGGAAATGGGGTCTCAAATAATGATAACTAGTTAGACACATAGACCCGTACTAAAATAAATACTCTAAAAAAATTACAACAAAAACTAGAAAAAATAAAACATAGAGAAACAACACAACAAAGTATAAAAGGAATAAGGGAAACTCTACACTTTAATAATACAAAGACATAAATTTTGATCAAGGAAATGTTTCAAATTCCTATCATTGATAGGTAATTCTAGAATTTCTCCTTCCAAGTCTTGTATAAAAATGGTGTGTTCTACAATTCTAACTTCTGTGGAATAGAGGCCCATCCAGAGGGCATCAAATATTCCATGATTTTCTTAATCCTCGTTTCTATTGTATCATAATAACACCAGATCTCCTACATTGAAAGTGTGAGGAATGAACTTTTTATCAAATATTTTCTTGAGTCTTTATCTGAAATTGACATGCTTTAAATAATACTCTCTTCTGAATTCATCTAACTTAATGATTTGATTTATTTTACCCTCATTAGGGTTAACACCATCCCCATCCTCTAATTATTGCATGAATTGGAAAGGAGACAATTTAAAATGAATGGTAAGAAATGATTGAATACTATAGGATATTTCAAATGGGATTTTACTTATGGATCTCTTAGTTGTAACTCTATCAGCCCATAGTGCAAACTTGAGTTGCTCTCCCCATTTTATTTTATTTATCTCTAACATTCTTTGGAGTATTTTGAGCATATTTTTATTTATGGATTCTTCTTTCCCATTTCATTAATTTTATAGTTGTAAGAATAAGTAATATTTATATCGTAGTCATGACACAATTTTTCAAAGGATTAGACCCAAAAATCATAGCATTGTATGCAACCAATTTAGTAGGAACACCAAACTTGAAAATTATGTGATTGAGGATAAAATCCATAACCAATTAATGAGTTATTTTCCTAGTAGAAATATCCTAAACTCATTTGGTAAAATATTTTGTGATCACTAAGATCCACTTGTTTCCAACACTCGAAGGTTTTGACATCTCACCAATAAAATCCAACCCCCACTACTTGAAAAGGGACTATATAGAAATAGGTTGTAAGAGGAGAGATCTAAATGCTTTTAATATTCCAAAAACATGTTGACAACTCTCACATTTCTTGACCATTAAATTAGCATATTTAAACAAGGACGACCAACAAGATAACTATCTTGGAGAATTTTATACGTAGTGACCATCCCAATAAAGTGTCCCTACACAGTCTTGCATGAAATTTATGAACCAAAATTGGGGCTTCCTCTTCTATAATGCATATTAATAAGAATGTCTCTAGGATTTTCCAAGCTAACATGTAGTTTATCAAGATGTATTTCTAAGAAATCAACTTGAGTTTCCTCCTCCGATTCTTATCAAACCCTCAAGATAATTTAATGTTTAAGATAATACACTATGTTTCTATATCAAGCTGAAAGACTCACCTTTATATAGGGACATTTCTCATTTTCTTCAATGTCATGAATTTCAACAATCTTTAAAGTTGTCTCTACCATCAATATTGTAAGGCCTATACCTTACACTAGCTTGGTAGTTTGTATATCGTGTCATATGCTTGTAGATTATAAACCCATCTACACCTTTTCTTGGACATTTCCATCTAATACAAGATTTCCTTCACCATTTTTTGAGCTACATATGTTATAATATTTTAACTAAGAATATAAGTTAAGAATATTTTGGTCACCTTGACGAGAAAACATGACTTCTTTTCCATAACATAATAATTTAGCTCAGATCCTTGAAGGATTTGCTAAAAAACACAACTGAATTTTCATGGCCCTCTTCATTTTTTTGTAATAACACAGAGGCAATAGTGAAGTCACATACAAATGAAAACATATGAAAACCCATTTTATAATAGGGACTGGCCAATACAAGAGTAGTATTGAGCACCTCCTTTACCCCGTAACACCCACAAAGTTAGATGCACAAATACAATAGTAAAAATAGTGAAATAAATTTTTAACTTATATTGTTGTATAAACGACACCACATGGGAACGATTTGGGTAATTCAACATCACACAAGACATTTATACCAACATGGAACCACACATATCACAAGGTGAGAAGTGATTATCTTCATGAGGAAAGAGGGTACACATAACCAAGCCTACCTAAGAGGATTACATAAGGGAGAGGTCATCATTACAACTACCCCTTATCCCTCTAAGAAGGGATCTTGGCTAGCCTTTGGTTCCTCCAAAGAACACACACCACATCAAATTTGATAGGCCCCATTTTCCCTACAACATAACATACTTTTATACCTCCACTAAGACTAGCCATGAATCCCCTTGTTTCCTCCAAAATAATACACAATTCTCCCTTACTCCTCCCTTCACTAGCTACACCTTATTCCTCCAATAAAAAATGATGAGACCTCACCCCAATAATAAGACAAAAAACCCACTTGATACACATGATGAATATCATTAATACATTTCCCAATGATAGGGAACAAACAATTATCACATGTCCCAAAATGATAAGAACAAAAACAATACAACCACATTACAAACTTATAGATAGGATCTTCCCACGGCATGACATTTTTATTATTACACATTTATTACAATCAAGTTTTAAATTTAACTCAAGGTCTAAAAAGTCTAATAATATGTGAATCCTAAATTCATTTTTATTTTCTATACTAAAACTCCTTTACATCTTTTAACATTAAACTTAAGGTATTTTTCATTTAATGTGGATCATGTACTTTATCGCAATTACTTTTTTAATTAAATTTTTAATAGGGGTATTTATATACACACAAGGCTACTAGGTCTTATCCCTAGGATTCTATCCTAAATCATACATCTTGGTTTTATATCATACCTTTCTTTACATAATAGGGACAAGTGCAAGACCAAAATAGGAGAATGTTTTAGTTTTAAAGATTAAGGGTCGAGGATTTTGTCATTCATTTATGCTTTCATAATTGATTTATACCACATCAAGTATTATACAATATGGGTTTCTTTATTAACAACAAGAAGGTTGAATCACGATACAAGGAAAGTCAAGTTTCACTTTTGATGTGGACAAAATCTCATGATTACACTCCGAATGCCAAGTTATATTTACAATTTTATTACAGTTATGTTCCAATAATTAGTTTAAGGATTTAAAGGCACTTCATGTGAAAAAAACACATTCTTTTTTGGTTTCTAGACTAAAACTCCTTAGTATCACTTTACATCGCACTTAAAAGTGTTTTCTTAGTTAGGTTCAAAAGGCTTTTGTAATTAATTATGTGACTCATTTTTTATTAGGGACATTTGTATGCTCATGAGATGACTAGTATTTGTCTTAGGGAATTTGTATATAAGAACATGATTACATGGTTTCACATCATACATTCATTACACAATAGGAAAAGTGGGAGAACAAGAGGGAATATCCCTTTGTTTAAAGATAGTTCACATTAAAGTTTATATGCCATGGATTCTATTTATCACAACAAGATGGTTTAAAGTCGTTACTTAAAATATCAAAATTTAACTTTTCTCCTAGTAAATCATCTCATGGTTACATTTTCACAAATTAATCCTAAAATAAAATTTTGTTAAGTTCCACAATTAACTATTAGTATTATAGAACCCAAACAATAATTGAAATTGGGTATGGAATTCATTTATAACCCCAACTCTTAAAGATGACTTTCAAAGGGTAGTTAATGATCTTTTCCACCTAAGGCTTTCCATTCCACTCATGTTCTGACCCAAGAAGGTTTGCATTAGATTTAAAGTCAATTTCCCATGCCGTAATATCTTAAGATAAAAATATTCTCCTGCCACACACATGAATACCAATCTTAGGAAGAAGCAACATTCTCTAGACAAAGTTTAACCATTACCGCTCCTAATTGTCAGGTTCACGATATTGTTGCTAATCTTACAGGATATTATGATAATCTCAAACTTGGGCTCTGATTTCCTTTAGCTAGAACTTTCTCTCGAGTAATGATTTAGGTTCACCCTAAGGCATTATATTTCTATGTTTTGAAGGATCGCGTGAGAAAGGTAATCATACAAGGGTTTTATAGTAAGGTTGACTATTTTATTTAGATTTCCTTTATACATTTTCAAGGTAATTAATATAATACGTAAGATATTAAATCATTAAAAATAACACTAAATAACACTATACAAGATCAATCCATGTCGGTTTAGTATAACATCTACCCCTTTTATTTACAATATCTTGAATCTATTTAACACCCATGATTAAATGCTCATTTCCCCAAACACCCCAAAATATTAAAACTCATACTCATTACATAATTCAATAATAAACATATCGATGTATGTTACGGTATTGTTTATATAACCTATACAATTACATTTTTCTAAATAAAAAGTTACTATGAAATCACTAGTACACTTCGTTATCTCCATGCCTCGGCACTGTAACCACCGCATGGCTAGAAAAATTGTTGACAAGGAATATACCTAAATCTTTCATAATTTAAATATCTATTTTTCTATTTATGTAATTAGAATAATTTATACACAACTAAAGAGGGTTAGGAATATATAATGATTTCATTGCACTTCATTTCTTAATTTAGGGAGGAGAGAGAAAGAGATAGAGAAGAGAGAAACAATATTTTTCCAAAATTCAAATTTCACACAACAAGCCACAAGATAGAGTTTCATATAGTTATTTATAAGTTTCAATAAGTTTTCACGACGGTTTATTTTCTTGACTAGGGTCCTATGACCTTATTTTACATTTTTCTACTAGTTGCGTAAATGTCCAATTTTATCTTGGAGGCTAAGAAACCACACTCAAAACATGTCTTTCATTGGGAAAATTCTCAACGAGTAAATTCTTACATGTTCTCCTATATACCAATAATTCTTTGGGAACCGGATGTGATTGTAGAATTGGTGAATGATTTATAAATGATGGCTAGTCTTCCTGAGCCATTGGTTGTAATTGGACTAGTTGTAAAAATAACCAATTTTAGCTCGAGGGATTAAAAACCATGTCCAAAACTAGCTTCTAATGGGTGTACACTCAATGGAAAAATTCCTTCACACTCTCTTATATATTGAGAAGTCAGGAGTCGGTGGAACTTAGAAATGGAAAACGGATTACAAATGACAACTGATTTTTTGGAGCCACCAGTCATAATCAGAATAGTTTAATTTTTTGAAATAGCGACTAGAGGCCTACAAAACCCCTTTGTAAAACTAGATAGAAATGTTTTTTTACCAAAAGCGAGGGTTGCAGGAAATTTTTCAATAAAAATACTAGATGTTTTCGAAGACGGATAAGCATTTCTTAGCTCAGGGTCCAAATGAAAAGTTGAAACGAAATCTAACTTTTCACTTTTAACTTCCTAAAACCATAAAATGGGGTAATAAGTATCATATAGGGGCATCGAAAAGAGTATAGATGATCAATCGAGGTTGATCTAAGGCTTGAAGTTACTCCCCACATAAACAACAACATAGATGAAAATTCACATCTCCATTACAGAGTTCAAAAGGTTGTTTTGTGAGTCTCCAAAACTCATGTTTTATTGGATTTTACAAGGGAATGGTTGATAAATTTAAAAGGAACTCAACCTCAAATCATCAATAAAAAGGGTGTTGTAGCAATTTAGTTTTGTTACAAAGTATTCTATATCACCTTAGAATGAGGGTTTAAGGCCATGGTTGATTACGAAGGGTTATTTGGATTACATATAGGTATGATATGACATTTTATTGTTTTGCAAAACAAGTTTATTTAAAAAATTAAAATGTCGATAATATGAGGGTTTAAAATTTTATTTCATTGCAAATGAAAAACTAAAAGATGAAAATTATGAACAACAAGGTGAGATGAACCATGCCCGAAATTGATCGGGGTTAGGAAATAAGTGGTTTTGGCATTTCACGAGTTGGTAACAATTTATAGATGGTTTCTAAAGCCATATTTTTGAATCTCATCATGTATATCTTCTGCAATACTCCATAATTCAATATGTGTATTAATTTTCTACAGCATGCTTCATGGTTCAAGGATTTTGAGAGTACATTTACCACCACCTCACCCCTTTTTAAAAAATTGATAATGAAGTAGATTAAATTTTCCCATTTCAAAGTTCATGGAGTTCCCTCCACATGTCCGAGTCACCAATGGTTGAGGTTTCTACCAAGAGTTATATATACCAACCAACTCACCCACGATTCCATATATATTAAGAAACTAATCAAAGAACCCATGTGAAAATAAGCCTTATGTCAACAAAAAAACAAGGCCATGTTTCAAGCTCCCATTTTAGTGTAGAAAAGGAGTTTTGGCAAGGGTAAACTACCTAAGTTGGGTACTGTTATTTTGCAATTGGTTGGACAACAGAAGGCCCTATGAGTATATCCATGTCTCTTGTATATGAATTCATAGATGGATGTATATACCCCTGTCAACTACCTTTCCTCAAAAGTTTCAAAAAAATTCACCCAATCTATTTTTTGCAAGGCCATAATCACTCTAGTTTGAGGAAATGCACTTCTTGGAGTTATCCCTCTATACATTGTGCTTTGAGAAAGAAAAAGGGGTTTTAAGTAGATGGTGAAGGAAAAAAATCATGTAGAAAGATATGTGGGGTAGGAAGAAAGGGCACTTGCAAGGTCTTAATCAAAACAATAGCTACGCGCAATAAAGATATGGGGAAGGAAAAGAAGTGGAAACCATGTCTACCCAAGAATGTCACTTTAAAGGTTATTGTTTATGTAGTACACGTACTCATATGAAGAAAAAGGTAAAATCATAGCGAGATAAACATCACACCCTGAATTAAGTGCCCCTAATTTCTAATATTCTTCTTCTTCTTTTTGCATATAGCAAATAAAACATCAAAACGTCACAAATTCCTTTGGGACCAATGAAACCGCTTCAAAATAGATATATATCTCGGATCAAATAATTTATATATAGTAAAAGAGGAGACATTAGGGATACATATTTATCCCCATGTGCAAGGATGGTTAAACCCATAATGGGACAAATTTTAGGACAGCTAATAGTGAGAGATCCCTTTACCACACTCCCTTATAACATTCTCGTTTATTTAATTATAAGAGAGAGAAAATGTTTTACCATTGTTAGCAAAGTAGTGCTCGATTCCAACATTCACCGCAACTATTCAAAACTACTAAATTTATTGTGTTAACTTGGGTTTCATCATGGTTACGCCTATGGATATTGAATAGAGTGCATGTATTATTGTGTAAGGAAAATTATAGGTCTGCAAGCCTTTTTGGCGTCAATGCCTTGCTCACACTCTTGTCAAGTGGACTCATCCCTCCCATACACCTTCATTAATCTCCACCTATCTAACATAAGTTCTCTCACCAAAAATCTCCACCAAACAAAGTTTTACCTTTTTAAACTTTTAGCCATGCCTAAATTAATTATTTTTTGAATTTTAATAATATTAGAAACTATTTTTTTATAAAATAGATTAATTATTTAATTTAATATACATTTTATTTTAAATTTTGACTTCTAAAATATCAATCTCCTTATTATTTCTAAATCATTATTCTTATTTATTTTATTTTATTTTACTCATTTATCCATTTTCATTTCATTTTATCATTTTAAAGTTTAACTATCATTTATATTATCACATAATATTATTTTTATTATTACAAGCCAAAAATAGAAGGATTTGTATGCCAAGCCACAGAGGTCAATGGGATCTAGAATTTGGTTTGAGATAGTAATGAGTGAGGTTTGAGATCAAGATCCTATGTAACAAAGCACAAAGGAAACTACACTATCACAATGCCGAGGGGAGATACAGGGTTATTACAACCTACGTATTTCCATAACGAAGGAAGAATAGTTGATTATTGATGATGGGAACTACATACCCCTTTGAAATCTGTGTCACCTTATCATTCCACTTTATTACCTAATCTTTTTCAACATGCTTTGGTAATTGGAAAAATTATTTCAAAGTGAAATTGGAGATGAATCTTCTCGAGAAAATTAATTTGTCCAAAAATGATTGAATTCCCTTCTTTGACAAGGGGATCAAAATTTTATCAATAGCTCCCACCCTTTCAAGATCAATCATGACTCTTTGATGAGATACTATGTGTCTAAGAAGTTTGTCCTTTTTCACACTAAAATTACATTTCTTTGGATTTAGTGAGATGTCGTATTCTCTATATATAATCAAGATCTTCTCCAAATGCATCAGGTGGTCTCCTCTATTTTTGGGAAAAACCATAATTTCATCCTGGTACATATTGATGAAATCATTTATGAATCCCACAAAAGCAACATACATCTCTCTAGAATATAGCCTTGAAATTCATCAATCCAAGTGTATTTTTGACATACACATCATCGTGTAACTTGCATAAGGGAAAACTAGGGTATAGAACACACACACAGACACACAAAGAACTATATGGAGTCCGAGATGTAGTGCAACACTCATTCATAATTTCATTCTTGGGGTGACCATCGAGGTTAGTCGACTCCACATTCTACATCTTTTATTAGATTTGTTTCAATTTGTGTACATGTACAGAAATTCGTATGTTTTGTAGGTTACAGGTACGATATGTAATCCAACAATGAAACAGAGTGACAAAGATAAACTAATAGTGAAGATCTTCTAACCTAGAAAAGACCAGTTCCAATCATTTGAGTAGACATAGACAACTAGATCACTTACTAGCATTTGGGGCACTCCTACCCTCCCTGCAGACACTTATTTCATGTACATTCATAGGGTTCTAAACCATCATCAAGCCTTTGGGACATTTTTCACAAACTGTTCTAGTAGATACACAATTCATATCACTCCCGGGTTACATAGAATTACATAATTCATCATCCCTCTCTCATTTTCTTAGGGTTTTATGTTGTTGAATGCTTATTGTTTGAAAATAACTATATTTTATCACCTGAATATCATGTGTTATAGTAGTTACTCTGAAATTAATATTCGATTCAATTTAGATTAAACCATCATCGACGATCTAGAAAATAAGGGGAAACCCACTTAAAAGTGGTTTTAACCACATCCAAATGAGGTTTCTCAAGTTTTGTTTTGATTTTAATTAGTTGAGGAGGTTTTTTGGAGGTTAAGAGGTTAGGTGGTAAGGATAAAATGGGTTCATCTAGGTTAAGGTTAGTTAGGGAGGTTTAGGATAGGTAAATAGGTATTACTATCGAGTAAAATATGACTTTACGGGGTGGAATGATGGTTTAGGATAATGAGATAGGTTTAGGGATTTTTGAATGAGGGCATGAAGGGTGTATCTAGAGAACATGTGTCTACAATAATATTCAATATTGAGATCCTTTTTGACTTAGGTTTTGAAACCTTTGAAATAGTGTTTGGGCATAATCTACAGGAAGGAAATTTTCTTTCAACTTCTTCACCATTTTATTCTAGTTTCAAATCTTATGCTTTTATTTCTTTTTATTTTATTTTATTGGTGATCCCACCATATCAATATGTGTCTCGAACAACTCATTGCATGTAAACTTAACCTTCTTCTCCTCTAAAAAGGTTTTCCACACAAATAATTTCTCCATAGGATTTAACTAGTCAATTAATTCTCTCTGGTAGTAACCCTTCACCATAATAAAGAACATTAACCTTGATGTCATCATTATTTCCCTCCAAATATTGAATCATTCTCTCCTCAAATGGTCACTCATTCAATGTTTCTTCATCTCTCTCATTTTCTTCTTCATTGCCTCCTTCATTCCTTAATGGAGGTAATTCTTTAGTATCACTATCTAGGTCTACATCCTCATTTGCATGTCTTCGTATTAGGCGGAAACTTCTCATGTAAGATAAGTAACTTTTCTTTGTAGCTCCTCCATATTCCTATTCATCTAGGTATAACCTCCTCTCTCACGTCTATCCATGCTTATATAAAATAGAGGTAATAAATCATACAAAAAAATGTAATTTATATTACCAACATCATTCTTATAAGATCCAAATCATGATTTGATACCAAATGATGTGGATCCAGCTACAAGGGGTCGAAATTCCTTCAAAAACACTCAATTTTATAAAAACTCCAGAATCTTCAAAATATTTTTTTCTCATTATTAAAATCCACACTAATCTTTTACAACATTACAATCTTCTTTTTATTTCCCACTAGCTCTAAAAAACCCTAAAATGCCAAGAAACCCTAAAATAAAAATACCTACTAGTAAAACACCTTAGATGGGCCCTAAATTTTTGTACAAAATATTCCTTCATAAATGAAGGCTTATGCCAAATCTTGGCTTATTCTATAAAGAAGAGAAAAAGATATTAAAACTCTAAGTTCTAGATAAAACCAAAAAAATGTTTAGAGCCAATTTTAGACCACTAGACAAAAGAATTTGGCCCCAAAATATGCCAAAATGGAAACCAAACTTCATGAAAATTTTGGTCATAACATATTACTAATCAAGATCTAACACCTTGGAAAATTTCAAGATAATCTAATGGTTGGATCAAAAGTTATGGTCTCCCAAAGTTATGTTTCAAAGACATCAACGCACTAGTGATAAAAGTGACTGAATGTGTACCAGTAATAGGAACCAATGATAAAGTAATATGGGGTGGGATGCCTAAAATAGTGATAATGTAACGCTCATGTATAAAATTAAGACACAAGTGAACTATGGATTATATGGCTTTGGTAACCCTAGGTGAAGGATTCCTAAGACCATATCACAATGCACAACTCAGTAAATCCAACAAAGTGAATGACATGGAGATAGTGATATGCCCAATAGTGATAGGAAGAGTGACATGTTCATGAGATGTAGGAGACCTACAGGTTATCTAAGATAATGGAAAACTCAAATATTGTAAAAATATATAGAACATGCATTGCGCTTATAAGTAGGATGTACCATGACATTTTTAATATCATGAGGCCGAATAGAAGCATGAATGTGTAATCTGTGTGATGAAAAAGAAGCATGAAAATTAGAATCAGTAAAAGTAATGGAAAGTTAAATAATTTTTTTAGTACTAATAATAAATCCAAGAGGATGATATGAAGATGAAGGAGGAGGAACAACATGATAATCATGATTCAAAGAGGATTTAGGAGCTGATTTTTGTGCTTAGGTAAAGGATCATTGAATATTTTAAGCTTGCCATTTTCATTGGTAGATTTAGGAATAGAAATAGTAGATTCATAAAAATCAATGTTATGAGTTTCAATCATATCTTTTATTATATGTCTAAGTTTGAAACACTTGTCAATAGAATGGCCATTCCATCTATGCGTAATGACAATGTACATTTTTATCAAATTTCTTTCCATGAGGCCTATTAGGATCAAACTCAAGAGGAGCTAGAAGATAAATTAGATTGCTTTCTAGGAGTTGAGGCAAAAACATATGTGGTGGATATGAAAATTTAGTAAAATATGCAATTTATAGGTTTCAATTGAAGCTTTTAGGTTGAGATATATCATTAACAATAGGCTTAGTTTCACTATGTTTTCCTCGAATGTGGATTTGTTTAGGAACTTGTTAGTAGATGAATCAGAAATATTAGCACCATATTTAAGCTTTCCCAAAGAAAGTAACTTGATTTTAAGATTTTGAGAGTGTGACATAGATGATCAAAAGAGTGAAAAGAATCAAAGAGCACACATTCTTACAAAGGAGGTAATAGGATTTGGATAAAAAAATATCTTGTAATTCATATTCAACCAAGACATTGTTCATTTTATAAATATTATTCTTATAACGTAAAACATAGTCACTATGATGTTTCCTTACCTCATTTTGGTAATGATTGATAGAAAATGAGTCAAAAACATATTTGCTAAAGGAGTAAAATATCAAATGGAGTGCAAAGGAAAGTCATAAAACCATCTCAAGGCACAGTCTTATAAGATCTTAGGAAACAACTTGGTCAAAAGTGTGTCATCACAAGCATAATCCAAACATGCAACATGAAATTATCAAAGGTTCTCTCAAGGATATCTATGGCCATTAAAGAGAGGAAACTTAGGTGAGGTAAATTGGGAGGGAGTGGATAAGAAGAAACCTCAGTGCAAGAGGACTATGAAGAAGAAGAAAAGAATCAAGAGATGGAGAAGAAGATAACGACTGGCCCATTACAATTGATAAACTTGAGCTTGTAAATCATGATGCAAATACTCTAAGGAATTTGTTCATGAATAAGTGCTAGGTTGGATATGGGAAATTATGGGGGAATAAAAATGAGTAGTGGGTGCAGAAATAGGAATATGAATGGTGGATATCCCCATAGTGGTTGGGGAGGAAGAAGGTGGAATAGAAGAGGTGACAACAATAGAGAGCTCCAAGGTACAAACCATACTAACATGAGTATAATTATCATGGGCTCATTTAGATAACAATAAATCATCAATGAAATGCAGTATGTGAGTGGTATTATCATGTAATGTACAACAAAATGGATGAGAGCATTGAGTTGTTTCGATCCACATTAGTGTATTCATCATAATACTATTCATTATCGAAGTTTCTTTGTCATGAAGGGGGTCGATGGGATTTAAATAGAGGGTTATAATGTGTGGTTTCAAGTATATTGTTGTAGTGATTATGGGTATGTGGGAGGAGATCAATATGTTGTATGAGACAAAAGTGACCGCTAAGGGTAATGGGCATGAAAGATGGATTTGATAATGGGCATGTAACCTGAATGAGATCACCAAATGATTTTAAAAAATTAAATCTTTATCAAATAATTGAGATCAAATGAATATAGTTGTAACAAGTAATATCTAACATGTAAAGTACACACACACATGCAAGATAGGAGATAATATACTTATCTTGAATCGAGAGATATGGACTGATTCGGGATGGAAATAGGATAGAAATGTAATGTGTAAGATATGTCCGAGAAACTAGAATCTAGAATCTCTTATGATAGAACCACCTAAATGGGGATAGGAACACCCTAGGAACTAGTGTTCAATCTGGGTACTAGTGTCCCTGACGGGTGATTTACTTATGCTCTTTTCGTGGTCCGATATTAACTTCTTCCTTTCACTATTTTTCATTTCATATTTGTTGTAGGGTTTCTAGGTCATACATGTTCCTACAAAACAAACTTTAGCTACTTGCATAATGCTCAAGAAAAATTAGATGGAATAAACAATGTATATGTTTGAGTCTAAATGACCTCAAAATCACCCCAATGAGATTTTCGTTGAGTGTTGCACTACATTTAGATGCCATGTAGTTGTAGTGTGTGTGTGAGTGAATTGTGTCCCTTGAAGTTAGGTTTCCCTTGTTGCATTCACACCAAGATAGCGGGCTACAACTACTTTTCCCCTAATATGAATGTGTCAAATGGAATTTAGAATATAACCCCTCCCATGCATTGACTAAAGCATCCCTAATATAGTCCTTGAGTGTTGATCTTCTAGATGGTAGATATAAAGTGATATCCTAATTTCCTTTTGCCCTTAACAATAGTAAGTCATGTATATATACGATTCCCTTGTTTGAATTTTTCTAACTATAGACACAAAATCATGCATTTGGGTACATTTCTAGGTCCTAACCACATACTATTGTTCATAGGATTCGTAAGCGAGAAAACTAGTAATCGGCATCTATAGTTGGCCTCTTTTCTATCTTTCTCATTTCCTCTTTGATCTTGCACACCCTACAACCCAATCTGATCTTAATTGATTTATATTTATTGACTTTGGAAACCAACACCCAGCTAGAACACGAGCACCTAGGCACCCTCATCCCCTTTAGGTTATCCTAACCTCTTTGTATCTAACTCACCTCTTTTGGGCTTCTTTTATATTTTTGGCATCTTTTTTTTCTTATAGTTTGGGAATGTAGTTTTTAATTACAAAAATAAAACAAGGGAATTATTATCCAAATAACTCTCCTAGTTATTTGGATAACTTATATTTTTTCCTAACTCTGATGTTTCACATTTAAGGTTGTGTGCAATCAAACTTGCTCCATTGGCACAATTTACTTGGTTGCAATTCTTTTGTGCACCCTACACACCTTGATTGATTCTTTCTTTTGTTCCCCTTCTCTCGAATTCTTCGTCCCCATCCATTTTACCTTTATACCTTCCTCTCGTGCACCCTCTTTTATTCCCAATTTTTCATGCACTCCCTTATGCACAGCCTTCGACTTGCCTCCCAAATTATCTAAGTCCCTAGCATTCCTAAATTGGTTGTGTCCCTACGTGTTTGTATATACTAAACTATGTCGCACGCCCATTTTCTTCCTACTCTCACACCCACTTACATTTTTGTCTACTCTTGTAGCTATGCACCTTACTTCCACGTGTACACTTTTGCATACCCTTCTTCTACACCTTCATGTGCCTGCCTTCTCTAGTCTTGTGAATTTTCCTTTCATGCATCATGCCTTTTTCCACACCAATCACTATGCCACATCATCACTTGTCAGAATTTAGTATGCCACATGCAACCTATCATAGCACACCAACATGGCACCAAATTTGGACAATCAATTAATGCATGACATGTGGCAGAAATGACAAAACAAATGAATAGTTGGCTGATTTCTTTAGTTAATCAGCATGTGCCATGTATCATTGTGTGTTAGAGAAACTTGTAGACTTCTTATAGCCATAAATTATGATGCGGTGCTCAAATTCTAGTGTGCCTAGTCTCATTTGAAATTTGTTGACATCAACTACACGTTGGACTATTAAAAATCAGATTTAGGTGGGATTTGGTAGGTGGAAAATAGGGAAACATCATTTTGGTCATCAATGCACACATCTAATCGACATCGACCACCAAATTTCAATCAAATATTTCCTTCTTCCTTCTTCTACATGCTAAATAGACATGGGGAAGCATATCTGATAGTCCTATAGGTAGTTTTGTAGGAATTTATCACTTGTTGTTGGTGGTTGAAGATTTGAATCTGAATTCCCTCTCTTTCTCCTTCTCTTTTCTCCTTCTTCTATAAATAGCAGAGTTTAATTTATAAAAAGGATCCCTCTTTGTTATAACGGCACCATTCCAAAATGGTGGTCAACTTCCCATGGGTTTTATACCTTAACGTGGTCTCTACAATGTATTCTCACCTCCTACCGTGAATGTAAATGAATGTGTGTCCCTTAAGCAATAAAATCATGTTTTGTGGAACTCTCATCTTCCCTTTCTCATTTTCATTGCATCTCACCTCTCTTTCTATGTTTATGGCATGTTGTGTTTCTTTCCCATTTGTAGTCCTCACATTCATATGTAGCACACATGGGAAGGTTGAGCCTACACATTGATATATGGTGCATGAAGTCTACCCTCTTCTCCCGCACCCTCTCTGTTTCCTTTGCTACTCATGGAGAGATATCGACCCTTTCCTTGGTGTTATCACTTTAGCTTAGGATTTCCCCTTTTCACATATCCATTTCCCCCTGGTTCCTTGGCATGTTTAGTCTAGGATTTACTTTCAGCATTAAGAGTAGTAGTAGTGTTAGAAGTAGGTAGAGGAATCGGCCTTCTCTGGAGATCCGTCTCAAGTGCGCAAGGTCCCAAAAGTTGGAGATACTTCCATTTTTATCTCAAATAGCTTATTTCTCCCTAGACGTGGGTGCACATTTGAATGACCAACAGTTTTTGGCACACCCAGTGGGACAAGAGTGAAGAGCTTTACATATTCATCTCAGCAAGTTTGATGTTTTTTGCTGAGATCTAGCCTTTGGAGGCATTTTTCAACACATTTGACAACTCCACTAATCCAAACGCACCCATTATTTCATTCACAGACTAGTCTCCCCTCCTTCTTTCATTCATTTATCCTTTTCCATCATTCCACCTTCTTCTTTTGAAGTTGTACAATCATGAATTCTTTCCCTTCCTGGAATTCCCATTTGCATTAGTAAATCTATTTCCCTCCATCCCCATAGTTTCAAAACCCTCCTTCAAATCATTTTTTTAAATCCCATCAAGAATATGCATATAACTCACCTCCCACTGATATGTATGGTTATTTTTCTAACCACGATGTTTATCAAGAATAGGTTTATGCAGATGGAGGTGGAAAGTCCATGGTAATAGCTAATTTTGAGAAGAAAGTACAAAATATGGAGATGGACATGATGCATCTCAGAGTCAAGTGCTCCATAAAGGAAGCTAGAGTTGGCACAAGGTCCCCTGCTCCATGGGCCATCCCTACACCTAATAGAAGTTACATTTTATTGTTGAGATGTTGCCTCAAGTTACAAAGTGGGTAGAGCTAATGGAGGCTCACAAATATAGCATGTGGAAACCCTACACTACCATCTTACTATCCTCCCACTCCTTCGTACAAACTTACACCGTATCAGCCCGCCGCCCATGTTCATATCTTTTTGTGCACTTCTTCCACTTAGGATTCCATTGATCCACCCTTCTCTCTTCCATTCCACCTTCACTTCTCTATCATCTCTCCCTCTACACGCACTCTAATTCCTCCTATGTGCATTCCTTCCATGCCCATCCTCCCACCTTCTTCCGATTCCCCTCTATCTAATTGTACCATAAATGAACATCCCCTACCAACACACCTTTCCCAACCAATATCATCATGTTCGATGACTGCAGAACAATTGAAGAATGGCATGACTCATGTGACTGACTGTGAAGAGGAAATCATACGGGTGCATTTTTTAAAAGAAAATAAATTAGTCTAAAAGGGAACACTCCCAGAGGAGATAGAGTTTTTGTAGAGGCGTAACCATACACGCCCTAGCTTTACATGACCAAACCCTACAAGAACTCCTTTTTAGGAGGAAATTTTACATGAGGATCCCATCTATAGGATAAAACTTCAAAGAAATGGGAAAATCACAAGGATTAGGTCATGCCTGATCAGATATCTAGCTAGTCTAGAGCCAAAGACAGAAGTTTCCACCACCATGCTCACTTGAGCATGAGGTAGAGCTTCAAAGACTCCAAAGGTCAACAACAGTGCCTCCCAAATCCAAGTGCAGATCAACTTCAAGAGGTATATATTCTATTTTTTGATACTTTGAGGAGAGTGAAACACCATCTGCAAGTCATTTTTTCACTCTTTTTCCTAACCATTGTAGTGCCAAATTAATTACATGGTCACAATTTGTGAGGAAGGGAAGCTACTTCTCCCCCCTTTGTTGCAGATTTTACTTAAGCACCCTTTTCCTTTGGTTATTATAGGGTATTTTAGGTTTTCTTTTAGTAAAAAAATGCTCGTACACACTCGCATGTTTCCTCTTAGGACATGTATGTTTTCATATTTTTTTATATAGTGTTGTGCGGGTGAGACGGTGTAAGTTTCCTCCACACAAGCTTTAGTGACTCGATGTTTCACATTTCAAGTTGTGCACACTCAATCTTGCTCCCTTGGCACAATTTTCTTAGCTACAGCTTCTTCCGTAGGCCCCATGCACCTTGCTTCCTTCTTTCGTATCCTTTACACCTTCCCTCTACACACCGCTTTTATTCCCAATCCATCACGCACTCCTTTATGCGCACCTTTGACTTGCCTCCCAAATTAGCTAAGTCCCTAGAATTTCTCATGTGTGCTTGCATACACTAAACTATGTCATGTGCCCTTTTTCTTCCTACACTCGGGCCCACTTACATGCTTTTCTACTTTACATTTATGCACATTACTTTCTCATGCACACTTTTACGCACCCTTCTTCTACACCTTCATGCACCTTCCTTCGTAGTCTTGTACCTCTTCCTTCATTCACACCTTTTTCCGCACTCACCACTGTGCCATGTCATCACCCGTCGACTTGACTATTCTAAATGCAACCTATCATAGCATGCCAACATGAAATTGAATCTAGACAATCAAATGATGTGTGACACGTGCAAAAAATGAAAAACAAATTAAACAGATTGGCCGATTTCTTTAGTCAATCAGTGCACACCATGTGTCATTGCATGTCCAATATGCTTATGGGAAAGGAGCCCAATAACATATTTGAGGATGATAATGATACATAGATTATGGCCAAGCATGATTATGGAAATGAAGGACCCTCCATAGGGAAAGGCAAAAGCAAGGAGGATAAGGGTCAGAATTATGAGGAGGTAAGTAAAAGAATTAAGCAGATGGAGATGGTTGTGCGGGTTATGGAAGAAGTGAATTCCGATATGAAGGAAGGGATGATAGATAGTATTGAGGCCACTACACAGGTTTTTTTTTTCTCAAATGAACATAAGGGGTGAAGTCACATAGATGGATAAGCTGCAGAAAGAAATGTGGGCTCGGTTTGAGGCAGTGGAAGAGGGTCTGAAGAAAAGTAAATTCCAACTCTGCATTAACAGCTTAGAGGATGAAGATGATGGTAGGAAAACTTGGAAGGAGATGGAGCACAAGCACAACCAAGAGGATCGTGCTAGCACTTCACCCCCGCGCCCCCCAATGTCAAAAGATAAACTAGTTTTCTTTGTTCCTATTTCTTGAACTATTTGTTATCTTTTGGCAAATTATTTTGGTCTCATAGCAGATTAATTTTTGGTCTCTTGTTATGGCTTTGTTTCTATACCTTATTTCTTATTAGTTAAGAATGTTTAACTCATTCTAGTCCTATTTCTCATTTTACTTCATTTTGTGTGCTTTCACGATGTATTCTCTTATGTAAGGCCTCTGAGAACCGATCCTTATTTTTAACTAATCTAATTAAAAATTTACCATTCATATATAAATTTATTCAAAGAATTTGTGATAACATTAAATTTTTTATGTCCTCTTTATTTATTACATGAAATAGTAATTGAGAAAATTTGAGTTTTGTTAAAAATATTATCTCGAATGAAAATTACATCTACACCATTAATGATTGAGTTATATTTTGAAAATGATTAATCTTAGGTTCTTTCACACCATTGAATGTTTTCTATAAGTAATTTGTCTCAAGAAATATTATATATTACTCTACAAAATATCTTTACAATGTATAGAATATTTTTACAATGGTTTTTCATATATTACAATCTCAATAAAATGTAAGTATTTTTTTATATAAGATTGTATAATATTAATACATGAATGGTTTAGTTATTGTATGTAGAATGACACATTAAACTCTAGGTATTAGGGATCAAATATGAAGGGTTAGTCCAAATTTTATTGTGAAGGAAAAATATTCGATCATCCCTTTTGTGATGAAAAGTAACATAAATACTTAACACTTCACATGAAAAGAAAAAATCAACCATACACATCGAATCCATTCACTCGAAATGTTTCTAAAAATATGTGCCAAAAAGGTGTTTTGCATTAAATTTTACATAACACCTTGGACCTAATTTGGTATTAGGACTCTCCATTTCCACATCCTCACCTATTTCCTTTTTTGATGGATCTTCGTATGAATCAATCCATTCTTATTGCAAGCCTATTCCATGTACTTCACATAATTTTTTTTTAAAAACCTCATTCAAATGAAAGGGAAAAATGATTTAGTTAATATTATTTAGTTGTAGAAAAATAATTATGCTTTAGATTTTGGGAGTAATTTTACAATCAACTATTGCATCTAGAAAATCTTCTAATTATTATAGGGAACTTGATTTATAAAGAATGTTATAAGATAGAGATGTTTATTAACTAAATGTACCTGATGTTTACGACATTTATTTGTGGTAACTTAAATTTGTATTCATTATTCCTTATGCAAATAAAATTTTATTAGCACAAGATAGACTCTAGAGAATTTTTAGACAACTTTATCCTTTAAACTACACACTTTATATGAAATTGCTCTTACATTTTATAATTTATAATTTTATACATATGGTAATATAGAAGTCATACCTTGAATTTCAGGAGTCTTTTTCTCATACTAACTTTTTCTCATTTAATTATCATTCTCTAGACTCTAATTAGCCACTAATGCTGAAAAGATGAAGGAAAAAATGAAATGAGAAAAGAACAAAAAAATATCTTCTAACTATCTATAAACATTATTTTCAATCACTAGCTTATCTTCATGTTACAAACTACAAATAAAAAAATTGTTATAGTAAGAAATTTAAAGTTGTAATGTGATCATTGACAAGTTCTCATAACTATTACAAACAAATAAAAATAAATAAACTTTACTTGTGCCTTAATTGACATGGTACTATAGAGTTTGAAATTTGGGACCATTACTAATAATGTTGTTATTTACACGCACTCCAAGATTATTTGCATCCAACACTGGTGAAGTGTTGCAGCTCCACACAAACATATGCACCTCCTTGTAGCCCTAGGTTAGATTTTTATTTGGTAGACCAAATTGTTCCATCCTTTTGGTGACTTGTTATTGTTTAGATGCATAATCCTGTGGTTAAGACAAATATTATTATATTCCCCTATCAATTCTTCTACCCAAACTTCCTTGTAACCTATCCCCATATTGATCTTAAGATACAGAACTAGCACTATATGAATGAGACCTCTAACATCCTTGGAAATCCTAGTCAAAGTTGAATGTTCTCGGGTGTAAGCCCTCCTAATAGATTTATAAAATACATATCTCTGCAGTACTAAAAGATAGAGTGTTTAGGATAGATATTAGTAATTACTCTGTGATTTCCAAATATCATTACATAGAAATTACGGTTATTGAATCTTGATTCTCTTTAAGTAAGATCAGGAGTGAAATGAAGAGGATAGATATTTACACTTGTCCAATTCTTAGGCCTCGGAGTTATAAACACAAAATCACGCACTTGGGTACTTTTTTAGTTCCTAAATGCATTCTATAATTTACATGATTCCTAAGTAAGGAAACTAGTGATTAGAAAACTATCTTTAGCCTCTTTTCTTTGTCTCTTGTTTTAAATTTGTTCTTCCACACCTTATGGACCAATCAAGACTTTATTGATTTATCATTTATGACTTCAGGACACCAAAGGTGCCTAGCTAGGACAAAAGTGCCCAAGTGCCTTTGTCCCCTCCGGGTGCCCTCAACCTTTTTCACCTTACTCCCTCCTTTTTGGTATCTTTTATCTTTTTGGCATCTTTTTCACTTATGGGTCGGCCTTATATAGACACAAAATCAAGAATTTGGGTACATTTCTAAGTCCTAAACACATACTAGCATTCATATGATTCATAAGCAAGAAAATTAGTAATTGATGGCTGTCATTGGCTTTTTTTATGTGCTTTTTATATTCTATTTGGTCTTACACACCCTATAGCCCAGTTGGTATTTTACTTATTTATCTTGTATGGCTCTAGACACAATTGCCAATCTAAGACAAGAGCACCCAAGTAACCATGTCCCCTCTGGGAATCCCTAACCCTTTCTTATCTTATTCACTCCTTTTGGATTTTTTTTTATCTTTTGGGCATATTTTTCACTTATGGGTCAACCTTCCAGTTATCAATTACAAATTTCAAACAAGTGAATCATATAAATACATAGTTATGTATTCAAAATCAAGGACCAAGCACTAAGAATATACTATTATCACCTAAGCTTGCATCTAAAGAAACATAAAGCACTTCAAGGAATCCATCTAGTATCCATTCAAGGGATAAGGGACTACATTTTCAGCTACACAACATAAGAAGGGTAATTTATTTATTCCATCCAAACATTCTACTACATTGTTACATCTAACTAGAGCTTGCTATCAAGTGTACTTACACAAGGGAATCCTAGGGCACAATTCTTGCACACGCTACTGGAACTATATGGATTCGAGATGTAGTATAGTGCTCAGTCATGATTTCACTCTTGGGGTGACCACCGAGGTCATTATAACTCCCCATATTACATCTTTATGTTTTGGATTTGATGTGGTATTGTGGGTTTTGTAGGTGATATTTATTTTACATGTCACAAGTACCCTTGGTGATCAAATATTTGTACATGTGTGATCAACAAGGAACATTTGTGATATTGTAAAAATTAGATTTCGACCATTTGCATAGTCACAGGAACCTAGTGGCAGTCTTTAGCACCCATTTACCCCTATCCAACCATGGGAAACCATGTTCGGCATCATCTGTGAGCTCCATAATTAATCTTGAGCATTGACAACACAATTTACCTCCTGTGTAGTATTTTTTTCTCGGTTCATAACACTTCAAAATCAAGTACACATTATCTAAGCCATTCTTTCTATACAATGCTTAGGTTTTTATATTTACTTGCTTATTTTCTTGAGTCATATTGTACTTAGCACTTATATATCATTATTTACATTAGTTACTCTAAAATTAGGGTTTAATAAAATATATTTTTGTTAAATCATTTGGTGAACCCAACCATTTACACCCTAACTAATGATAATGTATCAAAATATGTCTCCTTCTTCTAAATTCATGGATCATTATTCTTATCATTCTTTTACTCCAAATAACTGACATGGATACTACTACTTCTAATTTTATCCAAGTTAATACTCGAAATCCTCCTTGATTTTTTACTCCCATATCTGATCCAACCATCAATGTAGTCATAACTTTCTACACTCAACCTCCTATGGCTCCACCCATTTCCATCCCACCTCCTATCATTTATGTAGTTCCTTCCACTACCTCTAAGGGTTATGACATCATATAACAACTTAAGAATACACTAGTAAAAATATCTCTTTATGATTTATTGTGTAGTGCACCCAATTGTCGTCACACATTAGAGGTGCCCTTTGTTCCATTCACATTGAAAGTAATAATTCACCTATTGCATTTTCTCACCTCATTCAATCTCTTAAAAATTTACCACATGTTATATATTTTAGTGATGAGGATATCCCTCCTTCTACTACTGACGATCCATTTGCACCTTTGTTTATCACTACTACTATTGGTACCATTTGTATTAAGCATGTATTCATTGACAACAACTTTTTTATAAACCTATGCTTTTTCTCTCTCCTCAAGAAAATAGGTATTACTGATAATCTAATTAACAAATATTCTCAATTCATTCGTAGCTATGATTCCACCACTCGTACATGCATGGGCACCATCACCCTACCTTTACAAGTTGGGCCTAAAATGGTTCCTACTATATTATTTTTCATTGATGCCACATTTCAATATAATTTCTTACTTGACAGACCCTGGATTCATGTTATGCATGTTGTTCCATCTATAATTCATTGGTGCGTTAAATTCTTACATGATGGTTATGAACATACTATTTTTTCGAACCTGATCCATTCAATTTTTGTTACATAGATCTTATCACTATCAATCCCATTCTTTCATATCACAAAGTTAGTACATATGATGTTGGTCAATCTAGCGCTCCTAGTGATTTAACAAATATGGAAATTTTTAGAAATCCTAAGATATTTTAGAGTCATATCTCGATAAATAAAATAATAAAGTATAGATCTAACACAAGTAATAAGCTAAATAAATATGAAACCCTAGGTATAAGAGAGAAAGTAGAAGACTTGGATAATTTTGCACTTGATCTTGAAGTGTTCTCGTACTAGAAGAATGATGAACATGAGGAGGAAGCTATTGGAACCATACCTAGAAAAATTATAACTATTGCATAAGCCTAAACTCGGGCACCTGGATTGGGTCAAGGATGCCTAAGACTTTGGAAAATCTGTTGGGTGCCCGTGACTACGAAAATAGTCATCAATTGATTCTTCTTGTGTCACAAGGTGGTAGCTAACCTTTGTTATTGATCACCTGCTTTTCACTAGATGATCACAAAGTTCCCATGTAGCCTACAAAACAAATGATATCTTACAAAATGCTAAACTACATCAAATCCTAAAAAATAAATATGCAAATGGGGAGTTGGACTGACCTCGATGGTCACACAAAGAAAGTGAACTTACAACGGATTGTTACACTACATCTCAAACTCCATATAGTTCTTATGAAGTGTGTACAAAATCGTGCCCTAAGAATCTCTTGTGTAAGATGCACTTGATAGCGAGAAATAGCTATATGTACCAATGTAAGTAGATGTGTGGATGTAAAAATGAACTTCCCCTCCTATGTGTGTATGTAGAAAATGTAGTCCCTTGTCCCTTGAGTGAGTGTTATATGGATTCCTTAATTCTCTTAGAATGCCTTTGGATGCAACCTTAGGTGGTGATAGTAGATTTTTAGAGTGTGGTCCTTTATTATTATCACATATCTTTATATCTATATGATTCCCTTAGTTGAATATCGTAATTTACAAAGAAAAGGCCAAACCATAAGAAAATAAGATGCCTAAAAGATAAAAGAGTTTGGGGTCCCCTGGAGGGGTTGAGGGCACCTAGGCCCCGGCATCCTGGCTAGGCATTGGTGTTACAAGTCAATAAAGATAAAGAAATGAAGATCGGACTTGGTCGTGTGGTGTACAAGATCAAATAACAAACTAAAAAGATAGAAAAGATGCCAAAGATAGATGTCAATTACTAGTTTCCTCTCTTATGAATCATATGAATAGTAGTATGTGGTTAGGACCTAGAAATGTACCCAAGTGTGTGATTGTGTGTTTACACATACCTTTTCTTCTTCCATTGCTTTCTCCATACACTCTATCCATTCCTACTGTGTTATTCTGAAATTATAGAAACTAAATCGTGCACTTTGGGTATCTATCTAGTTATGATTACATACTACTATTAATATGATTCCTAATTCAATAAAGTACTAATTGATCATTTTTTTTGCCATCTTTGTTTGTGTTATATTATCCTTCTTGATCTTACACTCCTTCTAGCTCAATTTGTCTTCTCATACTTCCACATTTCTCACTATGGACACCAGCACCCAGCTAGGATGTCATCGCCCCCATCCCCTCTAGGTGCCCCTAACCTCTTTGTACTTTTCTCACATATTTTGGGTCCTTTCTAGCCGTTTGTACATCTTATTTTATTACTAGTCAACCTTTTACTTGTTTACTTATGAAATGTAACCAATGGAATCATATAAATATAAAATTATGTGATCATAATAAAGGGCCAAACACTAAGAATCTATTATCACCACCCGAGGTTACATCCAAAGGCACCCTAAGAGCATTCAAGTATCCATCTAGCATTTGTACAAGGTTAAGGGACTGCATTTTTCTACATACACTTCATAGGAGGGGAATTTCATTCTTTCATGCACATATCTATTTACATCTTCTACATCTAGATATTATTCGCTATCAAGTGTAAAGTGCACAAGAGCCACCTAGGGCATGATTATTTCACACACACACAGAGAGGAATACATCAGGTCGATATGTAGTGCATTGCTTAGTCATAAGTTCACTTTTTTGACAATCAAGGACAATATGACCCCTCATTTGCATTTTTTTTTGGGGGATTTGATGTATTTTGGGGATTTATAGGTGTTTCTTCTTATTTCAAGTTTCGGAAAACAATAACAAAGTTTAGTGACATACAAATGATCAAAGGTGACAACTAGTGAACATTTTGTAACCCTTTAAAATTGAGTTCGCAGCTTCGAGCATCACAGAACCCCGAACAGGTCCTAGGCACCCCGACCCTCCATAGGCACCGGTCCTTGCACTTATGATGCTCCTACAATTTTCTCGAGATTCATGTAATATTTTTCCCTTCATGTTCATCGATTTGTCACGTTGGTACGCTTCGTAATCAATTACAAATCAGCTAAGTCTTCTTATCTCTCTTCTTTCGCAACTGTGGTTTCTAATTTTATTTGCTTATTTGTTATGGTCATTTTTGCAATTTAATTGTTTATATCATAAAGCATTGTTATATATTTATATTTATCATTTTATTTAACCATTTAAATAAAATTACATTATCATTTGGTGAACTCGACTCAATTCAACCCTCCTAGATATTTTTTTCCTCAATAGATGCTCATCATCATAGATGTTTCCATCCATACTTATTTGCATAATCATCCTGATTGTATCAATAAGCTCAAATCCTATTTAGCTACCACTTATATTCATCCTCACACATCACCTAAGTATGTATATCATAAGTTTACTTCTGCTTTGTCTCTTAATGAAGATCAAATCACTTTCACATCAGATGAGTTTCCTTCTCAAGCAATGTTAGAACATGACCCCCTTATATATTCAGGTTTGTATCAATAATATCAGGGTTAAGCACGCCTTAGTTGATAATGGATTTGGCCTCAACATATGTAATATTGATTTTCTCCATCAATTAGGTCTTTCTAAAACTTCTTTGGCTCCTTCATCAATATCTATTCATGGATTCGACAATATCCCCAAGAATTTCTTGGGTAGCATTACCCTCCTTGTCACTATCAGTCCATGTACACTAAATATTCCATACCACGTAATTCCCAACAACCTTAATTAAAATATTATTCTTGAGAATCCTTGGATCCATGCTATGCATACGGTCCTCTCCACTCTTCATACATGGCTAAAATTCCTTTATCAGGAGTTTTCTATGATGTTCCAATTTATCCATACCCTTTTTCATATTGCTATTCTATTTAGCATTTTGATGACACCCCTAGTTTTTCTACTTCTACTTGAGATTTTTCTAAATATGGTATAAGATATGAATATTTGCTTCATTATGGTTTTTCCGATAGTGGCTTAAGCCTACAAGGACAAGGATTCACAAAACCCTAGGATCTTCCCACATAATCTAACCAATTTGGTTTGGGATATCATCCTTCATATCTCCCTCCTTTGGAAGCTTATATTGTTCTCGCATACTTATTAGCTTCCTCTTATACAACCAGAACTCATCAGTGATTCTACCTCAAATGCTTGGGATAATTTAGACACTTTTTATACTAATGAATCATGACCCATGGATTCTCCAGCTCATTTGCTACCACTTAAAGGTGTTATTAACATGTTAGATATTGTTCCACCTACATTTTTGCCTCATATTGCTTATACTAATGCTATGATTCTTAATAAGGGGCATGTCCAAACATTTGGAATCATTCCACCTCCTTCGTCTTCTCTGAGAAACCACCATCATCATTCTCTCTATTTATATGCACACTTTTCATGAATAAATATTATTGGGATCACATTCCATTTGATCCTACTTGCTCTGATACTATATGCACACATGATGGATTGATGGGATAAGATTTGTAGTGGATGAAACATTTCCTCCACCTCGTGATCCTCATCTTACCATGGATTGATCTCGTATTATTGTTTCTTATGTTCTTTGTGTCTTTCATCTCACAGTATTTCTTGCATGAGCTTCTCGTACTTCTCCACTTACACTAGGAAAATCTTGGCTTGATTACATTGGGGCACGTTAGATCTTGATCATACTGATATTTCATTCCCCATGCCTTTTGGCCATGTTTTCATTTGCAATGACTCATTTCTCAAATATTCACAAAACCTTACTCGTTGGTATCCACATGGTTATCCATTACCACCTTTCACTAATGAGGAATATGCAATGGGCATGTATAATTTACATCTCAATGGCTCTTTACTTGATCAACCTGATACAATTGCTTACCAAGTCTCATATGCTTCTCCATTTGGTTTTGACCATGACAATGATGACCTCTTAGATGATGTTACTTGATCACTCTCATCATCACACACTTGGGGGCATTATACTTATTTCTTTCCCCCCTCTAGCATTGATAAGCATCTCACACTCTCATCACTTCACATCTAGTCTTTCACATACATCATACACATCTTGATATATTAGTATTGTCATTACACGATGATGCATTCTTTTTCCATAGTTCACACTTGGTGATGAGGGCATCCTATACACATGAACCTCACACACTACACATTTCACACTCGATACACTTATGACACATTTCACACTCAACACATTCGCAACACACTACACACTCAACACATTCATGACATACTACACACTTGGCACATTCACAACATATCTCTATCATATCACACAACACATCTCTCTTACACACAATCAACATAACACACTACCCTATGATGCACTCTAGTTCCATGGTTCATACTTGACTGCTGAGGGTTTACATTTAAAATGAACCCCAATACACTCATTCACTCACTACACTCTACGCTTTGACGATAGTATATTTCTAGAGCACGAGTTTAAAAAATTTCCTCATGACATACTCCTGTTCTATGGTTCATTCTCAACTGTTGAGGGGGCATGTATAAATGAATCTCATCTCATTCATACTCATTCACATTCACTTAGAGGGCATGCAACTCCTATCACATTAACTTTGCATTTCATTCCATATCACTCATCCACAACATATTGCATATCTTGGTCAATCGTTGTTCTTTCTTACGTATACTCACATAATACATATTTTTTATTATGTTAGATAGATACACTATATGTCATTATATTTACCATATACACATGCACATTCACTTGTTTTCTAGTTGTGATCATAGACTCTTCACTAATTGATACATGCAAAGCATGGATGTTTGGCATAGTACATATTGAGAATTGTTTTTGGCCTCTTTTATGTGCTTCTTGTTTTCTATTTGGTCTTACACACCCTAAAACATAGTCAGTATTTTACTTATTTATCTTTTATGGCTCCAGACACTAATACCTAGCCATGACAAGATTGCCCATGTGCCCCCGCCTCCTGGGCACCCCCGAACCTTTCTTATCTTACTCACTCCTTTTGGGTCTCTTTTATTTTTGGGCATATTTTTCACTTATGATTCGACCTTCCAATTTTCAATTACAAAATTAAAATGAGGGAATCATATAAATACATAGTTATGTGTTCAAAATCAAGGACCAAGCACTAAGCATATACTATCATCACCTAAGCTTGCATCCAAAGGCACCTAAAGCACTTCAAGGCATCCATATAACATCCACTCAAGGGACAAGTGACTAAATTTTCTTCATAGACCACATAGGAAGGTGAAGTTCTTTATTCCATCCACACATCTTAATACATTATTACATCTAGCTATAGCTCGTTATTAAGTGTAGTTTCACAAGAGCATACTAGGGCACTATTCTTACACACACACACCAGAACTACATGGATTCTTATATGTAGTGCAATGCTCGATCGTAAGTTCACTCTCGAGGTGACCGTCGGGGTCAGTACTCCCCATATTGCATCTTTATTTTTGGATTTGATGTGGTATTGTGGGTTTTGTAGGTGATATCTATTTTACAAGTTACAGACACTCTTGTTGATCAAATAGTGACACACAGGTGATCAACAGGGAACATTTATGACACTTGTGTGACATTATAAAAATTAGATTCTGACCATTTGCATAGTCACGGGAACCCATTAGCAGTCTTTAGCACCCATGCACCCCTCGCCATCCATGGGAACCCATGTTTTTCATCATTCATGAGCTCTAAAAATTATCCTAAGCATTGAAAACATAGTTCACCTCTTATGCAGTAGTTTTCCCAGTTCATAACACTTTAGGATCAAGTATAAATTAGATAAATCATTTTTTCTATACCTTTTACTTAGGGTTTTATATTTATTTGCTTGTTTGTTTGTTTCATATTGTACTTAGCACTTGTAGATCATTATTTACATCAAGTACTTTGCAATTAAGGTTTAATAAAATCTATTTTTGTTAAATCACCTTTCAATTGTCAATTAAAAATTCAAACAAGGGAATCATATAAATACATAGTCATATGTTCAAAATAAGGTACCAAGCACTAATCATTACTATCATCTCCTAAGTTTGCATCAAAAAGGCACCTAAATCACTTCAAAGAATCCATCTAGCTTCCTTTCAAGAGAAAAGGGACTGCATACTCTACATACATAGCATAAGAAGGGGAAGTTTATTCTATTTCATCCACATATTTGCATATTTTAGCAAATCTAGCCTTATATCAAGGGAAACTTACATAAGGGAATCCTAGGGCATAATTTCTACACACACATCACAAAAACTACATGAACTTTGAGATGTAGTACAACGCTTGGTCATAAGTTCACTCTTGGGGCAGCCATCGTGGTCGGTCTGAATCCCTATTATACATCTTTATTTTTTAGGTTTGATGTGGTTTTTGGGCTTACAGTGGTGAACTCTTCTTTTGTAGATTATAGATACCTATACGCACCTAAATTTGTATATGCTACATTGTCAGAAAATGGTTACAAAAGTCCCCAATGATGATTTATTTCCTTTCAAGAAGGCATTTGAGCTCAAATTCCCATTCACATTGTATATTTGTTGCCTAGACATCTTTACTTAGCCTTCCCGCACTTCTTCTAGCTTTCTACCTCTTTCTACGCAAGTTTTGGCCTTTAGTGCCATGACCGCCACCCTGCCTGGGTGGTGGTTCTAAAACTGCCACCCAAGACAGGGCGCTGGTCCTAAAACCGCTGCTCTGCATAGGGCGGTGGTCCTACCCACTTTTTCCAGATTCTTCACGCATGTTTTAATATGTGACGGTTCACTTAATTTTACTTTTACATGCATCCATGAGCCAAATTGTCTAAAATTATCTTTGATTATTTGGTTCTCCTTCCTCCTTCTATTTTTAAATAGATTTAATGGGTTGGAACTACTCCTTCTTGCCTTATGCATGAAGGCACCTCCCATCCTCCATTCCTATATATTCCATGCTTGTATTCAAGAGAAAAAGGGACTGAGAATTTTGTGTATCTTGCATTGTATTGCTGTTATGATCTTGCTAGGAATTGCTTAGCCAATCTCTAATCTATTGTGATATCTCTCTTCTACCTCCATTGCATCCGTAATTCCATCAAGTTGTCATTTCTCAAGCACCATCCTCCTACTATTGTTCTTGCATTTCTAATCTATTAGACTCACATGAACACTCAGAGAAAGAAATGAACATACTGAGGGGACAGATACAGACAAAACTAGATTTACCAAAGCTCTTGCTTGTCCAGATTGGAGTTGCATGTTTGTTTGCCTTGTGTGTTGAATTGTCAATTTCATATCAAATAGAGTAGAGAATCATTCATATCAAATAGATTAGAGAATCTTTCATTTCAAATAGAGTAGAGAATCATTCATTTCAGTAAGTTTTTCCTTTCAACGTTACCAGGGAAGTTATGAGGAACAATATCCCCTTTTAGGGTCATGATTTATTCTTCACCTCTGTGGTAGAGTTTGGAGGATTTTTATCAGATTAGGTTGTTTGATTTAGATTAGATTCATACATTTTCCAAATTATCCAAGTGCATTCGGTTGACTAATTGTCTTTAGTTTGTTTATTAGATTAGAACACTTTGCTTAAAGATTAGAAAAGGAAAAAAAGATTTCCTTTGATGAATTATCTTATTTTATTGCTTTGATCCAAAATATTGTGAAAAACCCCAAAAACATAGATTAGATCTCTTTCAGTAATTAGTTTGCTTATTAAAAGTCATTTTATTTCACTTCATATGACCATCAATGGTCCACAATAGGAAAAGACATACGTTTTGATCCATTGGTCCCACACCCCAACAGCGAATTGATTACTAACCTTGATACCAACTTATGTTTAACAGTCTTACACACACATGTAACTTTTGTTGAAAAGATAGAACAACTCAATACACTAAACACAGCTACTAATCAAGCCTATGATTATAGGAATGCTCCTGGAAACATGGTTTGATTACGCACATTAACATCTAAGGGCCACATCCCCACAAGTCTCTCGGTTTTGACCCTCAAGTCCCATAACCTAATGGGTGTGCCGATCAGTTAGACATTGACACTAGTTTGTGTATAATAGTATTCATATCTTCACCTGTTCCACGAGATATTATCACATAGCTATCCTTACCAAACATATCAGTCGATTAGGCTAATACTTTCTAGACCAGACTAGAACATCACCCATAAATACATGTGGCTTCATCATTCCTCTTGTTCTTACTTCTATGACCTTATCTAGAAATCTATATGAGGCACCTGCAAGTCATTTTCCGTGTGGTCAACAACCAGTGAACAGAATCTCGTCTAATCTCGACATTGATTGGATTCTACGAGTGGTTGTTATCTTAGACCAAACCATTACACCACTTCAAGTTAGGAGAGAATTCTTTTCTTTAGACTTGCAAATCCTCGACATTTCATGTTGAAGGTACAATATTACCCAATTAACTTGATCCCCATCACCACACTCATATTCACAATCATTCTACACCGGTTGTCTCCGCACGACCTCGGGAGGTCGGGTGCGAAGAAGGTCACGTGTTGATTTTATTTTGTACAAATTAGTGAACCCAACATGAAGAGATAGTCTCTAAACATTTCCACTTTCTTCATCCATCCTTTATTCTGTGGGTATTCTTATACCCCGAATATGTCAAGATACGATGAGTATGGTTGGCCCATCCTAGGTTTTGACATGTACCATTACCAATCAAGTATACCACAAAAATCACCTTCACTTTCAACATGGGAGGACAACCGCTCATCCGCTCAAAACCCTTTGCTTCAGGGAACCAATGTTGGTTCTTCTGTACGCATTAAGGAACTTGATCAAAGTCACTCATAATTATCCCCTCGAATAATCAAGTTCAAATAACATGACATTCACTAGTGAATCAAGTTCATCTCCTTGGGTATTGTTTCGGTATCCCATTAGCATGCAATCCGATCAACTCCACCATCTAGATCAGAATTATTTAGCACAATATGCTAGGAGTGAACAAAAATTCCTTAAAATGAACCAATCTTTTAATAGGTCAGTAAGGACAAGGTGATGTCCACTTCAAAACAATAACACTACCCTACCACCAACTAACAATGTAGCTAATGAGGGGTGGCAACATCATGAAAAATTCATAGTAAGATACCATAATCCTCAATAACCTCCAAGGGTTCAACAAAAGGTACCTAAGTAAGGAACCACCCGTCAACAAGTGATTTCATTTCAGATTTGGTATACAAAGTGAAAGAGTTAGAGCTTGCCCAAAATATGTAGAATTCATACACATAGCAAGTGTGAACTCCATCCTACCTACAGAACTATGGGAAAATACCTACTGCATAGAGTCCTCCAATCTACATGAATACTCAAAACCCTGGAGATATACTCACATGGACATGCACCTTGGGTATGCCCCCCAAGCCACATATGGATATCTGTAATAGGCACCTACGGAAGTGCATTCTCAAATTCCATACCAGCCGGAAATGCAACATTCCCTGGCTTTGTGCCTTCGATTCCATATCAAGGTAATCAACCCCCCTATGTACACATGTATTCTAAATCTCCATAGGGGGACATGTATACCTACCCAAGTCCATATGGATAACCACAAGAGATTCCATACACCCCACCCAATGTCTATGTTGTACCATTTCAGCAACCGATGTACCCCCACCTCCTCAATAAGGGTCCTCAATGGTGGAAACATATGCAATGGGGACCTATTCTAAATATCTCAAGGAACCCCTAGACTTCTCCATTCAGATAGTCATGCTCCTAAGACCATTGCTTGATATTTAAAAGTTCAAAGGGGAGGGAAATTCTAACACCCACATCAAGGCTTATGCAACGGCCATTCGAGAGCTACTCCCATGGGACGCAGTCATTGCAAAACTTTTCCCTAAGACACTAAAAGGTATTTCTCTCAACTGGTACTATAGGAGACCGGAGGCTTCAATACACTCTTTCAAGAAACTCGTATTAGAGTTTATCAAGGCTTTCCATATGAACAAGTTTTTGAGAACATGAATCAGGGAATTTCTTCATATTAAACCAGAGCAAAATGAGTCAGAGCCCACTTTATTCAAAGGTGGCGACAAGTTCTCTACTCCTTGGAAAGTGCTCCAAATATGGATCAAATAGAACTTTTTGATTTTTTCCTTCACTCTCTCAACAGATAGATGAAGGAAGAGGTTCAAAATTTCCCACTAAGGAGCTATGAAGAGGTGCTAGAGGGTGCTCTTTTGATCGACCAAATGTCCATTGAAAGTGTTCGTAAGACCTATGGATCAAATGGGAAGTTAGTCACTCCCAATCAAAATAATCATGGTTACTCCAACAACATGAACAACAATCAAGGACCAAAGATCCTTAATAAGAATCATGGAGTCATGACCGACAATGGTGTGACTGACCAGCCCAAAAATCCTAATGTTGTTAATCCTATCGATACAAAGCTAAAAAACAATAACAACAATAATGGAAATAATCAGAGAAACAAAATTTCTCACCCTCAGTAAACGTTGTGGATTTTAATCATCCCTAACAACAGCAACAACCTCAAAAACAGAGGAAAATGCCACCCCAATCCCTAGTCAATACCCCAACCAATTCCAAAACCAAGGGAAAGGGTTCCAAAATGTTAATTATAATAATCAACAACCAAACAATAACTATAGTTTTAGACCACAAGGAACAAACCAAAGGCCTCGAGATTACAATCCTAACTTACACTGTGGTTTCCATAGGGTTCATGGGCATGATGCAAGAACTTACCGTGATTGTAACAAGTTTTACAGTGTTTTCCAGAAGACCAAAGGTAGTTATTTGTTGACATGTTTTTGGCAAACCCAACTGCACCCACTCAAAATGCCTACATGGGACTAGTATCCCCACAGAACACACCACTGGGGATCTTCAATGATCCTCTCCCCAACTACCCAAAGGATGGTAGGTTATATCCTAATGGATTAAATAAAGGGATTGTAATAGGGACTCATGATCATAAGGCCTAAAATTTGTCAAACCCACAGTGGCACCTCCTTTGGATGGTCTCCAACAAACAAAGATCGTGGGATTGGTAGAGTTAGATGTCAAACCCCAAATTAACGCTACTATAAGAACCAAGGATTATTCTTCACATCCAATCCTAATTTATCCAGTTATGTCAAAAAATACTCATGATACACTAAGCAAGCCAGTAGGGGATTATGATTTAATTAGTGATCTAACCAAGACCTTTTCACACATTTCCTTCTTAGATCTACTGAAGAATTCCCCATTCATCGAGTCACTCTACTAGAGGCACCGGATCTTGGAGATTTGATTAATGTTACCCCCTGGTAGAGGCATAGATAAATCACATACACTTTGATGTTAGTCATCCAAGGAAGTCTCGAGAGAGATATTGGGCTCATTTTTGACATCGATAAGATGCCCACGGATGTGGAAATAGCTCGTAGGGGTGACCTAGATTTGTTTCTTCAACTTTGGATTTACAATAACTATATAAAGTGTGTAATGATTGATAATGGGGAAGTATTCAACATAGTACCCTTCTCTTTTCTCCATAAGTTACGGTATGGGGATACCTACTACTCCTCAACATGAAACACACTGAGGGGTTATGATAGCCTCAAGGCAACGTCGATCGAACCATAGTGTTACCGGTTACTCTCGGGCCCAAGACAGTACTCATTGAGTTTTATATTATAGACCAAGAAACTAACTATAATATGATCCTTTGCCATCCTTGGATCCACCGCATGAAGGTAATCCCCTCCACTTTATTCCAAGATGTCAAATTCCTAAATTTAGGGAAAGTCTTTGTGGCATAAGGTGATCCAAAACCATTTGATATACATTTTGCCAACTTAAAGAAAAGGCCAAGGGTCCACTCTAAATTTGAGCTTCCCACAAATCAATTAAACAAACCTACAAGTGTGGTACCAGAAGAAAATCTAGTTCCTACAACGGAGTTAAAAGTTGCGGGTTTGATCGAAGGCATTTCGGTAGTCAAGGATGAAATAGTTATTATAGAAACAGTGTCTCTAGGAACCAAAGAAAATATTGTCAAGCTATTAGAGAAGGATTTTCTATTCTCCTTCCCTTTGATTATATGTGTATGGGACATGCCACGGGACTTGGTTCCCTTCCAGAGATGAGGTTTACATGGTTGAGGTGGCGAGGTAAAAGGAGAAGGTACAAAGGATGACTCAACGTCCATCTTTCTAAGTAGTTTTTGGAATCTCCATTTTGATGGAGCCAAGTGTCACTTTGGCATTGGGAAGGTGTGATCCTTACTTCACCTGAAGTAAGAATTATACCTTTTACTTTGAAGTTGAATTGTGAATGCACAAACAATGGGGCTGAATATGAGGCTCTCTTATTAGGTCTCATTGTGGCTACAAGAATGGGCATCCTCAATATTAGGGTATTGGGTGACTCACACTAGTTGCAAATTAGGTATCCGAAGTATACAAGACTAGAGTTGATCATCTACAACTTTACAAAAAAAAGTCTTAGGTCTAACAAAAGGGTTCGACTTCATCTCAATTGAATCAATTCCACACGAATAGAACCTTCTTTCAGATTCTATAGCAACTTCTACTTCACTCTTTACCCCAAGTAGTGACCTAGAGGATACCAATTTCATGGTTGTAGTTTGTGCTGAACCCTTGATTTGTAAAACACCAATGATCCCAATGTTAACATACGTAGAAATTGAGAGTCGTCTTGATTACTCGAGAATAAGTTAATAGTGATGAATCGACTTTAAGTTATTTAAACGCTTTGGTAGAACTGCATCTTACCTATCATGAGATAGACCTTTCCTTAATTTCATGTTCCTCTTCTTATTTTAGGAATCCCATGATCGATCCTCCCCGGGAAAGGGTCTTGAGATTTACGAAGTAGAATAAGAAGGGGATTTAGAATTAACTCCGAACCCTCCTATGTTTGAGGTGGGTAACACCTCCTTAATTGAGGGAACGATTGATATAAACATTGGAACAGAGGAAGAACCAAATATTTTGAAACTAGGATCCTCTTTAACTCCAGAGGAGGTGGAAATACATACCCAGATCCTCAAAGAACATCAAAAGGATTTCACATTTAGTTATAAAGAAATGATGGGAATTGCACCACATATCGTGGTGCACAATCTCGTCACCAAACCTGGATGCAAAGCCGATTAAGAAAAATTCAAGACCCATGAAGCCAAAAGTGGCCCTCATGGTGAAAGAAGAAGTAATGAAACTTCTCCATGTGGGATTCATCAAACCAATTAATTATTCACAGTGGGTATCTAATATCGTCCTCGTTCTCAAAAAGAATGAAAAGATCCATATTTACATAGACTTCTAGGACATTAACAAAGATTTCCCCAAATATGATTTCCCATTACCATCCATTGATGTTATCATTGACGCAAAAATTGGATTTGAGTTGTTGTCTCTCATGGATGGGTTTTCGAGGATATAATCAAATCAAAATCTCTAAAGAGGATCAAGCTAAAACTATTTTTATAACTCCTTGGGGAACCTAGTGTTATTTTGTCATGTCATTTAGTATTAATAATGTTGGCGCTACATACCGATGAGTAATGACATACATATTCCATGACCTTTTTCATAAGATTGCATAATCCTACGTGGATGACCTATTTGTCAAGGCTAGGAAGTGATGCGATCACCTAGAGGTTCTTCATATCATCCTTTTACGCTTAATTGAATACAAACATTCCATTAAATCAAGAGAAATGTGTATTTGGCATAATAGGAGGAAAGCTTCTACGTTCTATTATATCTTTGTGAGGGATTGATGTTGATCCGGCCAAAATATGGGTTGTATTAGAAATGGTTTCACCATTAGATGAGTCTAGTATTAGATCTTTTCTTGGGAAACTCGGTGCAATCTAAAGGTTCATCCCTGACTTGACCTTTGTTATTCATCCAATCAATAATTTGTTGAAAAAGGATTATAGCATTGATTAGATAGAAGAATACAACGAGGCCTTGAAGAAGTTAAACGATTCGTATTGTCCCCTCCCACACTAGTTCTACCTAAATCAAATCACCCTCGATCTTGTATTCACGAGCTATGAATGTTTCTCTAGCTTACATGTTGGCTCAAGAGGATGATGATAAATCGAGAACGTGTAGTTTATTTCATTAGTCGGATGTTGCTTGATTATGAGACACGTTACACATAAGTAGAAAAGGAATGCCTTGCCATAGTCTTTGCAACAAAGCGTTTAAGGCATTATATGTTGAATCAAGAAACAAGGGTTATTGTTAAGACATACCACTTGCGGACATTCCTCATGCAAGGATCCTTGTCTAAAAAGGTTAGGTGTTTCATAACATTAATGGGTGAGTTTGAACTAACATTTGTAAATCAGAAATCTGTTAAGGGACAAATCATTATGGACTAGTTGGCTGAAAATCCATTGGATGGGGGTGATTTGGTAGATCTGGACTTTCCCGATGAGTGCATGTACTTTGTCGAAACCGGCCCCCTATCTCTGTATGTCCTTGGTATACTAACATTGTCAACTTCATCATGGACCACACATACCCAAAAGGGGAAACATCACAACAAAGAAGGTGGTTACGTATCATTTCCACTAAGTACATTATTTTGGAACAAGTGCTCTACCACAGAGCCTTTGATGGAATGTTGCTAAGATGTGTTGATGCCAAAGAATCCAAAAAGATTATTTATGAGTCACATAGTGGAGTATGTGGAGGTCACTTCGGCGGCCATGCCACTACTTAGAAGATACATCGGATGGGATATTTTTGGCCCACTCTAGAACATGACATAATAGAGTTTGTGCACAAATGTCACAAATACCAAGATTTCTCCCACGAGATCTACATACCAGCACAAGCTTTGTAACCAATCACAACCCCATGGCCCTTTTCCATGTGGGGCCTAGATTTGATAGGTAATTTTTCTCCCTCGTCAATGGATGGCCATAACTTCATAATCATGGCCACATAATACTTTACCAAGTGGGTAGATTTCATGCCCCTTACCATCGTACCTAGCTCGGTAATTGCTAAGTTCATCTTAACCAAGATCATTTATAGGTACGGGGTGCCACAAGTCATTATTTCTAATAATGGTACATCTTTCAAAAATGATGAGGTGCATGAGTTATGTACAAAGTTCAAAATAAGCCATCACACATGGCTTCTCTCTACTATCCTCAAGCTAATGGAGAAGCTGAGGCTACAAATAAAACATTAAAGTTCATCCTTCTCAAAACCATTAAGGAGAATAAATAAGATTGGAACCTAAATATTTTTCCAGCCTTGTGGGCCTATCAAACCTCAGTTAGAATGCCAACAGGGGTAACCCCCTTTTCTTTAGTGTTTAGCATTGAGGCGGTTCTACCACTTGAGGTTGAAATACCTAGTCTCGTATTTCACTACACGGGATCTTGGGAGAAGAGGGTTATCGAGAAGCACGACTCTCCCAATTAGAAAGTCTCGACAAGGCTAGACTTAACGTCGAACAATGGCATAGTTTTTACGCTGACTGGATGGCTCGAAAATACAACAAGAAGGTTTACGAATGTGAGATATATGAAGGATATTTGGTATTAAGACTTAATAGATGGATAGACAAAAAAATTAGCGAGGGAAGGAAATTCAGACCTAGGTGGTTAGGTCTATATCGAGTAGTAGAAGACTACAAAAATGGGGCATTTCACCTGTGTACACTAGAAGGTGAGGATTTTAGTGAATACATGAACTCTCTTCACCTAAAGAGGTACTACGCATGATCCACCAGCATTTTCATATGTACATTATTACATTTGCATTACATTTTCATCCACTTGTTCATTTTGTAAAATTTTATGATAAAGGGATTTATTCCTATGTAAACTCCTAAAACATTCTAAAAATATTGGAAAAACATTCAGATCATATCTCTTCAAATATTCATAGTATCATCAATCATTTCTGAATCATCTCATCAGTTCAAGCAAGATAAGACAAAGTTTTGACCGTGATCATACCAAGGCCTACATACTTGGTTCTGCTTATAGTTTCTTTCTAGGTTAGGTGTCTTTTCCTATAGTCTATTCTAGAAGCTTCATGGTGTCACATCTATCCCATGAAAATCTCTTTGGGAATAAGAACATACTAAACATTTTGCCTAGATAAGTAGGTCAAATGCAAATCCATAGAAATTTTTTATTTTACACATTTCTTTGCCCTACCAACCTTCGGTGTTGAGCCTGCATCTCTTACTAGTGATGTAAGGTTGGGAAAGGGGATAAATTCCCTTACTTGCCTATTCCTTGTCCTTGGTGATGAGCCCATGCTTCCTCCTGGTAGCATGGGGCAAGGAGTAGGGGGTATTGTTGATAAATGTGAAAGTTATAAATAATTCACTCAAATATTGTGAAATCATAGGTCAAAAACAAAGTGAATTAGATGTCCAAAATTCCAAAAGAGCTTAAAACCCCTAACCTGATTTTTTCAACCAAGTAGCCATCTACGAGATCCAAGTCTAGATAAACTGCAAAGCAATTCACATTCTAAACTATGAGGTAGCTTGAGTAGGATAGGGTTGTAGCGTCTCAATTTGGTTTTGTCAAACCTTTGTCTTTCTCTCGTCACTATCATTCAAAAAAATCATAACTTGTTCCCTTCCTGGCTCTTGGTGTTGAGCCCTCGCATCCTACTGGTTGTGTGGAGTCAGGAGTGGGGCAAGTACATCTTCTTATCATATCATGTTGACACCACGTTTTTTTGCCAAGACAATATGAGGTATCAAATATTTCTTAAAGAAACTAAAATTCAAACATCACATTGTGTTCGCATCATCATATATCAGCATTATGAAATACAAAAAGAAATCATTTTGTTATCATTTCACATCCATTGCATACATTTTGAAAAGCATAGAAAAGTGGAAATTCTAAATATCTAGAGTACACATGAGAGATAAGCCAAAAGGAATTCAACTCAGATACGTTGGAATACCAAACCAAAAATAAGATTCTGTATATATCATGGTGAATCAAGTTTGTATACAATGTCACCATGCACTAGGCATGGTCAAAACGCTCATAATGAGCCCGAAACATACAAAAAAATCATATAAATGACTAACAAAATGTCATCAAAGCAATAAAATGGCCCCATGGCCTGCCGGTCTCTATGGGATCCCTTGAATGGCACTGGCCACATTTGGGGCTCCTACTACGGCTACGACAACACTAGGAGTGCTCATGGTGGCGTCCACTACCCTATGGTCTCACTGCGAGAATGGCTCTATCTCATCAAGTGCTTGGCAGTCTCATACCCGGCCACCTGGGTACGGAGGGAAGTCACTATCTCCGCTACCTTCCACACAGGGGAAAATACGTCAGTGTGTCTGCCTATGGGTAATGGCAGGCCCAAATCGGTAGTCAACTCATCTCGGGTCGTCCTCGAGGGGATTAACAGAGTATCCATGCATACTTGATGAATGAGCTCTCACCACCCCGTGTCATCACTACAAGATAAAGCAAGAAGTGATAAGTTAGGAAAACAAAAGAAAGAAAGAGATACAAGTCAACATTCCTAACAAAAAAGAGAGAGAGAGTATTAAACTTACTCGGGTCTCTAGGCATCTAAGTAGGGTCGTAGCTATCAAGCATCGGTGGTTGTTGGGCTTCCCAAAGCCAAAATCAAATCATTGTCCTATGACAGACTCGTCGTCCCCCTCCTCACCAAGAGGAAGTGTTTACTCAGAGATTAAGGTCTCTCTCTCTCGGCACTAGCCTCCGCATGTGTTGCTATTAGTATCTCCTAAGTGTCATGCCACTCAAGGTCACTCTCCTCCTCCTCTACATGGGCTATGTCACCAGTCCCAACTCTAACTCCCTCATCCTCTATGTCCTCTCCAACTAGATCAATGGGCTCATCCTGCTCCTCACTATAAGCAGGAACTACCACGATCTGAAGTAAGGGTGCTTGAGAGGCCGCCTTCCCAGCCAAGCATGGACCACCCATCTAACTACAATGGGCACACTTAGAATGATCATTATCTAACCAGGATCCCCTCTAGGTCCCTTTGAGCCTCCTGAATAATCCTATAAACTCATGTAACTAGAGGGAACACATCAATGTACTAAAGGCCAAATTGTTGGGGGACCCGATCAAATGGGTGAACCTCAAGTCTCCCTGTTTTTTCAACTAGCTGACCTGTCGAAGAGCAAGCTACTATGGTGGTCACCTCTACTCCCCATATCCCTGTCATGTCCTAGTAGGGTGTAGCAGTCATGTCTTCCATAGTCAAGGAAGCCACTGGCTGATGTGGCATCCTAAGTACTAACATACCTATCCATCTAGCTTCCCAAACAACCCTTGGATCTGACACTAGTACTCCCCTGCCATAGGGGATGAAACACTCATAAACCCAACTCATAACAAGAGTGGGGTGGCTCAATGACTGTCCCTGTAATCTGACTACCCTGTACAAATCATGGTAGGTAGTCCCCAATATATTTACGCCCTAGGCATATTTATAGTCATGCCCCTTGATCTACACAATGATAGAATCCCAACAGTATAAGAGGGTGTTGCTACCCTTGTCCCTGATCAGCCGTGAGGACAAGATGCTCATGATGGCTCTATGTATGATAGGAATGGGAGTAGTGACAATATACCAAAGCTTCATTCCCTTCTTCTCTCCATATGATAAAATGGTATCTCCCATATATGTAGCCCACTGCATCATCACAGCCCTAGACCCCACTATCTCCAAATTCAATCTCCTCCTAAGTATTGGGAGCCCAAGAATATAATATACATCCTCTAAGGTGATAGTCCACTCACCCTGAACACTTGGAAATTGGAAAGTGTTCCGGTTTGCATCCCAATAGGAAAATAAGTCACATAGAATGTGACTAGTAGGAGCAACATGGGGAACCCATGCAATCCTCCAAATACTAGCCTCTTGAAGAAGATCCATCTCATCCTATGTTAGCTGATCCAAGATACCAAGGATCTAATCACACTCCCTCTCCCGACTCCATCTAATATACTCCTCCTACATTCACCAAAACATGAAAAAAGCAAGTTAGTAACATGTACCAAATGATAAGCTTGCCAAAATCATCACAAAGCATGATAAATTCAAAAAAAATAAAGTTAAAAACACATTTGGTCATTCTATTCATAACCACCACCGGTGCGGGGCGGTGGTCCGTGACCACCACCCCGCTTTGGGTGGTAGTCCTAGACTAATTTTCCAAACGCATTTTTTACCCTAAAAATGCTCAAAAGGACAAAAAAACATCACTTTTAACTAAATAAAAGCATGCCTTATGGGCGCCCCCCCTAGAGATTCATTTAAGACAAACAAATTTGAAAATAATCTCCCTAGGTGAACTTTTCAAAAAAAATACATTTAGGGTATAAAAAGACAAAATTGAAAATAACTTACCTTTGACTGCGATGGTCGATCTCCCGCACATGCAGGCATTGTCACGATCTCGTCACAGTCGTATTGGTTGTACTCTCATCAAAAATGATCACCGTGGGTCCATAGCTCTGAATTAATTAAATCAAATAGCACAAATGAATTGGAAATGAGTTGTTTCGATATATATATATTATATATATGTTGTTTTAACCTCATTTTGAGTGTTTGTATTCATAGGGTTGGAGCGTTGGTGCAGGTATATTTCTATATCCCCACACAGATCGTAAGTCCTCTTATCATTTTGGTCTAATGTTTATTTTTCAATATTTTATCTATCTCGCATGTGAGTCTTATCTTCCTTTCGTATGTAGCGAGAGTTTGGGCGGTGAGATTTCAACACACGGGTGTGTTAGGTATAGCTTCTAACTCCCCATTTTGGGAACACCATACTCAGACTCTACATTTTATGTCTTTTCATGGCTAAGATGCTTCTCTAAGGGGGTAATATGTACGCACCCAAATTTTCATGTGCTACATTGTCAGAAAACGATTACAAAAGTCCCCAATGATGATTTAGTTCCTTTCAAGAAGGTGTTCAAGCTCCAATTCCCATTCGCATAGTGTATATTTGTTGCCTAGACATCTTTACTTAGCCTTCCCACACTTCTTCTAGATTTTTGCCTCTTTATGCACAAGTTTTGGCCTTTAGTGTCGGGATTTGTCACCTTGCTCGGGTGGTGGTTCTGAAACCACCACCTAAGACAGGGTAGTGGTCCTGAAACTACCACCTTGCACAAGATGGTGGTCCTACCGATTTTTCTAGATTCTTCACGTGTGTTTTAACATGTGACGGTTCACTTAATTTTTCTTTTTACATGCATCCGTGAGCCAAATTGTCTAAAATTAGCTTTGATTGTTTGGTTCTCCTTCCTCCTATTTTTAAATAGATTTAAAGGGTTGGAACTACTCCTTTAATTTTGCATGAAGTCACCTCCCATCCTCCATTCCTATATATTCCATGCTTATATTCAAGCAAAAGGGCTTGAGAATTTTGTGTATCTTACATTGTATTGCTGCTACGATCTTGCTAGGAATTTCTTAGCCAAGCTCTGATCTCTTGTGTTATCTCTCTTCTACTCGTATTACATCCGGACCGCCATCAAGCCGCCATTACTCAAGCGCCATCCTCCCCGGTGTTGTTCTTCCATTCCCAATATCTTGGACTCACATGAACACTCAGAGAAAGAAAGGAACATACTAAGGGAACAGATACAGACACAACTAGATTTTCCAGAGCTCTTGCTTGTCCAAGTTGGAGTTACATGTTTGTTTGCCTTGTGTGTTGAATTATCAATTTCATACCAAATAGAGTATATAATCGTTCATATCAAATACAAGATATCATTTTTCATTTCAAATAGAGTAGAGAATCATTCATTTCAGTAATTTTTTCCTTTCAACATTACTAGGGAAGTTGTGAGGAACAATAGCCCCTTTCAGGGTCATGATTTGTTCTTCACCTCTGAGGTAGGGTTTGGAGGATTTTTATCATATTAGGTTGTTTGATTTAGATTAGATTCATACATTTTCACAAGTAGCTAGCTACATCTAGTTGACTACTTGTCTTTAGTTTATTTATTAGATTAGAACGCTTTGCTTAAAGATTAGAAAAGAACAAAAATATTTCCTTTGATAGATTAGCTTATTTTATTGCTTTGATCCAAAATATTGTGAAAAACCCCAAAAAATATATTAGATCTCTTTCAGTGATTGGTTTTCTTATCAAAATTTATTTAATTTCACTTTGTATGACCATCAATAGTCCACAATAGGAAAATACATACATTTATGTTCTATTGGTCCCACAACCCAACGGGACAAAATTGATAACTAACCTTGATACCAGCTTATGTTTAACAATGTTACACACACCTGTAACTTTTGCTGAGAAGATAGAACAACTTGATACACTAAACACAGCTGCTAATCAAGCCTATGATTATAGGACTACTCCTAGAAACATGGTTTGATTACACACATGAACATCCAAGGGCCACATCCCCCATGAGTCTTTGGTTGTGACCCTCAGGTCACACAACCTAATGGTCATGCTAGTCGGTTAGACATTGACACTAGTTTGCATACAATAGTATTTAGATCTTCACCGCTTCCACCAAATATTATTGGACATCCGTCCTTACTAAACATAGCAGTCAATCAGGATAAGACTTTCTAGACCAGCCTAGAACATCACCTATAAATACATGTGGCTTCATCGTGCCTCTCATTCTTACTTCTATGAACTTGTCTAGAAATCTATATGAGGCACCCGTAGGTCATTTTCACGTGTTCAACAACTAGTGAACATAATATCATCCGATCTCGACATTGATTGGAGTCTACAAGTGGCTATTATCTCAAACCAAACCATTACACCACTTCAAGTTAGGAGAGCATTCTTGCTTTAGACTTGCAGATCCTGACATTGTATGTTGAAGATATAATATTACCTAATTAACTTGATCCCCATCACCACACTCACATTCACAATCATTCTACACGGCTGTCTCGGCATGACCTCGGGAGGTTAGGTGCGAAGAAGGTCACGTGTTTATTTTTTATCGTACAAAGCACCTCGGTGATCATTATGTGACTATCGTGTGATCAAAAAGGAACAACTCGAAGACCCTACAAAGACCTTAGAAAGCATATATTAAGCTCATGTACATTCACCAATGCTCAAAAGTTGTCTCCAATGCCTATACACCCTTGACCTATCCAAGGCTCCCATGTCTGGATCATTCATGCATTTCAAAATTTACAAAGTGAGCAATAATGACAGTCTTCCTAGTTTGTTCATCACTTCTCGCTATTTATATCAGGGCCCAGTTATGCATAAACCAAAAAAATCCTCTCTCCATCTTCTTTTCTTAGGGTTTCATATTTTAAATCTTAGCTTATTTATGTCATTTTTGCATTTCAAAATTTATACGTCATTAATTTCAAGATATCGACTTTGTAATATTTAGATTTAATTAATTCAAATTAAATTAAATCATTTGGTGAACCCTACTCATGATCATACACTTGGATCATTATTTTTATTCTCTCATGGCTCCTAAAAATCCTTTAATATCCTTACATGACTTACTTCAAATGCACCCATATTATAAATATGTTCTCTAAAAACCCTAGACATTATGTATCTCCCTCACAATACGCCACCCACTCAAGCAAGTACCATCTTCGATTGTTTATCTGATGACTCTATCGGTCCTAATCCTCCATCCAATCAACCCATCTTAGATTCAATTCAAGCTTTACATTTTTTATTTTAAGATAAAATTAAAGCTATGGAAACATCGATTACATCTCTTAAAGTTTAAATCTAACCTCTCAAGGATGTTTCTCAAACCCATGTTAGTTCTTCTTCTACATCCCATCCTACTTCTATGTCTTCCATGTGTGCTCATATCAGTGAACCCCAAGTCTTACCTCTTCCAACCTATCAATTTTGATCTAAATACTAAGCAACATAATATTCTTTTTGATCTCCTCGGTCACCAATTGATCAACTTTCCATCTACTCATTGATATCCTCCTTATCAGTAGGTGTTCCATTTTTAATTATCCAAAAATTAATGGACATAATGAAAATGATTGTTATCCTTTAAAACAAAGAGTTGAGCATCAAGGTTTTCTCTCATTTGTCACACAACATTCTATTTCATGTTCATCTTCAATTGATAAATCCCAATGGCCTCCTAAATCCGGTCCTTCCATCTCTTGTGAGCATCATTATATAGTTAATAATATTCCTTTGTCATTCTAGCACAGATTGTAGACACAAAATCATGCACATAATACTATTTTAATACACCACAAAGTATGTTGTTATATGTATGGATCTTGAGTAAGAAAATTATTCACTAGTGACACACTTCCTATTTCATCCGGTTTCTTTGATTATTTCTATTATCTTTCTCTCACACTTGTCACATATGTACCAAGTTATGGTCAAGTCACAAGGATCTTTTTCTATTTGTATTCTCATATTTTTCATCAATTGTCTCTGGACACCAACACCTAGGTCTAGACACTCCTTTCCACCCAGGGAACTCCTATCCTCTTTGTCTTGTTTCACATTTTTACATTTGTGGTTGGATTTTTAGGTTTCTTACTCCTATCCCGAGGTCCTAGTCAAGACGTTGTGTCACTAGGGTAAAAATTAAAGCAAGATATCCCTATATATACACAACATACATACCATTATAATGGTGGTAAATTATCAAAGGGCCTGCATTTTTGGGCTTGTTACTCTGCATACACTATATAGGAAGGGGAAGTTTTCAATTTCATCCCACACATTTTAAATTTTATCTAGCTATAGCTTGTTATATTGGTTTCATCAACACGAGGGAAACCTAATGATGTGATTTCACACACAAGCACATATAACTACATGGAGTCTGATATGTACTATAGCGCTCGGTCCTAAGTTCACTATATCAGGTGACCATCGAGGTTAGTCAGACTCCCCATTTACATATTTCTTTTTTAGGATTTGATGTAGTTTGGGGTTTTTATAGGATTGTTTTTTTTTACAAGTTACCAATGAATTCGGCGATCATTTAGTGGCATACAAACAACCAACATTGAAGGATTACAAAACCCTTGTGACACTAAAAGAATCATATTCTAACTCTATGTGCAGATCACATGCAACTACAAAAGGTCTTTGGTGCCTAGGTACCCTCACCCCTTCCCAGTTCCCTTATCTAGTCCAATATGCAAGTTCCACAATTTATATTGAGCATTTCCAACACTCTTCCTACTTTGTTCATCAATTTTTCCCATTTGGGTATACTTTAGGATAAGAAAAATCGAGATAAGTTCCCTATCTCTCTCATTTTTTTCTGATTACATATTTATAGTGCTTAGAATTTTCTTTTTATAGTAGTGACTCTAAATTAGATTTAATATTCAAATTTAATTAAATCATTTAGTGAACCCCTCTCTTAGAACTCTTTGCCTTATTATCTATAAAAACCTCATGACTAAAATTAGATCTTCCTATCCTAGGCAAGCTATGCATCATGATAGTGTCAATCCTATCCTTGATGATGTTGTTGAGGATGAAATTATTGATATTTATCACAATTCTTGATTTGATGACAATGTTAAAAGATTTCTTATTGCTAATGAACCCAAAGTTCCTACTAGTTTTTACAACTCTACTCTAAGCATTGTTTCACCGAACCAAAAATTTTCTGGATGCACTCCTTATTCTTCCATAGTCACCAAGGCTACTCCACCTTCTTATATTTTTGTTATAACACTTGATGATACTCTTATTGATTATATGTTTGGTCTTGATTGTGCTACTATAGATAAAAATCATGTTATTTCTAATGATGAAAATGTACATGCACATGATGATGTTTCTCATACTAGTCAAGATGAATGTAAAGTTTTATCTCATGCTTCTTTTATTTCTATAAATGTTTCTAATGATTGTAAAGTTATGTCTTATGATAATTCTTCTCCTACTTTTCTATATGTTGATGACTCTCTTGATGAAATAATTATATGTGAAACTTTGTCTGATACGTATTATACTTTTGATCATGAACATGTCAATGAGGATGTTACTTCTCTTAATACTGGTGAATGTTAATTTTCCACTCTATTTTCTTATACTTTTGAGGTTTTTTCTAATGTCATTCATGATGATTCTACCACTCCTACTAGTTCACCTCTTATGATTTCTTCTACTTCTAGAATTTTTGTTGATATTCCATGTTCTTCTCCTCCTCTTTCCTCTTCTTCTTCATTAGTTGATATTCATGTTACCTCTTTTATTCCTCTTAATATACATCCTCTCAATTCTTCTACATATACATCTATAATTCCCATAGCATCCTCATCTTTCTCTTATTCTTCTCACATTCCCATGATCACTCATAATGGAAATCTTCAACCTCTCAATGTGCCTCTCACATCTCCTACGATTCCTTCACATGATATTTTATCACTCATGCATGTTGTTGTCCATTTACAATCTCAAGTTTAATCTCTCACTCTTGAAACCAGATCCTATTATGCTTCTATTGATAATAACTCTTTTCATGGCAATCCTATTCCAAATAAAATTCACAATTCAACGTTTCCCACGAATTTTATCATGCCTACATTTTCATATTTCAATGGCACTGGAAATCCATATTTTCATCTTAAGCATTATCGTTTAGCTATGGATTCTTATTCGAATGATATATTGTTAATAAAATCCTTCCATCATAGTCTAGTTGATGATTTTTTTCAATAGTACACTCATTTTCCGTTTGGATCTATTAGTACATATTGCAAAATATGTTTTCCTTAGCCACTTTATGCTTAACATTGGTCCTAGAGTTACACATGATCACTTACCTAGCTTACATCAAGGAAAGAAAGAACCTATTCTAGATTATATTTTACGCTTCAATTCTTATATGCATTGGTTAGTATTTCAGCCCATTGACCTAGAAATGTAATTTCTCTTTTGTCATGGCTTGATTCCTGCATTAAAAGAAATATTACAATATGATACATGTGAATCATTTACACTTTTATGTTATAAGTTTATTGATCTAGAACAATATTTAATTGTTATATATGTTATAGATCCCCCTTCTACTCCTTCTACTTGCAGCATTGACTTCTACTTCTTCTCCTCCTTCGTCTATTAATTGTCCTCCAATGTCATCATCTCCTCCACCTCATGAGCATGTTCCATGACCTCCACCACGAATAATCCTCTAGCTCTCCACCTAAGTCTTCTCCATCCCCTACTCGGGAGCCTTTTTATTTCTCTCATCCTTCTAAGCCTCATGATGTCTTATGTGCTCTACTTGATAAGTGCTTAATTTTCTTACCCTCTAATCAACATCATCCTCCTCATCTCTTGTATCACCATTGTGATCACCCTTATTAAAATTTTCACCGCATCAATGTCCATCGTGACAATGACTATTGTGCTCTTCATGAAAAACTATAACAATTAGAAGACAAGGGTGTCATTACCATTGGCTCTCACTCTCGTGAGTAGTCTCTTTCTTGAATTCTACATAAGCATGCTTCCACTTCAGTTCATTTGTCTCCTCCACCCACTTCTAAGGTCGTTGTTCATCTATCCCCTAAGATCATCATTCATTTTTGTCCTCCACCTTGCTCATACACCGCAGCATCATCTCATCTACCTCACAATGCTACTACTTCTCATTAGCTTCCTAAGTTGTTGGAATTTGTGTTTCCTACCAATGCATCTCCCATCATTAGAACCATCTCATATGACATTCATTTTTTCTCTTACACTCATGTTGTTACCACTTCACATGCTTCCACCACTCCATCCAATCCTTTTCATATTTAGTAGGTTATTTTTCTCACCTCACTACCCGATGACGCACTCGTGTTCTTATGGTTCATACATTAATATTGAGGTATTTGTTACAATAAGAAATTCATTCCATCTTTTCATTATACACTTCATTTATCTATCTATCTAGTGCACACTATCACACCATTTCCTAATGACACACTCTTATTTTATGGTTCATTCTTGATTTATGAGGGGTCTTATATAAATTAACCTCATCTTCCTACACATACATTGGGGACATCACTCTTCTCCCCCAATCTTCATCATAATTACACATGACTACATACATTTTTGCTATCATTTCAATCACATTTTTATCATACATTATTCATTTCATGCATACATCCATTATTATTTATCACATACTATCCATCTTTATTCATACATACAATCCAATTTCCAAGAATTACATATTTATGTTCTTTCAAAACCATTATTTGTTTATCAAGTATAATCATTTACACAATGCAAATAAAACATCTACATATGAACAACAATCATCGCATCACATATCAATAAAACATCAATAGAACATGATAATACCAATAATTCATTTATGTGTATCGTCAAAAATCATAGTTACAAAAATATAATCATTAGGGGAAAGCCTCATGCATCGCTACATCAATATATGTCATACATCATCATCACTGTCACTATATACAATTGTGGGAGCTCTAGAACTAGATGTTTCACTACTCAATCTATGTCATTAGTCATGGCCCCTATATCTCTCCACTGTCTGTGTAATATAGCTACCTCGACCGAATGCTCCATGAATCGGCCCTATAACTGTACATACTTTGTGAACACATCCTACAATAGGTATCCTACTCCTACGGTCTCCCTAGATCACTTTGAGTCTCCACCCACCCATCGTTACACTCACTCAATTATAAGATACATGTAGTTTTCATTATCACCACTAGCTAAACAAATGGGCATGCTCACCCACATTAGAATCTACTCGCTACAACATCCCACCTCCCACGATCACATTTGGATGTATATTTTATGTTAATACATGGATCAATGAATCGATGATCAAGGATTAATAAGCATCACATGTAATCATCACGTTGTCGCCTTAGTTACTACACATGATGACCATAATAAAACAACTAAGTGACAATCAACAACTAACAACAAACAATACTTACGCTCCTTTAGTACCGTTGATATTCCATCACCATCAAGGGAAGGTTCATGTCCCTCTTCTCCTCTAACCGATTGTGCACCCTCCACATTTACGAAAACTCGGAAACAATATCACCCATCAATGTGACGCCCACCATGCTTTATAGGCCTGAATGCATCTAGAAGCATCCACTTGTATCATCTTTATGCTCGCATCTATCTCACCTTGGCCGGGAGGGGCTAATTTTTCTCCCGTGGTACCTAGCCTCGCTCCTAGCCACCTCAATTCTCTAGTGGATCATACCCATACATATGGCTTTAGGGGCACATCCTAAGCCATACCAAACTATAGTGGTACATGATCTTCCTAAAATAGCTTGGATACCCATAGGTTATGATCCTCTAACCACATAGTTCATTGAATACACCATAGCTCTACTCATCCTCTATCCATCCACCATAGTCTTTATACGGCCTCTATATGATGGCCCCTAGGCCCATATAATCAAGCATATATCTATAAGTAGTGGTGTCCAACCTCCTACTCCGAGTACCTACCCATCTCACGAAAATATATTAGGCCTCGCCCACTCCACACGTGGCCCACCAAGGGGCCTCAATATAGCAATGTGCTCATAAGCCCAAACATGTAATAATGTGGTGGCTCTAAGTCCACCACCATGGTCCTCTTGTAAACTTGTATAGGTCTCTATATAAATACGCCAATACGCATTGTGCTGCCCATGCAAACCTCATCTCATGCTCCTCTATACACTGACAAATATCATGCATCTTATACAAGATGCCCACATCACCACCCTCCACTACCACTGATGAAGTAATAATCACTACAATGAACTTCGCAATCACAAAACACCTGATCTTAGTATGGCATTTAGACTAATATGGGTCTTTGTCTATACTTGTGTGCATGTGAAGTACCATCTAGTTACCTATACTCTCTTACCTATAATTGGTAATCGTAATAAACGATATACATCCTCTAGGGTCACAGTCATCTCCCCGGTATGTAGCTAAAATGTACAAGTATTTTCACACCACCTCTCACATAATGAGGTAATTATTAGTATATAATGGGGTACCTTCCCCAATCTTGTTATGTGCCACAAAGCTAACACGATTTACTATATCGCAATCACGATCACATATTCCCAAATTTAACAATGTACTCAAGTTTTAACCTCCATGGAACTCCCTCGAATGAATATCCCTCTACACAACACAAACACCAAAAAAATTGTGACATTAACACCTCATATACACGCAAATATAACCACTCATACTACCAAAAGTCATCAAATTTCACATATTTTACATTTTATGGTCAAAACAACCTCTTGGGTCGTCAAGCACCCAGAAGCAAGATGTGCGTACCTAGGAGCAGATCACGGCACTGAACTAGGCACTAGCATCTCAAGGGACATTAATGCCTTAGCCGGTCTTGCCTAGGTCAAAAATGGCCAAAAATTAAAAAATCAAATTTTTCAAAAAATTGAACTCATTTTAATATTTTTTTAAAACTACTCGTACTTGCCAACTCATATGTCATATGTGACGCCATAGGCATCGTCACCATCTCAAACCTAGTCAACCTCGCTACCCTAATCTATGACATTCTTGTGAGCTCGGAGATCAAATTTTAAATTATTCAAGGTTCAAATGAAGCTACTATTGACTTTTTACCATTACTATATATATAACTATTGTTGCAAAATCACAAGCACTTCGGATGCTTTGAGTGGGTTTCTAGGTTGACCATCTTTGTCATCCAAAGTGTGATTGCATAACATTGAATCCTTTCTCCAAGTGTGGGACTTGAAAAGGTGAGAAAGGATTCTCCAGAGAAGGCTGGTTCCTATTCCTCTGTTCAGATGCACACGAAATATGCAGAGGGTTTTCTCGAAACCTAATCTAATCTACCAAGGAGACAGGGTAAGAAGATGCATAAAAATAAATCTAAGCTAATAGAGGTGATGCACCAAGGAATGAAGAACACCTATCTTGCCAGTAAACACAGACCATTCAAATGTGATATAAGATCATGCACAGATAACAAAACTTGCAGTGAAAGACCAGGAGGATGCAAAATGAACACAGAGAGGGTTGAGAATCATCCACAGACATGTATTACTTGCTCCAAAGATTGATACAATACACTGCAGAATGCCAAGAGGTAGAGTCGTATTACAATTTCAAATGGGAGGTTCGAACTCCACAAATTCACTGATAGGAGAAGAAGGGAGGAGCAAAACAGAAAATGTTCGACCTTTTGAAAGAAGCTCCTCTTTACAATATATAGAAAGAATGAGAGAGGGAAGAGAGAGGAAATCCAAAATTTACCCCAACCACTTCTAGGTCACATTTAAAATCATCTCATTATGGCAGAAGTGGTGGATCTCGAAAACGGTGGGGTTCCAAACAGAGCGGCGAATCTGTCTGCCGCATTAAAGTTGGTTGTTGAAACATTACTTCGTCTATTACCACGTGTCGGGATGTTTTCTCAATTTTCTCTCTCTAAACTGAACCAAAATGCTAGATTGACCCAGAATCGTGTAGATAATTTCACCAGCTTTCCATTGGTATAAAAACACAAAAATCGAGCTCTGGATCGAAAGTTATGGCAATCTGAAGATTTAGGGCAAAAACAGGCAAAAACAGGTCGGCGGGAAAAATATTTGAACTTTCCCCACGCTCTGCCACTTGGATGACATGTGGCAGGCTCTGATTCACTGAGCAATTCTCTCTCCTCCACCTTTCCGTGGGCTTTTCTTTGAAATTTCCTTGTGGGCCCTTAAACTTGGACACGTGGCACTATTTCATTGGTTCGGGTCAGTGCTTGAAACCTCGCCCTTTGACTTCTGGACTTTCTCCCTCATGACACGTGTCATGATTTGATTGGTATTTGGGTCTGCCAGCTTTTTGCATCCACCGCGTCCATTTGTCCGGATGTCCCAGTGCTATTTGGGACAGAAACCTCCGATCCACCCGAAATGGGCTTCCCTGTCCCTTTTCTGCTGGTGACACGTGGCGTTGCTTGATTGGCTTTCGGCTCCTTCGGCTATCCACGTCCCATGTGTCCCTTTGTCCCAGATGTCCCAAAGGTCTTGAAGTTCCCGTTTCATTTGAACCGATCGGTTCGCGTCCTTCGCGCCATTTGTTTGAACTGCCCTGATCGGGTATGCAGGACAAATTCTTCCGAACCACCCGAAATGGGCTTCCTTTGCTCTCGGCCACTTCGCCTTTTCATGTCCTTCGTGTCCTTGCGGCCCAGATGTCCCAACTGCTTAGTGTGAAAGTTCTCCTTTTCGGCCGAACCGGGCGGTTCGCGCCCTTCGCGTCTTCATGTCCCAAATGTCCCAGAGCAGTTAGTCAATTTTCTTCTCCTTCGGCCGAACCGGCTTTCCACGTCCCACGCGTCCCGACGGCCCGGATGTTCCTTTGCCCTGCAGACTGCCTAGCGGCCTTTCGGCCGATTCGCACCCAGACGTCCCTCATGTCCCGACTGCTGTGAGGACTAGGACTTAGCCAATTTTCACAATTTTTCCTGTCCCAAGCTTGTTTTTGCCGCTTTTTTCACCTTTCCTCAGAGCTTGCTCTTTCCTTCTTCACAGGGGAGTTAGAAAAAATCTGAGGGGACCCTAGAAACATGATTTTTGCCCTGAATCAATCCATTTGCCTAGGACTTGAGAATTCTGATGCATGTTATCAAATTAACCCTTGGGGGTGAATTTTGGATAACAATAACACTTTTCTCGTATTTCTAATTTACTATAGTTATCATTCACACTCATTCTTCCAACTAATACACAACACACAGTTTTTCTCATATCTTGAACTTTGCTACTCCATTTTCTTATTTTTCTACATCATTCAGTTTAAAATTTCTCCTACCATCATATTTTACACATTCCACAATGCTATATTCCAATCTAGCACATTTTCAACTCAACATACACACAATTTTGTGACATCTACTATACTACATTTTGCTCACCATTACATCATTTCACATCTAATTTTGGCTCAATGTTCATTCTTACTACCACTCCCCTTTCACCAAAAGGGGGCATATAATGGGGATCACCCTATGATCCCCCTTAGGATACTATATGATCACTCGACACTCCTAATACATCATTATCGAAATTTGACATTTTTACTACTTTCTATTCATTCCCCTAATGACCTAATGGGAGAAAAAAGTGAAAAATCTCATCATAAATAATCTATCGCATAAATTCAATTTCAAATAAATCATTCAATATTTGAATCAATTCAATAAATCAAGACAACATAATATCACTTCAATTTTCCTCCCAGATGACCTAACTTGGGAGTTGTATCACTACTTTCCCATATGACCTAACATGGGAATCATTTTTACAATCGCTTCTAGATGACCTAACATGAAATTTTTCTAGCACTATATATTTCACAACACCTATAGAGTGAGATAAATGAGACATCATTTCCTTTTCTATATTACTCTTATATGGGTTATTCAACACATAACTAAACATGGATCAAAATGGAACAAAAATGATCTTTATACGTCTGTAGTGGTTGGACCTTTTGAGGATGTAGTCATAGTTGGAAGGTAAAACTATACCTCTCTTCCTAACATTCTTCCTCTTGTGGCAGGATGCCCAAATCCTTTAGTTTTTCAAACATACAAAATCAGGTCAAGAATTGATCACTCCCTACCTCTTCAAATCACCATTGACAAAAAATTTGAAATATCTAAATCACACAAAATAAAATCATCAAATACTCATATATATTCCTTACAATGGTTTGCCATCTCTATTTACACCACATGGATTGACATGCCAATCCACGGTTCACCATGCTATATGTTCTCATATTCTGTGCATATTTTTGCAACATGGCTTCTCCAAACTTCTCACAGGTGTAGACACTAAATCACACACTTTGGGTATATTTCTAGTCCTGATCACATACCACTATTCATATGATTCCTACGTGATAAAATTACTCGTTGACCACTATATTTGATCTATTTTCTTTTTTCTATTTTCTTTGTTGGTCTTACATAGTTGATTAAGTGAAATATGAATAATATACTCCTAATCTGATTGTTATTGTAGCAGTAAATAAATAACAATTAAGTACAAAAATTAACTCAAGCAAACTAAGCAATAAAATTTGAAACCCTAGTTGCAAAGAGGAGAAAGAGGGACTTAGTTGATTCATAGTGAAAACTAGACTATGCGAAGTGTTGACTAGGTGAATAGGAAGGTAGTATTTTCACACAAAGATCTAGAAAAAGTAGATCTCGAGGAGCAAGTTGAATAGGGGCACTCATGAAGGGGAAGGGGCACCCACGGGTGATATGGATTAGAAATAGCCACTATGACTGTGAAAATGTTCATAAAATATTTTTTTCTAGGTCACAAGTTGTTCACCGTCCTTCGCTTTTTGGTCACTATGAGGTCGCACAATGATCACCAAGCTTTCGAAACCTAAAATGAAGTATTGACTGTAAAACCCTCAAATAAACATCAAATCCTAAAAATAAAGATGTAAAATGAGGGGTTGGATTGTCCTCAGCTATCACAATGGTGATTTTACAACTAAGCAAGCATTGTACTACATCTCGGACTCCAATGTAGTTTTGTGTGTGTGTGGGATCATGCCCTATGTGGCTTTTGTGCATGTTGCACTTGGATAGCAAACAAATAGCTAGATATAAATAAATTTAATAGATGTGTGCATGGAATAGAATAGACTCCCCTCCTATGAATAGTATGCAAAATAATGTAGTCCCTTGCTCTATAATGGATGTTTTGATGCTCTTTGGTAGCCTTTAGATGTAACCGTAGGTGGTGATAGCTAATGCTTAGTGTTTGGTCCCTTATTATGATCACTTAACTTTATATTTATATTATTCCCTTGTTTGAATTTCATAATTAACCACAAAAAGGCTGACTACGTAAAGATAAGATGCTCAAATAGTTAGAATTGGCCCAAAATATGTGAACAAAGTATAATGAGGTCAAGGGCTCCTAGAGGGAAGGAGTGCCTTACGTTGGTGTCCAGAATGAGAAATGTCAAGGTATGAAAATAAAGACTGATATAAAGAGTATAAGACCAAAAGTAACAATAGAAAGAAGACAAAGATGGCCAAAGACATGGGTTAATTAGTACTTTTCTTGCTTAGGAATCATATCAATAGTAGTATGTAATCAAGACTAGATAATTACCCAAAGTGCATGATTTTATGTCTACATTTGCCCCGCTTTATGTTATTTAGTGAAAGCTCGATAAAATAAAGTAGATAGAGATGCATACCTGATAACCATGTAGATTAATGACGAGAAGCATGCTGATATACAAGGATAAGCATGGAGTGATAAAAAATGTGGAGCAGGGAGACTAAATATGAGAAAGTGTAAAAATTGATGAGATGATGACCATAGCGCGAAACACATGTTATATATGTTTTCAATGTGTTTTTTGTTTATGTTGATGTTGATGTGTGTGATGTTTTTATGTCGAATGATGTTGACTACCACTTCCCATATAGATAGACCTCTAAAAGAGAAGAACGAACAAGTAGTAAAATATGCATATATATTTTTAAAAACATGTAAAGAAGTATGTAAAATGAAAATTTTGAAAAAGGAACATGTGCACCTAATCTATGATGAGGAAAAGAGTGTAGAAAGGATCATGTAAATGTTGCTGACGATTTGAGTTTTTAAGGCAATCTCACGCTAGTTGTGCCGGTTGCGAGTGTTTTGGGTGATCTCATGCCAAGAATTGGAAGAAGTATAGGGAGAAAATTCTAGTGTCATCCTCAAACCATTAACTGCTTCGTGAAGTGTAGAACACCATTGCAGATGGTGTTTAAAAATCTGATCCGATTTGACCATTTATGACCCAATGCCAAAAAAGAAAATGTTGAATGTTGAATGTGTAGTAGGTGCTTTAATGAATATCCACCTTACAAAAGTCATTGTATAAAGTGTTGTAGAATATGTTGTATCAAGGATTATGTGTATTCCCTGCCACAGTGCATCCCTGAAAGAGTCGGGGTGCCAGTGTGCTACTTTCTAGGTCAGGCACCTTTGGTATCTATGTTGTGTTAAGGACCTAAGTCGGGATCTCGAGCATTGTCTAATGTTGATGATTGTGTTATACTAGTATTGTGCTTTGTTGAACTATGATGTTAACTATTATATGGAGTGATTGATTCACCTAAATGATTCCACCTTCATTTAGGGGCATATAACGTCGTTGATGAGTCAGATAAATTACTTTCATAACAACTCAACTTTTATATTTTGATAAGATTTTGTAGCCATGTCTATTTATTTCCAAGGAACATTGTTGAACATTAAAATCCCAACCATGCACTCTTGGCATAATGATTAATTAATATAGTTATCTCTAATTTTCTTTATTTTTGATATTATGTGTGCATTTATCCTTGTTATTTCAATAAATTATTTGGATGATTATATATGGTGATGCCACTCTTGGTTATAAGTAATTTTCCACGTGAATTGAAGAAATATGTCCGCAAAACTCATATGTAGCAAGGGAAAATGTCCACAATAACTCATCCGCAGCCAAAGAACTCCGTCTGCGGCAAAGCAACTCATCCGTAGCCAAAGGAAATCATTCACAGAAAAATATCTTGATTTTATTCAAATATTTTTAAACATGGGGTTATGGCACTCATGTCCTCACATTCCATTAGAGAAGAAGTTACAATAAGAATGTGAAAAACTAGGAAACAAATCAGTGTTTGATTTGGTCATTGATAAAGAATTGATTTTTAGATTAACACTTTTTGTATGTTTAACAAAAAACTAATTGATTAGTTAAACACATGTTATATGTTTCAAACATGTGTTGAATATTTCACTCTTTCGTTAAAGACTCCTTGTTGTATTCTTCTTCTTCTCACATGTTGTAATGATAAGGTATAAAGGAAAGGAAGGGTGCCTGGTAACACAATTCTTAGTTCTTAGGAAGTTAGTGAGTTGTAGATAATAAGTTAGAGTGTCTAATTTGAAATTAGAAGACAAAGATCACTTTGATCTTTTGTTCATAGATGTAATGTTTTTGAAAAAATCAATAGAAGAATCTTAGTTCTATTAATTAGTTTCTAGTTGCAGAGTAAAGAAGGGATTAACACCCAAGTCAGGGCCCACTTAAGGTCTGCTAAATCCCCTCCATTTTTTTACTTTATGCATATTTACTTAGGAATAGTTCTTTTTCTGAATTTGTAACTTTATTTTAGTGAAAAGTATATAGCAGTCATTTGGTTCTAAGTTTGAGTTTTGTTTTACTTTCAGCATTTTTGTGTGATAATTCGTTATGTTTCCAACCTCCTAAATCAACTATAATTGTACATATAGCACCAGAGATTTCAAGTTCACGTCCCCCGGTTTTATAATTAAATGAATGTAATTAAATAAACAACATATTAATTGTTGTAAGTTGATTTGCACCACTATTTTTGGCACCATTGTTGGGGATATTTCCAAGTTATAGAAGTTTTGTGAGGTTTTACATTTTTAATTTCTTAGAATAGAATATGTTAGAGAATTTCCACCTTCAAAACCCCCACTAATGAATGTTGATTGATTTGATTCAGTTGATGTATGCATTATCATAGAGATTCCCATGGTAGATTCCTACCCAATCCTAAAATAACATAAATTACTTCTAATTCTGAAGAAACTTCCTCTTTTGTACATGGTTTTCGATAAAACACCCCTCCCTAGTGAGATATCTTAAGTTGTTCTTAAACAACTAAACATGAAAGAGGAGGTAAATCTTAATGTGGAAGCAGGAGAACCAAACACATTTTAGTTTCCTATCTTCGATAATAATCAACCCACTATTATGAAGAACATCTCTCCATCAGCTCTTCCTAATTTTCATGGATCTATAACTAAATACCTAGACACTTTCTTGTTTGAGTTTGATGTCTTATGCAGAAGTTATGACTACACAACTAATGCACACAAGTTAAAGTTGTTCCCTGCTACACTCAAGGATGTAGCCTTGAGATGGTTTATGGGCCTAGAGAAGAGATGTTGTTACTACCTAGTAGTAGATGAAGGAAATTTTTCGACAAAGTACCAAGACTACTGCAAGACAAGTAGTAGAGGAGGAGATGAACTCTTCAAGATGGCACAGAAGGAAGATGAGCCACTAGAATATTACCTGGAGAGATTCCTATTTTACGTTCAAAAGTCAAGACACACAAGGTTACCTCCGATTATCTCAAGTTACTCTTCTTAAAGGGACTCAACGAGGAATATATGGATGATTTGGACTTAATAGGAGTTGGTGATATCTCCAAGGCAAATTTTGATGAGATTTGTGAAGCCTACAGGAACTATTCTAGAGAAACCATGAAAAGAATAATAAGTGCTAGATCAAAGGGTGGAGCAACTGCCAAAGGAATTGGGGAAATATCTAAATCAAAAATTATAAACATGTTTAAGAACATGAAATAAGAAATAGTTAATGACATGGCCACTCACTTGATGCTCTACATGTAAATAAGAAGAGAGAGGATGTAGAGGTAGTACTTACAGAGTTCTTTCATTCTTATAGAATAAAGAAAGTTGGTTTGTAGATGTAGGGGACTGGATAACATTGCAAAAGAAAAGGAGGCTGCCATCAGATTTTAAAATGATAGAAATGGAGGATGGGAAAGTTTTCTACATTTCCCAAAGGAATCCATGGATGCCAAGACAAGGAGGTATGTCACAAGATCCTATGCCATCTTTTCAAAATTGGGCTAGTAGTTCATATATGCAACCCCCACCTTTTTCTATTACTCACAAGGATGGGCTCATTACCCTAGCCACTACCAACAGCCATGGTAACCTCATCTCTCATCCCCATGGTGGAAGTAACCCCCTATTCATGGTAGCAACCTTGGAGAGGATGGTAGCAATGGAGCAATAAACCTCCTAACCAATAAAAACCTATCAACAACCTACTTATCCATAGCAACGATATTTTATGTCAAATCCCCAATCTATATCTTAACCAAAAACTACTCAATTATCATCTCAACCAACACCTAACCCCAATAATAAAGCTACTCAACTAGCCTATAACGATGAATCAACCCAATACTTTTCTTATTCATTTGATTTCAACAATATTCATCTCTACTTAGGATGATAACTTGAGCCATCAAGTAAACCCATAATCAGAGAGATGTCAAATGAACCAAAATTGTTGTAATATGATATGTGGAAAATCTAGAAGATGGTGTAAGTTGATTCAGAAGCAACATGACTAGTATTCTAGCAAAAGTAAAATGCAAGTCAATAGACCCTCATTTCCAAAAATATTGCAAGAAAGAAAGACTGACCCCAAATCAGATTCTAATTCTTATTTTGTCAATCATTTAAAGGACATTTGTGTGAAAAAACCACTCATTCAAGCTATCAAGAGCATTCCTATTTACAACAACTTGATCAAGGATCTATGTATCAAGAATTCAAGTAAAAAAAGAAAAGATCCATCTATTGTACAAGGCATTAGGCAATAAGCTCATATCATGCTTGGAAACTCTATGTTACCTAAGTGTTATCCATTTTTACCCCTTGGTAAAATGGACAACTAGAGAAAAGTGAAAGTGGACACTTAACGGGGCTTCAAGGTGGAATCTAGAGTTTTCAAGTAAATTTCTATTATTTTGGAGCACTTTTAGTTGTTTTGGGAAGTTTGGAATCATTTGGTGAATTTTTTCCTCCTCTCAGTTTCAAAAGGTTCATAACTTGGCCAAATTTGAGAAAAATGGATCAATACAAGAAAAGAGGGGCTTAGGGATACTTCACTTCCTTTCTCTAACTCCCTTAGCCAAGACAAAATTGAGAAAATTATATAAAATTGGAGGAAAAGGAAAACAATGCCCATGTTTAGTGTATTGTGGCTCATCAAGGGTTGAATGAAACTTTTTCCTAGAGAACTAGAGTTCCTCACACCTTCCTGGAACCGATTTGAACTAAATAAGTGTGGGGCCTTCGGTATTCCAGATTTTAGATAATTTGAACCCCCACGTAACTTGTGCTCCACAAAGCTTGCTTCGGCCGATTGACATTAGAAAGGGGGTCAAGTTATATATTGTGTGGGAAAATTAGTGAAATTGGGCTTGGGAAACCCACATGGAACTTGGGTGGGTGGGACTTTGGTGCCCGAAATGGCTGATTCGAATGAAGTTCAAAGGCGGGGATGAGTCAATGTTTTATAAGTGTGTCAAGTGGATCGGGCACCATGAGCCCATGAGGAATGGGTCATGATTTCATCGGGTGGTCACTTTGACCAATCTCGGTGAGTTGGCGAAGATCTTGGCGAGTTGGCAAAGATCTCGATGAGATAAGTGAGTTTTCCGAGTGGGAGTTGAATGAAATACTTGCTAACAATGGGGTGCAAGGAGCTTTTTTCCCATGGGAACAAGTTCCCTGTGAAGGTAAAAGATCCAAAATGAATGGGAGGTGGTGGTATATGTGGAGGAATCATAAAAATTAGGCCCTAGTGACCCTCAAGGCCTAAGTTCCCCAGTACCCCGCGGGACCCAAAAACCCACATTTTCCGTAATAAGGGAAATGGTGAGGAAAGTAGGTTGGTAATTTAGTGTATTGTGGGTGAATCAAATGTTTTGCACCGACATGACCCAAAATATCCTTTTTCCCATGTTCCTTGTGTGCTCTAAAACTATGTCATAACTGATTTACAAAGGAAATGGAGCCCAATACCATTGTGGACTATGAAGGAGAGAGTAGAACAACCTGAAAAACAAGGTTTTGGGTGAAAATAAGACCCATGATCCACATGGCAATATATCAAGCTCCCATACTCAAGCTTCACAACCTTCTATTACTCCCATTCCCGAGTAAAAATATCAATCTACTCCCTTCACATCATATTATTCCCAAAAATAAAAGGATGATGATGAAATTAAGGACTTGATTAGAAATTTATCAAATAAAGTTATATCCCTAGAGAAACAACAATCCAAATCTTACAAAAATTACTTAGGTCCTAACCAAGGACAATATTTGAACCAATGATTAAATCAAGGATATTATCCCTTATAGGTGAAATAAGTTTTCATGTTGTAAAATATGTGTTACCATCAACACTCACGGGGCTACGCCCCTCCTTGTGTATGGGGAAGTTCCCATTACTGAATGTAAAGTATCTTAATTATATCTATGGAGGTATCCTCTAGGATGGGGATCATAGAGGAACACTTCACCGAAACTATGGTAAAGTTCTTGTATGGTGTAAAAGGGAATAATTTGCGGTGATGGGGGATGAAGGAGATAAATTAGGAAAGATATGGTTATTGTTGTGATTACACAATAGTAGAGTTCACACATAATAACCAGATTATTTCAACATTCAATTAGAGGAAAGAAAAAATGAAGCATTTAGTAAGACTAACAAACTAGAGACACAATTCTTTAGGTTCATCAATCAAGGACACCAAGTTCCTTCTTGGTTATTCAAGATTACTATGCTTGCAAAGTGTAGAAAAGAGAGAGAATAGAGGAACACATGAGAAAGGGAAATGGAATAAATGTAGCTTTTATTTCTTGTGTTGGTGATACAAATCTCAACATCCAAACCACAATCCACAATTTCTACGAAAAGAAACTTTCAAAATATATCCTTTTAAATGAAGAATCCATTCCAATTTATAGCATTGCAAATTGCCTCTTCATCTACCCCCACATGACTCTTCATGTTCTCATTCCACTTGTGACTTTACATCTTCCTAGGAAGTGAAAATAAGTTCCCTTTTTATAAATCAAATGGAATTTTACAATTCAAATTTAGAAATTCACTTAAGTGAATGAGAAAAATTACCATGATTACGTATAATGAAGAATTAGAAAGGGGGAGAGAAGAAAGAGGGAAAAAGAGAGAATAAGGAAGGAGTGACTTATTTGATGAAGAAGATACTTCGATGAATAACTTGCAGATTCATGATCCCTTAGGAATATTTTCCATAATGGTATCTTGTACTTTTAATTCCTTACTAAATTGAGAAACTATATGTGCCACTTTGTCCACTTCCGAAATATGAATACAACTCCACACCTTTATGCATGCCCTAGAACATCATTTATCTTCTTTCACTTATAAGACAATCCTTTTAGATCTCTTGAAATATTAGAAATACATACTCTGATGTTGGTCAAGGACTCTAAGGTATCTTCAATGAAAGAGAGAGAGTCACTTGCTTCTTTTTTTATCAAATTCTGGAAGGAAACAATGATTTCTTCTGATGATGAATTCTTGGTGAGTGAAGGGAACCCAAGTTTATGAACACAATTGCTTGAAACTTCATTCAAAATAGTAAAAGTATTTTGTCCACAAGAGTCAAGGTTGGAGATGGCATCTTTGAGAATTACATATCTTACATCATTATGTGGATCCATACTTGAGATAATTTCTCAACATCTGATGTAAACACATTCTTTTTACAAGGATGTGAGAATCGAGAGAGATCATCTCATACACAAGTGGGAGAACCTAATTCAAGTAGATCTTCTCTTTTCAATGTCCTTCACTTTTTTCACCTCTAACAAAGTGGCAAGAACGTACTTTATTAGAGAGATGACCTATGGAAATAATGCCTTACCTTTCTTGATGATATTCTCAATCAACTTCTCATTAGCCTTCCCCGCATCATATAACCTTTTTCTTTCTTGATCACCTCGAGGTCAAAGCTAGTGATTGGAAGAATGTATTCCACGTGGAGTGAAGGTGATGAATTGAAATCCACAAAAGGTTGAATGTGAGCACTAATATTTTTAGTTGTTCCTCCAATTTCTCAATTGTTTTCTTGTATTCTTCATTCTGAGAAAGGATACGAGAAGTGGACTCCTTGAATAGATGATAATCACCCTCATGCAAATCTTGACCCAATGTGATGTAGATCAACTTGTATTTATATGGATTCATCTCTTTGATATTATTTTCATTACGAGGCCTAGAAACTTCTACATACTAGTTACCTGAGGTGCGATTGAAGAAGTGGGAAGTTGTTTGGGCCTTCTTCCTTTGCTTGGATTTCAATTTTCATGACATAGCTTCAAGGTCGGACATGATATCTTACTATATTTTTCTTAGCTCACTTTCGAGAATTTTTGAATCTATGGGAATGGCTCTTTAAAATTTAACATGATGTTTCTTTCTAGAGAACTTTTAGGAACTTGATGTAATATCACTTCTTGTTTGTTGTGGAAAAGCTCCACCATTGGGAAGACATACTTATATGCTTCAAGAGAAGGATGTTGGAATGGATCACTCTTGCCTGAATTGAGAAGTTATATGGGGTTTATAATGAGATTCTTCTTCTTATGAACTCTTCTAGAATATGGAATCACTTTTCTCCATTTGTTCATTCTCTTCCTTTTGAAATGTCATTCTCAATAGATCTTGATTATACTTACAATGCTTCACTCTTCGAGGACTAACCAGTTTTTTCGTGTGCTTGATTGAGTGTTGAAAAACAATGTTATATAAATGTCATCAAATGAAGCTTGAATGGTTTCTCATTCTCACATACAAGGTTCCCCAAGTGAAGATCACTTTTCTGACTTTATCAACACAAGAGTATTTCATGAATGAAATCAGATTTAGGGATGTTTTTATACCTTGTTTAGGAAAGGATGGGATTTTGACCCTTCACATAGAGTGGTTTTAATACCTTAGATGGCTTGATGAGTTCAATCAACTCACTTAGCTCACTTAGCTCACTTGATTTACTCTTCGGTGAGGTGATGGTGGATCTAACTTTCTTCATGATTTATTATTACCTCTTTATCTTGAATTATAATGGATCTTTTGACTTTTTTTGAATCCTTTCCAACTACACAATGTAGCTATCTTTCACATGTTGCACCTTGATATGCTCTCGCCTTGATCCCAAACACAATTGTGATCAAAATGATGCTTTAATACCTCCGTAAAGGATGAATCTCCTTGTTTGATCTGTAAAAAACCCCTACAACCCTGGGAGGATGGAAAAAATCAGCAAGATGAGGTAAAATGGAGCAACCTACAACTTTCTATTTTTGGAAAGTGGGATTAAGACTCTGCTATTTTAGGATTTTTTCCTTTTTCTCAAATTTTGTCTTTTGGATCTCCTGGAAGAATCAATTCACCTTCATTGATGATACTTTACCCTTTTTAGAAAGTTTCTATTTTTAGCAGTTTTTTAATCTTTTTAATTTTTCAAGAAAACTACCGGCATTGTTCTATGATCCTGCACTATGTTTTTGTCATGTTCGATCGCTAGAAATGTAACATTCCCATTTTAATACTTTTAGAAACAAGGAATAAAAATTTATTTTTTAAATAATGTTCTCTGATCTAAATTCATAATTTAGATCACACATTCTTTATCAACCATTCATATAACAGATAACCATATGTAGTTGTAATGACTCGGTGTACTACCGATCTATTCATTTCATGACTCAGTAAACTATCAATCTATTCATGTTAAACATCAAGTATTGAATACTTTTCGTATACTACATATACTTGGTTGTTCTTACCCTATTTAGGGTATTGAGTGATCTGTCTAAGGATCCTATCTAAATATTTGTTACCAATATTCATCGGCATCACGAGCCTTAGACTAGGTGACATAGGACAATGCAACCAGCAGCTTGCAATACTTTGGCCAAAGATTTCTAACATACTATTTGTATTACTATTCCTTGACGGCATACTCGTCAATCTGGAATACATCCTTCACCCCACTCTATTGTTATCTAGAATGTCCTTCACTGACTTCCGTCAGTCCACTTTCCAAGGTTTAACCCTAGTTTGAGTTAACAACATATGTTATGATAAGGGGAGGCTCAAAACTTAGGGTAAGTTGGCATACTGGGTCGACCTAAGTCAACCCCGTGTGCCAAGGTACCCCAAGTTTTAGAGGGCTACTCCATATCTTAACCATGCTACTATCCAGATCTAGAGATAAACTAAGATCAAGTCCAATGTGTGTAGATCTAGATGATCAATGCAGAAGGGTATTGCCACATGTCGACTGCATCATTGTAACCTCGAGAAGATCCTAATCTTCTCAAAGGTACACCCTGCATTGGCATGTGCCAGCATCCTACATAACAACCTCATTGAGATGTACATACCCAAGGAATTTATTAATTGTTTAATTAATTTGGATTATTTAAATAGATTTCAGCCACCTACCTAATCCCTAATCCAACATTCCATAAGTTCTTTTCTAAATTGATTCATTTAGCCCTTTAAGAACTTTGTTATATTCATTGCCGCTTTTAATTTTTGAATAGATAAATAAAACGTCAATTAAGCATAATGGACATTGTTATAATATTTCATATGTAAAAATTACATTAACTTTTTAGAAAGTTCAATGCCAAAAGATATCCAAAATAAATTAGACTTCATAACAAATGAAGTCATGTTATCAAATCTATATGATTAGTGAACAGTTATGAAAGATGAAGAGTCTTTCATTATATGTATAACATTAGGGTTTATTCTACCCTTGATCACTTTTTTATAATATATGTTCATCCTACTTTGCATTAATATGATTTATAGTTTATGTAAAGAAAATCACATTCTACAACTTTTCAAGTCGTATCATAAGTAGGGAGATTGAACTTAATCCCTTGATCCAATCTTATTAAAATTTAACCATTGAACATATAAATGATATGAAGGTTTGAAAACAAAATGGAACCCATCCTATTTCATACAAATGCAAAGTAATATACAAACCAATACTAGTAATCTCCCACCTTTCAATTTATCTTTATAACCATTACATTTACACAACTTATGCATTTAGGTAAACGCATAACGATTCTATTAATTACAAAAGAATACTAATTTTCTTTTCCAATACAGTCTCAAGAACAAATCAGAGTTCATCACAAGAAATAGACTTAAATCAGCCAATGTATCATGTAAGTTTTTCCTTCTTTATCACTTACGAAGTCCATTTGCAAAAATTGCTAACACGGGTCAGTTCAATGAACTGAGCATGATAAGCACTAAGCCTTAAAAAGAAGTGCATTCCAATAATTGTTCCATTAAAACAACTCTACTTTAATGAGACAATTATTACATCAAATAATCAATATATCAAAAGCAACGAAAAAGAAGTACACTATAAACAATTAATTTTACTTCCATGAAAAGGAACAGAATATTATCTACCATTTCAACCCTACAAATAGAGTCTAATTGATCCCATCAATTATCCTTAGACAAACAACATATTATAACATCTCATTGTTCCCAATCTGCCATAAAATAAATCAACATTTATCTTTGCTTCAAGCAAAAGAATAGTTTAGAGCATGGTTCATATTAAGATGACTCATCTATCTCCTAAACACAAGAAGAAGAAGAACCATTACAATTCATGCCTAAACACAACACATCCAAGAACAAAATAGATTCAAAACATGATTCAACTGTTTCTCCCAAAAGACTATTACCTTAAAATTTTAACAATTAAGATATTCATCTCGAACAAAATTTCATTTAATCCAAGAAGAATTAGAGGATCAATTGGTTTTACCTGTAAGTTTTAAATCTAATTTTAATGTAGAAGTTAAACTTTTGGAGATTTAAAACAACGTTCAAATATCAAGGCAAAATCATACGAGGTTACTCTCTAATCTTGATCATCCAAAGATAATTTGCAAAAAGATAGAATGCCGAGACAACTTACTCATCTCAAACCAACAAGCAAGGCCCTACAAAACAACAGTTTACCTACAACAAAATGACATTTACAGTTCAATAAAACCAAATAATATAACCTCTTCCAACATCATTTCTATAAATGATTGTGCAAAGGAAGACCAAACAACTCATACATAGTATCCCAAGGTCAGGTTTCATTTTTGCATTACAAAAAGAATAACCAATTCTTGGTTCAACAAATTATAATACAAAAACTATTAGAACAAATTCAAGTAATCCCTCCATAATAGTATACGGTACTAAATTACTAAGTTCTTCTCATAAAAGAAACTCAGAGTCTATTCTAAGAGGTCTGAGATACAAGTTTCCTCGGACTGAGAGAAAGGACTACTCCCATTTAAATACCATCAACATCTCAGAAAAAGAAACAGTTCTTAAACTGAATTAACAATTTTATTCATCAAACGAGAACATTTTTCCTTCGATATCTTGGAGGGTTTTCCCCACAATAACCCAATTATTCTCCCAATTTTACCTTGAGCAAAAACTCGACAAAAGAGTTGTAAATTTTTAAATGTTAATAACAAGTAGAACACAACTCCAAAGTTCCAGAACAGAGTCGGTACAAGTCCTAACAAAGTTCAGAACTATACAATACACAGATATGAATGCAAAGAAAATACAACTTCCATTAACAGTATGAAATTCCTCTACATAAAACACAGGTATAGAGCCATAAATGGCGTCATCAAAGCCCTGATTATTTCCAAAAATATAAACATGGGTTCAACACAACAAGTGACTCCTACATGAGTTCAAATCAAATGCGAAGTCCAAAGACTAACTCAATGGAACTAAGGTTTCCCACAAAGTTCAGAGTCCACATAAATAACAAAACACGAGTGCCATGTACATTACAACCTTGTATTAACAGTGAAAATGATCACTAGAGAAAGACACATGCTCTAAGCCATTTACGGACTTCAACAATAGTCCAGGTCATTTACAAGTATAAAAATCACGATCCTTAAGAACAAAAGTTCTCTAACAACAGTTCAGAAACGTGAGTATTAAATTACGTGCTCAGAATCAAATACAAACTTCTAACAATAGTTTGGAGCTACCTAGGTCTCCAAACTCTAGTTCAGAACATCAAGAAGCTCCTACACGTTTTATAAGAAAACATGAAGTCCAAATACTAGCTCAAGTAGGACTAGGAATTCCCATAGATTCCACACAAGTAACAAATACGAGTGCTTTATAGTTACCAATTTACAATAACTATTTCAAATTTCAAAAGAATGTAAAACACATTGCAGATCCTAATATTTTCTCTCAACGAAACTCAAGTTTCAAATCTAAAACGAGCTCGGATACAAGATCCATTAATACACAAGTTCAACTCAAGCTCATGATCAACAAACAAAAATTCTAGCAAGTTTAGATAGAACCCAAAGATCTCCAAACTCTGAACCACATTTAAATAGCAACGAAGATTTATCTAAACAGATTACTTTGATTTCCTGTTCTAAATGAAAAAGCCAAGTTACAGAGATACATTTATGCATGCATTCTTATTTTTAAGAACTGTACATGGTAAGTTTCTAAACAGAACTCTATTTACCATGAAATTCAAAACCAATAACATGATTTAATAAACCCCACAAGTCAATAACCAAACAAAATAAGAAATCCAAGAATCTCATAGAGCAAAATCTTTTAATGAGACATTTATAGGAAAGCAAGAGATGTTAAAGTTTAGAGCCTATCATGCCTGATAGCGCTTCTGTGAACTCAAAAAGAATCTCCAGCCAAGCTCAAAACTTCTCCTTTTCTCCACAAAAATCAAATAACCATGTTCTTTTTCCATCATGCCTCCTATATATTCCATGAACTGAAACTAGGTTTAAAACCTCAAAAATAGCCATCAAGTGTAGTTCTATCTGCTGGTTCGAAAAACCAGTGAGCATGCAGAGTGAAAATTGTGAACCATGCAAAGTGAAACAACCACATACCAAACCATTTGCATGCCTTCCAAGGTAGTTTGAGCACGAAGACCAAAAATAATTAATTCCCTTAACTCCTATTTTCCCGCCTATCCTCCTTTGCCACCACCTCTCATGCTTAGTTATTGCCAAATCAAATTTAACAAAGAATTCCATTTTAGTGGAGCCTCCACCTAAGCCTCTGCCAAATTCACTAACCCCTGCCAAAGCTGGTAGTACCTCCAAACAATTAAAACCTTATCAACATTTTTAATGCCTTGGAACCATCACCTACCATGTATGCGACCACCTAATTCCCCATTCAAACCCATTAGTTTAGGGTAGATCATATTGTTTAGGTTATACCTTAGGTTATAACCCAAACAACAATTACCACAATAGGTCTTAGCACATAGCCTAAGGTAGTTTCCACTTAGGTTAGGTTAATTTTTAATTACTATAGTTTTAGGCATTAGGTTAGATCATAATATAACCTGGTAGTATTAGGTTAGGATGCCAATCAACCGAATCAAAGCAGAATAGGAAGATTTAGGTTAAAATAGGAATTCTGTTATGTAACATAGTTTAGGTAGTAATTATTTTTACCTATCTTAGAATTCCATAGGATAGTTCTTCTTAGGATTATGGATCTTTCCTATGCTGTGAACAACTATGGTTAGTTTGCGTCAACATTTTCCTAGTACAATCGAACTGAAAAGATCCAAGCATGACATACCATTGAATAGAACACGTTCATACAACAATCAAAGAACTAGTATCCATCAAAGTTCAGTCATATGTCTATCAATTCCTGGAATGTTGATTTACCATTCATCCTACAGAGTAGATTTTAAAACATTCCTTGGATCACTGAAATTGATCCAAGGATGAGTCAGATTAGTAGAAAATTTTACAATTCTTAAACTAGATTGTAACCCACCTACAAGAAATGAAAAATGGATTTAAGAAAGCCATTCCAATTCAGTCAAAGGATCTTAAGAATAGAAGATGATTTATCCATATCAAGCATGATCTCCAAAATTCAAAAGAACACATCTTTATAAGGAAAATCACATGTCAACACTTGAAATGTAAAGGAGGAAAATAACAACTGTCAAGGGTGTTACAAGAAACATCACAAATCAAAAAGGAAAATTTTAGGATGGAGGATTTATAGGTTTTCTAATAGTATGACAGTAATTAATGGATTATCTTAGCTTTATGGAACCCGATATGGTGATATGCTTTGAAAATCTCATTGGAGTCCATTTTCAAGTTTGCAAGTTATGAATAGATCATTATTTTTACAGTCATGGATGCCCTAGAATGATTTTTATAGCATGATTGTTGTTTTTTAGGTATTTTTAGGTTTTAAATCTTAAAAAATTGAGTCTTGGTGATTTTTGTGAGAAAAACACTTAGCAGTTAGTTATTTTTATGTTTTGAAGATCACCCAACATTTAATTTTGAGCACAAAAGATCAGAAGCAGCTAGAGCAAGAATTAGAGCTTAAAATGGATATGAAATGGGGTGGATTTGTATATACCATTTATATCCTTTAGGATTTTGGATGAGATTTGTAGTAAAATATGCCTCAAGGATATGTTTCCTCTTGTCAAGTTGTGGTGGAGTGATAGGGAGATGGAGGAAAGGAAGCCTTGAGCACCGGGAGTTGTTCATTGGTCGCATGAGGAACCTAAAGGGGGATATAGAGGGTAAAAAATGGATGAAGATTTATTTTTATGTCCCCTATAGTCCCTTAGGAATAAGGAAAAGAGTTAAAAAAATTCCTCAACCTGATCATGCCAAGTGTCAAGCACGGATGCGATCAGTGGGGAGTGAGATAGCCCAAATAATCCCTCCTGTAGTGCTTGACTTGGTCATATGGAGAACCTAGAGGAAGGGATAGTGAGGAGAACATTATTGTGTCCCCTCTATCCCCTTGGGAAGGGGGAAAATATGGACACAAAATTCTCCCTCACTAGGAGGTGACACATGTCCCGCCCCAAAATGACTAATCGCGAGAAACACACCGTAAGATAGACAACATGAGGAAGTGATTCCCAGAGCTCCAGGATGTATTTTCTGATGATTTTTTATATTATATTGAATCCCAATACCATTTTAAGAACAATGGGATGGTTTTTAGACCTCAATTATGCTTTCATTGTCTAAATTTGGCCCATTTTTTAGACAACAAGGTGTGTCTCACGGCGAGATGCCTTGAAAATCCATTAGGTGTTGTGAAATATTTTATAATTAATAAATGTAGGTGGTTACTTAATATTTCCAATTCATTTTTTTCTTTCCAATTAATTATGGAATACCCTAAATCCTCTGTAAAATTTCACGTGTCAATTTTGACTACATGTTCCTTACCCTTGAAAAATCCACTTTCACTGCAATTGTTCCCAAACCTCCAAAACTTCCCTAAATATTCCAAAATCAGTTCCATTACTTTCAAAACTCTCAAATAAAACCTTAGGATTATTATGGTCTTTTAGATCCATCTCATAGGATGCACACCAGCCCTAAAAAGGCCAAAAATAGCCTTTCCAAGCCTATTGGAGAACTAGCCTTTGGAAATACTTCATTGTATGAGATGAATGACATTGATACCTCATTTAAAACATGGAGAAAATATTATTTGACACATATGGAGGACCTACAAGGTTATTATGAGTATGGTCAAGAAGGAAAACTTACCGAAGAGGGGGCTGAGGAAGACGCATGAGTAAATTTTCAAATTTCGGATTAGTTGTCGTGCTTGAAAGTTTGAAATTTTTATGCAACACATTTGCATGACAAAACCCTATAGAAACTATGATGCAACCTAGAATTCAGTAATACAAGCCCAATAAGACCCTAGATGTGTTGGCACATCACTCAGCCTAGACTGAGAGCTCACCCAAAGTGTGCAAAGGTACCAGGTCCCTCTTTAGGGTTATTGTTGCAGGATGTTAGCATGATGAAGACTTAACACATGCAGTTCCATTACTAACACATCATTCTATAGAGCATGCCAAATATATATCTAAAGGGGAACAAAATTAAGTATTAACCATGATGAAAACAAGAACATACTAGATTCATATACACACATAACTAACACTTAAATTTAGCCAATATCCTACATTATATTAAATTTAGTAAGTACACAGAAGCTTCATTACAATAATAGTAGTATACGCTCATGTACGTAATAGATTTAGTAGCATAATCTCACTATATCTCCATATATGCATGTATATTTATTACACTATTTAATACATACTTATAAGAGTGGGTAATTGCCCTTCACCACTTATCTAATCCCAAAATAGGTCACATGCTACTACTAGTCATGTGCCATTACAAAAATAGCCACATATGCAAGTGCGCTAACAATAGACTAATGTTAGTTGAATGATAGCAATATATCTATTTCCATATTGTTTCCATGCAAAGAACTTTATAGCTAATCCTCCGAAAATAGCCAATGCGTGATGCGCAAGTCTCCAATCATTTTGATTACTCCGCATGCTATCTCCAAAAATAGATCCTTGTCATGAAAATGGCTAAGTCCCAAAATGTTTGTTCCTTGCACATGATCATTTCGATACTTCAGCGCTTTTGAATGTGCTTCGTTATCCCACGCAAACCTTCTATATTTTCTTTACTAAGTGTTAGGGTCTAACTGAACAACATTACCCCACACTAGTTGCATTACCACCCCGGCAATGGTTTTCTCCAAAACGAATCAAAGAATATGAATAGAAGAATAGAAAAAAATAGATGAATGAAAGAATGTTTTTAACCTACAGTTTCTTCTTCTGTAACCTAAAAAATTAATTTAGGATATTCCTCCTTCATCTCGGCCTCCAAGATCTGCCACTCAACGAGTGCTTCTTCTACTTTTTCTAGAATTTCCATAGCAATGGAATCCAATTCATCCTACGTAATCTCTCCTTTCTCATTCTAGTAGACCAACACAATTTTGGACATTGCAATCATCCTTCCCTTTAAAAATCCATATTCTACGTAAAGAGTTTCCCAAGCTCCTCTAGTTGATCCTTGTGTGGTTCTTGGGTTGTTGTCAGGGCCTCACACTTCTGTTTAACCATTACTAATCTTTATGCGTGGCCCAATGTGTCATCCTTCATCACTTTCTAGACCTCATTTTTCTCCTCCAGGGTTTTTATTTTGAAGAGCACCTATGGAGTTGTACAAATGTTCAATGTTTGGTCTACCTTCTTTAGTTCTTCTTGTAGCACTTGTAGTAGCCCTTCATATGATGCAATCTTCCGCATCACTAAAGCCTTTTATTTCTATGCATCTTGTGTTGGATCCTTTGGCGTTGGCATTCGTAGAGGTTCATCTTCAAGCACTAAGTCCACTAATGTACTTACATAGTGTATTGCCGAAGGAAACATCTTTGGTACCTTTGGCTCTAAGTGTGGCCTAGCCTTCATGACATTGTCACCAATTTCCTCTATAATGCTGATAAATACGACTTTCTTCTTTTGCGCTAAGTCTCTTTCCTGCGTTAGGGGTGTTATCTCCTCATCTTTAGTTTTTATCTCTTCCCTTAGTGCCCTAATTGTGGCAACTTTGTCCATATTTCGATGTTCCACCTTTATCGAGTCTTTTACCAATGCATTGATCATCTATTTATCTTACATAACAATAGGCTTAATTGTTATTTGTCTAGCCTAAGGTGTCTTTTTCAACCTCCTTGACACATATGACTCCTCACACACATCAAAATCTGGTTCATCCATATGTGTGTGCATCAACCATGATAATTTCTTCCTTATGTGCATTATTTCCATATCTTCATCCATTAATTCCCAGCGATATAACTCCTTTTATGTCAGTGTGGTCTAGAAATGGGTGCGGACAATTTTACATGTGTCCTTAGTGTAACCCATGGTCGGTGGAATATTCTCCCCACTTGTTCTTCTTGACCTAGGCTTCTTAGGAACTTGAGCTTCCAGATTTATGACTTATGTTTCCATATCCTAAGCAGTCTCAGTTGTTGTCTTATATGTTCCCTTTTCTTCCTCTTTTCCATCCTTCATTTCTTCATCTTTTTGTTCTTCTATGTTCCCTGGATGTGTAGGAGAATGGGGCATGCTTTCCTCAAACTCTTCCACTTCCTCATTCAAATTTAATTTCCTTCTCCAATTCTCATTTGTCTCCTTCTCGTGGAGAGATTCGAGGTGACCGTGCACCGTTTTGAGAGTAGCCCCTTGGGTCCTTGTTCTCCTAAACACTCTCTTGAATCAGCTCTCTCCAGACCGCATCCAAGTCCTCATCATCCCCTCTTGTGATCGAGGTGGTGTAGTTACATACTCAGCTTCATCCTTATTCATAGGATGTCTTCTCGCTTCTATGTTCTAAACCACCACTATTTCCGTGCTCATCCTTCTCATCCTATACTTCAATTATCTTTGTGGGCTTAGGCACTAGAATGTTCTCCATGGTATGCTTACCCTTGGCAGGTTCCGGGAGTGCAAACTCATCTTCCACATACTTGTTCTTTTCTATCTTTGGCTTCAGTTGGAGGTACACAAGTGTTGTCCATGTCCCTAATAACCAAACTTACTAACTTTATGCTCAACACATCTGAAATGAGCCTTTCAATATATGCATTACATCCTTGATATACATACTTCTTCCTCAATGTGTGGTAGTTGTATTCTACCTTGTCTGCATTTAATGTTAGGTTGTGTGTGTCTGAGAACTTATGAAGTGATGCCTAAAAATACCTCATTGTGAAGGCATACAACATTTTGCACCATGGGATCTAAGCCCCATCCTTCATCACAAATCACGTGATGAAAAAACATTGGTATATAAAACTGAACTTCCTTACCCACCACCGATGATAAATCCTTTGGTATGTGCCACTCTTCTTTGAATGCCGCATAGAACCTATCGTACCACTTCTCCACCCTCTCCTTTACTTGTTTGATCATCGATCCTTCACACAGGTACTTGCTGAATCATTTTGCAGGTGACTTTTTCTCCATAGGATACTCCAGACCTTCTCCTTTGGTCCATCTAAGCACCCCGATCTCCATGAATACCGAGACAAGAGAACAGCTTGAAAACTAATCTTTCCTCCTGAACATGCTTCTTTGATGATAGTTTCTACAATGTAACCTGAAATGTTATAGATCACTCCTTCAAACATCCTTTTAGCAACATGCAGCCACATGGTGTTCACTTATGACCACCTCTCTTGGTCATTTAATTTTGTCACAAGGTGTGTATGGTTGCCTGCACAATTGGGTACTTTTTCATCTTGTCTATGTCCATGCCACATAGACCCTTTATGTACCCCAGCTCCCTCCTAGTCTCCAAAATTGTGGCCTTGTCTGTTAATTCCTCCTTGAGGTCTTCACCTGTAGCCTTCAACCCTATCACTATGGAGATCAACATGGCTGAAATCCTTACTCTGCGTCCTGCAAAGTAGAAGAAGTCTTTGTGTACTCTACTCATGAGCCATTGGTACAAGGGCTCATATTTTCTAAAGTAGGGGAGCTCGTATAACTAATATACTCCAATATTTTTCAATAATTTCTCCCCATGTCATCATAGACCGACATGTCCTCTGTCATGCACTTATTTGTTTTCATGTTCAATAGTGCATCCAGCTCCTTGTTTTATGTTGTATGATGGTTGTACTCACTTATCTTACTGCTCCAAATGTGGAAATCCCACTCCTGGCCTACTATAATCCCCTCTCCATAATGCATTTCTAAAAAAATTCTCTCAGGGGTCATTTCTTCTTCCTCCATGACCACCTTTTTCTTTCCCTTAACTCCTAATGCAACTGCCTTCTTTGGTGCCATATCTACCATGCAATCCTCTAAAAATACTCGTCTTTTTACTTTTGCAACGTGTAACTCAAACCCTAGTTCAAATCTTTGTGCCCTAGTGGAAATCATGTGCCCTAGCTTGGTTGTAATGCGTCTGCTTCACTCAAACCCTCTTTCTATGGGAATACAAGCTTCTCCTTTGCCCAAACCTCCTTTCCACGTCTAGTTTCACACTCTTCGCACCTTAACATGATTGCTTGGATCTTTGCACTTAGATCTTGTCAAATTATCTTAATCGCAATGGTAAGAATGAACTCACATCCCATCCTTATATATATTTTCAAATTTTTGATATATTTATTTCTCCTTCAACTACCTAATGTCTTCTCATTTATTGACCATTTTTTTTCTTTCGTGTGGTACATCTTCGTGCCCCCTATAACCTTCTAGCATGCCTTCCATCCCTTTGGTCACTGAGACTTCTCTTTAGTGCACGTCCTTGCACCCAAGTACCTTATCACTGCACCTTCCACTGGTAGTTGTTATGGCATCCTCTTACCTCGCGTTATATTGTCCCTTCATCCATCTCCATCTTTGATCACTTTTTAGAAGCAATCCTTTGACTTGAATGGCATCCATAGAAGCTTATTCCTTTTGTCGTTTAATTCCAATAGTCTTGTACCTGGATATCATCAACCACCCCACACTAAAATTATGTGCAGTCCTCTGTGTATAAAAATTATTCAAATAGTAATTAGCTTCTAGCACATAAAAATGCTTATTACACAACATACCAACTAAATTGACAAAGCATAGCAACAAATAAGGAACCAATAAGGGAATGTGAAATTGAAAACCTAATCTTAATGGCAATATCGCCTTATTACAAACACCGAGAAGACTTGTTTATAATAGGGCTTCAAACCTACTCATATTCAAGTAACCGAGTCTATGTGTTCCATCAAGTGCTTCTAATTTGAAAGTGCCTATTTCAAGGATGTAAGTTATAACATATGGCCCCAACCAATGTACATTAATTTTTCCTAGATGGCGAAAAACTTAGAGTCATAGAGAAGAACAATTTGTCCAATCTCAAACTTCTTTTCCCTTATATTTCGTCATGCCAAGCTTTCTTCTGGCCTTTTCTTACTTATGACTCCAACGTGTTATGGCTCGTCACTCATCCAAACTTAATTATATTTTCAATCTATTCTTCTAAAGCTTGGTCATCATCTAGACCTCCAAAGGCATGAAATATGTAAAGAAGGTAACATAAATTCCATAAGAAGAACTTCTTCGATGCCAAACACTAATTTAAATGGTGTGGCTTTGTTCAACCTTTTATATGTTGTCTAATATGCCCAAAGTACTATAGATGCTTTATCATCCCAATCCTTTCTTCCAACATCATATATTTTGTCAATGTCTGCTAAAAATTTTGTTGAAAGCCTTAGCAGATTACATTTTCCGAGGATGATAGGGTGTAATCATGAACTCATCCAATAAAATTATGATTGTCACTTTAAGAAAATATGTGCCCCTATCACTCATCAAACTTAAAGGACATATATACCTATTAATAATATTTTCCCATAGAAATTGGGTTGTTGTGGCCATTTTACATTCCTTTATGGGTGTTAAATTCTGCCCACCATGTTAGATAGTTTATACAAGTTATGATGTAGCGTGATCCAATTCTACGTGAAGTGGTGAAATAGGACCCACAAAATCTATATCCCATTTCTCGAACGGCTCTACACTAGTAATATGTCTTAGAGGCATTTCATCTCATTGACCTAGTTTTCCAAGACATTGACAATGATCACATGCCTTACAAAATTCCTTACAATCTTTATATAGGGTCTCCCACCATAATCTAGTGAGTATAATCTTGCGCTTGAGTAGCATCACTAACATAGTGGCCACACTGCAATAACACCATGAGCCTCCTCCATAATATCTGTGCACTCATGTTCTAATACACAACAACGTAATACCTCATCTCGGCATAATTTGTATAAGTCACCACCGATTAACATATAAGGTATGGTGCGTATAGAAAGAATTTTCTTCTCCAAGGATTTCATTCCTTCGGTTCCATCCCTATTCATAGAAAGACAACAATGTCCTCTAGTTACGATGGCACGCATTGTAGCCTATATAACTATGCATCCGGCATGGTATCTCGTACGTCGGAAAAGCGATAGGCGAGCGTGAGAATCAACAAGTAACTCTTCCGCGTACCCGACCTCCCGAGGTCGTGCCGAGACAGCCGGTGGGGATGGAATATGCAGACAAACTAGTTAGGCAGTCTAATGTCTTCGACACGCACTAGTGGAATTTGCGAATCTAAGGCAAAGAAGGCCCTTCTAACTGGATCGGTGGTGTGATAGATCGATCGTAGCGAGGATGACTGCTCGAAGGCTCCAATCAATATCGAGCTCTGGCGTGATTCGATCTATGGGTTGCGGAATACGTGGAAAATGACCTGGGATTGTTTCGTGTATATCTCCTGATAAGGTCATATAGTGGATGATGAATACAATCGATTCTATGGATGATTTTCTGGCCTAGTCCAGAATTCCCTAGCTTCGTTAGCCGCACTATATCTAGTAAGGACAGTTGTTCGATGATGATAGGTGGAAGTGGAGTGGACCTGAATACCAAAATACGTAGGCTAGCGTCTATATCGGATTAACCTGTGGACTCGTTGGGCTGTGGGATCTGTGGATCACAACCGTAGACTCTCGCTTGTTGTGGTCTTGTTATGGTCATACGCGAAATCAAGTTCTAATCCCTAGTATCTAGTAATCGTATGCTTTCTCAGCTTCTATGTTTAGAACCAACAGTTGTGCAATCTTCTCGAATACCTTATAGACGTTCTCGCAACCCTGGATTCTTAAGTCGGTATCTATATCTACGAGGGTGTCTCCAACGGTGTATGGAACTAGAGGATCGCACCCGAATGTTTGTTCTCTTTCGAGCCCTTCTACAGTCATGTGGATGTTTTCTAGGGTAATCTGTAGTTTGGCTGACTTGACCAAAACGTATGTGCTTGGTCATCTTCTATGTTTAGTCCTCTTAACTGTGAACTGATCAGTTGTAAATCTGTGGTTGTTTGGAATACTTGTATCCTGAGATTTTGGTCTATGTCAACTATCGCTGTGACGAGGTTTGGTTGAGGCACGATTGGCTCAAATATATATTCCCTAGGCTCTTGAGGTCCCGTGATTGTCATACGAAACAAAATGCAATCTAACTGTGATGAAACAAATTCTAACTAAGTGAAATAAATCTAACTACATATAACTTTTATTTTTCTATGAAATATTCTAACAATTTTAAGGAAAGCAAACTATTTTAAGCGTATCTAGAAATAATAGCTAAGCAATAATTTAAAACAGACAAGATAACCGAGTGTGGTTATTTCCTGTGCGATTTATAGAATTATTCTAAATAAAACAGTTTTCTAATCTACCGAGAAAGATTCTTGATCCTACCTCGAAGTGAGGAGTCAATCATAGTTTCTAAACTATCAATCCCCACATCTTCCCCAGCAATGTCGAGAATATAATTAAATGAAATAAAGTGATTAACTTCTCTATTTGATATGAATCGACTAGAACTTTGAAATGTAAAACCCGGATTCCAGCGAATGTGGCGAATCCGATGGTGTGTGTATGATCTCGTCCCCTCGTATGATCTTCTCGTTCTTTCATGTTCACTTGGATCCGAGAAAAGCATGTAATGCTAAGCTAATACCGATAGGAATATATTTTGGGATAAGGGCGGCTCGAATATGCACCGAGAATGCGAGTAGGAGAGGGATAGCACAAGAGTACAGAGCTTGGCTTATGCGATTCCTAAGCGGGATTTTATTGCGAGTCATGCAACATGAAGTGACCGTAACTCAGAACTATCCTATACGAAGAGCAAAAAACCTGCAACTTTAATGGCTTCCTAAGCTATTCTGTTCCAATGGATTGGATAAAATAAAGACACTGCTTGCACAAGTTGGATATGTGGCTTACCAACAGCTGGATAAAGCTAACCAGGTATATAATGAATTGAACTAAGAATTCTAAGACACGATGAAGATAAATCTACAGCAAAGAGGAATCAGAGGCAAGCTTCTAACTGGATTGGATGGAACAATAGCACTGCCTGCACAAGATGGGTCTGTGGCTTACCAACAGCTGAACAATACTAACCAAGTATGAAATGAACTATGCTATCAATCCTAAGCAAGCTGACAGACCAAACCACTAAAATGAGGGAATGAGAGCAAAGATCAAACTTCAAAATCCAGCCAAGCTTCAGACCAAAAACTCCAGACCATTTGCATGTGCACAAACCATGCATTTATAGGAATTCAAACATCCAAGAACCAAAACCAAATTGAACTCCTAAACAATAAACAAAGGAAAAACACTATTCCAGGGGACCAAAAACATAAATGCATGCCCAAGTCGGCAAAGAAAGCTGGTGAAACGTGATATTTCACGCGAGTCGCGTCAAAAGAGTGTTCTGGAAAACGTGCACAGGACCGCCGCCTGCGGCAGGCGGTGGTTTCGCCATCAAGGTCAAGAGTCAAAGGAAAGAGGGGAAAAGGGGAAAACAAAGGGCGCGGGGGCTAAGCGGGGCATGCGGGATGTTAATGCATACTCCGAGGGCTTTTTCGGATCCCAAACACCTTGCGAGGAGACTGTATCATCATTGGGGCATTTATTACACGTTCGCAAAGACAGACCTCTTACAATTTTGGGTACGTACGGTATCCTCAATTTCCTAGGCTTCTTCTCCTAACTATATTCTTTATAGATGGTCTGGTCTAGAATTACTTTTCCCTGGTTTTACCACAGCTGTGAAATCAAATTCTTGAAATAATAGCACCCATCGACATATGCACCCTTATAAAATAGGTTTATTTACCAAATACTTCAATGCCATGTGATCTGTATAAAATAAAAATGGTGTAGCTAGTAGTATTTGGTAGAATTTATGTAGCGCATATATCATTGACAAAGTTGCACTCTCTGTAGTTGTGTAATTCTGTTCTACAAGAGTCAACTTTATACTAGCAAAACAGATAGGATGATCTACAATACCTTCTCTAGGTTGAGCCAACACCACACCAATGGCCATGTCAAAGGTGTCAACATGTACATGAAATGGTTTGTCCCATGAAGGAAAACATAGAATAGGTGTGGTAGTAATTTTCTCCTTCAATGTCTCGAATGCGCGTTGCTACTATTCTCCCCACTAGAGGTACCTTCCCTTTTGATAACTCTTCTAATGGTGTGAAAAATTTTACATATCCTTCGATAAAATTTCTATAACATCTTGTATGACCTAAAAATCCATGCACCTCACTTTGACTAGTAGGCTCCCTTAGGCCTATAATGACCATGACCTTTACTTTGGATCAACCAACAAACCCTCCTTGTAGATTATGTGTCCTTAAAGTATCCCAAATGATGTAGCAAATATGCACTTCTTAATGTTCAAAGACATACTCAACTTTCTACACCATTCAAACATTAAGTGTAGATTGTCACGGTGATCCTTAACTAATCCATACACCATGCAATCATCTAAATATACCTATAAGAAGTTGTGAATAAAGTCCTTGAACACTTGGACAACTATGAACGAAAATACAATAGGCTCATTTTTCAAACCAAAAGGCATTACAGTATAGGCAAAGCTACCCCATTCAGTAGTAAACGTAGTCTTTTCCTAATCCTCCTGGGCAATCTGAACCTGATGATACCCAAAGAACCCATTTGTAAACAAATAGATTTCATACGCTCTGCAACTCTTCTAGTATTTCCTCAGTGAATGGCATAGGAAATGGACCAGTTACACATGCAACATTCAACTCCCTATAGTCCACACATATTCTAATCCATCCATCCTTCTTGATACTGATCACCATTGGAATAACCCATTCTGACTCATCCAGGGGCTTGATAATCCAAGACTTCAACATTTTATCAATCTCTTCTTTGACCTTTTCATGCAAATTGGGGTTCATCATATAGGGTCTCTTTCTTACTAGGTGTGCACCCTCTTTAAGTTTTATCTTCATCTCCCTAACAATTTATGCACGCCTTTAAGTTCATGGTACCCCCTAAGAAATAAATCATGGTAATCCCTTAGTAACTCTATGATTTTTTCCACTTCAGAGTCTGACCAATAGTCTCCAATTATGGCTTCCTTAGGCTCAGTATCTATTCCAATATTCACCCGCTTTGTCTTCATAGGTTCATGATAGGAACACGTAGTCTTATCCACACTGTCCATTACCTCACGCCTCCTTGTTGAATGGTTTACATCTAGATTATCTACTTCTTTTTCATCCACTAAGTAGACCATTTTTCCTTTCTCTTTTCAAGGCAAGCACGTTGAAGCAATGTTACATCGGCCTCTGGTTCTTCATCAAGATGCACTCATGAGTATTCTTTATCTAATAAATCCTTAAGGATTTCTTCATCCTTGGCACTATCCCCCATAGTTAATAGCTTGATAACTTTCAATGCTTCTTCCACTGGAGGATTTGTAGAGAAGAATTCAAATGTCTAGGCCATTTGTGCGATTAAATTCTGCCAATTTTAACTTTCTCTATGGAGTTCTTCTTATACATACCAAAAGCACGCACGCAACCTTGTAAAGTGGAATAAAACTTGTGCACCCATAGCGAAGGTGTTAAAGATTCATGCCCTTCTTCCTAGAGTCTCTAACACTTCGAACGTGGTGTTGAACAAATTAATTACCATAATAGGTTAGGTAGGTGCATTACTCCTAAAGAACCTAGTAGTAACAGAATCCTAATTTCATTCCATCCAACAAGATTATCCCTGTGGGCCACCCACCAGCATGTTGTTGTTCCACGTAGTGTATATTCTAGCATATTTCTTCTTTCCAGTGGGTCTATCCATTGTTCTTCTATTACACACAGGAATACCATGGGATCCCCTTCTCTTGTGTAATAAGGTACCGAGTTATTACCTATCCTCCTGACATAACGCAGTTTTGTGCCTCTAGGAAATATGCTCTTTACTTCACACCCTACCAACTCATAAGTTTTGTGAGCCCAACTATCACAAGCAACATTTTTAGTATCACTAATAGAATGTGCATCCTCCCACTGAATTAGTCCTTCTTTGGTTGGTTCAATTATCTTTGGATCTCGGATGGCGCGTACATAAATCCTATTTAGATCTTTTTTACTTAAGGGCTCAACATAGGGCGCAGATTTTCCATCTATTAAAGGGATAATAAATCTTTCCTCTTTGTTTTCAAAACTTATATAGCCCTTGTTGAACTGAAGATCAGCATTATTTGCATAGCACCAAGGATGCCCCAATAGAGATGGGAAGCTATCTGACTCTACCAGCACTAAAACTTCAAAGTCTCCAGTGAACTTGGCTCCTTGTATGGTAATGGATGCATCTTTCAAAACTCCAATGGGATTGGCCTTAGTCTGATTAGCCATGAATAATACATTAGAGGATGGTTTTAATGGGGTTTTCCCATTTTTACCCATGCATCCAAGGTAAGAACATTGACTTATGCGCCTATATCAATCAGTATATTACTCAATAGCCACCCATCCACAATAGTATTCAGAGTGATTTATTTTTCATAATCTAGGATATGAGGGGAAGATTCGCATGTAGAATCTTCCATTCGGACTCAGATACTTGTGTGTATAGTGTTTTGTTTTAACCAACTCCCTAACAAGTGGAATGATGTTTTCTGGCGCAACATTTTACACACTTCCTCAAGTCATCTATATTAGTTTGACCGTATCTCGATGCTTTCTTTTGCTCCATCTTCCATGATTTCTCTTTTAATTATTTTATCTCACCCTAAAGATTCATTATAACTTCCATGGTTTCTGATAAATCTTCTTCTAATAGGTATGATCTAGGTATCATGCATGAAGAACTTCTTCTTTAGTGATGATAGGTTTCTACTACAATGCTTCCTCCACTGGCATCCATTTATTTTCAATAGCGCGCTATATCCTAACCATCCTTGTGCCTTTTTTTTCTTTCTTTTTATGTTGCTTACTCAAATGCTCATATAAGTATGGGCACTCCTCATAGCTATGGTTCTTTCCACAGAAAGAACATGTAATATTCTAGGAAATTCGCGCCTATATTGGTCGGGAGATCTACATGTATAACATATTCCATGAGGAAACTCACTTCTTCCACCACCACGGCCTCATCCTCCGAATCCACCGTGGTATCCTCAACCTCTCGCCATGATCGCCTTCAAAACGCCCTTCTTCATTCCGATCATAGCGCTTTGATTGTGATCTCATTCCCGATGCTTGTTCTTACCCTTAAATTTATCTAAAATTTTTGGATGTCATACACCAATATCTATAGCATCATCGATCTGTCCAATTATTCGGTAGTCTTCTATGTCATGAGTCGTGGACGTGTAAATTTGATGAGCTTGAAATGTTCTTCCTTATCGCACGTTGTAATAATGGGCGGTGGCTAGCATCATGGTTAAAATGGCATATATCACAATCCATCAAAGAACGAGCGTATTGTTTTGCAAGGAAAAATATCCTTTGTGTGACCTTCTACTTCACAATATGTGCACTAAATCCCTATACACGTCTCATGTGCTAAATTTGTTTATAGTTTCTCCAACTATTTTTCCATGGCTGTTATTTGTGCTTCTATAAATAGGCTCACCCTAGTATCTATGCTTCCAACTACCTCAGCGTGCAAGGCTATTTCAAGTGCTTCATGTGGATCATTGTATGTCTTATATGATAATGCCCTCCTAAAAGGTGTAATTAAGCCCCTAATGAACCATTGTGCATGTTGGCTTGCATGCATGTTATAGGAAATCTTTGATAAAAGCATTTTAAACCATGCATCATACTCTCTAACACTTTTAGTAATGCCTTGCTTAATATCCTTGAGTACACTTATAATCTTCTACTCAAACTCAGGGATATGAAACTCTTTAAGGAATGCATCCTTTAAAGTTGTATAATCTATGCAATTCTAATCAGGGTCAAACTTTTTGTACCAGTTGTGTGCACACCCTTGTAATGTAGTAGCAAATTGGCTTTCCTATGCTTAGAAGCCATGATTCCTTTTGTGCAACATAATTTTTCACACATGTGCACATGTTTAGCAACATATTATATGCCCTTATACTCTGGAAGATGAAGAGACGTTTCCATGTAAATATTATGGGGTTGGTGTGGACCTTGCCCACCTAATCTAGAACCTCTCATGTTTCCCCTACATCTAGAACCTCAGATCCACCCGAACCAGAGCTACTATGCATCCCGATCCCAAACTTGTAGCTGGGGTTAGACCAGAAGATGTACTTCCCTATGCCCCACTAGTAGAATTGAATTATAACCCGACAGCAGAAGCGTTACTACTCCCAGAAGTTGATCCAAAAATCAACGTGCGTGGATTATGTGTTGATGATACACCCGAAAAGGTACTCCCATATAACAACAAATTCTTTTGTGTTTCCATTGATGTGCCTCTTATAAGACTCACTCCTAATCTCCCACTGCTTGAACTAGCTTTTTGACTGCTTGTTGTACTAGATGTTGAAAAACCAAATGTAAGGGCAAGGTTGCTAGGTGGATTCAGATGCGCACCCGTGGCCTACGTATTCTCTACTAGCACACTTCTATGTGAGGCTGAGGAAGGATCCCTGTCATAATTTCAAAGATGGGGGAGTTCCTAATGCTCTTGTTCCATGTATTCTACGTGATCTTCAAATCCTTCACGAGACTTCTCTCTCCTCAATGCCATACTTTCTGTAATGTTACGTTGCTTCTCTATCTCCCTCTCGCATGCCTCATTATACTTAATCTACTTTTCCTCTCTCTTCCTATCTTCTGCTAGGTCTGCCATCTTTCACCAAACCTACTCCTTCCCCTGCACATGGTGAGGTTTAGTTAGTCATTTGTTTACTCTCTAGATTCAAATTTACCATCAAGATCTTGATTTCTAGTGGAATTCCTGCGAGATAAGCTCCCCTTGGATATCGTAAGAACTATAATTCATCTACCTCTAGACAAGAATAAGTGGAAATTGAGTACTCCAAGATATAACATTCAAAACACCATGGAACCATGTATCCATAGCTCGATTCCAAATAAAATCAGCATCATAAAGGGCCTGGAATTCTTCCTACATCTAGACAAGTGTGTGATACCTCCAATTCCGCTTAGATGCATAAGCAATCAGCCACTCATACAATTCTACTTGAAAAGATAGAAAAAAAGATCTCATATAAATTGTCATACAGATTTTGTTCCACCCACATGCATGTGTTAAACTCAGATCTAGTGTTAAACTACCGTGTGTATTCTTCTTCCAGATCATGTATCCATTCTTCAACACTTGCTAAGGTTAACCAGTATGTCTTCATTGTGAACCATCCTAAAAACAACTAAAAAAGAGGTCCCAGAAACAGAACCAATGATGCAGCCTAGAATTCAGTAATACAAGCCCAATAAGACCCTAGACACGTTGGCACATCACTCACCTATACCGAGAGCTCACGAAATGTGCAAAGGTACCAGTCCTCTTTAGGATTGTTGTTGTAGGATGTTAGCATGATGAATACTTAACACATGCGGTTTCATTACTAACACATCATTCTCCGAGCATGCCGATCTATATCTAAAGGGGAACAAAATTAAGTATTAACCATGATGAAAACAAGAACATACTAGATTCATATACACACAAAACTAACACTTAAATTCAGCCAATATCCTCCATTATATTAAATATAGTAAGTACATAGAAGCTTCATTACAATAACAATAATATACGCTCATGCGCATAACAGATTTAGCAGAATAATCTCACTATATCTCCATGTATGCATGTATATCTATTACACAGTTTAATACATACTTATAAGGGTGGGGACTTTCCCTTCACCGCTTATCTAATCCCAAAATAGGTCACATGCTATTACTAGCCACGCACCATTACAAAAATAGCCACACATGCAAGTGCGCTAATAATAAATTATTGTTAGTTGACTAACAAGTAGTAGATCTATTTCGGCCTATGTCCATGTAAAGTGCTTCATAGCTAATCCTCCAAAAATAGCCAATGCACGAGCAAGTCTCCAATCAGTTTGAGTGCTCCGCATGTTATCTCCAAAAATAGATCCTTGTCATGAAAACGGCTAAGTCCCAAACATGTTTTTGTTCCTCATGCGCAATCCTTTCTAATACTTCTGTGCCTTTAAATGCACTCGTTATCCCGCATGAACCTTTTCTTTACTAAGTGCTAGGGTCTCGAGTGATCAAAAACTAATATCCAAATCAAATATATGGGGAAAATTAGTAGAATGATATATTACAAATTCAAATTCCACATCTTCATCTTCAAATAGTTTATCATGCCCAATAACATATTATTTATAGCCCAAGTAAGGCACTTATTATAGTGTAAAATAATGTGATACAAGAAACAAAATGATATTTTATATGAAATTAGCCACATAACGAGTATAATTGTGCAAATGGATTACGAGTTCAACCTTATATGGTTCAAAATTCTTCCAATCAACATGAATCATTAATGGACATAACCAATCCTAATGTAGAAGGTGTTGGTCCTCAAATATGCACCCTATGGTGGATTGATAACAACTTATCCTTAATTAAAAGGGGGAATGGCTTGGATTGGTGGTAGACCGGGTTGCTATGTTATTTTGTAGCCAAGGAGGGTCTAACACTTTCCTTGGGATCAAGCCTTGGGATGATTGAGGGGCACGTACAAAGGAGATGGACTTTTCCTATTGCTTTTGGTCCTACCTTGAACCAGGATGAGAGGACCCAAGGTGTAACCTAAAATGTAAAGGGGAGATGGAGTCTTTATTCCCTTGATGTATTTTCAAATGGTGGGTTAATTTAGGATAAACATGGCCAAGGACACAACAATTCACTCTCATGATTTGTCAGATAAAATGTTGCATATGCTTAGTGCACCAGCACACTGGTCACTATAGATAGTAGAATTTGGTTGCTCTTGCATTCTCTAGATGGTAGAATTAAAACTAAGAGACACTCTCGATGATACTAAGAGATTGAGAAGAAAAGTAATGAAATGAAGTATGGGTTAGGATTAATTGTGTATTTTTAATAGAGAGGGTATTATAGGAATACATATTCCTTGTAGTCAATCATTTAACACTTAGAGCATCCGCTAACTGGAAAGTATAGAAAACTTGATCTAGTAGTGATATTTTCCGCAAAGAAATATTTACATTCATCGGTCCTCAACAAATGCAAAGCTTTGACACAAAGTAGAAAATATAAATCATCAATCTACATTCCTACATAGAGAACACAAAACATAGAAATTAAACTCAAAATCAAACATATTTCATCCAAATCTTAGAATTTCTTTAAAAGGGGAACATCAAGTGAATAGTCTCAATGCTTGTCAATGGTTGTACACACTGCAACCACCTTGACACATAATTATGAAAAACTAAGATCAGTATGCATTTCACAAAGGAAACATGTAATATTTACAATGGAACCTCTCGACCCTTTCTAGAAATGGAAAAAATAACCCCTTAATATGAGGAAAAATCTCCATATTTATACAAATTTGGTCTATAAATTTGGTCTATATTTACAATTTAATTTTCCCCGAAAAATAGTAATTGAATTTCCCCAATTTTTGTAATCAAATATCTTTGAAACATAGAGGGAATATATTTTGTCTAACTGAAAATATCTTATTTAGACATCTTAGGATCATATTTATGCCTTCACTTCCACATACGCAAAAATAGTTAGTGATACTTCTAAGTGTATCTCTATATTTAATTTTTTCTTATTTCATCCTACCAAATGTCATCAATTTTTGAATTTGATGATGTTAAATTGAATATATCAAAGATACCTTTCTAACGAGACTATTTTTTCTTGATTTAGAGCTCTAGATCAAAATTTATGGCCATTTTGAATTTTTACATGTTGGGATGAGTGAGAGAGTGACACGTTGCAGCCTTTGATTGGCTTGGGAACTACCTCTTCTTAAATTTGAATTACCTTTCCTTTTCCATGTAAATTATGTGGATTTGAATGTAGGTTATCTCCTTTATGAAATGTGAGCCAATAAGAAAATTCCATGTTCTTTCTCTTTTTAAACTATTCTCTTATTTGTACTAGCTACTACAAAATACGAGCCAATGAAAAATACCCACATCCTTTCGCAGTGTTAGGATTTTATTTTACTTGTACTAGTCATATTGAAACATGAGCCAATGAAAAATATTTGCGTTTACTTTACAATTCGGACTATTCTTTTACTTAATTTATCCTCACAAAAATTGATCCAATAAGAGAGCTATGTGCTCTTCACATTTTTAGTCTATTTTATAACCTCAACTAATACCGAGAACTGGAACCAATGAAAAAGCTCCACACTTTTATAATTTTACAAAGACCTTGTAAGTTTTGTGAAGCAAAAACCAATTAAATGGCTCCACGCACCTTTATGTTATTGGCCCTATCATAATGCAAAGAATTAACCAATGAAATGGTTACATGCACCTTTGTGTTATTGGCCCAGTCAAAATGCGAAGCATAAAGCAATTAGAAAGTTCCAAGATACTTTGAAATTTATTTTTATCAATAAGGACCTTGCCAAAGTGTGAAACTTGAACCAATCAAAAATCTCCACCCTTATCACAATTCAGACTTTGTCAAGGTATGAAACATAGAAAAATGAGAAAGCTCCACATCACTTTGGATTTTTGACTTCATCGTTGGTTCCAAAAATGTTACCACATATCCATTTTTACTTTTCAAACCATGTGGACTCAAAATTTTATCAAACTTAACTCTTTTCATGGAGTTTAACATTTCGCTAAACAAAACTCAACTTTTTCCCCATCTTAGACCCAAAGCTTTATGAAATTTGGTTGATTCCACGGAATTGAGGTCCGCCAAGCTCATCTACTTGAAGTTTTCCGAATAGTGGCATGTGTCCACCTCTTATCCTTTAATCTACGCAGCTTGTCCCATCTAGCTTTCCACCACATGTATCATTAACTTTTCAACCTTGCTCGGACTCCAATGCCTTTATGAAACTCAGTTTATTCCGTGGACTTGACGTCCATAAAATTCTTTGGCTATGGAAAGCACCAAAATGCTTCCACATGTCATCTACCTTGCTGATGTTCAAAATCGACTCCCAAATGAATGTATGTCGGGATTTTTAAATAGAACCCGTTAATGTTTTAAAACTTAGTTCTGCGGACCAATGATCGTTGCTTTTGAGAGGCAGAATTTGACAACTGTATGAATTTTTTTCTTTCCTTAAAAATGGCTAAGTCCATATCAACTAAGTTATTTAACTAGTCTTGCAGATTTTTATCTCATGGTTGGGATGCATTCTTTTTGGGTCTTTGTATGTTCAGATTTCTAGAGAAGTTTGGATCATTTGGTGTTGATTTTTAGGTTCTTTTCCTCTGTAAACATATCCTTATCTTATAAAATTGTGAAGCTCTTTATACTTTGATTAACCAATCTGTTTAAACTAGTTCCCTAACATTTCTATTGAATCTCCTCTTTTATTTGGCTAAGGCATGAAGCTTCTTAGAAATTAACCCTTATCTTGGACTCAAACTGAACTCTCTCAAGCATGGTGAGCAATATGAAGCACACATAATAGTTATATTTTTAGATAATTGATGAAAAGATGTGTTTGATCCAAGGAATTGGATTGACCACCAATAATGGCTCCTGCTTGGGGATGGGCACCCCTATGGGTGTCGTAAGAATAATAGACCAGACCATATGCCTAGTCCATTGGGTAAGGATTCATGTGGATAAAACACACTATTTTTTCAAAATATACATTACATTGATACCAGAATATTGACATGTTTTGAAACCTGGTCACTATATACCAAAACACAAAAAGGGAAACAACAACAACAACAACATAAAAAAAGGCATAAAATAAAAACAACACAACAAACTAGTAAACTACATAATGATCAAACTTGATCATCGGGATAAAGCATTCCATCCATACTAGTAATTCTTCAAAAATTGGGCATAAGATTTTTTTCTTCTTTGCTTATGTTACATCCCAACCAAACCTTTCTTGGGATTTAAAAATTTCTCAAGCTTCATTCTTCAACATCCTAAGATGCATAGATAGGATTGTTTACAACCCTATTAGTATTTTCAAAATTTGAATTGAGAATAATCAGTCCTCTGGGGATAGTATTGGTTCTTAATCGTAATATATATTTACCAAAGAGGATTTATTTTTCATCACACAAGACAATCATAGGCTCAAAATTAATGAGCTGATTAGTTAATTCACCTTTACAGTTTAGAAATTTATGAACCTAAGCATCATCTTCAAAACCTGATTTGGAGAAGTTAAAACCACTCCAAATCTATTTTCAACATTGGAACATGCTTCCCCAATAATCATGGTCATGTAGACACTAATATCTTTAAGGTGTGCATTAATAAGCTTCAATGATTGATCCATATCCATATCCATATCAGAATTAACTAAAGGAGGAAGAGATTATACCTAACTTATGTAAGCCCAAAATTCTTCTATAGTTTTGGTATTGATAAGATCAGTAGAGGTAGATCCTTGTGGTGAATTATTCAAACACTCATTCATACATGATTCATTAAAATTAGGATCCACATTACTAGCACCATTTTCAACAAGTTTCTCACTGGGGGTGTGGTAGAAAAATTTATCACACCACTCAATGATTTGTTCTTCTTCTATTGTTGACACTCTTGTTATCAATGGATCTAGGGTTTTCTTATTGTCATATTATAAACTAAAAACATTCTTCATTTTTACCCAAGAGTTAATTTATTTTGTAGGATGTACGTTATACCATTCCTTGGCATATTCTTCTAATGTATGTATGAATAACTTAACATGAACATCTTCATGCTCTATTTCATAGTCATTCATAACATCTTGAAAAAATATAAGATGTTGATCTCCACTTATGGCATTATTCCCTTGAAATCTAGGCAACATCATTTTAATTTCATGTGGTACTTCATTTAGATAGACTACCATTCCATGGAACATTATTGGTCTATAAATGGTGACTAAAAAAGGAGCCATGTGTGGAGATTTTTCCATATTATTCAATGGAAGTGTTTCAAAAGAAGGTTTTAAATAGTGGGGAACCGGGAACTTAGAGGTAGATGAGTATGATCTTCAAAATATAAATCCTTTAAGGACTCAGTTTCACAAAATACTCTATTCTCATGAGTCAACAAAGAAGGAGATGAAGAATACCTTTGTTACATGCAAATGTTGAACCTTATTGAAACAAAGTATGCAAATAAGCTAGAGGACTACCTGAATCAGAGTTGTCATGTGTACTAGAATATTCTTCCACTAAAGGTTGATCAAATTTAACAATTAGAACAATATTTTCTTCTAACCTCGACCACCCACTAGTTTCTAGATCTGCTTCCTTCTTGAATTTTTACTTTCCATTTTGGAAGTAACCTTATGGTAGGATCAAACTTGAAGAAGGATCTTCTTCCTTCCATCTTTGCAAGAGTGAATATTTAATCAAAAAGGAGTAAATAATTTACATTGGTGTATGCTAGATTTTCTTTAAAATACAAAGTCACCACTAAGGTCTTGCACCTTAGATGTATAGATCAACTTAAATAGCTCTTGAAATGATAGCTTCATAAACTGTTATATAATTTTTTACATATCTTTATAAATTTTATCATGATTTTCCCAATGGAGTCAAGTTTAATGGAAATCTTTCTTATAATGAGAAAAATTTGGGACAATACTTTCATAATGGTCTATATTTTGGAAAATCTCTATAAAGGCATGTATTTTTGAACCACAATTGGACTAAAGAAGTCCCAAAGTAGTGTTATTAGAAGCTTATTTTTTTAATTATAAGAAATAGTCCTAGGAAACAGAACCGAGAAACTTGAGCCAATGAGAGAGCTCCACGTTCTTCGCATTTTTAGTCTATTTGATAACCTTAATTGATACCAAAAAAACTATAACAAATGAAAAATATCCATGTTTTTATCATTTTACAAAGACCTTGTCAGTTTTGTAAAACATAAACAAATAAAATGGCTCCATGTACCTTTGTGTTATCGGCCCCGCTGTAATGTGAACCATAAACCAATTAGAAAGTTCCACAATACTTTACAATTTACTTTTATCAATAAGGACCTTACCAAAGTGTGAAACTTGAACCAATCAAAAAGATCCACGCTTCTCGTAATTCAAACTTTGTCAGGGTGTGAAACATAGACAAATGAGAAAGCTCCATGTCACTTTAGATTTTGGACTTCATCATTGGCTCCACATGAAATGTTTCCATGTATCCATTTTGAATTTTCAAACCACCCAGACCTGAAATTTTATCAAACTTAACTCTTTTCGTGGACTTAACATTTCACTAAAAGAAACTCAACTTTACCCCATCCTGGACCCGAAGCTTTATGAAATTTTGTTGATTCTACGAGACTTGAGGTCGGCTAGGCTCATCTTATTTGAAGTTTTCCGGAATGGCAGCATGTATCCATCTCTTAGCCTTTGATCTATGCTACTTGTCCCATCTAGCTTTCTACCACATGTATCATTAACTTTTCAACCTTCCTCGGACTCGATACCTTTATAAAAATCGGTTTGTTCTGCGGACTTGAATTCTACATAATGCTTTGGCTATAGAAAGCACTAGAATTCTTCCACGTGGCCTCTACCTTACGATGTTGAAATTTGATGGCTAAATGAATGTCTCTGTCGAGATTCTTTAAATAGAACATGCCAATGCATTAAAATTTAGTTCACGTGGGTTTTCAAATACCATTGGTCGGTGCTTTTGAGAGGTAGAATTTTATGGCCATATGAATGTTTTTCTTCCCTTAAAATGGCTAAGTCCATTTTAACTGAGTTATCTAACTAGTCTTGCATATTTATATCTCATGGTTGGGTTGCATTATTTTGGGCCTTTGGAGCTTCAGATTTCTAGAGTAGTTTGGATCATTTGGTGTTTATTTGCAAGTTTTTTTCCTTTGTAAACATATATTGATCTTACGCATTCGAAACTCTTTATACTTTAATTAACCAATCGATTTAAACTAGTTCCCCAACATTTCTACTAAATATCATCTTTTATTTGGCTAAGGAATGAAGCTTATTACAAATTAACACTTATCTTGGACTCATACTAAGATCTGGAGCATGGGTAGAAATATGAATTACACATAATAGTTATATTTTCATTTAATCAATGAAAATGATGTACTTGATCCAAGGAATTGGATTGAGCACCAATAAAAGGAACTTAGGAAATCAACCTTGAGACAAATCTAATGTTTTTGGAGCTGATCCTTTTTGTGCAATGAATAAATTTTTGGGTAGTTCCAATAGACCTCATACTCATTTTGAGCATATCCATTGTGTAATTTTGAGCTCCAACAGTTTCTACCATGTGTATCCCTTTTTGTAAATATAGTTTCTTCTTGGTGGCCACCACATCAACTTTGTAGAGGTCATCTATAGGTTCATAGAATCTCAGACATGGGTATACATCCCTCTTTTTGATCTACACACTCAAATTCTTCATTGCATGAGACCTCAAAAATGAAGGCAAACATATAGGGTTTTATTCTAAATTTTCAATATACACAAACATATTTTTGTGTATAGACATATGCAGGGGTATGTAAAAATGTCTCATAATTAGACTCGAGGCACAAAAAAATAGCAAAATATACTACTACAAGGTTCAAGACCTTATAACTTGATCAAGACCATATAGATGGTTCGACCCTATCATATGTTTTTTCTCAAGAGGACTTTTATCTATATCTAGAAACATTATCAGGTTTTTATACTCAAATTGACTCAATTTGGCACAAATTTAAGGGACAAAGTATTTCATTCTCTCTTTCTCCATGGTACTCAGTTTCACTTCCATTTTTGACACATTGGAGGCATGGGTCTCCTTTCTCCACTCATATTTCAACATACAATCAGTTCTACTCGGTTATGTAATGCATGAGAAGAGATGGGGAGCTTATTTCTCTTTTCTACTATATTCCTTAAGTTGAAAATTAGGCATATAACCATCTATAATAGTATGGTCCTTGGGGTTATGAAAATTAGTTAAGAAACTAAGTTCTTCATGGGAATAATTTCCTATCCTCTTTACATGAAGAGGAAGATATCAAAGTTGTTGAATGGCTTTGATACATTGTCTTCCTCCTCAACAAGGGTTTTTTGCCTCCTCTTTTGGTTCTTCTATTTGTTGTTTATGTTTTAGGTTAGTAAACCTAGCACATTGACCTCTCCTTGGAAAAAATTGGGGACTGGTCGCCCCCAATTCTTCATCAAATTTCAGCAAAATCCAGAAACTCCAAAGCACAAGAACATGATAACATTCCCTCTACAAAGAAAAAAGGTGTATTCCTTCCATTTTTGCATCTCTTTTATCATTTTTCACATCTCTTTATAATATTTTCATTATATTTTTAGTTAAAGTTTAGTTTCCTATCTTGGGCATTGACTACACTATGTGTTGTAGGTTTCATTTTGGAGTGTGCCAACACCAACACAACAGAATACTACAAAACAAATTTATTATGAGAAAAGACAAAGTGTGTCTACACACTCAGGTATATTTTCCTTTAATCATGTAATTTAATTTCATACTTAAAGGGGGAAATGTAGACACTCAAATTTTGTAATCTATCCTTTGACATTATTGATCTTAACATTACACACATACATGTACAAATACACTCTCATTAATCTTTCTCGAGAACACCCGATAGTTCTTTTTTACTTTCTTATATTTTCACACTTCTATGTCATCAATTTTTAATGTTTAACAACATGAAACACATCTAGAAATATTTATCCTATGACCCATAAAGTCAAAATTATATTTTGTCCCTCGGTCCAAAAACATCATTATCGGTTGGGATGTAGATCTATATCCTGGCCCTATCATAAGGTTTTAAACCGACACATTATGCACTCAAACTTTCAATTCCATCATCTTAATATGGAATAATATTCACTTTTTTTGTTCTTTCATGATATTAAGACCTTTAGAAGCATATATAAGTAAGTAAATCATACCTCATTTAGGAACCTAAAACTTTAAGAAATCCTCATGTAAAAGAAAACACAAAAGGCACTACAAGCTCCTAAACTATAAAATAACTCATGCACATCCATTAGGGAAGCACAATCTATAGGTATCAAGTCTCCTTCTAGGTCTATAAGTCTCCATCTTCTTTCTATGAGAAATAAAAATGACTCTTGCCAAGTATTTGAGAAAGTGTGAAACTCAAGTTGAAGCATGGTCAAAGCACGATTATAAATTCTAATTGCACTACAAGTAGATATCACATTCTAGGAGAATGATGTGTGGTTTGATCCCTCTTCGGAGTAATGGAGATGTTAGTGATGCACATGGGTACCCACAACCCACCTAAAAAAAAATTAGTAACTTCTTGCACTATAAAGGTTCTAAGTTTTGAACAAATTTTACAAACCCATTTTGAAGGTGAACAAAAAAACATACACATAGCGATACTCAATTCTAGGTAAGTGAAGCACTCGAGAAGTTGTAGACCAGAATTTCAAGTAGGTCCAAGACTATACATGAGGGTCAGGAGCATATTGATGCTTAGACCTAGTTTCTACTGTTTTTACCAGGTTCAATTTCAAGTTCCAGTTTATGTAACGAAGCATTTTAAGTCTTAGATCAAAATTTTCATGTACTTAGATCACTCAAACTCTCCCATATCCACATGAATCAGCTATGTGTAATCCTCTCTTGTGTTTTTATGGTTTTTAGATCAATAGTCACTTTGAAAAGTGTTATTATGATTTGTGTAATTAATGTTGGAAGTTAATTAAATTAGAATATCCACATGTTGCATTATTTCATCCTTTTTATGTATGTTAATTAAAAACACATTTAAAACTTAAAAGGGAATGAAATAGGAGATTCACAAAAAGTGAAATCATTTTCATATAAATTTATCAACATCATAACCCCCAACATTTTGTGACCCATTTATGTTGTTCTTCATATGATATTTATTATCATGAGTAGTGTTTGAGACTATCATAATCTTTCTTCACCTCAAGTGATAACCCATGACATATGGTCTCCATTATTTCACCGTATGAAGAATAACCATCATTTCTGTCTCATAAATTTGTTTTGACAAATTATTACCTTTGATTTGAAAAATCTCAAATGCAATGGGATGGCCCTATTGTATGATTAATACACATATACCACACCCGAACCATCACATTCGATAATCAAAGTTTTGGATAAATTTAGGGTAGTTATAATCTGGATTGGTACACATGGCCTTATTCATTGTTTGAAATGTATGTGTTACTTATAAATTCCCATGGAAGGAATATTTCTTTAATAAAGATGTGAGTGGTGCTATAATGCTACCATAATTCCTAAAAAATCTATAACAGTAACATGTAAGCTCTAAGAATGCCTTGAGGTTTTTAGAGTTTTAAGAAACTTCCAATACACCGTGTCCTTGATCTTGTGAGGATCTAATTTTACACCTTAATGGGAAATTATATGACCCAAGTATTCTACCTCCTAGACTCCAAATAACAATTTGAGGGATTAGCATAAAGGTGTTATTGTTCAAGAATTTCCAAAACCTTATTTACATGATGTAGGTGTTTCTCCCATGTCTTGTTGTAGATTAAGATATCATCAAAGAAGACCAAGATAAAATTTTGTATAAATGGTTGAAAGATATAATTTATCAAAATTTAAAATATAGATGATGCATTGGTATGACAAAAGGCATCACCATAAATTCATAATGGCCCTCATGTGTCCTAAATGTTGTTTTATGAATATCTTCATCGTAAATTCTGATTTTATGATATATTGATAGAAGATCTAATTTTTAAAAATAAACAACCCCATGTAACTCAGATATAGCAAATCATCAATGATGATAAATATGATACTTATATTTTAGTTTGTATTCATTGAGCTCCCTATTTTTTTAGATAAATTCACCAACCTCCATCCTTATTTCATATCATCATCAATGAAGAAGAGTAAGCACTCTAACCATGGTGAATACTACCTACTTCTAACATCTCATGTACCATCTTATAGATCTCACTCTTTTGTAGATATGGGTGCGATAAGATTTACTATTAGGTAAGCTGGTTTCCTAGTATTATTTTAATGTCTTGATCATGATCTCTTTCATGAGGTAACCTTGTTGGCATGTCCCCTAAAACAATAGAGTTTTCATTAGAAATTACTTGTATATATGATGTTATATAACATTTCAATGGTTGAGCTTCCAATGAAATTAGTTGTACCACAAAACTATCTACACCATTTTTAAACATCTTCTACATTTGATGAGAAATCACCAACTGTGGAGATTTTTCCTTCATCATGCATAGCTCAAAATTTATCCCTTCGATTGGAAATTCATGAATAAATCCTATAAATTCATATGAACAACTCCCAAGGTATTAAGTCATTGGAACTCTAACATAATTTTTACACCACCATTAAAATGACATAGATGGGGTTATCTAGAATGCAATTTATTATGGTTATATTAATTTGATGTCATTTTATTGAAAAATTATTTTGACCTCCATTAGTAATCATGACCTAAAACTATGGGGTTGAATAAATTAATTAATTTAGGCACAACACCGACTTATGATTCATGAAATTGTGAGTATATCTAGATTTAATTTAATATTGTCACCCTTTGTATCTTCATGAAGATATTGAGCTCAAGGATTTGTGTGGTACTAATGCTTGAAATTTTATGGCAAGGGATTTTTGGTTTATATTATTTAGCCTAAATATCCGATACATCTTCCTCTTTAGCAACTACTTACTCTTTGTCTTCTTCCTCTTTGGGCCCTTCAACATAGACCAAATTATTCTCAAAAAATTACTTCCTTGCTCTAATTTCTATCACAACTGTAGCATAGACCTTTTTCTCACTTCTCTTCAATTTTTAAGGAGTCAACAGGTTTGGTTGTAGAAATTAGTGTTCCAAAATCATATTTCCTTATGAGTAATGATACCCATTCATTTGACCATATCTCTTTTTGTAGACACTATAAAGCACTTCTTACGCATAATGTCCCCTTATTCAAAAACAATAAAACGTCATAAAACATTAAAAAAATCCTTTAAAAAATCAAATAAAACTGTAAAAATAAAATATAAAATATAAAACCCAAAAAAAGGGGATAAAAGACAACTCACCACCCATTTACTAACCCTCACCCACTCACATTTAATTTTTCCCATCACACCTACCTATGTGCATGCCCAATGTGTTATGGACCCTAACATTGTGACCATGTGTGTCCACCCATGTGTACTCCAAATCTATAAAACCACATTCACCCACATCATTTCATCTCTCTTAATAACTCTTGGCATCCAATACTTGATTTTTCTTCCTCTCTTGCTCATTGTAGACACCAAAATTTGGTATCACTACCCTATTCACCCCGCATTCGCTTCTTTTCATCATGATCACCTACTTAGACCCCTCATTTTAATTCATATTTTTATTTTCCCATATTTTTCATCCATTATACCATCAATCCTAAATTATTGTTAATCTTCATTATTTATCCTTTAATCCTCATCTCATTATCTAATTGACCCTAATCAACCTCAATTCTCCTCTCTAGGTTGTTTATCATCCCTAAACTACCTAGTTCCTCATCCCTAGGATTCCCTTAGCCTTTATTTACTCCATTTCATCCCTCACCTACCCATTTCACTTATGTATGCAACCCTAACCTACCTAGGCCTTCTAAAACCCTCATCCTGCTTATAATGGGCTTAATGCCTCGAGCTAGGCATCCTCCCACCACCTAAATGGACGGTTCCCTGCAGTTGATGACAACCCACCAGGTGTTCATCAACCCTATAAATCCATCCTCACCCCTCCTTCTAAAGAGATTTAAAATCATAATTTTCATGAAACTTGTAATCTTATCTTTGTGCTTGAGCTTCTCTATAATAGTTTCACTCTACTTAGAGTCCCTTTGAGCTTACTTGCATAATTTATGGAGACTTTGGGGAGATAATATTTTCCTTGTGTTGGTTTATTATATTGTTACATTATCATTGTTGTTATTATCAGCTACTAATATTTTGTAGGTCCAACATTCATCGAGATCTAGATCCAAATTTATCCCTTTCATCCATCTTGTGTGCAAGTTATCAATCCAACCCATCAATTTTCAATCACATTTAGGTTAGTCCAGTGTCGTCGTCACTCTATCTAGGTCATCTTTGGCCCTACCCCTGTCATGTCACCTATTCCCGCCACCTAATTCATAATACTCTTTCATTTTGTTTCTATCTCCACACGGTCCCGGATCCATCATTTTGTCACTTTGTTAGTATATATCCACTATGTCAATCTCTGGTTGTCATTAACTTAGCTAAGTTGTCATCGACCCAATCCATATTCTCATATTATCCCCGTAGGTCCCCATTTTATTTTCATCCTTTATATTTCCCCTTTTCTAATATCTTTTCTACATGTCATCATCAGCCATTATAGGTCTTTATCAATTTTAGATCTACCCATTGAGCTTATCGATATGCATTTTGGTTATTTTCTTGATTCATCTATCCTAGTCATCATCGATTTGTACCTCTGCAACTGTGGTTACCTTCAACCCAACTAGGTATATTTCATTTTATGATAATTTAGATCAGATTTGTAATTTCCTTGCATTTTTGTAATTTCAGCTTTCTGTCTGGTTCAAAATCTACATGTTATATAGTCCTTTATCAGTTATTTTATCCTCTTTTATCAATACGGGGCTTGACATTTGTATAAGGAAGTTTACACTTCTTAAAACTGAATTTTCTGACAACCCCTCATCTACCATCTAATCCATTTTCCCTCTAGTTATATTTTTTGTGCTAGATCCATCAAGCTTGTAGTAAGGAGTCTACTTTACACCCTTCCATTGTCACCATATTATCCCAAGGGACCTTAAACCCTTGCATGATTTGAGTTGCTTGATTTTCTTTAGTATCTAGTTCACTCGATCTAAATAGGAAAGAAAAAAATTGTCCAACATTCAGCACGCCCAATGGGACCACCCTCTTAGGTGAGTCTCTTGCATTTTGTTTCATTTTTCATATTTCTTCTATCTTCCACTAACATTATAGGTAAAGGATTTTATTTTTCTTGTTCATGTTGGGATTTTGGATTGCTTGGATATATTTTTCATCTTTCTTTATTTTTACGATCAAATTAAAAAAATGAAAAACCACATATTCCCATTTTTCTTAGTTTCTCCTTTTTGCATCGTATTTTCCATTCTTTGTGTGGTTGTTCTCATCAAATCTCCATATTTGGTTTTGGGTTTAAAAACAAACCTCTTTCATTATTTCTTGCAAATCTAGTGTAAGTAGGGGTTTAATTGGTTACATTTCATACTTCTTCACACACATCCAAACACATTAATCAAATTCACACATCAAAACAATCCCATACCAGGTGGACCTAATTGGGATTTCATCACCCAACAAGAAAGTTGTCGCGGTGTTATGACCACATTATAAATCCTATAGACTTAGGCCTCATGTACCTTCGGGTATATTGAGGACTCCACATCCAAAACTACTCAAAACCAGCCTTAGATTGTCATTTCTTAGGTACCCTTGTTATATACTTCCCCATTTTTTCTTTTTTCACATTTTCTAATTAATCAATATAAATAAAACATTGCATGCTTGACTTTTTTTTCTTTAATTAGTATAGTCATTGTTTTCTTGTTTTGTTTCATGCCCATTATCACACACTCTTTAGCTAGGAAAATGGAACAAAATATTACATCAAACAGTTCCATTGCTTCATCCCAACAAAATTTTATTTGGCCATTTTCTCATCCATGCCTTTGATTACCTCTACCATGGTCACCCAACCTTTGATCATCAATTTTCCTCATCAATAATCTCTTATCCAAACCTCATTACGTGATGAGACCAATACCCTCCAACATCATTAATACATCCCATCTAGAGTGGCATGCCTTAATCTACTACGTTAGTTGAAGCTTTTGGGCCTCCCATTATCCCTCGTGGAAGTGTGGAGTTCGATAGCTCCTCAATGCTAATCCCATGGCCCTCTATAATTATCACTCCAATATCGAAACAACCCAAGTTCTTTCTTCAGTAACTTGCGGTGTTTTTTTCCTAGAGCCATAAATGAGCTTGTTATGGCCCAACGTGAGCTTGATCCATCTTCTTTGACTAATTCTCAACCAAATGAAATCACCCAACTAGTTACGATCATTCCTCCTAATCTACCTCCCATCAACACAACTATCATATCCTCCATTCCTATCACTTCTTCGTCTATTATTATCACTAGTGTCCCCATCTAATCCTTTTAACAAAGCCAACCATTTCCTCCCATATCCAAACATCATAATCAATCTTTACCTCTCACATATCACATTCATGTGAATTTCATCACTTCTCAACCTCACTCACAGAGTCTATTCACACTCACCAATCTCCTCTTATAGGTTTTTATCATTACATAGTGTCTAATCCACCTCCCCAACAATAGTAACCCATCAACACTCATATCTCGTGCTCCTCATATACCTCAACAAGCCCATATCTCCATCTCACAATGACCCACCCAATCTCAACAATCACATCACATCCCCACTTCTCAACATCAACCATCAGTGAACAACCCATCCAATCCTAGCCAATGAATTAAATTCCTTCTCATCAAACAATCCCTCAAACACCCACTCATTCACAAGTCTACCAAAAACCTTATAAAGCCACTTCTCATGTCATAAAGCCACAATCATTTACCTCCCATCCAACCACTTCAAATGACCCCATGAATGCATTGGTGAATAAGTCAACTAGACTTAAATTTCTTACCTTGGGATCTAAGGTTACATTCTCATATGAACAAATTTGCAATGAACCTACTATTGACATGGTTCTTTATCATATTTTTATATAGCCACGAGTTAAGGAAATAACACCAAAACTAGGATATAACCATGGAATACTAGAACAAGTCGTGGGTAATAGGAGGAAAGCTTCAAGGTCGTGGAAAATCCACAAAGTATATTGGAAAATCCGCATAATACTTAAGAAATATGTGATACACCAAAAGAAGTCGTGAGATAGTATAGGAAACTATGGAAGCCAAAAAAGAGCCATGGAATGAAGAAAAAAAATCAAAACAAGATGAGGCGAAGTTTGAAAAAGGTACGAATCAAAAGAAGTGACTCTTGAATGATTTGTATTTTTATATTTATTGTAATTAATCATTTATATGGAGGTGTGCCATGAGAGTTGTATGTGATCATCCCCAAAGAGATATGAGAGAGTAAGAGAAATATTTTCATAAGAATGAGACTTAAGTAATGAATACTAAGATATGAATGAGAATTGATGGTTTGGAGAAAAGTTTGTTATGTGTTTTTCATTCTTTCTGTTCACAAGTTAGAATAGTTTAATTTTCCCATGTACATCACTAGCAATAGGTCAAACTTCCTAAGTCTTACACTATTGTTGAGATTTAGGGTCAACATTTGGTGTTTGAGCCTAGGTTCTTGTTGTTAGTCGGATGTCAAGAAAAATATCACCACCAGGATATTGGAAACCAACATTGACAGAGATAGAGGATTGGTGGGAAAAATAAATTCATATCTTTTGAAGGGAGAATCAAAAATAATAAAGGCATCATATAAAGAAATAGAATCATAAGTATTTAGGGAATACAGAGAAGAGTTTTGGTCTTAGTTTCCACATTTGTTGTGGCCTTGCATATTAGCTCTTACCAAAAGAATACAAGTGGTCACGGTTGCACTTGAGATAAAATTTTGAGTGGAATGCAACAAAGTTAACCATACTTAATCACCTTGATGAGCCTTGGACTAGGGCAATTTATTACTCGTACGAGACTACCCTAGATTCATACATAATCACTTGGGCCATACAGGGTTAGACCAGATTCAACTACAAAAAGAGTGAAGTTTTAAGTGGAGTAAGAAGCCATTTTCTCAAATTAGTTCTATTCTTAATTAAGGTTTTTATGGTACAAAAATGTTTAATAGGAATCACGGAAAAGTTCCTTTAGGGGATATGCACTAGAGGATGGTGTATGTGAAAGGGGGCAATCCAAGAGACATAAATTATCGGACTCAATGGGGTGTTGTTTGGGGTGGAAAAATAGGGACGACATGAGGAAAATAAAAAGACAGGAATTAGATATTTGGCAAAGAAAGGGTTAATAAAATTAAGGGAAGTTAGTAATTTAAAAAGAGTAACTAAAATGAGGAGGATGGAAGAGAGAGCAAGGATAGTCATAGAAAATAAAGAGTTAGAGAAGAAGTTAGAAAAAAATATAGCATGCGAAGAAAGAGTGAAAAATTGAATTAAAGGAAAGGAAAATTGAATAAAGGTTACGAAATTAGAGAACAAAGTAGAGAAGAAGGAAACTCCCACATCAAGTGGAGGCCAAGAATTAGCTCACCTGGAAACAAAGGAAAATATACAAATTCTAGCTATAATACCCATGTCGACAGAGACTAACATGGTTTGGTTACTCCATGGAACCCCTTGGTACAATACACCATAGAAAGTCTAGTTCAACAAGAGATAACAAGACAAGCTATTCTAATGAGAGACTTACAACATTTAGTAGGAGGATTAGAGAAATATTTTAAGAAAGTGCTAAAAGTGGAATGTTTGGAAGAAGAGGAAAGAGGAACCCCATTACTAATTAAGGAAAAGGGTAAAGAGGAGGAGAAGTTCTGGAATGAAAGAATTAATTGAATAATTTGGAGAAAAAGTAAAAATAGTAGATGAGGAAAATGAAGAAAAGGATAATATGGATAAACGAGAGAGAGAGAGAGAGTGAGATAATAGAGAGATGATAGAGGAAATAGATGAGGAAGGAAACAAGAAAAAGAGAAAGAAAAACAAAATAAGAAGAGCAAAGTGATGAGGGATTAGAATAAAGTCATAGATTAAGAAACATTAAAGATAAGAAGGTAGTTATGAAAAAGAATAGTTATGAAAATTCGCTAACTAAGGATGTGTCCACCAACCACCACATGAACCCAAAGGATATGACCCCCTATATTGTTCGCCATTCCAATTACCACTTGACACACCGATTAGAAATATAAAAAGGGAGAAAGTTTGCAAGAAATATATCACCAATTACGATAAGAGAGTCGAATACATAATAAATTGTATGATAATTTAGAGAGTTATTAGGATAGTTAATTTTGATATTGAATTAGCAAGAGACAAGGGAAGAAAGAATAATTTGACAAAGATTCGAATCAATCAAAATGGGTGAAACAAGTGAAGCAAACAGATAGTTAGTCACCTCAAATACATTCTCAACCAGTTAGAAACATGGCTCAAAAGGTTAAGTTACCAATGTTTGACTCAGACACAAGTGATGTTGTGTAACATTTATTTTTGTTGGAATCACAATGGAAGAATAGAAACATCACAAAAATGCAATAAAACTATATGAATTCTTCAAAGACTTTGAATGTCAATGCTTTACGATGATTCATGAAAACTAATGCTCAAGGAACTAAATATTGGGATGTTATTGAGAAGGATTTCGGGATAGACTTCCATTTACGAAAGGACCATCGAGAAGGGTTGAGTAAGATGAGATACCTCATTCAAGGAGAGAAGGAAATAATTAAGGAGTTTAGCTAGAGATTCAAAAGTATAACCAGGAAGTTAGAGGATCCTCTCACAGATAAATAGTGGATCGAGTGGTTTACTTTAGGAATCATCCCTTATATCGGGGGAACATTGTATGGACAACACTTTAGCACTCTTACATATACAATAGAGATGGTGATTATACCGGAGTCCCATCTATAGTGTAGAGAAGGAGAAACCTCACTAAAAATAGAACTGGAAAGAGTACAACTGGAGCTGGAAAAGTTAAAACTCCAACAAGAAATTCAGAGGAATGAAAACCTTAGGAACAGTTCACCTCCAAGAGATAACATAAGGCCCAAGATTTGGTGTGTAGTATGTTGTGTCAAAGGTCATAATAATTCTGATTGTCCTTACTAAGAAAAATAAAGGAGAGTTACAACCGTGAGACAACATTCATCACAAAAATCCTCTTCCAACACTTCAGAGAAAGGACATGGTGTGGCATTTATAGATTATGGGACCAACACACTCAGGATATTTTTCCTTTATTAGAGGTAGCACCACCTATGAATTAGTTGATGTATTGTATAGCTTGTGGTTCCTATAATCATTATCACCACATATTCCCCTTAGTAGAAGTGCTTGAATATCTAAAGGATTAAAATTCCAAAAGAGTAATGGAAGCAAGGTAGAATACAACACCTACCACTCTTGTCCATCACAACCAGCACCTACCTTAAATCTGCCACCTTCACAACCAACAATAACTAGACCTCGGTATCAAAATGATAAAGTTTGACAACCTTAATTTAGAGGTGATTATCAAGGGAATAACTATAATCCTAATTATTCAGGATACTATGATGGAGGATACCACAGAGGTTTCATAGGAGGTTACCGAGGAGGATATAGAGGAGTTTACTGAGAGGAGGATATCAAGGTATATATGACAATTATCAAGGAGGAAGAGGATACCAAGGATACAATGATGGAGGATACCGTGGAGGCTACAAAGACAATCAAGGAGGGGGTTATTAAGATAGAATACCGATGAACAGCTAAACGTGTAGTCAAGATGGGCATCTAGCTAGGAATTACATGTAACCTGATCCTTGCAGTTTCTATCATGAAAGAGGTCACGATTCGTTCAGTTTTCCCAAAGAAGCTCAATTCTATATGAATGGAGGTACAAAATCAGAGCCCTTGGGAAGAGACGCACAAAAGAGTGTCTAACACATCACAAGGATACCATGGGATTAGGACACAATAGCAAAACACAAGGAGAGAGTGTCTAACTCAAGGAACAAATTAGAAAATGAGGAAAAGAAGGAAGAAGCCAAATAAAGCTATATGAGAAGAAAATCCACCAAATCAAGAAAATGTATTGAAGAACCAAGATATAGGGCCATAATTACTACTATAGGTTCCGTAAGGAAGGATTTAACACCTGGGAAAAATAAACTAATCATACTACCCCAAGAAGAAATTTTATCTGGTGAAGAATGGGATTTTAAAGACATCAAGACAAGACCTTCACAATAAAGAGGTGGAAAAAAATAGAGAGGTAGTAAAGAAGGCACAAACCTAAGAGGAAATAGAAAAAAATTAAGGAAGAAGAGATCATTTCTCTAAAGGAGATAGCTAGACTAACAATCAAACATGGTCTTATAAAGAAGTTACAAAAATTCAGCAAGTATTGGAATAAAGAAAAAAACCTTTAATGTTCGAAGAATTGAAGCAAGACCTCATCAACGGAAAATAAATGTCTTCCGCACCCAAAGAACATGGTAGAAATCCACCATCTATTTAGATGTTGACATATTTGATACCATTATTACCAAATTTTTGCTTGATCTTGGTGTAGATGTCAATATGATGTCAAAAACTACATGGGAGAGACTAGGAAGGCCTCCCTTGGAACCCGCTAAATACTTCATTGGATTAGCAGATGGATCATCAAGAAAACCATTAGGAGCATTAAATAATGTTGAAGTAAATTTTATGGGAATTAAGAAATTAGTAAACTTCAAAGTTGTTGAGAATGTAGCTTTAAATCCATCTTACAATGTCATTCTAGCCTTAGAATGGTTTTTATATTGTAATGGAATGCTAAACTCAAAAGAGGAGGAAGTAACAATACAAGTGGATAGAATTTGTGTACATGTACCATTACATGCAGGGATGAGTTCTACATGGGCATAAGAAGTATGGCATGATACGGAAGAATAAGATTTTGATGACATCCGAGGAGTATATGCCTTGAGAAAAAATTCTAATATTAGAAAGGAATTTGAACTAAACTCAAAGGGAGAAATATCAGTTAAAACTAAGTCTACAACTAAAGATTCAGACAATGGTAGAGGTATGCATACATGCATTCCCAAAATCCAAAACAAGGAAAATACATTATGTAAGAAGAATACCGCCTCGAGTAATTACACTAGATGATGTCACAGATGATATTTTTGGCCTGCAAGAGATAGATTTGAGGAAGAAGATGGATATTATTCCACCAAAGAAGAAATATAAGAAATGCCAATAAAAAGGGTATATAGATTAATCTACGGGGCTTCCCACCAAACTTTACCTAAGTACTTAGGATTTGGAGACTTAGAGGGTTATATAGAAAAAATGGAGTGAATATTCCCAAATGAGAAATCAAGAATGGAAGCTCTAGATGACATTTTAACAATAAACGCCGCATGAGTTGGTGGGAAATGCATAAACCAAACATTTCTCACTGGAATTCAGTAACCATATTACTCAAGATAAGGTATTTATAAAATGAAGGTTACTACATGGAAATCCCTTAATATATTGGTGTAAGTGATCCTCAAAGACACATCTAGATCTGTGAAAGGCATTCGAAAATATGCATATAACATTATCCCTTGGTATGGACACAACTATTTATATGGACACTTGGACCCATACCATGGTCTTGGTACATGCACCAGAACTCAGAAGAGAAACAAGAAGTTGGGACCAGATCGTCAAGGAATTTTGTCATAGTTTTGATTTATGGGATGCAGATATGAACATCCTTCGGGTACTAAAAGATATTATGAATTTTCTATTCCTAATCTTAGAAGTGGCCATGGATAAATACTCACAAAAGACACCAAAGACCAAAGAACCACCAAGGAAAGAAAATTTAAACAAAACTTGAGAAATGGCACATTGCTTTGCAGTAGAAAAATAGGAGAGAGATGAAAGGCCGAGAATTTAAAATACCAAAAAATTGAAGGAGAAAGGGAAGTAGTGGAGACTAAGGCTGAAGAAGAAAAATATTATTATCAACCTCTAAAGTTAAGAACAGAAAATATTGGAATCAATGGAGAAGAGAAGTTTGCCAAAATAGGATATTATTGGTCGATGAGGAAGTTGCAAAAGTAGTAGATATCTTGAAAGAATTTCAAGACATATTTCCTAAGGACTTCAAGGAGCTACGTGGCATAAAGGAGGAAGTGGGGACAATGAAAATTCAAATTAAAGAAGGATTTAAACCACTAAAGAAAAGACCATATAGATTAAATCCAAATCTCAAGGTGAAAGTAAAATCAGAATTGGATAAAATGTTGGATGCAGGGATCATTAAACCAGTTGAAGATTCAGAATGGATTATCCCAATGGTGATCCAAAATAAAAATACAGGAGAGATTTGGATATGTGTGGATTACTGAGAGTTGAACAAAGCTTGTGTACATGATCCCTTTCCAACTCCTTTTATAGAATAAGTGTTAGAAAATGTGGCTAGAAGAGAGGTGTATTCATTTACTGATGGGTTCTCTAGATATCACCAAGTCAGAATTGCTCCTAAGGATCATCCTAAGACTACTTTTTCCACCGAATGGGGGTCATTCATGTATATTGTTATGCCCTTTGGGCTCAAAAATGCACCAACAATATTCAATAGGATTATGATAAATGATTTTTAAATAATTCATTCATGATTTCTTAGAAGTATACCTTGATGACTGGACGGTATATGGATTACTAAAAAATCATACTCAAGCATTAATACTGATGTTTCAAAAATGTAGAGCATTGCAGATATCATTGAATTTGAAAAATGTTTCTTCTTGACCCCATTTGACACCCTTCTAGGATATATAATTTTCATAGAAATATTATTGATTGATCCATTCAAGACTTCGTTGATTGTTAATGTGCCACCACATAAAACACAAAAGGATGTGATAACAATTATGGGCTACATTGGGTATCATTGGAAGTTCATCAGAAATTATGTAGAAATAAGTGCACCATTAGAAGAATTATTAAAGAAAAGGATTGAAAAATAAATACCATGGTCAAAAGAATGTGTTGATGCCTTTGAAATCTTGAAGGATAAAATTTTGCATGCACCTATCCTAATTTTTCCATATTGGAAGGTCCCTTTTCATGTTCATGTAGCATTGAGAATCACAATTGGAGTAAGATCTTGGCATAACCAAGAGATAAGATGGATCACCCAGTGGCTTTTGCAAGTAGAAAACTGGCCAAAGCTGAAAAGAACTATTCTACAATAGAGAGAGAAGCACTAAGCATGGTGTATGCTTTACAAAAATACCGCTAATATATGTTGGATGCTTCTTTTTGTTCTCGCATACAGATCATGAAGCATTGAATTATTTATTGAACAAACTAGTTTTGTAAGGGAGAATTCGCAAGTGGTTGATTTTATTTCAAGAATTTAATTTTACTGTGGCTGTTAAGCTAGGAAAATTAAACAATGGGCCAAATTACTTATCTATAATAGAAAATGGAGAGGATGAAGGACCAATAGATGATTATTTCCTTGATGTTCACCTATTTAGAGTTGACGAAATTCCAAAAGAATTAGATGAAATAGCCCAGTTACTTACCACAGGGGAATTTCCAGCAGAGTACACCAAGCAACAAAAAGAATTATGTTAAGTAGAGAATTCCCATTCACCTTGATTTAAGGTCAATTATACAAGAAAGTTCATGATGATGTTCTTAGAAGAGTATCCTTAGAACATGAGAGGAAGAACATTTTGGCAGAGGCTCATGAAGGAGTAGTAGGAGGCCATAATGGAGGAGATCAGACAACAAGAAAGGTATTAATAGTTGGGTTATGGTGGCCCACACTATTTAAATATGCCCACAAACATGCCAGATCTTGTGATATGTGTCAAAGGGTAGGAAAACCAAATTCCTATGATGAAATGCCTCTCAAACCAATGTTATCATTGGCTCCCTTTGAAAAATGGGCTATAGACTTTATTGGACCAATCAAGCCAGTCATGAAACATTCACAAGCTAGGTTTATCATCATAAGAACTAAATATTTGACAAGATGGGTGGAGGTGGTTCCCACTAAAGATTGTACTATAAAGACTACAACAAGGTTTCTATATGAGAACATCATTACATGTTTTGGTTTCCCTTTAAGCATTACCAATGATCAAGGAAAAACATTTTCAATGCTACTATCAAGGAGTTGTTGAGTCAGTTTATGATCAATCACAACATAAGTACACCCTACCATCCTCAGGAAAATGGAACAATTGAAGCATTTAACAAAGTTTTAGAGAAGGTCCTCACAAAGATATGTTCCTTACGATAGACAGACTGGGATTTAAAGATGCGGGCAAAGACTATGGGCATACCGCACCACTTACAATAGACTAACTAAGTACTCTCCCTTTCAATTGGTTTATGGACTAGAAGTCATGGTCCTTATAGAGTTTTTGCTTCCTAGCTTGAGGGTAGCAGTAACATTTATAATGAATGAAGATGCTTCACTTCATGAGAGGTTGATTGAGTTAGAAAATTTGGATGAGAAAAGATTCATAGCCGTGTATAACCAAACTCAAGAAAAAAAGAAGACAAAAAGTGTGGCATGACCACCACATAAAGAGAAAAGAATTTGATGTTGGGGATAAGGTGTTATTATATGATAGTAAGTGGAAACACCCTAGTAAACTCAAAGTAATATGGTTAGGACCATACATTGTCAAAGAGATCCTACCTTTAGGAGCCATAAAAATGTAAACTCTGAAAGCAAAAGGAACTACCAGGATATGTCAATGGAGCCAGACTAAAAATATACAATACTTGGGAAAGAAGAACAATCTATAAAAAAAATAAAAATAAAAATAAAATAAAGTAAAATAAAAATAAAATCGACCTATATCGAAAACGCGGCAATTTGGCGGATAGGACAAGGGGTGGGATGAAAACCTGCAAGGGCGTCCTTACTCTAATAAATATAGTAAATAAGAAAAACAAAGGGAAGGAAGATTCATGGAGGAATAATACCCACGCAATAAAGAGAAGGAAGAGTCATGGAGGAAGAATACCGCACAACAAGGAGAAGGAAAAGTCACGAGGGAGCACACCCATGCAATAAAGAAAAACAAAAAGAAAAGAAGAATTGTGGAGGGAGGAGACCCATAGAATGACACAAAGAAAAAGACGCTTGAGTATAAGGCAAGCCGCGAAATGAAGGAATGAGAAAAAACCATGTAAGAAAGAAAGGAGTAATCCGTAGGATGAAGGGATGAGAAAAACCATGGAAGGAAGAATAGAGTAAAGCCGTGAAATGAAGGAAGAAAAGAGAAAAGTCATGGAATGAAGGAGGAAAATAGAAAAACCACATAATGAAGGAATGGGATGGATAAGCCACGTGATGAAGAAACAAAAACCACATAATAAAGGAATAAACGTGGGACAAAACAAAAGCTGCAAAACACAAAAATACATGGAATGTAAAGTGAAAGTTGTGAACAAAACAAAAATTTATCCCACCAACATCTAATAAATGTTGTAGGTGCAAGGTGGGAGGCTATAAAAGGCATCGACTTAGAATAAACTAAGGCACACAAAGCTAAAAAAGAGATAGAGTGATTCACCAGTGGAAGTAAAAAGAAGAGAGCTAGGTAAATCTAGGGTGAACTAAAAAGGAAAACATGGACAATCCAATTGAGGTCACACAAGTTGAGCTCCCAAATCCAAAATTCTTGAAGAATTCCATGAAATAAAATAAGAATGATATAGAGGGCACATTTTCACATATTCCCTATGAATTCTCCCATACATAAGATTCTGAAAGGATATTCATTCTCATATTGTCGAATATGACCACACACTGCTCAAGGTAAAACAAAGTGTTACTCATATAAGAAGACCCCAATACAAATCAACTAGTATATAAGAAGACTACCAAAGTGATCAATGAATTGAAAATTGATGCATGGATTCGCATTCCATATTTCCCTAGGGAAGATCATGCAATTTGGGTTCTTCTGAGCTAGCTACACAACCAGATGTTGTATTTGGATCAATCATACCCTATTGATATAGAATTCATGGCTAGGGTTACAAGATTATGGGCACAAGGATGCTCAAAAATTACAAAGAAGAAGACGACATTGAAATATATGGTATGGATGATGGGAGTGATAAATTCAAAGTGCGGGATCGCATAGTAGACATTTTCAATCATGCACTCAGGTATGGTGTTAATGTCATATGCTTAAAAATTTATCACACTAATAGATAAGATGGCACCCATGGACTTAGCATATAATTTTCCCTAGACATGGTGAATTCACATTCAGAATATAACCTATCTAAATTATTGGCCTCTAAATTTCATGAAAACACGAGGAAAATAAAAGAAGGAAATCACACATTTTGTTATGGATCAATATTAATATGTTTAGCTATGTACTTCACAAAAATCCTACCCAACAAAGCTGGAATTGGTGAAATGGTAGTTAGATACACCGGTGGCTGAGAAAATTTGGGAACATATGAGTAATTTAGATTGAGTTAACTAAATAACATCGTTATTGGGGTGGGTAAATAGAATAAGGAAAATAATTGGAAATAGGGCACGGGTTTCAAAAAAAAAAATAGTGGCACTATACAAGAAAGAGGCCTACTTCATTATTGGTATTGATTATACCTTCATTTGGCCCAGAATTCCACACACATAACATACACTTCCATTACCATATGAGGTTTCTAATGAACTAGTGGCCACATCAGTTGAATTAATTATAAATCTACCGTGGATCCCAGAAACCAAAACTTTAGATTTTGATGATTTTATTGAAAAAACATGGGAAGAATAGAGGTAGAAGTACCCATCCCAATATGGAAAAATGGAATCAATAAAAGGAGGTACTAAAACATACAAAGGGTAAAAATTCCCTACTGCTTTAGCACCTACCACCAAATGCTAGAAAACATTGGTAGAAAAAGGGAAATTAAAGCAAGTCACGACTAATACAGAAGAAGAAGAGGAAAAATCTAAGGAGGTAGAAAAAAATTCAAAGTAAGAATAATAAGAGACCCCATCACCAATACATCTACAGGAGCAATTAGAACCTCAATTTTCAAAGGAAGCAGAGCCATGGATAGAAACAGGTTTGATAAAAACACCCTATGTGTATTATAAGAAATGTATATCTCCGGGAGGCATTTCCCAAGTAGCCCAAGAATATGAATCCAGTACATGAAAGGAACAAATGGCTATAGCAGAAGCCATAAACTACTACTTGGAAAAATTTAGCTTGGTAATAGGTGATATCATTCAATTACTTCCACCTAGATTAGTCAAGGAAATCCAAGAACAAATTGAAGTAGAAGAAACAAGTCGCTACCTGCAAGCCTTTCAAAAAGAAAGAACAACCTTGAAGATCAAGAAGAAAAAGACTAAGCAGATCAAAATCACATAAAATAGGTAGAATAACGTATTAGATTACTCATTAAAGTAAGAAAATAAAGGCAAGAGGAAGCTACAAATTCCACAACCCAAAAATCTGAAGATACACAGAAGTGGTGGAAGAAAACAAGAGGAAAGGCCTGAAGAAGAAAAACAGAGAAAGCCGTAGAGATAGTCGGCGATGAAGAAGATAAAAATACAAATACATAAAGAACAAGAGAATAAATAGAAAGAAATTGAGGAAATTACAAAAGTAGCTAAAGTTTAAAGAAATAAAAAAGAGTTGGAGAGTGCAAAGAAAAAGGAGACTCGAAAATAAAAAGAAGGAACAAGAGGAACAGTAGAAAAACAAAAGAAGATAAAGAAAAAGAAAGAAAAGAGCATGAAAAATAGGAGAAAGAAGAGATGGAGAGGAAGAAGAAAGAGGAAACAGAAAAAATGGTGAAAGAATAGAAGGAAATAAGGGAGAAAGAAGATAAGGAAAGGAAGGAAACAGAAGAGGAAAAAAAGAAGGAGAAAGAAAAGAGCAAAACAAGGAGACATAATAGAAAGAGAAAAAGGCACAGAAGAGAGAGAAAAAAATAAAAGGAAGTGAAGGAAAATAAAGAAGCGAGAAGAAAAGAAAGAAAAAGAGAGAAGGAAACATGAAAAGCAACAAAAGGAATAAGAATAAAATCAAAGAAAATATAAGGAATTGGAGGAGAAAGCACAAAAAGAAAAAGAAGAACAAGAACAAAAGAAGAACGCTGAAAAAAATAGGAGGAAAAAGAAAAGAAGGAACAAGACTAGAAGAACACACTACCATAAATATTAGCCTAGAAACATCCACAAGTATAATACTAGCACAAGAACCCAAATATTCTTTGGCAAAGATCAAACAAGCATTGAAATAACGAAAAAATTAGCAATCAATATAGTTGCAGCAAGGGGTGTTGGAACAAACTACAAAGGGCTATAAGGTAAATTTAGACAAACTCACCCCTTATAAAAAACAACTTGTAGCCAAGTGCTAGAACAAAGTTCCAAATAGGATTGGATGCAATGTTGTGTTGACATAGAAGAGGCAATGCAAAATATATTATCATCTATCCAAACAATAAAGACACATATCAGTACTTCATCCAATCTACAGATAGAAATACAAACAGAAAAGGTAGTAATGGAGATATTAAAAGAAGATATAGTTAATTTGGAGGCAGAAAAGAAGAAGATCCATGAAAGTGTTGTGGAAGAATATAAACAACAAATCCTTAAGCCACGGATTCTCGAGAATCAGAAAAGAAGAAAATAATTAAAAGTCATGGTAACTAAGTTAGAGATAGAGTTACAAAATGTTGCGGCCTATTACACTTATATAATTGGATGGCCTACTAAAACCAAGAAAGAAAAAGTATAGCTAGAAAATTTAGAACAACAGATGCATATAGAATCAACGACATATGATATCAATAAGGACAAGGATGACACCCAAAGAATAAAAATAGTTGAACTAACTAAAAAGTATCAAATGCAAAGAAAGGGCTTAGAATGAAAATATATTGTATATACAAGAACACATCACACCACTAGATAGATCCATCATTCAAAAGCAAAAAGAGCTCTCCACCACCCAAAATAAATGTAGTCAAGTGCAAGAAAAGTTAGCACCATCTTATATTATTTAGTTAATCTAGGAGAACACACAAATACAAGAGTGGACAAAGTAGATAGATGCCCATATAGAATTATGGTATACTTTTGAGAAGAACATTATGCCACAAATAACTAAGTACATCCCCTCTACTCCACCCTGAACAATAATAAGAGGCAGGGTGTCCTACATACCCAATCGGGTGAGTCGAGTGAAGGAACTCTTCCTTACGCCAGACGTCTAAGTTTCTAGGGGTTGACACTCTTACCCTCCATAGTTGGTGTCTCATAATCCCATTCGCATGAGATGATCGAGGGAACCTTTCCCTATGTTAGACGTCTAAGTTCTAGGGGTTGATGCCTACATAACATTTTTGGAGAAAAGTTTTGAGAAAAGGACATGGTTCTTCATCGTTGTTGTCTCGAGGATGAGACAAGGTTTAAGTCAAAGGATGATGTTGTTAGGGTTCTTCATCACATTTTGAGATAGCCGCGGAGTTAAGGAAATAACCGCCAAAACCAAGAGATAGCAGCGGAATACTTTGGAACAAGCCACGGGTAATAGGAGGAAATCTATAGGGTATTGACAAAGTCAGTATATTGGAAAAGTCATAGAATGCAGAATAAATCCATGATACACTAAAAGAATCAACAAGATATTGTAGGAAATTGTGGAAGCCAAAAAAGAGCCATGAAATGAATATAAATAATAATAGTATGAGAGAAGTTTGACAAATGCATGAATCAAAATAAGTGACTCTTGAATGATTTGTATTTTGTATATTTATTGTAATTAATCCTTTGTATAGAGGTGTGCCATGAGAGATGTATGTGAGCATCACCAAAGAGATATGAGAGAGTAAGAGAAAGAGTTGTATGATAATGAGACTAATGTAATGAATATTAAAATATGAATGAGAATTGATGGTTTGGAGAAAAATTTGTTATTTGTTTTGCATTATTTTTGTTCACAAGTTAGAATAGTTTACTTTTCCCGCGTACATCACTAGCAATAGGTTGAACTTCCTAATTTTTACATTGTTGTTGATATTTAGGGTCAACGCCTATCCATCCATCGTCCCAGTAAGCTTTATCCTCCTCATTTGGAACTTCCAAATTCACCAAATTTACAAAGAAGGAGGAGCCCCAATAACACCTTCATGCGTTTAGGCATGCATGTTATCTCATTTCCCATGATCAAGACCTCATGCTTCACACTTTTCATATGTCATTGGCTAGTCCCACATTAGATTGGTACAATGGAATCCCCTAACACTCATTGTTCTCATTTACCCAACTTGCACAGCTCTTCTTAGAACATTTCTTAATCAACATTATGTACAAGATCACCATTATAGACTTATACACCATTCAAAAATTCGACGATGATTCTATGTAGACTTTGTAACACATTGGTTCATAATCATAAATCAATTATCATTTATCCTTCCACATACAAAGCTTAGTGAATTATTTTCATGCTCTTGTGTAAAGCATATCTCATCCACCCTACAAATCCAATCATTTTAGACATTTGAAGAAGCCTTCACCATGGCTTGTAAACTTGAGACTCGCGCCCTTGAGAAAGGCCAACTTAAGCTTAAATCAAACAAGCCAAAATATGAGTTTACTAAACCATCTACACATAATGACAAATCCAAAAATGCATCCAATGTTGTAGTGGTTAAGTCTTCTTTCACATCCACCTCTAGTACATGGCCTCAACAAAGATCTCCTCAACTGCCACCTAACTACACTCCCCTTGGAGAGTCATATAGATCTGTATTTAATAATTTGATGGCATTCCATCTCATCATGTTTCCCCCCATTTGACTATTCGACGAATCAATACCTAAACCAGCTTGGTATTGTGTAGACCACTATTACAAATACTAACAAGTTCACGGACATGATATAGAAAAGTGTTGAACTTTCAAATATCTTGTCTAAAATCTCATCGACCAAGATAACCTTCAAGTTGATAACCCTAACGCACCTCCTAATTAACCAATTGATGTGTTCAAACAACAATTTCCTAATCATGCACCAACGAATAAAACCACCTCTCCTACATCTCAACCACCCAATGCTCACACCATCAACACTATCAACATTGTTGATCAAGATCTCACCTCACCTACTTCACCCACCATTACATCTTCCTCCTCCTTAGACATTTTCCCTATATCTATAATTCCACCAACACCCATTCCCATCTCTACAATGAGCATGTCCAAACCTATATCAACATCTACCATTGATTCTACACCTACATCTACTTCATCACTTGCCACATCTACTTCATCAGATTTGACTATACCCACTACCTCACCTACATCTATTCCACCCCCACCTATTATATCAGATCCATCCTTAGCATCTATCCCAATTCCCCTTTCTACACTTTTACCCGCACCAATCACATCAACTATTGTGACCACATCTACATCATCCTCTCCTCCTACATCTCTCTCATCCTTTGAAGATTTTTTGAAAGAACTCCAACTCACAATAACGTCACGTGATGACCCTATCTCATCCACAAAATCAGACATCCCCACATCAACCCAATCCACATCTTATTCAGACCTAATCAGACATAAGTTACTCCCCCACCAATATCAACCCCCACACCACAATCTTCAAACCCTCCAATTGAGATTGTTGTCATCCCCTTAAGATTACCTCTTCACAATCAAAATATAAGACCCTTGGTATGCTTCCTCAAATGTCTCTTTCACATCCTCTTAAAAATATAGACCTACCCCCACCTAAGATCAAGCAATCTAATGTCACATCATCTATCTTGGGACCACATACATCCCTCCTAGGGCTAGGATCTTCATCCAAAACACTATAACCAACAAATAAATCCAAATCCATACGATCCAACACTTCTCTAAAATTTGATATTTCTTTTGGAACATCAACCATCACTAAACCTGAATCCAAGATATTAAAACCTCATAATACTAAGACTCAACCGTCAACATCAAATTCATCTCTCACATAAACCTCTTCTTCTAAAACCAAACCCAAACCTAAGACTTCTATTACACCCTCACAAAGAAAAATCACCTCTCAATACTTTAGTTGAATCATATGCGGAGGTCCTTCAACACTTGCTTCAAATTTCTACCATCACATTCCCTCTTATCAAGGCCTTTGATATACATAGTAAAAATCCATCATGGTTTTATTCTAACCTCATTTTTTCTTATCACCACACCCTTAGACATGACACGGAACATTATAAAGCACTTAAAACCATTTTCCACAACATTATCAATGAGGATGATGTTCTTCTTGGAAAAAATAAATCTCTTCCTTCCACCTCCTCATCCATGACCATTTTAGAATCTAAATCATCAACCCCATTCACAAAATTACATAAGTCCTTCATCATGGAATTTTGTTTCCATCCCACCACCAAGTGAAGATTCTTCTAAGAATGGTCCCCCCTTATTCATAATTTTTTTGGATAACTATTCGCTTCTATCCCACATGACTCCAAACCAACAACCCAATCAAAATCAAATACCTTCATTTCCATCCCTCCTCACAAGGATCTTACCTCATCCACACTTCCATCAAAACCTAAGGTTTCCATATTAGCTACCCCTCAACCTATTGAATAAAGCATTATCAAATAACTTCATCAGGCCCTGGTTAAGATGTCACTTTATGAGCTTATCTAAATCTCTCTAGACCATAGGAAGGCTCTTCATGAAGCCTTGAAATACATCCCAACATCCAATGATGAGACTCAACCTTTTTCTTCTCTCGTTATAGCACTTGCAACTTCTGCTTCCATCTCCTTTGATGATGCTGAGGTCCCAAACATCCCACCTAAAGACCATGAACTTCCCCTTTTATCATGGTTAGAATCAATGAAAATTCCATTCAAAAATAAATGATTGACAATGGAGAAAGTATCAACATTATTCCATCACATACCTTTGATCAGCTCAATATCCCTAAATCCATTGTCACCTAGACACCCACAGTCCTTTGTGCATTTAATGATGTTATCGCTCCTACCTTAGGGACAGTTTTCCTTCCTATTTGTGTTGATGATAAACTCCTCCATGAATTCTTCTATATACTAGAAGGGGAGTTTTAATACAATGTCCTTCTTGGACAACCATGGATTCATGCCATGTGTTGTGTTCCTTCCACACTTCATCATTACATCAAATATGAACACGAGGGAAAGATATTGACTCTCCCCACTGATGCTCCTCCCTTCCAAGCATGTAACATGACTTATCAACCTAATGATGTCCTCATTCCCAAAAAAATTAATCTCAACCATCCACTAGTTCATTCATCTCTTCATCTCAGCTCATCAATGATTATTCCTTAGATAAGGTCATGGATAACCTTACACTAGGGTAATATCATCTTCTCATGCTCAACACCTTCCCCTGCACAATATCACCTTGGTAGACCTGAAAAGCTTCAATGTACAAACCTAATGTCAGGGATATCATTCCCTTTAGCCCACCTCATCTTCACACCATTCTCATCTATGGTGGTATCGATTCTCCTTCTCCTCACATCGATGATCATACTCATGCCGGACCATATACGGTGGTTTTGGTTTCCTATACAAGCCATCCTTCACCCACATGTATCTTCACATCATTGTGAATGTAAGCGATTTGGCATAGGACATTATGAACATGGTGTACATGACCTGGTTATCAATCAATGACACAAACCCCATGAAATTTTGGACTAGGTTATCAAGAGAAATCTTCTAATCCCATCCCACCATCTTTAATGCTCATGGACATTGATCCTTCATCTTATCCATCCCATGAGGTTATGGATATGTATGATATTGTATCCATCACTTCTATATTTTTTTAGTCTCCACTATCACCTTGGGACCGGTCACTTATCATTGTGAAAATTTGACTAGGTCCCTCCCTCTTTAACATCCATAAATGATAGAAGAATATTCTTCTACCATCAACGTTCTTCATTACACCGACAACAACGGTATCCTTTTCCATATGGGGGCAAAATATTTTTATCTTCATAATACCTTTTCATCTAAATCATCTACTCTTCTTAATGAATCCACCATTGAAATCAACATAAGGACTCCTCGAGAGCCTCTCATTCTCAAAGTGGGTCAATCCCTTGATCCACAGGAGCTCGAATCCTTCACCTGTTTTTTCTCTCTCGTCATAGTCAGCCTTCGCATGGTTATACTCCAACATTTCAAGTCTCGATCCTTCCATCATCATCCATAATATCATCACCTTCCCTAACGCTAAGTCGGTTAAGTAGAAGCTTCGTCGTATATATCCTCAAGTTGCCCTCCTTATCAAAGAGGAGTTGCAACGCCTTCTTTAGCCAACTTCATCATCGCCATGACTATCCTCAATGGGTCTCTAATATCATACCCATCACTAAGGTATCTACCAAGCTTCATATTGTTACAGACTTTTGAGATCTAAATCTTTCTTTCCCTAAAGATTACTTCCCCCTCCCTAACATCAATCAACTTATGGACCTTACCGCAGGTCATGAGATGTTTTCTCTTATGGATGGTTTCTCTAGTTATAATTATATTCTCATCACACCAAAATACCAACATAAGACCTCTTTCATCACCCTCGAGGGACCTTTTGCAATCGTGTCATGCCCTTTGGTCTGAAAAATGCCGAGCTACCTATCAATGGGCCATGACTTACATCTTTCATGACCTCATCCATAAGACAATAGAGGACTATGTCGATGATATTTTGGGTAAATCTAAACATCAACACGATCATATCATTGTCCTTGATGTCCTTTTCAAGCACCTTATTCATTTCTTTCTTTTTCTTAATCCATCAAAGTGTGTATTTGGAGTTCTAACTGGAAAGCTCCTTGGATTCATCATGTCCATCAGGGGTATTGAAGTTGACCCCACCAAAATCAAGGTTATCCCTGAGATACTTCCCTTCCAATCTTAAGAAACTTTGCAGTCTCGAAGGCCGACTCCAATTAGTTCTCCACTTCATATTGCAATTTTTTGATCATTTCAAACCCTTCCATCATCTTATTTGCAAATATGTAGAATTCAAATGGGATGATAACTAATAAAATCCTTTGATGATATTTAGCAAGATTTCCTATCTCCTCTAGGGCTTATGCTCCATGCGAGGGGGAGCCCTTTTATTTATATGTCTTTTCCATTGATCATGCTCTAGGGGTAATGTTAGCACATCGTGATGACCAAGGCCATGAGAAATCCATTTATTACATCAGTCTCACCCTTCACAAATGTGAAACCCGCTACACTGAAGCTGAAAAGTTGTTTTATGCCCCGTTATTCACCACTTCTAAACTTTGATAGTATATTCTCAATTACAAGACTTATGTTGTCACTATTTTTCATCTTCTCAAAATGATGCATTTTAAGCCATATCACAATGATCATATCACTCGATGGCTCATGCTCATGACCAAGTTTGACCTAGATTTCATCTCTCAAAATTATATTAAGGGCCAACCTATTGCAAACCAATTAGTTGAAGCCCCTCTTCCAAAGCACCCATCTACCTCGTGAGCGCTTTCTAGATGAATCCATCAACAATTTTCACCATGAATATTCTCCTCTTAGGATGACTCACTTTTTTTTACGGCTCTAAGTTTCACAAGGGGGAGGCACTGGTGTCATCATCATTCTTCCTTGGGATACTCCCATCCCCCTCACTCAAAAGCTTTATTTAGAGTGCATAAATAATATGGCGGAGTATGAAGCCCTTATCTTAGGTCTTGAAACTATTGTATTTTTGGGTGTTCAAATCCTTGACATCTATGGGGATTCCAAGCTCATCATCAAACAAGTTACAAGAGATTATCAATGTAAAAACAATGTTCTTTAGAAATATAGATATCATTATCCTCCTCCTCGAGGCCTTCGATTCTTATACTATCCAAGCCATTCCTCAATCGTCCATTCATTTTGCCGACACAATGGATTCTTCGCATCTCTCATCCCATGACAATAAGAGAATCCAATCTTTATGTTGTTTTTCATCGTCATGATCAACCATCTCATGGTTTACCTCACATTAATCTTATTGAACCCAACACGTCAAATATTTTTAACTCTCAAATCTTCTATTATCTATCGAAATCCATCATTCCCTCTAATCTATCTAAGAATGGTAGGAGGAAATTTGTTCAATGTTCTAACCACTATGTAATTCTTAGCGGAATTCTCTAGAAGCATGGATTTGACGGTGTTCTCCTTCGATGCCTTAAATCCCATGAATATTCTTGCACTATCCAAGAAGTCCACGACATAATTTTTGGTGGGAACTTTATTGGTTTATCTATCGCTAAGCGAGTCCTTTGTCTTGGTTACTATTTGTCTTCTCTTAATCATGATTTTTTTGAATATGTTGAGAAATGTTTCAAATGTCGTAGTATTCCAATATTATTTGTATTCATATCCAGCCTTACAGTTTTCTGAAGACCTTTGGCCCTTCTCACAATAAGGACTTGATCTCATCAGTACCATCAATCCTTGTTCTTCACATTATCATAATTCTATCATCACTGCTACCAAGTATTTCACCAAGTAGGTGGAAGTGATTCCACTCACCTCAACCAAAGCTAATCTAATTATTAACTCCATCTATCACCTTATTATTTTCTTCTTCAACGTCCCTCACAAAATCATTACAGACAATAGAAATTCCTTCAAAAACAAAGATCTCAAGAAGCTTTGCGACTCATTTAATATCAAGCTTAGCTTCTCCTCTCCTTACTATCCTCAAGCTAATGGTTAAGCCGAAGCAACTAAAAAAACTCATCGTAACATTCTCACCAAGACTATTAATAAGTCCGGCCCTAATTCGCACCTTCATATTCCTTTTTCTCTTTTCAATTATCGTAGTAGAATCCACACTTCCATGGGAACTATTCCCTTCCTCTTGTCTATGGCTTTGAATTCATTCTTTCCATCAAATTTCAAATTTCATCCTTGCACATGTCTCTTCGCGACTTCATTTCTGATGAAGATTATCACCAGGAGCATCTAACACAACTCAAATTATTAGATGAATGTCTCCTTCTCACTCTTGAGCATCATCATGTTTATCAAGAGAGTATCAAGAATTCTTACAATAAGCACCTCAAATAATGTGACTTTAATATAGGTGACATCCTCTTTAAATAAATCTATAACGTAAATACTCTAGAAAAGAGCCAACGTGGAAAGTTTTCCCCAATTGGATGGACCTTACATTATCACTCATAAGTACAGGCCGGGAGTTTATTGTTTAGACTTCCTTGATGGTAAAAAAAATGTGGAACCACTTAACACATTGCACTTGTGACCATTCTATTGTTAGCATAATTTTTAGTTAGCACTTAGTCATATCCTTAGATCATTCCTCCATAATTTAGCATCTCCCATCTATCTTTGTAATGATTTGGAATTATGTGGTCTACCATTAATTTCCTAGACATGACCTTAAATATGGGCAGCACGGATCTTTCCATAGCACTTTCCTTATGGATAGGTTCTCCCTTCTTGGAGAGTAATCCACAATCATTACATCCATCACCCTCTTGTTTACCTATTGGAACCACGCTCGTGTCCAAGGGTGTCACTTATACATTAATTTTCCCCTCCTTTGTGGTCTACCTATCTATTCCCAGCTCTTCCCCATGTAAAAGTCAAAATTTCATGGATGTACATATGAAAAAGTCAAAGTTATAAAAATGACTTCTCCTCGAAGGACAATTATTCATGTAAAAATGAATCAATACAATCAAATAAATAGACCAATCCCTCGAAGGACAACTATCATGTATATTATTCCTTCCATAAAAATCATAAATGTATAAAGTAGACCATACCCTTGAAGGATGGATACTATCTTATATCATGGTAGTGAAGGCTTCCCACATTGAACAGCCTTTTATCCTATCATCATCCTAAGAAATCTTCCCACATTGATCAACTTTTTCATAGCAAACTTCCCACATTGATTAGTTTTCTCTCTCCCCTACCCATAGCTAGGGCATAGACCTAGGTAAATACACCTATGGAGAACCCTCTTCCTACATAAAATTTCAATCTAAAACTCCTTTGTCATGTTAACATTAGGTTTATGAGCTCATTTCATCCATACTTCTCTTGTGATTTTTAGTATAACTAACTATCATTGGTTATGTGTTAACACCTTTTTTGGCCGCATGTGCATTTCATCACTTGTATCACCTTATCATTTACCTCAATGCAGTTGGAGGCATCATTTCCTCACGTGTTCCTTGATATGACGTAACATTGTTTATACCCATAGGTCATCAATCATCAAGTCATGTTCTATTCTAGTTTTCCACATCTATCTTTTATTCCCTCTTTGCTTTATTACCGTAATATCTATTAATCTAAATCATCAATGTGTTCTTTACCAAAAATTTCACATCTAATCACATGTTCTTATCATCCTTATCTATAGTCCATCACATCTATTTCCAAATAAAATTTTCTTAACATTATATATATTCACCATCATCATCAAATATAAAGCAAACATATGATCATCATCACACATCCACATCAACATAATCATCAATATAAATCAAAACATCAAAATCATGCAATTGACACATGCTAGAACATGAAAAAATCATATATATCATATATATCAAAATAAAGTGTCTCAATACATCATTAGCCTCTAAGGGCCCTCTCTCAAAGCTGATATATCATCAAAATTTGTAAATTTAATGTCAGAAAGTCTCAAATCTTGGCCCACTCGGGAAGGTCCCTTTTTCTATCTTTGAGCCTTCTCTCCTCCACCCCAAACCTCCTCTTAGTGTGATTGAGCCATGTTCGTTGCACTCCCGGATGTCTATGCTTTATTCATTCCTCTCTCGCTTATAGATACTCCCAATATCTCAATATCTATGGTAACTTATGTACCACTATCTTCTCATAATATTTATCATCTGTAGCTAGTGTTCTATATCAATTCATGGATATGGTGTTGGGAGGTGTCATATGTCTTGCTCCATGTGATGTCTTTGATGTAAAACTCATTGAATCTAAGGCTATAATAGAGGCAATCTCTTCGAATTGGGCTCTATATACCTCCTTTGCCTCTTGTACAAATCCCTATCCTAGATAGCTTTGTTCCTCTCCTAGGTCACCGCATATCTCTCCTAAAGATATTGGATCAAGATCTTATCTCCCAGTTGTCTCTCTTTAAGTGAGATACATCTCACTCTATCATGCATAGTTACGCCATCTCTGTATACTCTCCTTGATCATCATATCCACCACCTCCGAGATCCATCTCTACCTTTACCTCCATCTCATCCTCCTCATCATCTCTTATCTCTCTCCACCCATCCAATCCACCCAAGTAGTGGATATCCAATCCGCAAACCCAAATCCGACTCCCACATCATCCCATGGCTCTTGTGCCTACTCTATCTCGGTTTTCCATGTCCAAACTAGGAAAATATTTATCTATCTCCTCGCACCTATAGATAATGGGCTCCCTGGGTACTATCAAGATGACACCAAACTATCATCAAAATCTATGGAATTGCACAACCTTTATCATCTTTGGTCTGTGGCCCTATACCCACCTAGTCCTCCTCATACCAACCAACTCTACATCTACTCCTCTCTCCCCATGAGCACGATCAACTTGTCATCTTATAAATATAACTACAAGCTCTATGTGATCACATGTGACCCATGGTAGCCCTAGTGACTGACGATAGCTCCTATATGCTCATTAGACCAAGAGAGAAGGAGAAACCCTACATCCATCCTTATCCTCCTCCCCAATCTATACATCGTTATATCATGATACACCTACACTAGCATAGTGATGTCCCAAATGAAAATATAGTTTGGTGATCCATAATATTTTCCAAAACCCCAACTAGTGTCCATGGAAATTTGGCTCCTCTCAATCAAGTAACGCATAACATGATATTTCCATCATCACTAGGCATATCGCTTAGCTCCGTGGTACCCCCACATTCTCATATCTCATATCATAAGAAAAATAACCTGAAGTAAATGTAATGTGTGGTGCATCAGCTCCAAAAAGTCATGTAAGGACCACCATTCTACTCTAAATTGTAATGAGAACTATCTCTTCCCCTCGTATCGCAATCTAAGAATGTGATATACATCCTCTAAGGTGATCATCATCTCACCCATCCTAAACCAAAATGTGTATGTGTGCACAACCCATCTTTCCACCAATGAGATCATTAAACCCACATCTTATCGATCCTATACTATATCTAAATCTACCCAATCCCACTACCGTTAAGTGATCCCACTCAGATCTACTATAACCCCCCGATCTAATCATACAAGGGTGGGACTCTATCTCTCAAGTACAAGGTCTCTCGGGATGTGGTCATAATTAATCCAAGTATATATTAGATCCCTCATCATTTTTTTTACCCAATATTTCATCAAACTATCAAATTTATCCATCCTATCCCCTGCTCGACGCCGACCCACGCCGAGTCAACATGCCTAGGTCAAGGTTGACACCTTTTAGGGCTAATTCCATGATGACTATATCCATTTGTCATCGAACACCCCCAACACCAATTTAAAAATACAAAAACAAAAAAAAGCAAAAACAAAAAACAAATTAAAAAAATAGAGTCAAGGATTCATTACTCACCATCTTACATAACCTCTAGCACTTCCTCGTCTACTACTCTAAAGATCCATCTTTCTCCAAGTCTCAATCTTCTTTTATAGCTTCAAGCTCTCAATCGTCACTTTAGGGCATGAAAATGAGCTCAATCAGCTAATTTTTGGACTTATATAGCCATCGACCACGTCATCGCCAACTCCTTTAGGTCGCCGCAATTGGACTTAGTCGTTGTTGACTTGCCTTGGGCATCGTCGAACTGCACTACCCTCCCTCATTTTTCATTTTTTTTCCTCCACGTCACTACATCCTCTTCCCTTCTATATTATTTTTTTGTGTAACCCATAGTAAAAATTCCCCGTTGTTTTTGGCCTTTTATCATCACCGCTTTCCTCTTTTTTTCCTTTTCGCCATTATCGTGTCTTTCTTGGGGTGTCATATCATCATTCATGTATTATCCCAAGTCCACCCTTTCGCCATATTTTTGTCCCCTCTAGGGGCATTATATCTCATCATATTTTATTTTTGCCTCTTCAGCCATTTTTGTGTCCTTTTTGGGCCACCATTATTTTCATCCTCGTCCTTTGTGGATCCATACCTTTCCTCAATTCCTCGTGTATTAAGTATTTCACATTATTCTCACATTTAGTTGTGCATAATTTCGATGTGCTCCTATAACCCATTAGTCCTCATGGATTTCATTTATTTGAGTAGTTTTCTATGGATTCCCTCCATTTTGCGGTGATTTTTTCCAACTCGCGAGCCCATAGGAGATTTTCATTGTCTCCCTTAAGAATGTGCCCACTGTCTCTTATCAAGTGAATCCTAAAATCACCACCATGATGTTTTACTTGACTCCTTCTTGCTTGTGACATCCCGCCTCGCCATCCTTTTTCCCATTCTTCTTTCCCCACCCTACCTTATTCATCTACCTTAATCAACCTCATGCTTAATTCCTCTTTGTTTCATTGATCCCTCATTTGAGAGGGAGCACATCATCAACCCTTCATCCTATCTTTTATTATCTCATCGCTTTTTTCTCGCACTTGCTTACACAAACCACTTGACAAAAAGGGGAAAATGTAGACACCAAAATTTGGTATCACTACCCTTGTTCCCCTCATTTGTTTCTTTTCACCATGCTCACCTATCGAGACCCCTCATTTTAATTCATATTTTTTATTTTCCCATCTTTTTAGTCCTTTATCCCATCCATCCTAAATTATTGTTAATGTTCATTATTTATACTCTAATCCTCATCTCATTATCTAATTGACCTAATCAACCTCAATTATCCTCTCTAGGTTTTTTATCATCCCTAAACTACCTATTTGCTCATCCATAGGCTTCCCTTAGCCTTTATTTACTCCATTTCATCCCTCACCTACCCATTTCACTTCCCTATGTAACCCTAACCCGCCTAAGCCTTCTAAAACCCTAATCCTACTTCTAATGGGCTTGATGCCTCGAGCTAGGCATCCTCCCACCGCCAAAATGGATGGTTTCTTGAAGTTATCGGTGACCCACACAAGTCACCATCGAACCTATAATCCATCCTCACCCCTCTTTCCAAATGGATGCAAAATAAAAAAATTCATGTGACTTGTGATCGTATCTTCGTGTTTGAGCCTCTCTACACTGTTTGCTTACCTTATTTGTTGATACTTTGGGAGATCATCTTTGTGTTATATTAGTTTATTGTATTTTTTCATTATCATTATACTATTATCAGCTATTAACGTTTTACAGGTCTAGCTGCCATTAGAGATCCCAGATCCAAGCCTTTCCATTTCATCCATCTGTGTGTAGGTTAGAAATCCATCCCATCCATTTTTTATCACATTTGAGTTGGCCCAAGTCATTTTTGCTCCATCCAGTCACCTTCGACCTTGCCCCTATTTTTTTCACCTATTCTCGCCACCCAAATCCATAACAGCCATTATTCTATTTTTGTCTCCATACGGCCCCTAGATCCATCAATTTGTCACTCTATCAATCCAAATCCACTATGTAAGTCTCTGGTCACCACCAACTCGTCAAGTCATCATCAATTCAAGCCATATTCTCATCTTATTCCCTTATATCCTCATTTTATTTGCATCCTTTATGTTTCCCCTTGTCTCATATCTTCTCTACAAGTCATCACTAGCCACTATAGGTCTTCATCGTTTTCAGATCTACCCACTAATCTTATCGATCTACATTTTGGTTATTGTCTTGATTCATCTTCCCTAGTCATCATTCGACTAGACCTTTACACCTAGTTCGCTATCGACCCAACCATGTATATTTTATTTTTTGTTATTTTAGATCAAGTTTACACTTTCCTTCCATTTCAAGTAATTTCGGGCTTCGTCTGGTTCAAAATATGCATGTTATTTAGTCCTTTATGAGTTATCTTATCCTCTTTTATCGATACAAGGGTTGACATCCGCATAAGGAAGTTTACACTTCGAACCGACTTCATTAGGAAACACCCTCATCTACCATCTAATTCATGCTCCCTCTAGTTGTCTTTGCTATACGTATCCATCAAGCTTGCATTAAGGAGTCTACTTTACGTCAGTTCATTGTCACCATATTATCCCAATGTAACTTAAACCCTTAAATGATTTTATTTGCTTAATTTTATTTAGTACCTAGTTCACTAATGTGAACAAGAAAGAGAAAATTTCATCCAAAACGCATATTTCACTTTTTTAGGTTTTGAATAAGTGAAATCAAAGTACAAGGAACACTACAACTAGATGCAACATTGTTTTAGAAAATTTTCAACACATGTGGTAAAAGCAAGTGTGATTGGCTTGTGATCTTTGTGTGATTTATGGTGAATCACAACTATGATTATCCTATGACTCGAGATGTATAATTATTATTTTCATTTATTGTTTTGTTATTCTAATCAATATAATGTTTTTTATCTCCTTAAAAGGGTTAGGATCTCGACCTAGAAAGTTCCCTAACCACCGAAAATAACTAACATTTTTCAAGTGTGCAATTTTAGATTCAATTATGAAGAGTTTTTAACCATTTTATTCAATGAAAGAAATCACAATTGTCCTCTCTTCATAATGGAAGCATAAGCCCATTTTGTTTTAGTAGCATTGATTTGGAGTTTTCATATTAACTAATCCATCTTACAGTGATCTAAATCTAGGCATAAATTTTGGTGACCAAGGTGGGACCCTTTTGGTCAGGTAACTTCTTTTCATTTTTCTAAATATAACAATGTTTTCTTTAGGGTTTTTGTACTCTTTGTATTTTTTTACTATTTTTTAACATTTCTATTGTAAATATAACATCAGTTCTTGTAGATCGCTAAAAATCTTGAAAATAAAAATAAAAATAAAAATAGGTTGTAGGACAATCACAACTATGATTACGTTATGATTTCTAACACAAACAAATCTTAAAATCTTGTTGTATGGTAGTCGCAACTACGATTTTGTTATAAATTTGTTTCTGCAAATACTTAAAAACACGTTTGTTTTTCTTAAAGGAATGAAATAGGAATAAACTACACATTTTACTATAGGTTTGGATAAGGGTAAATAGCCATCCACATAATTGTTGGAAGCATTTGGGCATAATCCCTAAAACTTATTGTGAGGAATACCACGGGATCCCCAAAGTAGTGGGAACATTGACGTAATTAGCCAACGAAACAGTATCCCTACCTACTTGACTAGTACACCTATGAAGTTAGAACGAGGTTATCCTTCATAACACCCCACTTTGATTGATGAAGGAGAGTAAAATCTATCTTGGTTAATCAAGGGGGTAAAGTAAAGCCGGTGACTAGAAATTTTCTAATGTACCGCACTCATTTAGATAGTATTTGGTATTTAGGAGAGAACATTTTTATAGGAATCCAATCAGCCTAATCCCCTTAATTCAAATTTTAGATAAATGAAAAACATGGTTTTTGAGTCACACATGTGAGTGTTTTAATTCTTTAAAGACCCCTTTTCACACTAAGCATATCTAATTTTTTCATCCACTATGATTTCTAATTTTTCCCGGCCGCAATCGCAAATGTGGATGTGTTAGGATTTTTCCCAATCCATATTGTTCCTAGAGGTAATTACAAATACGACTTGCATGCTCCCTTACAATTCATTCATTATGAATTCTCTTCTTATTCCCGATTTATCCCAAACTCACCATAATTGTGGATCGATTCGTGATTTTCTAGTCTTACCATATTTTCGACTTGTTCCACTTATGTTTCAAAGCCCCGGTCATTGTCATTCCTCATGAATTATAGTCATTTTCGTGTTCATTCTCATCCTAATTGGCTTCATCGACTCCTACTTGACCGCATTATTAATCTTGAGTCGTAACACTTAGGGGACTTCCTCACATACTAACTTATCAAACCATTTAAAATGATCCTATTTACCCCATGGTACCACATCATTCCTATCCATCACACTTTAAATTTCCCATATTTGAAAATTTTGGCAGATCAAGGACACTCAATAGTAATTACATCTCTTCTACTACACATACCACCTAATTCAATATGATGATGCTCTCCTTATACATATTTTCCCACTTTCACTTATTGGTCATGTAATTGGTTAGTACTCAAGCCTCCCACAACATAGCATTTATACATTTACACAACTTGCAAACACATTCATATACCACTTCTCTATTTATTTTACACCCAAAGTAACCTCATTTACCTTCGCCTATCTTTTCCTCCCACAACCTAAGCTCATTGACCTCTTTTACAAATGTGCATCTGTCACATCTCTCACCACTTATAAATTCATCAAATACGCACATTTGACAAGGTCGTGCACATTACACAATACCTCGAGGATGTCCATCTTGGTCATCCTCCCTCCTTGCCACATCTTTTCATTCCTCCAACACCCACCATACCATTACACTTTCATTTTTACAATGTCATCCAATCAAATACTCTTCATACTTCATCACCTTCTACACACATATATTCGCATTCATCGCATTATCCTAGAGATCACACTTTAACCAACCCCCTCACAAATTCACCCCTTTGACTAAACCACTTTCTTCTATTCTCCACAAGTTGTTATACGTCAATATAATCACTCTCCTCCTAAACCACCACCACCATTGTGGTGTTTCTCCCATGAAATGCCTTCTTTCCATCATACTAACAAATCATTCCACTAATTCATGTCCCCAACTCCACAATATCATTCAAGACCTTTTCAAAAAGTGAGACATTATAATTAAACCTCAATATCCTTCACCTTCATCTACTAATTTCAATCCAATTACTTCACACACTACTATACCCACTTCTTCTCCATGTGTTTTTCTAAGAAGGAAAAATTATCTTGGGTATTGGCATATTGTTTTACATTTGTTGTTGTCAACTTGAATGTCTTGACAGTTCCATGGACATTGTTTGATGTGTTTAGTTTGCATGATTCTTGACCTTCGTCCATTGAACTTGATTTCAGTTCTTTTATTTTTTTGATGATAATGTATTGATGAAAAAGAATGGCGACTCTTGTTTGCTTAAATTGCATTATATACTTCCTTTTCCTTACGAATCTAAGTCGGGACTTTGTAGACTTACACCCTTTGGATAATCCTCTTCTTTTCTCTGATGTGTCTATTGGGAAATGGTTATTTGTTGTCTTGCAGATTTAGGTGTTATCTTTATTATCCCCATTGAATGATGAAAGGTAATGGTTGTTATGGTTCATCGTTTCTTTCCTTCTTCAGGACTATTGTCTTTCAATTTGATCCCTGATTAGTTCTCTGTTTAGGATTTTGGTTTGGGGCAGTAGAGACTGAGCTTGTCTGTATATGTTCTTTGTTATCTCATGCTCTCTTTCTAATCGTGCTTAGAACTATGAGTAAGTAATCCCTCCATTTCTTGTTTAATTTTCTTTCTTTTTCAAACTTAGAAAAGGTGTTTTCCTATTTGGTTTGCTTCATTATCCAATCTCTCTGACTGTATTGTAGAATTAAGGTCGTTGTGATAGGGCAAAGATAATTGAAGCAGAGGTTAATTGGATGGATGATTGAGTCAAGCTGATTGTTAAACCCTTCCATTCCACTCTTTTTGACTTAACGTTGGTAATTTTTTGATCTCTTTGGGGATTGTGTGTGTAGTCCCAATTGTATGTTAATTTAATCTTACCCTTGATGAGATTTTTTTATTTGTTGGACTTCAACTTAAATATGGTTCTAATGCTGAATTTGAGTATTAGGATACTTAAGTCAGTAACACATTTAAGTTACGTTATTTGGTTCATCCTAAACTTATTCTTTGTTTTTCTTATTTGATTATTGGCATCTCAAATTTTAGGATGAATTTAGGTGAATGATATGTTGAGATGGAAGTACTATTGTTTTATCTACTGTTGAACTATGCCTAAAAGATAGTTAGGATAGTTATCTTCTTATGTTAAATAGGTTTAACTAAGAAGGAAACATGTAAAGTAATGTATGAAAAATAATATTTGGATTGTGATGAAAGGTTACTTATCTGAATTACTATTTTAATTATTTTTATGAAAGAAAATAGTATGGAAGGTTGAAGTTGTTTATATCATGACCTATTCTTACTTTTGTTATGGTTTATCACATTTTTCTCTCTTTTATTTAAGTATGGTAACTCCTTTTGGCTATGTCTTTCTGAATTTCTCAGGATTGTTTCATAACAATAGAGTTCTCTTTATGAAACAGTTAGCTAAAAGCACATCATTTTAATGTTTAGTGTTTATCATTCTCGATTAAATTAACTAACCCGTGTTATTAATTTTGCAGATGGAATTCATACATTTCTAGCTAAGTTATTTCCTAGAAGTCTTCAAGATTATTCCATGTGGTGGTTTTATAATCTACCTAATCATTCGGTAACTTCTTTTACACATCTAGCCGACGCTTTTCTTTGTCACTTTTCCATCAATATCGGAACAAATATCTCTTATGCACAACTTTCTCGAATCAAATAAATATCTAATAAGCATATAGTTAACTATGTTTTTCATTACAAGAACAATCTAGCTCAGATGACCAATGTCCTCACCGAATTTTAAGATCTTGTTGTTCAAAGCCTCTTACCACCACTTCAAGAGAGTGTTATCTTTGAGACCTCTCCTTCATTTGATCAATTATGCCATATGCTCAAATTGCACAAATTCAAACTCCTATCTATGGGAAAATTAAAATATCATGATTCTCCTTCATCCTCTTCTAATAGGTTTTAAGATAAATCTACGTTCAAGCCATCTCCTAAGCCCACCAAAGAAAAGGAAACTGTTAATGTTTTCTCTCCACCTAAAAAGATTCAATGGAAACCTCCAAAGCATAATTTTACCAAATTACCCTATGCACCCCGGTTTCTATTACCTCAACTTATCGAAAGTAATCTCATCACTCTACCACCACCACTCAATCTCGGTCATGCCCATGTGGCCACAATTATGATGAAAATACAAGATGTGATTATCACCAATGTGTTGGGCATTCTATTGATCGTTGTTTCAAATTATATCATATCATGCAAGATCTCATTGACAATAATGCATTTGAGCTCCATGAGCCATCCACTTCTAATCCATCAATGATAATAAAATTATCAAAATATTTAATGACCCTTTTCCAAAGCATGACAAACAAGCTTCTAATTCTTCTACTAATCATACATATCAAGTTTTTCATCCTCCTTCATCAGGGCCCCTTAACTTCCTTGTCATTTCTACGAATGCATCTCCACCAATCATTACATTCTTAGATCCTCATTATCATGCTACATTCACTTCTGACTCATTACACATCAATGTTTCTATTGGTTCCTATATTATCAATAACACTCTTATCTATCCATCATCTCATATGAATGTATTCTTCATTGCACTCCTCGTAGATATTAATTATCCATGTTATCTAATGCACATTTTCATTCCCTAAGTCTTTTGGTTATGTTAGGTTTCCCATCATAGTTGGGCCTCTTACCATAATTGTGTCATTCATTGTGCAATCTTAAATCAAATGTTGTGACATGCTCTTAGGTATCTCTTGGCTCCACACCACCCAAGTCATGCCTTCCATGAATCATTTATGCCTCAAGTTCATTCATAATAAGAAATTTTTCACTCTCAATGGTGTTTCACCATGAACACCATTTCTTCAACCTACTCTTGATGAAATTTATATGCCCATCATAACATCTAGGCATTATATGCCTATCAAGTCTAAAGCACACTCTACACCTAGTTCTCTTATTCGTACATGACCTATTGCGTGACCTTGTCATCCTCATCAGTCTACTATTCCACCTCGCTGGCATAATTCCAATACTCAGGAATCCCCTTCACATAGGTTTTCACCACCTCCTTCACCACAGAGTTTTTCTTCACTTACGCATAATTACTCTCCCACACCACCGGTATTAGATGATTATCACATGTCTTTATCTCCTCATATTTTAGATGGAGGGCCCTTTCCCTTCACTATTGTCAGATAGTTTTCTCTCACTTACACACTTGGGGGCATCACGCTTTCTCCCCCCTTCTAGCACTATCATATGTCTCTAGTCTCTACTACTACACTATATTCTCTCGTGTTTCATAAATAAATTTCCTAAGTACATACACACCCTTTGATACGCACATTGTATAAGCATTACCTTATGACACACTCTAGTTCCATAATTCATACTCGAGTGTTGAGGATCTAATTCTGAAATGAACCTCACATTCACTACACATTTCACACTCAGACTTCATGATACATCTTGCTAGCATTTATTCTTACACATCACATTACCCAATGACACACTCTTGTTATATGGTTCATTCCTGATTGTTGATGGTTCTTATAAATAAACCTCATCTCATTCACATCCGATGGGGGGCACGCTACTCATATCATCTTCACACTTTACATACCATTCCATCACACTCATACATTACATTTGCATATCTTGGTTGCATCTAATCTTGCTAAGCTTATTCTATTTACATGTTTCACTTTGTTTTCCATTTTAGAAGGATTCTTATAATGTAATTATCTATTTATATATACACATACGCGTTCACTTGGTATTTTGTAGTGAATGCAAATCTCTTATCGGTTCTTACACGTTGTAATGATGCTTAGCACTATACATTTTACAAGTCCTATTAAGACTCTTGGGGCATCTACCTTTACTACTCTCACACATTATAGGTGTTATTATTTCATTATTTACTACTTATTCTTTATAGCACACTACTTCTCATTGATACATACAGGCCTTGACATACTATTTATCTTTCTAGCATGCTAACAGGTGCTTCATGTGTAGCATTTACCTTACAAGATTATATTCAACCATGGCTATATGTCACTAATTCCTTTCCATTTCTTTCTATTATATGTTATTGTTTGTGAGTTATGTCTTGTGTCTTGTGTGATCATTTTATGATTTTGGCCACTTCAGCCCCGATTATCTTTTGAATTTGTGAGTGATGTCCCATTTTTGAAACCCACTTTTTATGGTTTAATTTATTTACACACTTATTTGTTACATTGTATTCTATTGCATGTTTGCTACTTTTTCTACTAGCACATATTGTTATCCACTTTTTTGCATGTTCATTGGTTTCTATCACGCACATACCCTACCCCCTATATGTATACACTACGGATTAGCATCAGGTCCTCTCCTTTGCGTACAGCATCCTCCTACCATCATTGCATGCACCCTAAATGATGTGGGAATACATTGGTCGAAAAATCACACCTACAACACTCATAGTTATAAAGAAAGCAAAGAACAAAACAAAAATAATGCACATGAACACAATCACATAATGACATAGAATCTAACTTGGGTCCAAAAATAGTGTAGACACTAGTGCCCAAACTTAAAAAGTAATGCTTAGGCACTTGTGTTCTCCTCAGGTGCTAATTTCCTAGGGCACAAATAGTTATCATCTCATATCAACACAGTTTACATAATTCTTCAAAACAGTTCTAAAGTTACAAGCATGCACCTTTAGTTATAGAATGGATTATATCTCCTTCAATTAGTATAATAGGAAATATACATAACTAATTCAAAAAAATAAAAACAAAAGGAATAACAGACATGATATGGATGTATCATCTACAAGTGGTGCTTATTATGTAGAGTCATGGAAGGAGAGTAACATTATACCTCTCTCACCAACACTTGTTCTTTAGTGTGAGATTGCACTTGGCATGATATCTCCCGTAAAACTCGCTCTTCAAAACTTTTAGGACACCTTTCTATCCTTTACACTCTTTTACATCAGTGCACACTTTCCATTACTATGAATTTTACACACTTTTACATATTTGTGCATACTTTTCTTAGATTTTTGTACATGGAACTTTAATTATTGTTTTTCTCTTCGTTTGCAGTGTTTATCCTTAATACACAACAAAAATCAACCTAAAATAGAAAATAGAAGCATAACATGTACAACCAATGCATACACTTCACCCCTAGGTTCCATTTACCTTTCCTAGTCTTCACGCTTCACTTTACAATCATTTTATGCTTCACTTGTCCACTCGGCACACTAGTCACCTACACTTTATAGGATCATAATGTACATATCTCTTGTCTAATTTATGTTATCGAGTATTCACTCAACAATATAAATTGGGTGGAAATGTAGACACAAAATCACACACTTAGGTACATTTCTGGGTCATAATAGCATGCTAGCATTTACATGATTCCTAAGCGAGAAAACTAGTGGTTGAAAACTATCTTTAGCCTCTTTAATTTGTCTCTTGCTTTCTATTTAGTCTTACACACCCTACAGGCTAGTTGGAACTTAACTCATTTATCTTTTATGGCTTCGTAAAATAGTGCTCAAATTAAGAAAGAAGTGCCTGTGCACTTATGTCCCTCCTAAGCGTCCCCGGCCCTTTCTCACATTACTCTCTTTTTCATCTCTTTTATCTTTTTGGCATCTTTTTAACTTATGGTTAGGCCTTCTAGTTTTCAATTACTTTAATACCTCTAGCATGACAGGTACCTAATATGACTTCTACTTTAGAAGGTACAAACATTGATAGGTGATTTTTTCTTAAGACGGTGTACTCTTGTGAATTTGGAAATCATGTTTGTAGTAGGAAATAATTCATCTATCGAATCTGGTATAATCATATTTTTGCTTAATTAGAAATGAAGTGATCAATCTTTATTATGCAGGATAAATTCACTACACGGCATTGTGAATTTGAGTATCAGTTTTCATAATTTAAGAGGAATCAAATAGCATTACCTTGGATCAATTCCATTGATCCAAGGTATGCTTCTAATTTACATTCTTATTGACATGAAGTCCAATTTGGATAGACGGAAGAGTTCTGGATCTGGAGTGTGTGAGGGTTGTAAATGACCCTCTTTATGGATCTCGCTTTGTATTTAATCCAATAATGATTCTGGTTCTTCTTTTCTATTATTTTTAGGATGATATGTCATTGGAGGACCTTGGACCTAATATATCTATGTTTTAAAACTAATGACTCTATCCTAGGGGTTAAACCTAACCTAAGCTATTATGTCTTATGCTAATTGGGAAGGAAAAAGAATTAGGAGGGACCTAGACTAATACTATGGACCTACCTATGGACCTATGTTGATTTCCTAAACTAAATTTAACCTAACTTAAAGTATGGCTAACCTAAAGGGGGCCTATGGAACGACATGGAAATTGGGTGGTCGGTGGCATCAATTTCTAGATATTAAATGGGATTTAATGTAGTCTTATCTCTTCCTACTGCCAACTTTGGCATGGGCATTGGAAAAGTTAGGGGAGGTTGAGTTGGCACCTCCACCGAGTTTGGTTGCATGCAAAATTTAAATTTAGTCTTTGCCAAATATGGAGATGGTGGTGGCATGGAAATAAAGGGAATTGACAGTCCTTTGCATTTAATGTTTTTGAACTTGGCAAAAACTACCTAGGAAGATGCATGAGGGGTTTAGTTGTTTTGATCTTTTTACTTCAAGCTTGGGATCTACATGATTTTTTTCAGTTCTTCAAACCTCCAGTTCGATTCTTGCATGATTGTTATTCTTACATAGCATAGAGCTATTAATGGACACTGTAAAAACAATAAGAAGGGAGAAGTGTTAAAAATTGGTTGATGTCTTGTGGAAAGGAAGAAGCTATTAAAGTTTACTCGGAGATCTTATGTGAATCAATAAAGGAGAAGCGCTCTCTGACATGATAGGCTCTACCCATTAAGTTGTTTTTCTTTTACTTAAATGATTCATTAAAAGAACTCTACTCTTGGGAATATATTGGTTTTTGCTTAGATGATAGGATCTCTGCATTTGATTCTTGTGTTATGTATTATGAATGATGTTTTGACTCCACTTGTATGGTGGAAAGTCTGGTTTAGGGTTTTTCATTTTCTCTTGATTTGATTTGTTGGGTTATGCTTTTATCCTTCTACATGAGCTTGAGATGATGTTGAAACTATTGGTGATCTAGTTTGGAACTGTGTAAACTTTTAAGTAGCTCGGTTGCTTAAATTTGTGGGACTTGTTGTAGAATATCTTATCTCACCACTGTGGAAAGACTTCAGGTGCTAATCTGTTTGATATCTTGATTGATTGTTTGACCTTACATGAATCTGTGTGAAGGATAAACTTTTGGGACTCTGGTTTTAGCATATTCTTCTAAGTTCTGATAGAAGGCTCAAAAAAATTGATCGTGTCTGATTCCTTATCACTTTTGCGATTGTGATTTTGGGTTCTCGTTTTTACCCTCCCCATTGCAGTGTCTGTCCCTGTGATTTTTGAGGAAAGATAAATTGTTCAGGGTTTTTACATAGAATGGAGTTTTCGTCTATCTGGGCTTGCTATAAATTTTTCATTTTTTAATTGAGGGTCTGGTAAGTGTAATCTCTTTAGGTCCTTGAAAGGAATTATTGCTTACGGAAGTATAATTTTCTTGGAAGCTATGTAAGGGAAGTGTTATTCTATTCTATTCTTTTGAGTATTTGGGTAACCTCTGAAATTGAGGCAACTATTTCTAAGAAGGAAAAATTATCTTGGGTATTGGCATATTATTTTACAGATTGTTGTTGTCAACTTGAATGTCTGGACAGTTCTATGGACATTGTTTGATGTGTTTAGTTTGCATGATTCTTGACCTTCGTCCATTGAACTTGATTTCAAGTTCTTTTATTTTTTTGACAATAATTTATTGATGAAAAAGAATGGTGACTCTTGTTTGCTTAAATTGCATTATATACTTCCTTTTCCTTACGGATCTAAGTCAAGAGGAATTTGTAGACTTACACCCTTTGGATAATCCTCTTCTTTTCTCCGATGTGTCTGTTGGGAAATGGTTATTTGTTGTCTTGCGGATTTAGTTGTTATCTTTATTATCACCATTGAATGATGAAAGGCTTTATTATCCCCATTGAATGATGAAAGGTAATGGATGTTATGGTTCATCGTTTCTTCCCTTCTTTAGGACTGTTGTCATTCAATTTGATCCCTGATTAGTTCTCTGTTTAGGATTTTGGTGTGGGGCAGTAAAGACTGAGCTTGTCTGTATATGTTCTTTGTTATCTCATGCTCTCTTTCTAATCTTGCTTAGAACTATGAGTAAGTAATCCCTCCATTTCTTGTTTAATTTTCTTTCTTTTTCAAACTTAGAAAAGGTGTTTTCCTATTTGGTCTACTTTATTATGCAATCTCCGGACTGTATTATAGAATTAATTTTAGGTTTTTCTAGTGTAGTATAGCTGAAGTAGAGGTTAATTGGATGGATGATTGAGTTGAATTTGATTGTTAAACCCTTCCATTCCACTCTTTTGACTTAACATTGGTAATGTTGTATCTCTTTGGGGATTGTGTGTGTAGTCCCATTGCATGCTAATTTAATCTTACCCTTTATGAGATTTGTTTAGTTGTTGGACTTTAACTTAAATTGGGTTCTAATTCTGAATTTGAGTATTAGGATACTTAAATTAGTAACACATTTAAGTTATGTGATTTGGTTCATCCTAAACTTATTCTTATGTTTTTAATTTGATTATTGGCATCTCATATTTTAGGATGAATTTAGGTGAATGATATGTCGAGATGGAAGTACTATTGTTTTATCCACTGTTGAACTATGCCTAAAAGATAGTTAGGATAGTTATATCCTTATGTTAAATAGGTTTAACTGAGAAGGGAAACATGTAAAGTAATGTATGAAAATAATATTTGGATTGTGATGAAAGGTTACTTATCTGAATTACTATTTTAATTCTTTTTATGAAAGACAATAGTATGGAAGGTTGAAGTTGTTTATATCATGACCTATTCTTAATTTTTTTATGGTTTATCACCTTTTCTCTCTCTTTCATCTAAGTATGGTAACTCCTTTTGGCTATGTCTTTATGAATTTCTCAGGACTGTTTCATAACAATAGAGTTCTCTTTATGAAATAGTTAGCTAAAAGCACATCCTTTTAATGTTAAGTGTTTATCATGATCAGTTCAATAAACCGACCAATCTTAGCAATTTCTTAAATGTACTTCGTAAGTGATGAAAGGTGAAAATATCATTAGGAAGTTACATTTTTTTAACAAAGAGGTTAGATATTTTATGATAAAATGTGGTTCATTATTGAAATGTAGTTGATGAAAAAGAATGTTGTACTTGTTATTGACATTGACATTAGAAATGTCTGAAATGTTTAGACTTATAATTTATGAATCCTCTTGATGAATGAAAGATTTGTGAATTTGCTTGTACTTGATGTGTAATCTTTTTGGGTATTCGTGAATGGAAATGTTAAGTATTTCTCTTATTTTTCTATCGTAACATACCCTCTTGGGTTGGAATAGATTGAATAGAGATCTGGGGTACTAGATGTACTACCCTCTCTAGTGAAATGCAACTTATTAAGTTTACATTCGTGCATGGATATTCAACTATATCACTATGACTATATTTAAATCAAATGTTTGTGATGAATAAAACTATGATGATAACTTATAATATACTATGGGGTTATAAATGAACATTAACCCTTTATAAGGAAAAGGGAAGACAACTTCCATGTAATGAATCATAGACTTGTTTTAAGACCTTTTGGGAATGAATCAATGTTATCTTTGGATTGTTGAAGGTGATTTTTCTTATGAAAAGTTCCTTAACTAGAATAGTTATTTAGAGAAATGAAATTAAATGGGATTAGACTTCATTCCATTAAAGTCTAATATAAAAAGAATTTTCTATGAACTTATATAAGCTAGGGTTTGAGTAAGGGAGTAAGTAAACATCACTTAAATGTATGTTGGATCTGTTATATAAAATATAAATCAGAATGTTATTGGTATAAAATCATAACTTAAGGAATGGATAGGGAGAAGATGTTTCTGTGTACCTACCTTTATTGCAATTTTAATTTAGAACCCTAAGGGTTATTGCAATTAACCCTTAATAAGGAAAATTAGTAAGTCATTAACTTCTTTCTAAGGTATGTTCATCTTGATGAGGAGAACTCGGACTAATGTTGACATATGCCAATCGTAGTGTAAGACCTTCATGAAGACTTGGGTCTTCATGAGGATAGTATCTTGCAGTTGACATGTTGCAACACCCTTCAGAGTTTAATCAGCTAGATCTACATAAATTCTAACTTGATCATAGTTCTTCCCTAGGTAAAATTAGGGGCATGACCTAGTGTCGAGGTCAACTCACAATGACTTAGGATAACTAGACACACACAATCGACTTAGGTCGATTGAGTATGTCTATGTACCCTTAGTCACTGCGAGCAGTCCTCCACACTAGTCTATGTTGCTAACCTTGTCTATGGTTAAAATATGAAAGAGTGGACTGACATAGTAGTCGTAAGGACCATTCTAGATAATAGATTGAGTGAAGTGAAGGACTTATTCCATTTGACGTGTATGTCATCTAGGAATATAAACATGAATAATATGTTTAAAAAATTTTGCAAAAGTATCGCAAATTGTTGGTTACGTTATCATATGTCACCTTGTTTAAAAAGTGAGATTTCAAATGAATATCAATAATCAGATATTAAGATAGGCCTCTTAAATGAACACTTAATACCCCAAAAAGGGTAAAGGAACCAAGTATACATAGTATACAAATTATTAAGTTAACATGAGAGATCGGTATGATACCGAGTCATGAAATGAGAGATTGGTTTTTCACCAAGTCATTTATAGTTGCATATGGATTTCTGTTATGAGATTGATTGGCTTTGGAATGTGTGTTCTAAATTATATTAATTTAGAACAGAGAACATTAGTCAAAAAAATTCCCTTGATTCTAAATTCTTAAAATGGGAATGTTACATCTTGGTATCAGAGTTGAAGTTTACAGCTCTTGGACCTATTGTGTCCATAATTTGATAAAACTTAAAAAAATTGTTAAGAAAATGGTTAGAATGAGAGGAAATGCTGCAAACAACCCACCACTAGATGGAGAAGTAGTTACTACCCAAAAACATGATGAGATCATTATTTCCCTGTTCGACACAAGAGATTATCTAGTTGTACTTGAACAATAAGTAATGGGCAATGAGGAGGAGGAAGAAGATGTTGGCAATAACAATCAGCCACATCCTGTGGACAATGCCAATATTGGGAATTTTGGCGTTGATAACAATAATGCAGCCAATACTTATGTGAAATCACCCAATCACCGAGAATAAAAAGGAAAGATTGGTGGATGAACTCACTAATGATATAAAAAGGATAAGTCCACCCAAGTTTGATGGCACTACACTAGGAGATGGAGCTAAGAAATGGCTCAACGAAATGGAGAAGTACTTTGCTATAAGGAACTTCTCAGAGGAAACTAAAGCAATATGGGGAGCTTATTAGCTTTTCCATGAGGCATCTTCTTGGTGGGATAGCCATAAGGCTAAGTTAAATATTGATGAAACAAACATCACTTGGGATCAATTTAAAAATTATTTTAGACAACGATGGCTTCCAAAACTTTACTATGATCAGAAAATGACTGAATTTCAGAACTCATCTCAAGGAAAGTTAACTGGAACGGAGTACTAGGAGAATTTTACTAAGCTTCTCAAGTACGTACCTCAGTATCAAACTGACGAGAAGTTCAGGATACATAAATTCATTATGGGATTAAATCCCATTATAGGTGGTGAAGTGGATGTTCACACCCAACCACTATGGAAGGGGTTGTTGAAAAATCCATAAGGCAGGAGTAGAAATTGAAATCAATCTCTGCCCATAAGGAAGAAATCAAAAAGAAAGTTCCAAATTCTTCTTCGTCCTTGCACCCAAAAAGGGACCATGGAAAAAGTTTGCAATGAAAAAAAAATGTGTTGCTGATAATAACAAGAAAATGCAACAAATAAACTTGTTGCTAATGTATAAAACAACTTTGTCAAGAACAATAATAACAAACAAGTCCTATGGAGGACATAATGATAACTTTAAGGCTAGAAATAAATTTGAGCCTAAGAAAGGACCTGTAGGAGGATGTTACAATTGTGGAAATGATCATTATGCAAATCAATGTCCTTTGAGGAATGATAACCACAATCAGTGGCATAAGATACATGCTGCGGTAGCTAATAAACAAATCTGAAAAGCAAGTTACGCCTATACTAGTGTCAAGTAAGTTATTTGATATACCTGTGACTATAATTTTTGATAGTGGACCTCATTGAATGCTTTATTTCTACTAAATTCACTTCAAAATTAAAAATAAAATCTGGAAAAATGGATAAATCATGGGCTGTACACTATGGAAACAATGTTGTCCACACAGTTAGTATGTGTCTTTTTGGAGTAGTCCTTGACTTGCCTAGTTTTTCCACTGAAGTTTATCTTTACGTTGCTCCTTTGGGGTCTTATGATGTAATCATAGGTGTTAACTGACTAGCTAAACATAAGGCAAAGGTTGATTGTTTTGAAAAACATATTAGTTTTCTGGATGACTTGTAGAAAATAGCAGCAGATATTGGGGGTAAAAGTGAGATTTCTATTAGGAAATTGTCAGTCATGCACTTAAAAAGGCCAAAAACAAAGGTTACATTTTGTATGTAGTAAAAATTTCTAAAACAACTGAAGGGGATAGTGACTTCTTGGAAAGATACCCGTTGTTACGAAATTTTAGTGATGTGTTTCGGAAGAACTACCGGTCTTCCGCCCAAACAAGAGTTTTATTTCATGATTGAGATCAAGTCAAGAACCGAACCTATTTCCAAGGCACCGTATTGAATGACTACCATTGAATTGGTAGAGCTTAAGGCACAGATTGTAAGAACTGTTGTCTAAAGGTTTGATAAGACCAAGTGTCTCGCCTTGGGGAGCACTGGTAATTTTTGTGAAAAAGAAAGATGGAACACTTAGATTGTGCATTGATTATAGGATGTTAAACAAAGCAACAATCAAAAACAGATATCCACTTCCTAGAATTGATGATCTGTTTGATCATATGCGTGGAGAATCAGTATATTCTAAGATAGATCTTCGATCTGGATACCATCAATTAAGAATCAAGGATGAAGATATCCATAAAATAGATTTTATGACAAGGTACGGACATTATGGATTCACAGTTTTACCTTTTGGTTTGACAAATGCACCTGCATCTTTTATGAATTCAATGAATAATATTTTTAAGAATACTTGGACAAATTTGTGCTTGTATTCTTGGACAATATTCTCATATATTCTAAAATAATTAATGAGCATTTGAAGATAGTTCTAGAAATATTAAGAAAGAGAAGGTTGTATGGTAAGTTGTCCAAATGTTCTTTCTACGAGACGGAAGTGCACTATCTGGGACATGTCATAAGTAAGAATGGAATAGTCTGTAGATTCCTCAAAAATTGTTGCAATAACTAAAGTTACATGTACTTAAGAATGCACATGAAGTTATAAGCTTCACGGGTCTTGTTGGTTACTATAGAAAGTTTGTTAAAAACTTTTGTAAGGTCGTTACACCAATAAATTTGTTGTAGAAAAAGATAATAATTTTGTGTGGAATGAAAAATGTGAATCTGCATTTAAGACTCTAAAGGATCAGTTAACATCTGCACCTATTTTGGTTGTACCTGATCCAAATGGAGACTTTACTGTAGTAACAGATGCATCCGAGGAAGGGCTTGGAGGTATTTTATTGCAAAATGAACATGTTATAGCCTATGAGAGTAGAAAACTCAAGTTACATGAACTGAACTATGTTCCCATGACCTAGAGCTTATTGCCATTGTTCATGCACTTCAAGTATGGAGGCATTATCTTCTTGGTAGACATTTTGAATTAAAGACTAGCCATCTTGGGCTAAAGTATATTTTCACTCAGCCAAATCTGAATGTAAGACAACGAAGGTGGTTATAATTTCTATCTCAGTATGATTTTGACATAAGTTACATAAAAGGCAAGGAAAATAGAGTGGCAGATGCACTAAGTCGTAGGAAACATATTTCTACACTTATAACGTTGAGAACTCAGTTTAAGGATGAAGTAAAAAGTGTTATGGAATCTTATTCTTATTTTCAACAAGTAAAAATAGCACTTGTTGCAAATCCAAATGATGTGAGATATAGAGGTTTTCACTTTGATGACGAAGGAATCTTGAGTTATGTAATCCTTACTGAAATGGAATAGCAAGTTAAAATGATTTGTGAATGTTTGAAGGAAGCAGCAGATATGTAAAAAAGTTTTGTAGACTTAAAAAGGGTTAATAAGAAATTTGAACTTGGTGAAAAGGTCTTTCATGGTTAAACTGAAAAAGAGCTCTATAACTTTTGGCAAGGCTGCCAAGTTATCACCTCATTATGTGGGACCCTTTGAAATTGTTGAAATAATTAACCAGTAGCTTATCATTTAGCTTTACCTCATGATTTATCACGAATGCATGATGTTTTCCATATTTCTTTACTTAAGAAATATGTTTCAAATTTATCACATGTGTTAAATTGGAATTCCTTGCAAATCCAAGACCTAGAAATAATCATGGTTAAACCCATCTGAGTGTTATAAACTCACTAATTTCACTTAAGAAATCTTGAAATAAGTCAATGTAAGGTCTAATGAGATCATTTTAACGAAGAAAGTGCAACCTGGTAAAACCTTAAAGATATGAAAATTACTTTTCCATTTTTATTTGAACATAATTGATTATGTTGATTGATAAAACTTGAATATTTTATTCTTAGTATATCAATAAACCTACTAGTTTTGGGAAGATACTAAATTCATTAGTATTGAAATAGCTATCTTAATGCTAAATAATTATGAAAAATTGAATTTCTCAAATTTGGTTATGTTATGAACTTAGGAATGAAAGAATTATAATTTGATTATATTCTTGATTGATTTATTGACTAAGTTAATCATTGGGATGATGATGCTTTTTAGGAGGGAGGTATGTAATGCCTCTAGCATGACAAGTACCTAAGATGACTTCTACTTTAGAAGGTACAAACGTTGACAGGTGATTTTGTCTTAAGATGGTGTACTCTTGTGACTTTGGAAATCATGTTTGTAGTAGGAAATAATTCATCTATTGAATAGGTACATTCTGTCATATTTTTTCTTAATTAAAAATGAAGCAATCCATCTCTGTTATGCAAGATAAATTCACTGCATGGGATTATGAATTTGAGTTTCAATTTTCATAATTTAAGAGGAATCAAACAACATTACCTTGGATCAATTCCATTGATCCAAGGTATGCTTCTAATTTACATGTCTTGTTGACATGAAGTCCAATTTGGACAGATGGAAGAGTTTTGGATCTGGAGTGTGTGAGGGTGTAAACGACCCTCTTCATGGATCTCTACTTTGTATTTAATCTAGTAACGATTTTGGTTCTTCTTTTCTATTATTTTTAGGATGAGATGTCATTGGAGGACCTTGGACCTAATATATCTATGTTTTAAAACTAATGACTCTATCCTAGGGGTTAAACCTAACCTAATCGTTTATGTCTTATGTTAATTGGGAAGGAAAAAGAATTAGGAGGGACCTAGACTAATACTATGGACCTATGTTGATTTCCTAAACTAAAGTTAACCTAACTTAAAGTATGGCTAACCTAAAGGGGGCCTATGGAACGACATGGAAATTGGGTGGTCGATGGCATCGTTTTAGATATTAAATGGGATTTAATGCAGTCTTATCTCTTCCTACTGCCAACTTTGGCATGGGCATTGGAAAAGTTAGGGGAGGCTGAGTTGGCACCTCCACCGAGTTTGGTTGCATGCAAAATTTAAATTTAGTCTTCACCAAATATGGAGATGGCGGTGGCATGGAAATAGGAGGGAACTAACATTCCTTTGCATTTAATGTTTTTGAACTTGGAAAAAACTTCCTAGGAAGATGCATGAGGGGTTTAGTTGTTTTGATCTTTTTTTGTTTCGAGCTTGGGCTCTGCATGATGTTGTTTAGTTATTCGAACCTCCAGTTTGATTCTTGCATGACTGTTATTCTTACATAGCATAGAGCTATTAATGGACACTGTGAAAACTATAAGAAGAAGGGAGAAGGGTTGAAAATTAGTTTACGCTCCTGTGGAAAGGAAGAAGCTATTGAATTTTACGCGGAGATCTTCTCGTGAATCAAGAAAGGAGAAGTGCTATCATGCATGATAGGCTCGCCCATTAAGTTTTTTTTTTTGTTTTACTTAAAATATTCATTAAAAGAACTCTGATCTTGGGAATATATTGGTTTTTTCTCGGATGATAGGATATTTGCATTTGATTCTTGTGCTATGTATTGTGAATGTTGTTTCAACTCCACTTATATGGTGGAAATTCTAGTTTGGTGTTTTTCATTTTCTCTTGATTTGATTTGTTGGGTTATGCTTTTATCCTTTTGTACAAACTTGATATGATGTGGAAATATTTGGTTATCTTGTTTGGAACTGTGTAAAATTTTAAGTAGTTCATTTGCTTAAATTTGTGGGACTTGTATAATATCTTATCTCACCACTGATGAAAGACTTCAGGTGCTAATCTATTTAAATATCTTGATAACTTCGGGACTCGGTTTTAGCATATTCTTTTGAGTTCGATAGAAATCCCAAAAAAATTTGATCGTGTTCGATTCCTTATCACTTATGCGATTGTTATTTTGGGTTCTCATTTTTACCCTCCCCACTGTAGTCATCGGTCCCTATGATTTTTGAGGAAAGATAAATTGTTCAGGGTTTTTGCATGGAATGGAGTTTTCGTCTGTTTGGGCTTGCTAGAAATTTTTCATTCTTTAATTAAGGGTCTAGTAAGTATAATCTTGTTAGCTCCTTGAAAGGAATTATTGCTTACTAAGTATAATTTTCTTGGAAGCTCTGTAAGGGAAGTGTTATTCTGTTCTATTCTTTTGAGTATTTGGGTAACCTCTAAAATTGAGGCAACTATTGCTAAGAAGGAAAAATTATCTTGGGTATTGGCATATTGTTTTACAATTGTTGTTGTCAACTTGAATGTCTAGATAGTTCTATGGACATTGTTTGATGTGTTTAGTTTGCATGATTCTTGACCTTGAGCCATTGAACTTGTTTTAGTTCTTTTATATTTTTGACAATAATGTATTGATGAAAATAATGGTGACTCTTGTTTGGTTAAATCACATTATATACTTCCTTTCCCTTACGGATCTAAGTTAGGAGGACTATGTAGACTTACCCTTCGGATAATCCTCTTCCTTTCTCCACTGTGTCTGTTGGGAAATGGTTACTTGTTGTCTTGTGGATTTAGGTGTTATCTTTATTGTCCCCATTGAATGATGAAAGGTAATGGATGTTATGGTTCGTCATTTCTTCCCTTCTTCGGGATTGTTTTCATTCAATTTGATCCCTGATTAGTTCTCTATTTGGGATTTTGGTGTGGGGCAGTAGAGACTGAGCTTGTCTGTATATGTTCTTGGTTATCTCATGCTCTCTTTCTAATCGTGCTTAGAACTATGAGTAAGTAATCTCTCCCTCCCTCCTTTAATTTTATTTTTGTTTCAAACTTGGAGAAGGTGTTGTCCTATTTGGTTTGCTTCATTATGCAATCTCGGACTGTATTGTAGAATTAAGTTCAGGTTGTGCTAGGGAAGTATAGTTGAAGCAGAGGTTAATTAGATGGATGATTGAGTTGAAGTTGATTGTTAAACCCTTCCATTCCACTCTTTTGACTTAACATTGGTAATTTTGTATCTCTTTGGGGATTGTGTGTGTAGTCCCAATTGCATGCTAATTTAATCTTACCCTTGATGAGATTTGTTTAGTTTCGGACTTCAATTTAAATTGGGTTCTAATTATGAATTTGAGTATTAGGATACTTAAATCAATAACACATTTAAGTTACATTATTTGGTTCATCCTAAACTTATTCTTATGTTTTTTTAGTTGATTATTGGCATCTCAAATTTTAGGATGAATTTAGGTGAATGATATGTCGAGATGGAAGTATTATTGTTTTATCCACTATTGAACTATGCCTAAAAGATATTAGGATAGTTATCTTCTTATGTTAAATAGGTTTAACTGAGAAGGAAACATGTAAAGTAATGTATGAAAATAATATTTGGATTGTGATGAAGAATTATTGTTTTAATTCTTTTTATGAAAGATAATAGTATGGAAGGTTGAAGTTGTTTATATCATGACCTATTCTTACTTTTGTTATGGTTTATCACATTTTTTCTCTCTTTTATTTAAGTATGGTAACTCCCTTTAGCTATGTCTTTCTGAATTTCTCAAGACTATTTCATAACAAGCAGAGTTCTCTTTATGAAATAGTTAGCTAAAAGCACATCATTTTAATGTTTAGTGCTTATCATGCTCAGTTCAATTAACTGGCCTGTGTTAGTAATTTTGCAGATGAAATTTGTAAGTGATGAAAGGAGAAAAGATTTATAGGAAGTTACATTTGTTTACCAAAGAGACTAGATCTTTTATGATGAAATATGGTTCATTATTGAAATGTATTTGATGGAAAAAGAAAGTTGTACTTGTAATTGATCTTGTTATTGTTGTTTGACATTAGAAATGTCTGAAGTGTTTGGACTTATAATGTATGAATCATCTTGATGAATGAAATATTTGTGAATTTTCTTGTACTTGATGTGTAATCTTTTTGGGTATTCTGTGAATGGAAATGTTAAGTATTTCTCTAATTTTTCTATCAGTAACATACCCTTTTGGGTTGGAATAGATTGAATAGAGATCAGGGGTACTAGATGTACTACCCTCTCTAGTGAAATGCAACTTATTAAGTTGACATTCGTGCATGGATATTCAACTATATCACTATGACTATTTTTAAATCAAATGTTTGTGGGTGAATAAAACTATGATGATAACTTATAATATACTATGGGGTTATAAATGAACATTAACCCTTTATAAGGAAAAGGGAAGACAACTTCCATGCAATGAATCATAGACTTGTTTTAAGACCTTTTGGGAATGAATCAATGTTATCTTTGGATAGTTGAAGGTGTGCTTTCTCATGAAGAGTTCCTTAACTAGAATAGGAATGTAGAGAAAGGAAATTAAATGGGATTAGACTTCAATTCCATTGAATTCTAATATAAAAAGAACTTGCTTTGAACTTATATAAGCTAGGGCTTGAGTAAGGGAGTAAGCAAACATCACTTAAATGTATGTTGGATCTGTTATGTAAAATATAAATCAGAATGTTATTGGTATAAAAACATAACTTATGGAATGGATAGGGAGCAGATGTTTCTACATACCTACCTTTATTGTAATTTTAACTTGGAACCCTAAGGGTTAATGAACCTAGTTGTTTAGTAGGGTTACTACAATTAACCCTTAATAAGGAAAATTAGTAATTCATTAACTTCTTTCTAAGGTATGTTCATCTAGATGAGGAGAACTCAAATGGATGTTGATACATTCTAAATGCAAGTGTGGTACCTTCGTGAAGACTTGGGTCTTCACGAGGATATTGTGTTGTAGATGACACATTGCAATACCCTTGAGTTTAATGCCTAGAACTACATAAATTTTGACTTTATCACAATTCCGCTCTATGTAAAGTTAGGGGCATGACATAGTTTGGGTCAACTCACGATGACTTAGGATAACTAGACACACACAATTGACTTAGGTTAATTGAATATGTCTATGTATCCTTATTCATGGCGAGCAGTCCTCCACTCTAGTCTACGGTCTTAACCTTGTCTATGGTTAAACTATGAAATAGTGGTGACGTGTAAGTAGTCAAGTAAGGGCAATTCTAGATAACAGATTGAGTAAGGTGAAGGACTTATTCAATTTGATGTGTATATTGTATCGGGAATATAAACATGAATAGTATGTTTAAATTCTTTGGCCAAAGTATCGCAAGTTATTGGTTGCGTTGTCATATATCACCTAGTTTAAGAAGTAGGATTTTAGATGAATATTGGTAATGATATTTAGATAGGCCTCTTAAACAAAACACTTAATACCCGAAAAGGGTAAAGGAACCAAGTATACATAGTATACAAATTATTAAGTTAACATGAGAGATCGGTATGATACCAAGTCATGAAATGAGAGATCGGTGTTCCACCGAGTCATTTACAGCTGCATATGGTTTTCTGTTATGAGATTGATTGGCTTTGGAATGTGTGTTCTAAATTATGTTAATTTAGAATAGAGAACATTAGTCAAAAAAATTCCCTTGTTTCTAAAGTCTTAAAATGGGAATGTTACAATTACAAAACTCAAACAAGGAAATCATATAAATACATAGTTATGTGTTTAAAATGAAGGATAAAGTGTTAAGAATTACTATCATCACCTATGCTTGCATTCCAAAGGAATTAAAACACTAAAAAGGCATCCATCTAGCATCCATTCAAGGGAAAAGGAATGAATAAACTCGTATACACTACATAGGAAGGGGAAGTCTATTCTATTTCATTCACACATACTATTACATTGCTACATTCTAGTTATAGTTCCATATCAAGTGCAACTTGCACAAGGACATCCTCGGGCATCCCTCTTACACACATACACTAGAACTACATGGATTATAAGATATAGTGCAGCTCTCGATCATAATTTCACTCTCGGTGTGCCCGTTGGGGTCATCCGACTCCCAATTTTGCATTTTCCTTTTAGATCTGATTTGGTTTGTGGTTATGTGTAGGTGAACTTATCTTTTGTAGGTTGCAGGTACCTTCGGTGATCAAAGAGTGAATAACATGCAATCAATAAGGAAAATCTGTGAAACCCTTGTGATACGATAAAAACCAGATCCCGAGTATTTGCACATACCACAAGTGCCTAGATGTGATCACTAGTGCCCAAGCACCTCTATCCCGCTACGGGCCCCTGTCAAAGATTATTCTTGACTTCTAAAATTTAGAGTGAGAATTTATGACAATGTTTATAGTATGTTCAACACTTTCACAAGCCCACATCACTTCATGTGTACTGTAAAATCGTGAAGTCTTCTTATCTCCTCCTCTTACTTAGGGTTTCATACTTTACACATTATTTTACTTGTGTCTTACTTGATTTCGTATTTATACATCATTTATCACATTAGTTGCTCTACAATCAAATTTAATTAAAATTAAATTAAATCACTAGCTACCCCACCCCTTAATCCCTATATTAGTCACGCTTGTGACTAAGCTCACCTTACCCCACCCCTTCTAACTCCTCTCTCGGCCTCTTGTGCTCATCCCTACCTTGGCCAAGTCAACCCTACAACTCGGTCTCATCCCACTTCTCTCCCAACCAAACTACTCACCCCAAGTCGTTACCATAACTTTTTATTCCTCCGAACTCACCCCCACCCCACCCCACCCTACCGAGTTGCATGTATTGCTCATCCAACTCTATCCCAAACTCTCATTGTCAAGATCTAGCCCTGCATTAATCCCTATCCCTCACTCCTACTCACCTTGTTATTCCCACACCGACGCCACTCCCCTTTTTGTCATTACCTCCATTTCAACTCCCTACCCAAAGCTCTTACTCCCATCCTATCCACCTCTTCCAACGGCCTATCATTCCCTTTTTCGTCACCTCAACCTCTTCTCACCTAATCCTTTATTCCATGTGCTTGAACCTACATCGTCGACCCCATGCCTTCCGTACCTAGTTGCTCTAGTTACTAGTCCAACATTCCCATTACCCCATGTCATCACTCCTTCCCCATTCCCACCTTCCACCCCACACCCCGATCGTTCACTATAATGAATCAAGCCCATTCACCCCATCTCCTTAGTCAACTCATCCTATACCCCACCACTTCTCGCTACACCCCGACTTTTCATTCTATTTAGGTCACAAAATGAGTTTTAATGTTAGAAAAATTGCAAACCTAGGACTAGTTATGTTACAGTGTCTCATATGTGGTTGTATACTCGTATGCACAACTGGAAGATTAGGCATACTAGTATGTAATAGTATATGTAGAAACGTAGCGACACTTTCCATCATGTCCATAAGTTACTTAATGTTACAAAAAAATTACTCTCATTTATTCATCAATTACTATTTCATCCTTTTTATAGATGATGATTGTGACTTATCATTGTCGTTGTATGATAATATTATTATGATGCTCGAATATTCGTCAGTTGTCAATGAGAACAATAGACTTGTAAACTTGCATACGATATAATATCACTTGGTATCTACAATATCTTCTATATTAAAGCGGTCATTGATTGTGATGCGTTAAAAGATTTATGTTGAAATAATAATATAAAGGTTAGGATGATTGATTCATATACCGCTAACAAGATTTGTTATTTTTAACTCCATGTTGGTTGAATGATTGCAGACCCTTAAAACGTGTAAATTTTGTTCGAAATTATAACGTCATTGTTGATATTAAAAGTGGCGGGAAAGGTAGTGTTTTCAAATGATATTGAAATCCTGTGATTTGGGTGAAAATAATAAGGGGAGTATCAATCTCATTCTAAAATTTCTACTAATTAAATTAGTATTTGATTTATCATCTTATGGTTTAAGACCATGTTCTAGGCATTGAAATGAACCGATATGGTCATTAATCATACGGTTGGGAAAATATTATAAGGTTGAAAAAGGTGGTTTAAGACCTACCTCGTGACATGAGTGATTATTAATCAATTACATGCTTACTTTTGTTGACCTAGCCATAAGTAAGGTTAATTCAGTCATGGAATGCCGCAGTGTAAGGGAAATAATGATGAATGTTTAAATTTTCATGCAATATTAAATAGGAATTGTTAAGTTTAATTGGTTGTTAATAAGCCATTCGATTTGGAGGTCAAATTGGAAGCTAGACTTCCCATACCAATACGTAGGACATGTATTCTTTAATTTCATTAACTCCATCTACCATGAATCATGGGAGAAATGAGAAGCTTCTCAAGGAAGTTATCGAGCTAGTCATGTGTTTATCTCTAGTTCACTTTTGCTTTGACACTTTTGTGTATATTTTGAGCTCTACATGAAAAACTTAGTATTATCCCACTCTAATTCGTATCTAGTTATTTGGAAACGATAAGTGGCATATTTTAAGAAATTTTTTAGAGCGGTTCATGGAGATTTTTGTGGGATTCTTTAATGGAAATTGGAATATTTACTAAGTTTGAGTTTATCAGTTCTTTGGCACTGTTATTTTAGAATTTGGATGTCATTTTGTTCGGGTTTTCTTTGTTGCAAAACGTGGAGGAAATAACTACATATCACTTGACCCGCTATGGAAACAACAAGAAATTTCAAACACCTCTTCTCAGGCATGAACTTGTTAACTCTCTCTCTCTCCTTCACGGTTATTCGTTTGTTTAATGTGTATGTTAAATTCCTTCTATAGCTAGGAAAATGTGTGTTACTAGTGTGTTAGGTTGGTAGTCTTTTACCGTGACTCGATTGGGCTTAAGAAATTTGTCTTTCTTTTTCTTTTTCTTCTCTCCATATCTTGGAAAAAATCAAGGCCTCCATTTTTACTACGCGTAGATCTGGAAAAGATATAATGTAATGGTTTCTCTTATGTTTGTCGATTTTCTTGTGTTTTCAACATACCCATTTCTGGGTGTCACGGTTATGTATTTATTATAGAAGAAAAACATATCTATCTTGGTTTGCATGGATATGTTAATACTATTAATTTATTATCTGGACCGTTTTACTATTTGGGGTTTGTGGAACAAAATTAATAGTCAAGGATAGCCTTATGTTGGCAATGTTATTAGACTTCATATTGTTTTTTGTTATTGACTCCAATCCATGGGTAACTGTTCAACTTAGTTTCGGGTATTATCTCTTTCATTATATTAGGTGATAGCATAAGATCATACGATGTTGGTAGTTAGCAACATAAATGGAAAATGGATTTGAATTTCTTAAACTGGTATGAATATTTGTATCCTTTGATGAATTTCTTCGTGGAAATTTATTACCTATTTGGTGATTGGGGAAAAGAATCATTATCCGGGATAAACCTAAATCTATACAAAGTTCATTATTCAGACTTGATAAGAAAGCTCTATAACCATTTAATTTAATGAATGTGAACTTGAAATACATTTGTTGATTTCAAAGAGTTATATGACCTGGAAGTAATGACATAATTATTTTATAACATACTTGTATTGCTTTCTAAAAGTTTAAGGAAATGTTATTATTACTTTGATAAAAGATAACATTAATATTACTTTGGTAATGTTAAGGTAATATATTTCATTGTTGATAAGATTTGAGGTAAATTATCTTTAATACCTTTACGAAATATTAAGGTAAAATTATCGTCTCTCCGATAATGATAAGGTAGTATATTTCATGGTTTGATAGGTCTTGAGCTAAATCATTTTTATTTTTGATAGTTTAAGGTAATGCCAGTATTACCTTGTCAATATCATGGTAATATTTGTTCTCGGTTTGTTAAAAGCAAGGAACTTACATTGCCTTATCTCAAAGGGTAGAGATTAACTTATATCATTGAAGATGTGTTTAAATGAATTAATTGAAATCTTTGTTGATATAAAATTAGTGTTGTCTTTATCAATTTTGTTTGAAGGATTGTATGATTAAATGAATTGAGAACCAAATTGGTTGTTGAAATTTAATGATGTTCACGAATTTGTCTTTTTACGAGGATTATGTTGTCAATTCAAAATTGAACATATGACAAGATGTGGTGTTGGATTAAGTCTAGGATAACTTGATCTCTAATAGAAAGAACTAAAAAAACCATTTCGAACATAATTGATTGTACTTACCGATTGTTTAAATTATAAGTTATTATCATATGGTATAGAATGTAAGTGATTGGGATTACTTCTTTACACTTATTCATTGTGTAAATTTTGAAGATTTCAGTAAATGAATATGAGTGAGATTGTTGTGATGCTTTTTCATATATATTATAATGTAATAAACAACAAGGTGAAGAGAGTGAGAATTTCATGCTAGTTCATTTTTGAATCGGCCATTTTTACCATCTCTCCCTCCTATACATGATGGAGTTTAGAAATAATTATGCGGTGACTAAAGAAATATTTTGCATGTTTAAAATGTGTAATGGTGTTGATTAAGATTATTTAGATTGTATAATTGTATGGAGATTTGTAAAGAATTTTTTTCTTCGTTGTTATATGAAATCATGCATGGCAAAAGTATCATGTTACAATTGAAACATTATCCTTGATAATCTTATTATACCTATAAATATTATTAAGTTATTAATGTTATTATTGAGTTTCATCTTTGGTATGACAATATGGTATTGCTGATTTACAACATAATGTTATTATGTAAGCTTAATGGAAGTATAGTTATTATATATGATCCATCCTTAAGTTGTTATTTATTTAACCTTACATGAAAATAAAAAGAGGTGTATATATATTTATTTTTTTCATCAAGTAACAATATGGAAACAATTAAATAGTGAACGATATATCAAACCTTCGTAGAAAACATTTAAGTGAATAACAACTAAGTGATACATGTTATAATGTCGTAATACACATATACATGTTTATTCAATAATGCAAGAGGTTATCTTAAATTATAATAACAATAACATTGATTTTACATTCTAATTACTCTTAACATTATCATAAACTATTAAGATATTATAACCTAAGTTTAATTAAAAGACATGAGTTGATGCGGTAAACTTGTCGCTTGCGAATAAAATTGGATCAGTCGTAAACCAATTGGTTATAATTAATAAATCTTTGGGTTACGATGTTCCTAACGAACAAGACTTAATCGGGCCAACCTTAGATGGCTGTGATAAGTCAATAATCACTTAATGATGCAAGTCATTAAGTGAACGTTGCCTTATCATAGGTATTTAAAGTTGTCCTATCAAGATTTGATCCTTATGAATATCACAACTAGATCCAAACCGAGTCTAGCCTGACACGAGAGTTTTTAAACTTATCAACAGTATAGCTTGGTACAAACTTAAGTTGGCTACGGGAAGGAAGTGATTATGTAATGATGCAAGTCATTACATAAACATTTTCTTTCCCATAGGTAACCTAAGTTGGCACAGATGTGTCCTTTCGTACATGTTTGGCAGTCTTATACCTTATGTGTGACCTTGTAATCTAAATGACTTAACTAACTGAATCAAATCTAGATAACTAAATGAAGTGATATGGTGAGAGGACAAGTTTCTAATGATGAGTGTGTCATCACAAAACTGAGCATGAAAGCATGTCTCTTAAACTTTGGCCGAAGTAGTGTAAGTTGTTGATTACACTATCAGATTCACCAAGTTTCTAATTGAGGTGTGAGATACAATGGAATTTGATTGATTGAATTTCAGAGTAGACACTTAGAAACAACACTTGATTATCAATACCTATTAAAGGTTAACCAATAGTATACTTTGTATACACACTCATAAAGAGTGAACTATGGGGGATCGGGTAGATCTAATTGACCCATACAACTGCACATGGTTTTTTATGTTATCAGATGGATTAAATTTAAAATTATGTTAGATTTAAATATCATGTATTTAAATCAGTGAAGGCATGAAGTTAGTTTGGGAAATATAAAAAAATCCCTAAATTTTAAGCATTGATAAAATAGGTGTTACGTTTTAGTATCAGAGTTGAAAGTTACAACTCTTGGACTTATTGAGTCCCTACGCTAACTTGAACTTAATTTTTTTCTAGTAGAAATAAATGGTTAGGATAAAGGGCATGCTTTTAATCACTAACCTGAAGGTAATAAAGTAGCCACAGTGCAAAAGTTAGATGAAATACTCATTGTCCTTCAAGACACGCATAATCGTATGGTTTTCCTAGAATAGTAAGAGATGGGTAATAACAATGATATTGATTGTGAGGGTGATGAGACACCTCAAGGACACGCTAATGCTGAAAATAAAAACAATATTGTGAATCTTAATGTAGGAAATAACAATGCGGTGGATCCTAATGTTGTGAATCTAAACATTTTAAATCAACCTGAAAACAAGAGGCATTTGGCATCAAAGATGTCAAATGATATTAAGAGGATCATCCCTAAACCTAAATTTATGGATCGAAAATTGGCTCAATGAGATTGAGAAGTATTTCTCCATCAGGAACTTCTCTAAAGAAACTAAAGTTGTTTGGGGATTTTATCAGCTCTATAATGAGGATTCCTCATGGTGGGATAACTAGAAGGTAGAGCTAGGGGTGGATGAAGTCAAGTATAACTTGGGAATAATTCAAATCCTATTTTAGACAGTGTTGGTTATCACAATTGTACTATGACCAAAAGATGTCAGAATTTTAGAATTTAGCTCAGGGAAATATGATTGTAACTAAGTACTAGTAAAAGTTCACAAAATTATTGAAATAATTCCCTTAGTATCAAAAAAATGATAAATTATGCATAAGGAAATTTATTATGGGTTTGAACCCTGTCATAGGCAGAGAAGTTGATGTTCATGGACCATCAACCATGGAGCCTATGTTGTAAAAAGATATCAGATAAGAGCAAAAGTTGGAGACTATATCTACTCATAGGGAAGAAAATAAAAATAAAAATTTTAATTCACCTTCACCATTAGCACCTAAGAAATTAGGGTGGAAAAAATTTGGTAATAAAACTAGAAATGGAAAGAAAACTATAGCAAAGAAATCCTGCTACAAATTTTAAAAAGAAAGGACAAAACAATGCCGCAAACTCTTAAAAGAAGTCTAAAAGAAATGGACCTACTACAGGATGTTTTATATGTGGCTTAGATCATTATGAAAATAATTTTCCATAAAGGAAAAAGGACAATAATCAGCAGCATAAAATACATGTTGCAGTAGTTGATAAGCAAGCATAGAAACAAGCAACACCCATTGAGGTAGTAGGTAAGTTATTTGGATTGCTTGAATCGTTTTATTTGATACTATTACTACAGAAAGTTTAATTTCAAATAAAATAGCATATAAACTAAAAATGAAAGTTATTCATTTGGAAAACTTGTGGACTATTCATTACAGAATAATAATGTTCATACGATGAACCAATGTATGTTTAACACAAACATTAAAACTGCCAAGTTTAACCACTAAATTGAATATTTATGTAGCTCCCTTAGGTTCGTATGACATAGTTATAGGGGTAAATTAGTTGGCAAAGCACAAGGTAACTATAGGATACTTTGGTTGAAGGAAAAATGATGGAACATTGAGGTTATGCATTGATTATTGAATTTTAACAAGGTCACTATCAAAAATAGATACCCCTTCTTTGATCTATGGGAAGGACTACCAAATAAGTTGAGCGATAAAACATATAAGGTAATGGTCAAGGAGAAATACCCATGATATGTTGGTCAAATGAATGCACACGTTATTGACTTTATCCAACCCGAATAGAGTGTCTAGGAAGGAAGTGGACTACAAAATTATATTAAATAGTAAATGACAAGTGGACTACACAAATAAAGGTCCTATTGCTAACACTTTGATTTAGGTATCTCAAAACATTATCAACAAACTAGATTAAGGAAAGTATTAAAATATAAACTAAATCTAGCATCAGGAAAGGTATGTTTCTAGTTGGGACAGGTCACAGGGTGTTAGGTAAGGTCACAGAGGTATCTGGTAAGGTCTTGGGTGGAAGTTTAGGTGATGTTAGAGGAAATTTGGTGAAGGTTATAGAAAACACAGTGACCGATATCGGTCTAGTGACCGATGTTGGTAGAGAGGGGAGACTGACGATGGTTAAGGTGACTGGCGTCGGTAGGGAAATTTGATAGTAAATTATTAAAAAAAGTTTTTAGGCTCTCTGTGATTGCACAGAGAGTGAGGGTAGTATGGTTTGGGTTGTAATATGGCTGAGAAGACTTAAGGATACTAAGAAGGAGGTTTAGAATGGTGAAAAGGCTTGGGATGGTTGAATAGTGGGTTGATGGGAGGAAGGTGATGTATAAGCAATAAAGGAAATAAACTACTAAAAGAAAAAAGATCTACAAAAGGAATAAGTAAAATGATTAGGATCACAATACTTACTTGATGTCTTGCAGATCTTGGGAGTTGGGATGGTTGATGGTTGATCAGAGAAGAAGTGCTTGTTCCAAGTGTTGCATGAAAAAATATGACCTATGTGCTTTCATGAGTATTCCAATGCTTTGGAAAGGGAAAATGATGTTTTGTCTTACACTGTGGTTGTGTGTGTTCATCATCTGGATGCAGGAGGGCTTGAAGATTCATGCTTGAATGCAATAAGGATCCAATAACTAAATGACCAACCCATGTAAAGAGTTGTGAAAGTGTATATAAGGTAAATGATGGTGGTTAGGTGACCGACATCGGTTGAGGGATAACCGATGTCGGTTAAGGTGGGAAAGTCTAGGTTTACCAAAAATAGGCAAGATCTTTACTATTTTTGGTGTGATTTTGATTGAGTCCACTTAGGGAAGTGGAGTTCACATGAGAGAAGGTAAGAAGGTCATAGAAAGAAGTCTAATTAGGTTTAGGAAGAAGTCTTAGTTAGTTAGGTTAAGTGGTGACTCAACATTGGGAGTGATGACTTAGTGTTGAGAGTGATGACTCGGTCATTGTGAGTTAAATGCCCTGGAATGGGTCAAGGTGAGGTGTAATGATGAGGTGGAGGTGTGAGGATGAAATTAACTTAATTAAAATAATTAAATTAATTAATAATGTGAGGATGAATATTAATATGGGATGAAGGGGTCATGATTAATTAAATATATTACGTTAATTGATTAAAGGGGACCAAGGGGAGTGTGACCCAAATTTGGTGTCTACATTTTCCCCTTTTTTTGCATGTAGCTTGTATTGGTAAGTGATGTTGAAAAAAATAGGAGTTCGATGTCCAGGTATAAGTAGGTTAGGTTCCCCAAGTAGGGCTGAAGGTGATCCCCCTCAAACTACATGAACCGATGAGGTTGGAAAAGTAGTCGGGGAGTGGTTTGATAAATAGGTGATTGATGAAAGTGAGGGGTAAGTAGGTAAGGGTATGGTCATTTTGGGTAATGGGTAATGGTCATATTGGGTAATGGGTAATGGAAATCAAACACATGCACACGTATAGATTGTGATATGGTACCAGGTGGAAGAGCTTACAAACTCTACGTTGTCAAAAGGGTGATAGGTTTATCCAAAATGAGGTTGAAGTGATTTAGGTATCAAGGTATAGGATATGGTCATGAAGCACAATGAGGTTGGTGTAGGAATGGGTAATAGGTTTTGTTCCATGGCACCAAAGGTATGGTCGGGATAAACATCACGTCATTAGGCAAGGTAAGGTCATTAGGCTAAACAACATGGGTAACAACATCACAAGGTATAAGTGAGTACACAAATTCAAATGTCACAAAAGGTGATTTAAGTCAGGGTATGTAGGTCAAGGCACAGGTAAGGCTGAGGTATAGGTAAATAACATGTCCCTAAACATAGTTAAGGAAATGTACATAGGTAATGTAGGCTTGTGGGTAGGGTGTAATAGGTGTTGGTAAGGTCAAAAGTTGTTGGATCAATAATGTTTTTAGGAAAAATGGGCATGGGGTGGGTCAAATGGTTATGTAGGGTGACTGATGTTGGTTATAGTATAATAACCGACATTGGTTTGGCTAGGGCATGACATGACGACGTCGGTCATGTTGATTTGGGGTTAAAAAAGGAAAAATCACTTTTTATGGATTCATTTTAACCTTTCCACTTTTAGAAAATGACAGAGAGGAGAAGTTGAGGAGTGGAAAAAATGATAGTATGAGACATCTGAGCTGAGTTGGTGAGCCACGTAGTGGGTGATTGGCATTCGATTGGTGGGTCCATGAGATTGAGTTGATTGATTTGATTGGTTGTGAGGTGAGGAGTTGATTTTGGCATGGATGGAGGTGGGAGAGGAGTGGGTGGACCACGCGCGCATGTGGCCAGAGATGTGCCACCATGATGAGAGAGACATGCGAGATGAGGTAGGAGTCAATCTGAATCCTTTATTTGATTGAAAGAGAGTTTGTTGAAATTGTTTTGTGTAAAATTTGGGTGTAATGTTAATTTGTGAAATCGTGGTTAAAAATGAATGAAATGAGGGAGGGGGAAGGTCCAATGTAGCTTAAATAGGGTTGGTAATGAAGCTAGGATAGGTTTGGGTGGGTGGGAGTAGGTATTTAGGTTTTTTTTGTGAATTTTTGATAATGGGGGGGGGTTTTGATTTTTTTGGCCTGAAAGCGAGAGAGACGTCGATCATGGTCAAGGGTTGGTGACGACGTCGGTGGGCTTTGGCTTGGCATGGTCAAGGTTTGGGTGGACCGACATTCCGGTCAAAGAGGATGATGATGGTCAAGGTGATTGATGTTGGTCATGATTAAGAGTAAATAAGTGAAAGAAGGGCTAGGTAGGAAAGTAAAATAGGTAGAGGAAGGGGTAGGTGAAGATTTATGTAGAGGGAAAAGGGTAAAATGTTATTTTGGTGATGTGGGATAGGTAAGTAGGTGAGATGAACTAAGATAGTGGGTAATGATGATAAGGGATAATAGGTTTGTAGGTGAATTAGGTAAAGGGGGTAGGCATGATTGATGTGGTTGGGTATTGTGTGGTGGGTAATAGGTGATTTGAGGTGGTCAAGTCTTGACAAGGTCATGTTGATGATGATAGGTGAGAGATCAGCTGAGGATGAGGGACAAAGTACCACCCCCTACTAGTACATGATGTGGCCTAGCATGACCATGGAGGTGGGAGCACATGACCGATGTTGGACTTAGTGTGATTCGATGCTATAGGCATATAGCCCGGGATCATAGCTTGATGGTTGCTCTCATCGATAGATGGGACTCCATGACCAATACCTTTCACTTACGATGGGTGAGATGACCATCACCTTGGAGGATGTTTATAGGATCTGTGACTTCCTATTTTGGGGAGCTAGTATATTCCATTTCATCAGAGGCATCGGTGGAGCCGATAGTGGTGGTATTTGGTGAGGTGATGGGTGAGTTGAGGTATCACAATGTGAGTCTCACTTATGGAGATATGTATGTAGCCTATCCATAGGAGACTAGGCTATCGGTGTTGATGATGGTGGTGGTGGGATGTTTTTCTCTTCTAGATTCGAGGGTGGGAGATTCCCATGAGCACTGATGGGGGTGCTATAGGATATGATAGAGGATGGATATGTTTTTCTTGGGCACCGGATTTCCTAGTTCAGTTGTATAGGGAGCTATGGGCCTATGGGAGATTGAGGAGATTTGGTATGTGTTGTACCTATTTATTACACTTGGGCATATGAGCACATCATGTGTGTGTGTGTGCCTAGTTGGTTTACCATGACAGGATTGGTTTCGGGGGTGGCTTGTTCAGAGTTGGTTTCAGATGATGGGTACTAGTCGGTGGACAACCGAGGGTGGTGAGGGACACATATGATGTGTCATACTACAAGAAATGATTGGAGGGCCTTTGGTAGTTGATATCATGTGGAGGCCATATGTTGACTATCCATCATATAGAGGTATGGATGAGGAGTTAGAGGAGCTTCAACTACTATTGAGATGGATATAGGGGTGGTGGGTTGGGGAGCATGAGATGATACCATGGATAGGGTCAGATGATAGTTTGGATTATGACAAGATGTGCCCCCACCTTTCCCACAAGTACATAGAGATGATGTGGAGAGACCCATGTCTCCACCATGTCCGAGTGTTCCTGATAGAGGTAGGAGGAGTAGGTGAGATAGATGGATTGATGATGATGGGGAGTCACGATGGATGGATATAGGAAGTGGTGGGTGGCACAACTATGGGTGGCATGCAGAGGCTAGAAGGAAGCCTTGATTTAGCTATTTCATCATAGTGAGAGGATACATTATAGGGTAGGTGGCCACCCTATAGGCACAAATTATATAGGTTTGTAGGGACAATGACAGGTCAGAGGCACAGTGACCACCTTGCTAGGCATAGGTGATGGCCCTACAGCCCAGTAGTAGCACAGAGCAGGCAAGTTCCCACAGGGTGGGAGATGGGGATGGAGGGTAGGTAGCCACCACCCTATAGGCACAAGTGGATAGGTTTACAAGGCCAGTTGGCCACTACACATGCACAGGTTGTGGCCTACTTGCATAGTAGTTGTGCAGCATAGGTACCCTAGAGCCAGGGACATAGGTCCCATATACAGCACCTACAGGATAGAGTCCCATGGCACATAGGTAGGAGGAAGGCATCGGGATAGGGCAAGAGGCACATTATTAGTAGGGAAGAGTTCATAGGGAGTAGTGAGACCCATGGCACCACCCAGACTATGTCGATGGTGAGGTTTAGGATCCCTGAATGAGGCTCACTATTATCAGGATCATCTAGCCACCGCAGGATTGATGTCCCCTCATATGCCGAGTACAGAGCCCAACAGGTAGCCAGTGAGTGGATGAGATCCAGGACTCACAGTTCTAGTAGCAGGGGGTCATCGACCCAGAGAGACAGAGGCCATGGTGAGGTTATGAGAGCTCTTAGAGACCGGAGGGCCAGAGAGAGGGCCAGGAGGAGGAGACATGTGAGACTGGACATGAGGGTATCGGGGGGGATGATTGTCATTATATGTGATAGTGTATTATTTTGATTTTTGATATATATATACGGCACTGCGTATCAAAAGATGTGAGATTGTACATGAGATTTTTGAGATACTGATATTTATTATATATTTATGTATATATGTATTGATACATAGACTCTCCCATTTATATAGTTGATGATGTTGACTGGATGGATGATGTACTCATTTTTAATTTCCATTGTTATTGTGTATTATGGAAACTAGTAATATAGGCATGATTAGTTAATATAGTTATCATAGGATGATGAGTCATCATTTAGGCATGATGAGTCATAGGGTAGGCATGATGGAGTAGGTCATTTAGGCATGAGGGAGTTAGGTCATTTAGGCATGAGGATGGAGTCAAGTCATTTAGGCATGATCAGGTGATTTAGGCATGATGGAGTTAGGTCATAGGCATGATGGAGTTAGGGAGTAGGTAGGAGTATAGGTGGAGTTAGGTGATGGGTGATGGAGTCATGATAGGAGTGGAGGTATAGGCATGGTGGAGTTAGGGTTTAGGCATGATTTGGTCATGTTTTTGTGTTTGATTTAATTTCCAAGTTATTATTATTATGGAAAATAAATGATGATGTATATGTATGTTGTGGTGTAAATTTCCAAATATTTGATATCATGGAAATGTGAAATGATTGATGTATGATATGGTGATGTTATAAAATGGTAGGTATGTATGTTTTTATGATTGTTTAATTTCCAAGTTTTGTGTAAAATGGAAACTAACTAAGGTAAATGTGAATATAAAAGGGGAAAATTGGTTAGGGGAAAGAGTGGTGAGCTAACCTCCAAGGGCCCCATGCCCTGGAGTGTTACCTACATAGCCCCGGTGAAAAGGGGCCTCAGGATGATGTAGTTCTCCCATAAGCTAGGGAAGAATATGATGAGGTAGAGGAATGGGTTGGTAGGTTTTAGGCATGATTGAGTCTAGGTCATTAGGCATGTTTGAGTTTAGGTCATTTAGGCATGGTTGAGTTTAGGTCATTTAGGCATGGTTGAGTTTAGGTCATTAGGCATGGTTGAGTTTAGGTCATTTAGGCATGGTTGAGTTTAGGTCATTTAGGCATGGTTGAGTTTAGGTCATTTAGGCATGGTTGATTTTAGGTCATTTAGGCATGAGATTTTAATTTTGAAAGGTTGAATTTAGGCATGGGTGATTTTGGTGAAAGAGGAATTCTTAAATGTAGGTGTCAATGGTCTGGTCTATGTGTAGGAGAATCAATAAGTAAGAAAAAAGGTGAATGGTAAGAGGAGACAAAAAATCCACCTAATTGATAAGAACCATTATGAGTCTATCATACCAAAGATGGTGTATGAACATAAAACCCTAAAGGCATTGCATGATTGACTATTCTAAGGGTGAAGAAGGTCACATGATCATGAAATTTTCACATTTGCAACACATCCCTTGAGTAGGTAGAAAGTTAGAAAAAGGTGGTGAGGTGAAAGAAGTTGGTTTAGTGTAACCTGGTGTGAGACAACATGCCTCTTTGGCAAGAGACCCAAGATCAAAATAGGCAAGTCCATGATGAAAAAGTCATCTTTTTTTTTTTTTTTTTTTTTTATAGATTGATCGATGTGGGAAGTCTATGTGGGATGAGTAGAGTATCTCCTTGAGGTCTTCGTGAAGTTGATCGATGTGGGAAGCTTAAAATTTTTTTTTTTTTTTTGAAAGAATAGTCTTTTTTGTGATATATATGTATAATATGGCTAGCTTTGTATAGTTGTCCTTGAGGGAGAAGTCTATTTATAGAAACAAGATAGAAAGATTAGATGTCCTTTTTGAGGGAGTCATCTTTTTTAGAAGTTTGACTCAAGGAGTTTTGAATTTGAAAATCCCATATATTACTTTTGAATTTTTTTGACTTTTAGGTCATGGACAAGACTATAGAGAAGTATAGGCTTTTTTATGAAGACAAAACCATAGCACACAAGGGTTAGCTATGAAAGAGAGGTTTTAAGTGAATGAATGACCATGGGATTCCATCTTGAAAAAAGGATGAAAAGTATCCATGAGAATCATGCCATGAGTAGAGTCGTGGTACTCATATTGAAGATAAGGTTGAAAAGTGATGGGTAATCACATGATTCTTGTTTAGTCGTTGATCCTTAAAATAGGTAAGTGGAAGGTGAATGGTGCTCAAGGGACAAGTGTTTAATAGACATAAGGTGATCTAGGACTTGATTCAACAATAGAATGGTCAAAGATGCAAGGCATTGAGGGGCTCAGGTTTGGGTTTACCTTGAGTGAAGACAAATGATAAGCACTTGATCCATAGGTATGAGTAATGATATAGGGTCAAGCCAATTAGGAGAAAATTTTCCCCATTTACTTTTTTCTCCACTTTTGTTACATGTTGATTTTCCTTTAGGATGAGGTCCAACTTGGAAGGTTCATTCTTGGACATGTTTATCATAGGCATGTTTGATACATTTTTGGTAGATTTGGAGGTGATCGAGAGCATTGAGAGATGATGTTCATCTAATAACTCGAGTTGTGCCAAATGGTCTGGTGAAAATCATCATCGTTGAGCATATCTTTGAGTGAGATATGAAGAGATGGAATTTGGACTTGAGAGGAAGGACAACCTTTATACCATAGACCAAAGAGAAAGGTGTGGCAACAGTTGAGGTATGAATACTAGTATGATAAGCCCATAAAAAAAAGGAATGTGTGTGCCAATCCTTTCCAGTATCATCAACCACTTTCATAAATTTTTTTTAAGGTTTTGTTGGTTGATTCACTTGGCCATTTTTTGAGGATAATAAGGTGAAGAAAAACTGAGTTGAATGTGAAGGCATCACAGAGTTTCCGTAGGGTTTTGTTTTTGAATTGTTTTTCCATTATCAGTGATGAGGTGGTGAGGAACACCAAAGTGAAAAATGATGTGATGATTGATGAATTCACATATTTTCTCAGATTTTGTAGAAATAAGAGGTATGGCTTCCACCCATTTAGTGTAATATTTGGTAGTGGTAATAATCCATTGATGATGTTGGGAAGAATGAGGATTGATCTCTCGACAAGATCCAAACCCCATTGAGAGAAAGGCCAAAGGTCTCGTGTGACTGTAAGGTGTGACTAGGGGTGTGATGAAGATTAGCATGTTTTGTTGACACTTCACACAATGCTTGACATAGTCACAACAATCATGGTTTAGGGTTGGCCAGTAATAGCCCAAGGTGAAGAATGCATTTTAGCGATAGCTAAACCATTGAAGTGACCCCCAAAATTCCATCGTGAACTTCCTTGATGGTGTAGGGAATTTCAGAACTTGTAAGACATCGTAAGAGGATAGCATCAAAACCACATTTATAAAGAAGACCACCCATGATGACATAGTGAGAGACACTTTTGAGAAAGGCTCGTTGTCCATTGTGAGTAAGATCTGGAGGTAGAATGGAAAGGAAAGGTAGTCAACAAACTACTTATACCAAAGGTCACGTGGGTCAGTTTCAATGTTTCCTACAAGGTTGATGTCTCAAAATAGATAAGAGGTGATTGCAACATTTTGTATGGTGACAAATATTTTTGAGTCGGAGGGTGAAGTGGGGATTTGAGAAGCAAGACAGGCCATGGTATCACAAATTTATTAGTGGAATGTGGGGTGGTTTGAAGTTCATAATGGTCAAAGGTAGTCAAAAGTATGTCAACATGATGTTTATACTTTTGAAGTATCTCATTTACAACATTGGTATATACCATTAACTTGGTTCACAACTAGTTGAGAGTCACCAAAATATATTAATTGATTTAACATCTAAGGCTATATGGTGGCTTGAAGACCTAACATGAGTGCTTCATATTGGTGATATTGTTAGTACAATCAAAATCTAGTTTGAAAGATAATGGCATAGGCTCACCATCAAGAGGAATGAGGATAACTCTGGCACCACCCCCATGTTGACATTTGGAACCATCAAAGAATAAGGTCATCTGGTAAATGGTATCATCCAAAGAGAGGGTAGTGATGGATTCATCAGGAAATCAAAGTTAGAGGATTGATTTTTCCAGAGAGAGGTGTGTCTGTGAGTTGGTTAGCAATTGTTTTTCCTTTGACATATTTTTGATGGGTGAATTCAAGATCTAGGTCTGCAAGAAGCATGAGCCAATGTGCAACATGTTGATGTTGGTAGGGCTTAGCATACATGTAATGTAAGGGGTTAGTATTGGTGACAACAAAGGTTTTGTGGTTGAGTAGGTAATGGAAAAGTTTTAGTGGTGAAAAAAACTAAGGCTAAGTAAGATTTTTTTTGGTGTGAGTATATCTAGTTTCGTAGTCTAAAAGCATATGACTTATATAATAAACCACTTGTTCCCTATGTTTCTCATCATGATGAGTGAGCATGGCACCCAAGGAATGATTAGTAGTAGAAATATAAAGGTAAAATGGTTGGTCATCCTTAGGGGGAATGAGCACAGGTGGTTGGAGGAGGTATTTTTTAAGGCATCAAAGGCTTTGTGGCATTCATCATCCCATTTGAAGGAGACATCCTTTTTGAGGAGATGATGAAATGGATGGAAACAGTAAAAAAGATGTGAAATAAAGTGATGAATAGATTGCAACTTTCCTTAAAAACTATGAAGTTGATGAAGGTTAGTAGGTGGAGGCATTTGAGAATAGCCTTGATTTTAGTGGGATCAACTTCAATGCCACAAAAGAAACAATAAAACCAAGGAGCTTTTCGAGAGAGAAACAATGAAGACACACTTCTTAGGTTGAAGGTGAACACAATACTTGATGAGATGGTCAAAGATGACCTTAAGGACTGTAAGGTGTTTGGCCCGATGTTTGGATTTGGAAAGAAGATCATCAACGTAATCTTCCAATATGTGATGCATAATGTCATGAAAGATATAAGTCATAGCCCATTGATATGTAGCACCAACATTTTTAAGGCCAAAGGGCATGACATGATAGTAGAAGGTCCCCCAAGGAGTGATGAAGGTGGTTTTGTGTTGATCTTCTGGGGAAAGTAATATTTGGTTATAACCTGAGAAACCATCCATGAGTGATAACATCTCATGGCTGGTGGTGAGATCAACTAGTTGGTCAATACTAGGTAAAGGAAAGTCATCTTTGGGGAAAGCTAAGTTAAGGTCATGGAAATCCATGCAAATGTAGAGTCCCCCTGTCACTTTTGTGATAGGAACAATGTTAGAGATCCATTGGGGATAATCAATGGGTAGGATGAAGGAAAAAAGAAGGCATTGGAGTTCTTCTTTGACAAGAAGGGAAATGCGAGGATGCATTTTTCGCTTTTTGTTTCATGGGTTTGGCTTCAGGAATAGTTATGATATTGTGGACCACAATGTTTGGGTCAATACTGGGCATATCATGTAGGACCAAGAAAGTGTTCATTTATGATCCCGGAGGAAAGAAGTAAAAGCTTCTTGTTCAACAACATCTAAAGATTGGCCTATTTTTAGAATGTGTGGGTCATCTGAGTGTGAATATTGATTTTGATGGTCGATTCATTCAACATGGTTTTGTGTCTCAGAAGGTAATGACCGGTGAATATAAGAATCTTCCACACCAAGGTAGGTGAGAATAGACTCATCATCCTGACATTGAATGACGTTAATAGAAGGTGTATCATCATCGATCATGTCAGGATATAGGAAGGAAGGGAAGAGAAGAGGAGCCTCACCATCTCATTGATAAGTTAGAGGTCCCAAGGAAATGGTGTTCAAAAAAAAAAGTTAGGAGGAATGGATTATGGATCCATAGACTTTGTAGGTGAAGGTGGTGAAGTTGGTGAATGGGGTGGGAATGTTTATCATCCTCAATGAGTTTGACTTGGGCCTTCTTGGGAGATGGTTTGGAAAATCCAATACCACTGATGGTCTTTATGCTTTTATGAGTGGTGCATGGGATGACAATATGGTGAGCCTTGTTCATAGAAACCAAATCCAAAGCCCTTCCAAGCACAATGATGGAGGAAGGTGTGGGTGAAGTGGTGGTTGGTGAGAGATTGAAGGTCGGATGAAAATGGTTGAGTTTGGGAAGGTGGCTCGGGTGAGTAGGTAGAAGCATCAAGTCCCCCATATGTTAAGTTGGTGTGAAGGTGGGGAGGACCATAAGGGAAAACTCACCTATGTGGTGATCATAGTGGGGATGTTGGTGAAGTTTACCATACTCTTGAGGAGTAAGGAATGTGTCAATATTATAAAGGTGGTACTCCCCTAGAGTGAGGCATTGAAAAACACCTTCTAAGGGATCAATAGTTGATATGTGGGTAGTGGGAATGGATGAATTATTGGACAAGTTGGGAAGAAGAAGCATTGGTTGGTTGAGAAGTAGATGGGTGGCTGATGGGTCAGTTGTAGAAGTTGTGGTAGCAGTGGGAATAGAGGAGTTAGTTTGTGGAAGAGGTAGTGAAACATTGGTGGATGGGGCCATGGGTGAAGGGGAAGTGGTAGTGGTGGTAGATGCCTTAACTGGTATAAGGACATCATTGGGTCGATACAACATGTTACAGGTCTTGAATGGTGAAGGGTTGGGTTGGAATGGTATAGTTGTGTCCTTCATGTTCAAATTTTAAACAACGGTGTAAGGTTGAAGGAACACAACCCATGGCATGGATCCAAGGTCGCCAAACAACATGTTGTACTAGAATTCCCCCTCTAAGACATAAGAATAATTCAATGGAATGGTATGGGGGCCCACATGAATGTGGAGAATGATGGTGCAAGGGTGGAAGTCATGGCATCATTGAATGAACACAACATAACTGGGTTATTATGCATGTAATTGGTAGGGATGCACATTTGGTTGTATGCATGGGAAGAAATGATGTTGATATCACCACCATCGATCATAACATGTCGAAATGTATATTATCAATGTAGATGGAAATGAATAGGGTGGGATCAAGATCATCTGATTGGAGAGGTACAATCTCATTGTCATCAGAGAAACTGAGAGTGGCTACTTGATGAGTGGTAGGGGAGAGAGGAAGGGGATGAAGTGGTGAGAGAGGCCACATGGTGAGGAGTGATAATGGATGCCACAGAGTAGGGTCATTAGGTAAAACCTCAATAGATTGCAAGAACCTCAATGAGGGCTATCGATGAGACTCTAGAGGTTTGGACAAGGTCATACAAAGACATTTTGAGAGGAGATTGGTGTAATTGTTTAATCATTATATGATGGGAAACCCCATAGAAATAGGGTATGTGGGTCCATGGATGGTGATTTTGGTGCAGGTGTAGATGGGATATTGGGTAAAAAGAGTGGGGATGGGTTGGTTGTTTTCTCCTTTCCTTTTTTTTCTAGGCTCGAGTGGTAATGTTAACCATATTAATATGTGGTAAAGGAGAAAGTGAGTCATGATAGGTGTAGTGATAGGAGAGGGAAAAAAATATGGTGAGGGCATATATTGGTTTTGTGAAAAAATGCAGTGCATTGGCATTTTGGTGGAGGTTTGGCTAGCTCTCTTATGTGGACCATATTGATCTCAAATGTTGGAGGAGGATAAAAGGGTTGTGGAGGGGAGATGAAGGTTGTTGAATAGGTAAGGGATGAGGATGTGTGGTGATAGGTGGAGGTGGAATAGGGTCCTCATCTAAAAGATCATCATCATCAAATTTTTCTTTTGGGAGGACATAGTTGGAGAAGAACAGTCTTAAGAGCCTTATAATTTTCCACATCATGCCCAGCACATGATGGTAAGCAAATTTTTGTATCATCAAACCCTTTGGTTTAGGTTTGAGTGGGTGTAAGGTCTAAGTGGTGGCAATGTGATGACAAGAGGTTTCCAAAAGGTTAGCTAAGATGTTGGCGTAAGACCCTGCCAATGGATCACAATGTGAAGTAAGTGTGGGTCTAGATGAAAGTGTGGGTGATTTTGGTGGGAGAGGTGCCATGGGAGGTGGAATCGGAGGTTGAGTCAGTTTGACCACCTGTTTGGTAGGTAGTATGGTTTTAGGTTTGGATTGCACCTTCTTGGGTAAAGATGTAGTAGATGAACTAGTGGTTGAAGGTGGTGTAGGTTTAACTACCTCTTTGGAGGGTAGTGGATTTTTGGACTTTGGTTGCACCTTCTTGGGTAAAGGTGAAGAAGAAGTGTGTGATGTAGAAGGGAAGGAAGATGGGGAAGGGGATGGGTTAGCCAAGGTGATAATGGAGGTGTGGTGAAGGTTGTGGGAAGAGGCAAGGTGGAAGGTATTAGTTGAAGAGAAGGGAATATCATAGGTAATGATGAGGATACTGGAAGTGGTGTAGGTATAGGTGGTAGAAAGGATGTAGGTGATGTGAAGTGGCATAAGATGTGTAGGTAATTTGGGTGTAATAGAGGATCGTGATGAGGAGGTGGGTTGTTGTGCTTTTAGTTTACCTTGGGTAGGAGGTTGTTCTTGGCCAAGGTTGATGGGTGGGGCCCTAGGATAGATGGAAGTGGTGAGGTGGTGGAAGAGGGTAGTAGGGGAAAAGCTGTGTGTATGTGGCCTAAGAGGTTGGGTCTTCCTCTTAGGTGGGGGAATAGTCTTTGCGTGGCTTGTGAGGATGTGGCTAAATCTAGTTTGACAGGGGGATGGACTAGGCTTGATGTGGCATGACTCCCAATGTGGAAATGGGTTTGGATGTGGAGGAAGATATAGATGTAGGTAAGGCTTTAGGCATTGGAAAAATTTCATTTGATGGTAAAGGTTTAGGTGTGGGTGAGGGTGATGAAGAAGAGGTCTACAATAACATGGCATGGGCATGGTTGGTTTGGTTTTCTGAAACACCTTTGGATAGATCGTGGAAGTATCAACAGACAACATTTGCATCTGAGTTGAGAAAGGTAGCCGAAGGCATCCCCAAAGCATGGAATTATCGACATAATCCAAGTGGTCAGCCAAACATGAAAACAACACCATTGGAGGGGGATGATGTTGATTTGGTAGTAATCCCTATAAAGAATGTCTGTGAGACAAGGGAAATGGTTGGCTTTAGACTCTGTGGGTAAAAGAGCCGAGAGAAAATCAACAGGATCCTTGAAAGCCAATGGAGAATTATCACCAATAGGAAGGGGTGCTTACTAATGGATCCCCTATGGGTAGGGGAGATGACAAGTAGGATGAGGTAGGTTCATATTTTGGTGAAGAGGAAGGTAAGCATGACTCTCCATGGGTAGGAGAGTAAAATATTGTGGGTTGTTTTCATTAGGTTGAGAGGTGTGTGGGGAAACTGCATCATTGGTAGATATGGTGGACTCCTCCATGGGTGAAGGGGAGATAAGGGAGACTCCTCTGTGGGTAAAGGAGTAGATGAAACAAGTTCCTCCATGGATGAAGGAGCTCATGCAAGAATCTCCTCGATAGATGGAGTAGGAGGAAATTGAGGAAGAGCTGGTATGATGTCGAAAACAACATGAACCTCATGAACATTACTATCATTGGTGAAGGTTTTTTGGTTTGGTTAGATGATGGGGTGTGATTTGGGAATGGTTTCTTAAAGATGTGAAGGTTTTGATTATGCCTAGTGTGTTAGGGTTATCAAGATGAGATCTCCACTATCTAACATTTCTTGGATGATATTTTTGAAAGTTATACAATTATTATCATTATGACCTTTAACGTGATGATAGTTGTAGTAATCATTTTCTTTATACCATGCAGGCATAGGACGGGAGAGGGTCAAAACCTAGTATGTGGTTTGATGGGTGGAAGAGTGATTGCTCTAGATTTTAGAAGTTTTTCTAAAACCAAAGAGTAGGGTTCTCCTATGGGAGTGTATTTTTGTTCTCTCCACTTGAACTAAAAATCTGAACAGAGAGAAAGGTTGGAAGAAGGCTTTGATTGGTTGGATGGGTGAGATGGGCCAGCTTTCAAAACTACCACATGGGAAGATCCTTTTGCTTTAGAGTAATTATTTTTTGGTTTGGAAGAAGAAGAGGTATCATTTGATTTAAATGCATTTTTGTTATGTAATTGTATCTTCTTCTCTTCAATGGCATGAATTTCAAGTTTTGGGCCATGGTGAATGCCTCATCAAATGTGTGGAAGGTTTGAACTTGGAGAGTTGGTGAGATGTGCCTAGCACAAGCCCTAGTGAACAACTCTATTAACTGGTTTGAGGTAGTTGAAAATGTGAGTTGGTTGATTAGGCTTCACCAACGAGTGAAAAAAATATGTGATAGATTCATCTTTGTATTGTGTGTTGAGTACAAGTCGGTCATGGTGACTTTCTTGATGATGTTGATAGAAAAGTGGTCTAGGAAAGCTTGAGCTACTTGGTTGAATGAGTAAATGGAGTGCCTAGGTAGAGCACTATACCAATCCAATGCAGGTCTGTCAAGGACATTGGGAATGTTCAGTAAGAGAAAAGCATCATCATGAGTGATCAGATAACCCATGTTAAAAAAGACCAAAGTGTTGTTTGGGTCTTCTTTGTTGTTAAATTAGTTGAATTTAGGCATTTCCCAATGTAGGGTATGGATGAATCAGAATGGATGGGTGAATGGGCTCATTAAAAATCTCATCGTATGTCAGAGAATTACGTGAGCCAGAGACCGATGCTTCCAATGTCTGCATCTTGTCCATCATCATTTTGATAAGATCGTTAGTAGGTTGTGATGATTGGGCACCCCCTAGTATAAGGGGGTAGATGATGAAGGTATGATGTGGGTGGCATCCATCCTAGGTATGTGGTGGTGCCGAAAGTAAAAAATTGTGAGGGAGGAATAGATGTGGAAAGTGTAAGTATCCTGAATAAGTGATAGATGAGATAGGGGGTTGTTGGTGATAAGTGTAGGTAGGTGGAGTGGATGTAATGAACTCTCGTAGTAATTAGAGGAAGAGACTATGGGATGGAGAGGACAATGTTTTGGAAGGGAGTATGGGGTTTGCGACACCATGGGTGGCTGAGATGCAATAGGTATATGAGAGGTGGTGGGTGTAGATAGACCTACACTCAAGGCAGTTGATAAAGGAATGGTTGACATCACAAGAGAAACTGACGTCAAAGGCATGATAGATGTCATAGGTGTAATAGATATCGATGATGTAGGGTCAAGTTGGGACACCGTAGGTGGTAAGGTGGAAGAGGGTAAGGCAAGAGCTAGTAGTAGTATGATGCAGAAGTGGGTGTGAGGGTAGGAGGAATGGACACATGCATGTCATATACAAGCTTGCCCTGATGAATCCCGAGTGGATGAATGGGCTAAATAATATTGTAAAGCAAATGGGGTTTTGATCAAGGAGTCTTGTGAACTCCTCATCATCTGGTACTGATGATAATAGGTTGATTGGGATCCATAGGTGATAAAATGGAAGGTGGTGATGGGCTAGGTGGGAGTGGCTGAAGGCTAGCATGGAATACGAGGGTGTTGGCTTGGCTATGAGTCAAAACCATGTGACTTATAGTAGACCTAGTAATTTGATGATCTTGTAGATGACACAAAAGCACAAGAAGGAATGGAGAAAATAGTTTCGGAAGGTGAAAAATTGAGTGTTGTTTTAATTGAAAAAATAAAAAGAGAGAGACCGATGATGGTTGGGTAACCGGTGTGTGTGTGTGAGAGGGTAACCGATGCGGTAGGAGAGGACCGATACGATTCTTATGGAAAATAAAAGGATTTGTAAATGTGGCAATAAATGATGAAAATGAAGCAAATATGGACTTTTGACAGTGATTTCAAAGACACAGAGATATGGTGAGGTAACTGAGGAAACCCCAGAAAAAAAATAAAATGTGATGAATGCTACTTTGGTTAAAATGACCAAAACAATAGGAAACCGACAATGGTCAGTAAAATGATGATGGTTAGATGAGTAAACGATGATGGTCATGGTCGTTGGAATGACTCGGTCACTTTGTGAAATTTGTGAAAAGATGAAAAAAAGTGAATTTGGTGATTTAGATCAAATAAAAGACCAACCCAAAAACCTGAGTATGGAAATGATTGACCCTAACACACTCAAAAAGAGTCGAATACACCAACTATGATTATGGAGTGTGAAGGGAAAGAAAGAATGAAGAAAATGAACTCACACCTCAAAACACAAGATCAAGAAAAAACTAGCAAACATGAAATCCTATGTGGTGGATTTTATGTTTCGGCTTATGCCATTTAGGACTGACTTGTGAATAGAGTAGAGATTTTTTGGTTTGATAAAAGGTGCCCTATGAAAATCCAACAACTAAGGATAGTTTTAGGTAAGTTTTTGGTGAGGGAGGTCCTTTCTCTGAGATAATGACTGGACAGAGAAACTAGTTTGGAGCCCACTATCAATCCTCTGATTGTGTGATCATTGACAACTTCTTCGGGTAGGATGTTGTTTAAGAAAATGAGTAATTTATTTTTAGTGGTTTGGTGTAGAGAAGAAAGTGTGCACTATGATTCAATTTTTCAACCATCAGTTGGGCATGACTTCAGCATATAGGTTGCCCACAATTTTAAATGAGCTACAGATGCAACACTCAAAAATGATATGCAAATATTTTAGACCCAAATCCACAATGACATTCGATGAGAGCAATGATGAATAGGAAAGAGTATGTCTTTCACTAATGCAATACAAAAAAAAAAGAATGGTTCTTTTTAGTCCAAAATATGAGTGTCAATGAGACAAGTAGAAGAGAAGAATGTTCCAAAGGAGAAAATTTAATGTGAACTCTTTCAAAAGGAAATAGACACACAATATTTCACCTAGGAATGAACAATGCAAAAGAACCCCTGATGGGTCCCACTGGGCATGCCAAAATGTTTCACCAAATAAGTTGTGTGATAAAATAGATAAGGTAAAAGGTCAAGGAGGAATACTGTGATATGTTGGTGAAGGTTGAATGTGCATGTTATTGACTTTATCCAAGCTGATTGTAGAGAACCTTTTTTTTCTGGGAAGGACTACTTGTAGATACAAAACAAGACCACCAAATGATATTAAATAAGCAAGAGTCAGAGGACTACCTAGCAAGGCTAGATCTAGGAAGTGTGATGCTTCCTGAATGGTTGTCAATCCTCTATTTTTATCAAATTAATGAAAGTAAATATGAGAAATAAAGGTCTATTGCTAACACTTTGATTTAGGTATCTCAAAACATTATCAACAAACTAGATTAAGAAAAGTATTAAAATCTAAACTAATCTAGCATCAGGAAAGGTATGTTTTTAGTTGGGACAAGTCACAGGGGTGTTAGGTAAGGTCACAGAGGTATCTGGTAAGGTCTGGGTGGATTTTAGGTGATGTTAGAGGTAGTTTTGGTGAAGGTTAGTAGAAAACACAGTGATCGATATGATCTAGTGACCGATGTTGGTAGAGAGGGGAGACCGATGATGGTTAAGGTGACCAGCGTTGGTAGGGGAAATTTGATAGTAAATTATTAAACAAAGGTTTTTAGGCTCTCTTGTGATTACACAGAGAGTGAGGGTAGTATGGTTTGGGTTATAATATGGCTGAGAAGACTCAAGGATACTAAGAAGGAGGTTTAGAATGGTGAAAAGGCTTGGGATGGTTGAATAGTGGGTTGGTGGGAGGAAGGTGATGTACATGCAACAAAGGAAATAAACTACTGAAAGAAAACAAAGATCTACAAAAGGAATAAGAAAAATGATTAGGATCACAATACTTACTTGATGTCTTGTAGATCTTGGGAGTGGAGGATGGTTGATAGTTGATCGAGAGAAGAATTTTTTGTGTCAGTGTCATGGAAATACTCCCTAGAGTGTTCCCGTGAATATTCCAATGCTCTGGAAGGGAAAACGGTTGCTTTTTTGTCTGCACATTGTGGTTGTGTGTTCATTTCATCGGATGTAGGAGGGCTTGAAGATTCATGCTTGAATGCAATCAAGCTCCAATAACTGAATGACCAACCCATGTGTAAAGAGTTGTGAAAGTGTATATAAGGTACCGATGATGGGTGGTTAGGTGAGCGGTTGGTTGGGATAACCGGCTTGGTTAAGGTGGGAAAGTCTAGGTTTACCAAAAATAGGTAGATCTTTACTATTTTTGGCGTGATTTTGATTGAGTCCACTTAGGAAGTGGAGTTCACATGAGAGAAGGTAGGAAGGTCATAGAAGAAGTCAATTAGGTTTAGGAAGAAGTCTTAGTTAGTTAGGTTAAGTGGTGACTCACACTAGGAGTGATGACTCAATGCTGAGAGTGATGACTCGGTCATTGTGAGTTAAATGCCCCTGGAATGGGTCCAAGGTGAGGTGTAATGATGAGGTGGAGGTGTGAGGGTGAAATTAACTTAATTAAAATAATTAAATTAATTAATAATGTGAGGATGAATATTTCATCAAAAATCATTATAATAATTGATTAGAATTTCTTGGGATTCATCAAAAATCATTATAAAAATGTGCATGAAGTCTAAAAATGTGCATGAAGAAGCTTCATGGTATTAGTTGGATATTATCGAAAATTTGTAAAACACTTTTCTTAATTCATTACTCCAATCACATCGCTACATAAAAAGATAATAAATTCATCTGGACTAAAAATGTGAAAATTCCTTTAAATTTCTATAGGAAAAACTAACTTCAAAGACTGCTTTAAAAGTATCGGATCACAACGGAAGCTTCATTGTGGTGACACATGCCTCCAGTGAAGGATTGGGAGGTATAATTTTGCAAAATAACCACGTGATTGCATATGAAAGTAGAAAATTAAAAGTACATGAGCTGAATTATGCTCCCCATGACTTGGAGCTTGTTGCCATTGTACATGCCTTGCAATTTTGGAGGCACTATCTATTGGGAAAGCCCTTTGAACTGAAAACATATCATATAAGACTAAAATACATCTTCACTCAACCTAACTTAAATGCAAGACAATGAAGATGGTTAGAATTTTTATCATAGTATGAATTTGACATAAGCTACATAAAGGGTAAAGAAAATAGAGTGGTAGATCGTAGGAAGCACATTTCTACTCTTGTGACTTTAAGAACTCAATTCAAAGATGAAGTTAAGAAAACAATGTTGGATGATTCTTATTATCAACATGTTAAAATTGTACTTACCACTAGATCCAAATGATAAAAGGTACAAGGGCTTCAGATTTGATAATGAAGGAGTCCTAAGGTATGAAAACTAAGTTTATGTACCATTAGGAAATGATTTAAGGACAAAAGTGATTAAATAATTTCACAACGCTCCCATTCCACGTTGGCGTAGTAGCTGGTTAACATGATGAGATCCCTCTCCATTACTAGTTTGAGCTTCTAGTGTGACGACAATTTGTGCAACTCTAATACTAGGTAGTTAAGCGCTCGACTTGGAGTAATCTTGGGATGGTGACCTCAGGGAAGTCCCAGTGTCGTTGCCTCCTAATGTCGTTGGGCCTAATTTGGTGAATACATGGTGAGCTCAAGGCTCACATGGTTGTATCTGGCTCCATCGTGTGGGGGTGTGTTGGTGTAAAGGCACTGGTTAACACGGTGCGATCCCTCTCCATTACCAGTTCGAGCTTTTCGTGTGATAGCAAATCGTAACATGGTATCGAGCGGAGTAGTTAAGCGCGTCCGAGGCACTGGTAAGTCTTGGGATGGGTGACCTCTCGGGAAGTCCCAGTGTCATTGCCTCCTAATGTTGTTGGACCTAATTTGGTGAATACATGGTGGGCCTAGGGCTCATGTGGTTGCATCTGGATCCATCGTGTGGGGGTGTGTTGGTGTAATAGTTGGTTAACACGATGAGATCCCTCTCCACCACTAGTTCGAGCTTTTAGTGTGACGACAAGTTGTGCAGCTCTAATACCAGGTAGTTAAGTGCAGTCAACCTAGAGAAGTATTGGGATGGGTGACCTCCTGGGAAGTCCCAGTGTCATTGTCTCCTAATGTCATTGGGCCTAATTAAGTGAATACATGGTGGGCCTAGTGCTCACGTGGTTGTAATTTGGCTACATCGTGTGGGAGTGTGTGTTGGCATAGAACTAGTTACCGTAATAATATCCTCTCCACTACCAGTTCAAGCTTTTGGTGTGATGGCAAGTTATGCAACTCTGATACCAGGTAGTTAAGCACACTCGACCTGGAGTAGTAATGGGATTGGTGACCTCCGGGAAGTCCAGAGTGTCGTTTCTGTTAATGTCGTTGGGCCTAATTTGGTGAATACATGGTGAGCTCAAGGCTCACGTGGTTGCATCTGGCTCCATCATGTGGGGGTGTGTTGGCATAGCAGCTAGTTAACATGATGAGATCCCTCTCCATTACCAGTTTGAGATTCTGGTGTGACGACATTTGTGCAACAACTCGATACTGGGTAGATCCCAATCGGTGATTTTGGTCCCAAGGAAAGCCTTTGCATTATCGAGAGATAATGGTTTGAGGAATGTCAAACCTCGTGACTATACCCACAAGAAAGTCAAGGATGATTGACTCGGTTGATTCCTTGAGTGTGACGGCTTGCTCATCCGGTGAAGTAATTTGTAGTTATCAACACCCACTTATGTCAAGTGCTTCAAGGTGAATTGATCATGCATATGAAGTCAAGACCCCATGGCGCAAAAGGTGATCTGCTGGATTGGTCGAGGGGAAATGCTACCCATCTGCAATGAAAGTGCATTCCTTGAATTTTGTGACCCACACAGGTGCATCTCGCAAATAGGGTAGGCCAAAAGATACATGTCATTATGGATTTCATTGTTGTAGTTTTGACATAGAAGTGTCCACCGTGAAATTTTGCTAACACATTTTCGATCTGCGCGTCATTGATACATCTTAACAACATGCCATCAAGATTCTTCTTGAAGAGAAGTCCATCAATCAACACATAAGGAATAGATTGTAACCTCATATGTCTTCTCTTTTCTTTGTTTAAACCAGGAGGGTATGCACCCTCAGAAAGGAATGTGATCATGTCCTTCATTCACTCACGTGCGCCAAGATCGTGTTATGCTCAAGTTACATTTCACGGAGATCTTCATCCAAAAATAATGAAGTCTCATATTCATTATGTGCATCCTCAACAATCACTGCAGAGTGCACTACCTCTTACTAGATTTGTGGCCTTGATAATCACATCATACTCCATGATTTTGGTCCCCCATCATGCTCTTTTCTCACTGATTTCTACTCCCATGATGAAGTTTCTAAATGTAAGAGTAAGAGACTAATATCTTAATATGATTGATAGCGAGCATACTCTTGAATTTCTTGAGCGCGTGCATGATGGCGAAGACCGCATCTCCATCTCGATCCGTACTTTATTTCATAATCCTTAGCGTCTAATCGAAGAAGGCCATTGGTTGTTGTAGCCCTTGTTTATTTTCTTACGTTATGACAACAACACTCGCATTGGCACCATAATCATAGAGGATGAAATCCTTTGAGTAATCCGGATTGATAAGTGTTGGCGTGCAAGCAATTTCTTGTTTGATCTTGTTGAAGCTTTATTTTCCTTATGTTGTCCATCTGAAAGATGTGTCCTTCTTGAGCATCAAGGTGATGGGTTGAACAGTCTTGCAAAGTTAGGGATAAAACACCTAACAAAATTGATCTTGCCAAGGAAGGATCAGGGCCTTTTTGTGCGTTGGTAGGGAAAAAGCTAGGATGGCTGAAATGCACTCATGATCAATTGCAATACCATCCTTTGAAACCACATGGCCTAAGAGCTTTCCCTACACCACCGCAAAATTACACTTCTTGGGGTTAAGAGACACCCCATATTTTTATGCATCTCTCAAAGACTTTCTCCATGTGCGTCATATGATCCGCACTCTACTTTGAGAATATTGTTATGTCATCAAGGTAAACTAGGATGAACTCATTGATGTAACCTTTGAAGGCAATATCCATGGTGCGTTGAAATGTGGTACCCACATTTGACAAACCAAAGGGCATTTTCTGATATGCATATGTTCCCCACTTGGTTGTAAACATTGTTTTGAATTGATCCTCTTCCTTGACCAGGATCTAATTGAAACCTAAATATCCATCTAACATGGAGAATCTTTACATACCGGCCAAAGTCTGCAAAATATGCTCCATTGAAGGCAAAAGATAATGATCCTTTAGAGACGCCCTATTCAAATCTCTGAAATCAACACAGAGTCTGATTTTGCCATTCTTCTTACGCAATGAAACCAAATTTGCAACCCAAGTAGAGTATTTGATGGGAAAAATATTTTTTTCCTCAATGAGTTTGGATAATTATTTTCTCATGAGGGGCTCTATCTTTGGATTGAATGGTCGTTGCTTTTGTCTGATGGGCTTGATACCAGGATCCAGGTCAATGGAGTGTTGAGCAACACTTGGATTAAAAACTTTGAGGTCTTTATACTCTCAGGAGAAGATATCACTATATTTTTGACACAGAGAGATGAAGACCTGCTTTTCATCATGCACACAAGTCTTGTTGATCAAGAACTCTTTCCCGCGTGCAATAGTGGACTGGGAAGCAGTCTTCAATGCAAACACACATGTACCTTTCTTCACCCTTGAACTCATCATCAGGGCTGAAAATTTGCTCTAAGGTGACCAGCTCTTTAGGCAACTTGTTTGTCTTCAACTGTATCACTTGGTCACCATAGTTGTCATGCAAATCAACTTGCATACTTGATGAAAAATTGGCTTCATTCTAGATAAACTGGATGATCTCGTGCGTCATTGTCAAACACTTTCCAGCTGGTATTGTTATCTGAAATGCATGGTCTGATCACCATCTTAATGTGTTGAGTGTTTCCTTTGACAAAGTCCTTAGTAGGAGAGAATTTTGAACCAAGCGTGGTCATTTGGTCAACTTCCTTATTCATTTTATGCAAAGCACCACCTGCAGATTTAGAGCATCAAAGATCTCAAGGAGGTCCCAAAATCTATGCTTATAAGCTTTGAGAAGCTTGTTCTTTGTCTGGAATTTTTTGGTAACTTGGTGGATAACCAATTATGTGTCCCCAAAGATCTACAACGTCTTAATTTTCTTCTTCTCAACAATGAGCAAGCCATGCACCAACGCTTCATATTCGCTACATTGTTGGAGCATGTAAACTACAGCCTATGTGCAAAGAATAATTTCTCATCCTTAGGGGAAATGAGAACCACTCCTATTCCCACGTCGTTCTACTTCTGGAACCATCAAAGTATAACTTCCACAGATCCAGTTCAATTTTGTATTTCTTGAGTGCATGCGGTAAAGATAGATTCTTCTTCAAGAATCCGGTAAGTACTAAGCTCGGCTTCATAAGCTTCCAATTCTTCAAGATATGGATCAAATTTATGGTGCCTCTCCTCCCATTCATCAAGTACTAGGTCAGGAACATAGGGTGGAAGAGACTGCTCTTCAAGAACTGAAGCTTGTTCTTCTTGGATCAAACAATTGGCTTAGAGAGGGGATGGGACATATGACTCTACATGATAGGAAAATATAGGCTCATCTTGTATGGTAAATCAGGTACCATACCTTGTCTTGAGTAACATATGAGACTAATCAGAAGACAAGTAACCACCCACTTTAGCAGTAAAGTCTCTTGACAAACATAGAGCAAAAAAGGAGGTAAGTCAATGATAGACACATCTTGAGTTAAGGTGAGACTTGGACATGCATGGAGGGTTAACTCAAGATCCTTGATGACTCCTAAGGTGGTGAGAATTAAACCATCAAGTTGCAGGACTCCTTTAGACAAAGGGCTATATTTTAGACCTAAAACATCATGAAATTATGCACTAGGTGTTTGCCTATGATCAAGGACATATAAAAGGGTGGGGTTTTAATAACTTTGCTTACTTTCTTCTCTTATCCTTCTTGGTAGATATTGATAGAAGTGAGTGGCTTCTGCACAACTGGATCAATGGGTAGGAGTTGCTCCGAGCTTCATGCAATAGGTCTCTTTGAGAAGGAATGGTCAGGCATCCCACATTGTGACATTTATGTTTGTTCTCTTCATCTGGTCCACAATGCTAAATGGAAGGCCCCCTATTTTGTGTATTTGGGGAACAACATCCCTTCTTGACTATTCAGGCGTGGAAGCTTGGACTTTAGCTAGAGTAGAGGCTTGACCTACCAAAGGAGGAGCACGTCGTTGCTTCAGAAGGAGCTTTGTGTGGGATCTCTTATGTAGGGGGCACTTCTACTACTGGATGCCTTGGCTGCATCTTTCTACTTCTGAGGATCTGGTTGTGTTGCTAGGATCGTGACCTATGCGCCTGATTCTAACATTCTCTTCTTGTATCTTGTGTTGTCCGCAACTTGGGCGCATGGTCTATTTGTATCTTCTATAGCTTGGTTGATTGCACAGAAGTCCTTAGCACCAAAGAACATCAAATTTGTCTCTGGAGGAGCTTCTGGTCTTTCTTGGTTATCTACTTTAGAGGCACTTGTTAAAGGCTTGCAAGGTGAAGCATTCTGAATCATGAAAGCTTGCGAGCGCACAACATTGGCACAATGATATTGACTATGAGGCATGTTACAAGGAAGCACCATTCTAACTCTTACGCCAAATTGTTCTAAACTGGAACAAGTGCCCGAATCATGTTGGGCGCTTGTAGAGAAGGCACTGGATGAACAACTTGCAAGGGCAGATGTGCATTGGGATATCATCTATCATTCTACTACTTGGGCACATATCTTTGATTTCCATACTGATTCCACCAAGGCTGATTGCTTTGGCTATATGTCTGATTATAATTAACTCTATAGGCTTGCGCTGTTGTTTCTCTAATGAAACAACCTTGTTTGACAAGTTTCTAATTAGGGCCTTCAACTCTTCATCTTCCTTCTATTACACTGGAGAGTAGGATGTTGAGGTAACTGGTTGCGCGCTTTGCTCAAGAATAGGAATAGGGGCCGCAGAAGGCTGGGAAGCTTGAGACATTTTTGGGAACAAGGGCATAGGTGATCTAGGAGCTATCTTTCCCACTTGAATAAGACTATTTTTGCCCTTCGCAATACTATAAGTTAGTGGCTGGTAAAGTCCTACCTCCCATGGATTGAATCATGACTGAGATATCACTATTGAGCTCCTTCAGATAATATAGGAAAGCATGTTGGGATGTAGGTCTTACCACAAGAGGGATTATGTCCCAAGTCTTCTGAAATCTGATGTTGAAATCAATCATTTGTTCGTTGGGTGCCCTTTTTTTGTTGTCGATTGCTCCACCGAGAGATAGGTGATTTGACTTATCTTCAAAGTAGTTGCAAAGAGTTGTTCCCACTCATTCAAGGTGGTGATAGATCCAAGTCTCAAGCCTTGGTACCACAGAAATATTTTACCTTTGAAAGAGGTTGCATGTAGCTGATCACACATCATCATGTGTGATCAAATAAAGTGAACACATGTTTGCTATATCCTGGATATGTTCCTGAGGGGTGACTTGATTCTTGCCAAGTAAAGTATGGAATACTCTTGAGCGTGCCATTTGGCATATCATGTTGCATAGCCAGAACCAAGGGACTTCCTCCAATAAAGTTTGCAAAGTTCCTAAGTGGAGGAGGTGGTTGATGCGCCATTGTAGGGCATGCAAGTTGTTTGTTTTGAGGAGTTGAATGGGCGTGGTGCATAGGAGATAGAGATGTGCACGCGGACCTTTACGGAAGAGACTCTCCTTGGGGATAACTAGAGGTATTTGAAAGAATCTTGATTCTTTGCACTTTTTCTTATGTGCACTCTTCTCATGAAAGGCGCTCGGGACTGCTTAAAACAGAGATTTAGAACTACTGGAAGTCACTAAATGTGTTTAAATGAGCCTCCAAAGGCTAAACTACTAAGCCCACACACCAGAACTTAGAGATATTAAATTTAAGCTTTCATTGTTGGTCCCACCGTGTGTGCGAAACTATTGGTTGCTCAAACATGAACCCATGTCTCGAGATCTTGGAAGGGCTAAGTTGTTTAAGACCATAATGGAACTGTCCCCAAGTTGTGGGACCTTGCGTGCTTGGGACAGGTCTCTAGAGAAGGTCGGTTCCTCTATCTATTTAAACTGCTACTGCTACTCCTAGTACTTGAAGGAAAAACTAAGCTAACAATGCCAAGGGACCAGGATAAAAGGATAACATGAAAGGAAACCTACACTAGAAGGTGATAGCACTAGAAAAGAGGGATGAACACTATTTGTTCTGAGTGGGAATGAAATGAAATGTGTGAAAGGAGGCTAGGCACGAGTAGCACAACTAAACATGTATTTACTAGATCGTTCTCATGGAACACAACCAAATAAGGAGTTGGAAGGGATGTGAAATGGCACAAATGACCCACAACACAAAAGAAAAGGCAAGAAGAAGGAATGCAAACACGTTAGGACAGAGAATAGTCACAAAATGATGCTTCTATTACTTCCAGAAATGCATAGAGTTGTTACAATGGCAAAGAAGGTGATATCCATATGTAAGAGCCAGATCTAGAGGTATGCAACTCAAAATACATAAAGTGTGAATTCCTTAGTAGAATGCGCAAGGATCTGCAGAGTGTCCAACATAACAAATGAGCCTAACTCTTACATTTATAGATAAATACAGAAGGAGAAGAGAAGGAGGGAAAACTTGAATTTGAAATATAACCACCAACAAGAGGCATTCAATGCCTGCAAATCCACCTAAGAATCTATCATATGTACTTCACCAAACCTGTTTGGCATGTTGAAGAAGGAAGAAGGGCGAATCAGATTAAATCGGGTGGTTAAAGCAATCAGATTTTCTCATCAATGCTCAGAGAGATGTTTTCCCATTTATCACCTACCATATCTGCCAAGAATTTGAATTTGAATGTCCAACACTGTAGTTGATGTCAACATCTCTCTGACAAGTCCAGTGCATCTTTGATCGAGCTCTATAGCAAAAGATACAGGTGTTAGAGTTGTCGACGCATGCAAGACAAGTTACGCGTGCGCGAGTGGATGAAATGATGGCCAATCGTGCAAATATTTATCATTTATGCCATGTGTCGATTCTTGATTTATTCAATGATTTGGTGCCCTGTTGGCACACTTTGGCTAGTTGCACGTGGCATACTCAAGTATAGCTGAAAAATGACCTAACATAGAAGTGTGTAAAGGAGGCGCGAGGGAAGGGCATGCGGAAGAAACAGAGGAAGGCATAGAGGAACGCGTGTAGGGAAATGAGGCAAACTAGTGAGCAAAGAATGTATGGTCAAGGCACAACCATTACAAAGTAATGAGTGTGGTGCACAAGAGGCCGATGACTTAGTTGATTTAAAGCAAGTGTGAGATGCATGTGTAGGGTGAAGAAGATGCTTAGGAAGAAAGTGAATGCATAGAAGGTGGGTGCAAGGGAGGAGTGGAACAAAGAGTAAAATGAAAGTGGAAGGAGAGAACAAAAAGTGTTCAAGGCGCGTGAGGAAGAGAACGGGTGACAAGGGAAAATTGGAACCAAGGAATTGTGCTAACTAAACTGAGCCGCAACCTTCAATGAAGAGCTAAGAGCCGAATATGTATACAAGCTAACCAAATAACTAAGAGAGTTATTTAGATAATAGTTATGTTGCGAAGGGTGTCATAATTGCTCTATGTTGATCGCCTTTATTGTTCGCACTATGATTGCAAAGGTACCTATAACTGTAAAAGAGAATATTTTCCGCACAAGCCCACAAACCGCATCAAGCCTAAAAAGGAAAATGCGTAATAGGGATTTGGACTGACCCTCGACGATCACCCCAAGAGTGAACTTGGGACCGAGTGTTGCACTACATCTCAAAATCCATGTAGTTTTTGTGATTGTATGTAGGAATTGTTTCCTTAGGTTACCCTTATGCCAATGACGCCAAGATAGCAAGTTGTAACTAGATAAGATGCAAATGTGTGGCGTGAAATTGAGTACTTCCCCTTCATATGCAATGTATACAACCCAAAAAATTTAGTCCTTTTGATGGTAGTGATAGTATGTAGATGTGATTGCCCCTTAAAATTGTCAGCCATGATAATATAGTGTATGATGTGTATACATATGGATCTCTTGTTTGAATTTACACACTAATGACACAAAAGGATGACTATGAGCTTAGGATAAGGATAAGAAAACCAAAAGGTTGACCACAAATGTCAAGATAAGTAAAAATAACAAAGAGGATAGGAGCGCCTAGAATGGACAGGAGCACCTGAGTACTAATGTCCAAAATGGGCGCTAGTGTTATAGGATAAATGATGACATATGTGAAAAGATAGATAGACAGGATCCCTGTGACCTGACCAGAAATGGGTACTAAAATAAAAGATGTGAGATAGAAATACGATAAAAACAATCAAAGCAAGTGAATGGACAAAGGATTGTGTCACCAGTGAATATTTTTCTTACTTAAGATCCATGCATATAACAACATACTTGATGCCAAAGTAAAATAGTAATATGAGTGTGATTTTGTGTCTACAAGCATATATCTCAATGTCAAAATGACTATCACCAAACTCTAACAAGTTGATTTAAAATAAATATAATCTGCATGCATATTTTCAAAGAAAGGAAATAGACCTAGAAAACCCTATTACTTTCCAACTTATTCTTCCTATTTTCATTTCTAATTTTCATCATAAAAATCAAATAAACAGTTTCATATTTAACACCCAAAACACATTCTAGATTTCATTATAAAACAACAAGAACATGAGAGAAAACCCATGCCTTATTCACATATGCTTTCTTTTCCAAATTTCCTTGTAATTTGAAACTTTGAATGACCAACAAAACTCCCAATAATTTCCAAACAATGATAATAAATACAATTTTTCCATTAAATATAGCTTCATAGTTGCATGCATCAACCAAAAACATAATTCCAAAAATATCTCATTTAAAAACTCCATGAAAAGCTTCAACAAAAACCAAACATAATGCCAAAATACATATAGGGAAAGCCTTGTATGTTTTGGCTTGCTAAGTAAGCTACCAGTTCCCAAGGAACCATGTGTTTTTCAATGCATTAAATTATGTCGGTGCCACGTGGTGGATCTTAAACCCAAAACCCTTTTGATCAACTTTGCATGCACTTTGTTCTATGACCAAACAAATACTAAACAATATTACTTATCTTGTTCTTTGCCACATGGTCTCGACTAATCTTCAATAAAATTTAAACATTAAACAATTTACCTTACAAAGTGGTCAATTACCATGATTCATAATATTAAGGATGGGGTTGATTCCATAGTTTAAACATCACAACAATTGCTAAGTGGTCTAAGACCAAGCCTTTTCCAATATTTTAAACAATAAACAATGCAATATGGTCTAAGACCAACTTAGACTATTAACCAATTTAAATGCTTTATGGTCAAATACCTTGTTCATATTAACAATTTCAAAATAATGTAGTCAATACATCTCAACTTAAACAATGCCTTATAACTTTAAACAATGATAACGTTCTCAAATTATACAAACATCGGTGGAGTTCCCACAAAACCATACAAATGCTTTTATATGCAATGCAAACCATAAGGTGATCATTAATACAATACTTATAACATAAATGATATATATGTATGTATGTATGTATGTATGTATGTAATTAACATTTATAATTTAATTCGGTCATCATCCATCAAACACCGAGACATGAAACACATTAAATTTGGGGTGTGTGTGAAATTTCCCTTTAAAAGAATCATCATCCCGATCATTTAAACTTAATCATTATCAAACATAACAATAAAAAATTATCTAGACATCAACATCAAGAAAACAATTCATTTTTCACAAAAATTATAATTTTTTCAGAATTTCCATCAATTGTAATTCATAAAACTTATTGTAAATAGCCTCATAACAACAAATTATTTCAAACATTCAATAATATAACAAAAATTGTCATTTCAAGTAAACATAAATATCAAGTAACGTATAATAAATCCATATCGAGTTAATCAAATAACTATTTTAATCACTCGAAGCGAGAAAAGGGAATGCAATTTTCATTTCATCCAAATTCTCCCAAGTTGTGTTATCCTCATAATATTGATCCCATTGGACCTTGCATTGTGCAATATCACGATTTCTAAGTTGCAACCTGTGAGTTTCTAGCACTCAGATTGGTTCAACCATGATGATTCCTAGGTCTGAACTTGTAATGAGTTCCAATTTATGACATGTGTTATATCTAAAACATACTTTTTAAGAAAAGAAATATGAAAAACATCATGCATTCTAGATAATGTGGGAGGTAATGCTAATTTGTATGCCACGGAATTATAACTTCTAGAATTTTGAAAGGTCCCACATATCTAGGTGACAATTTGGTAGCCTTGCCAAACGTAATAGAGCTCTTTTTGGGTTTTACCCTAAAAATACTTTGTCTCCTTGCTCAAATTTTTGTCAACTCTTTTTAGATCGTCGTAACTTTTTGCCTATTGGTTGCATCTTTCAATTTGTTCACGAATGAGTTTTACTTGCTTTTCCATTTCTTTCAACATTTCTAGGCCCACTACCTCTTTGTCCTCTCGTGTTATCCCAACTAATAAGAGTTCTACACTTTCTCCCATACAATGCTTCAAATGGAGACATTTTTAGTGAAGAATGGTAAGTGTTATTATAGGAAAATTCAACCAATGACAGATATTCCTTCTATTTATATTGTTGATCCATGAAATATATTCTGAGCATATCCTCTATAACATGGTTAACTCTTTTTTTTTTACCATTGTTTCAGGATGGCATCCGAACTAAAGTTTAGTTTTGTTCCCAAATCCGAGTTTAAAGTTTTCTAAAATCGAGAGGTCATCCTGGGATCCCTATCAGAAATAATTAGTTACAGAACTCCATGGAATGTAAAGATTCCATGCACAAACCATTTTTCAAGTACGTGGGAATCATCTTTTAGATTACCCGGTATGAAGTGAGCTACTTTAGTCAGTTTGTCAACCACTACTAAAATCATGTCATGCTTATTCTTAGATAATGGAAATCCTTGCACAAAATCCATGTTAATTACTTATCATTTATAATGCAGAATGCTATGAGGATACAACATACTAGTGGATGCATGTGCTCTACCTTAACATGTTGACATTCAAGACAATGTGCAACATAATTCATCATATCTTTCTTCATTCCTTTCTAGAAGTATTATTGTTTTACATCAGCCAATAGTTTCGTTACTCAGCATTTCTCAAAGGTACATAAACTATGTTTTTATATCGCAAGACTCCTTCATTATCAAACTTAAATCCTTTGTATCTCCTATCATTTATATTTTTGCTAATGTAGTTTTCACATATTAATAATACTTGATCAATTTGCAATAATTTATTTACTTCTTCCTTAAAATATGATCGAGAGGGTTACAATAACGGAAATATGCTTCATGTGACTCGGTGCATCAGCCACATGGTTCTCTTTTACTTTAATATAACTAATGTAAAACTCATATTGGGATAGAAACTCCAACTACCTATGTTGTCTTACGTTTAAATTTAGTTGTGTTAAGATATATTTCATCCCCAAGTGGTCTATTTTAAATTCAAATGGTTTTCCTAGCATGTAATGCCTCTAAATTTGTAAGGCATGAACTATGTCATCAAGTTCTAAGTTGTGGGGAGCATAGTCCTACTCATGCACCTTCAATTTTTTGTTCTCATAAACAATTACATAATCATTTTGCAGAAGTATTCAACCCAAACCTTCACTTGAGGCATCAACTACCATGATAAAGCTCCCATTGGGATTTGAAACCTTAAAAACATGTGTTGTTGTAAGTTTCTCCTTCAACGAATTAAATGCATTTTAATACTTGTCGGTCCATAGAAATTTCTTATCTTTTTCTGCAAAGAAGTTATTGGTCCAACCACTCTTGAGAAATCTTTACGATTTTTTTGTAAGTAGCCAACCAACCCCATGAAAATTCTTACTTCATGTACATTCTTAGGTGTTGGCCACTTAGTAATGGATTTGATTTTTGATGGGTCAACTGAAATCCCATCTTTTTTATGATGTGCCCAAGGTATTGCACTTTGTTATGATAAAAATAACATTTCGAAATCTTACCATACAATTTTATTTTTCTAAGCACATCTAACATTATTCTTAAGTGTTCATTGTATTCTTCTATGTTCTTATAATAAATCAAGATATCATAAAGAAAAACCAATACAAATTTATCTAAATATTCCTAAAAATATTGTTCATGAGGTTCATGAATGCAATTGGTGCATTAGCGAGTCTAAAAGGCAACACTCTAAAATCGTAATGGTCATATCTCGTTTTGAACATTGTTTTATGAATGTCTTCATCATTTATCCATAGCTGATGATAACCACATCATAAATCAATCTTTGAATAAATAGATGTATCTCTCATATGATCGAAAAGGTCATCAATCCTTGGTAAAGGATACCTATTCTTTATCGTTGCCTTGTTATGCATGCGATAATCAATGCATGGTATTAACATTCCATCTTTCTTCTTAACAAATATAATCGATGCTCCCCAAGGAGACACACTCAGTAGAATTAGTATTTTAAACAAAAGTTCATGAAGTTGTGCTTTCAGTTCTACTAACTCTGTTGTTGTCATTATGTGTGGTGTTTTTTATTTTGGTTCAATTTCAAGTTTGATGTCAATGGTAAAGTCATACTCACATTTAGGAAGGATTAGGGTAATTCCTCAAGAAAGACATCCATGTATTCTTGTAACAACGGATAATCCTCCAAGAGAGTCTTACCTTCCTCATTAAAATTAAAATTTTTGATTGCATACATCATGCATGACCTTTATTTTTATCTTTCTTGAGTTGTAGTGTAGAAATTTATCTAACTTTGAAACCTTTTTTATGACCTGAATGCTAGTTATTATCTACATGTCATCTAGGAATTCTATTTGTTTTTCAAAATAATTTATTGTTGCTTTATGTTTGGACATCCAGTTTACTCCTATAATGATGTCATATGACGCTAAAGGGGCTAGGTATAGGTCAAGTTCTATGGTAAAAGTGGGTAATCCCATGTTACATCAAATAGACATTGGTCTATTGTTTGAACAACATCATTCCCATATTGTATGCAGTCCATGTATTTTCATATATCCCTGCTTTTTTAGATAGTTTAATGGCTAATTTACTAAAAATAAAGCACTCGGTTGCACCAGAGTGTCAAATTAAATAGTGACAAAAAGTCCATATAACTTATTTGACACTTCAATAAGAGTAAAGCTTGTTTCACATCTTGGTTATTAACATCTACAACATGAATCCTCTATTTTGATTGTTCCCCTAATTCTTCTAGGGATAGTTATTAACATAGTGGTCACTACCACATTTAAAACACCCAACAAAAGGCCCTTTCTTTTAAATTTGTTATAATTTGTTTGATACAATTTTGCCCATTTCTCCTTATATTTGTATTATTTCTCATGAGTATTCATTTTATTGCCTTATTTTTCCATAATGTTTTCTAGGAGCTAATGGTGTAGGTGAGATGATGCTTTTCTTACATTTTTCTTCTCTATTAGCAAAAATTACTTGCATCTTTTGTTCTTGTCTATTGGATTTTTTGAATATAAATTCTATAGTAGATGGCCAATGCACATCTACTTCTCCTATATTTGGGTTCGACCCTATGATAAATTTACGAATTTTAGATTTTTATATCTTTTTAATATCATGGTACATATTTAAGTAACTTGGTGGAACGTTCCCAATATTCAACCACACTTAGTTTACCTTGAGTTAGGTTTTGAAACTAAGACATTTTTTTGTCAAAGTACAACTAAGGCAACTAACATTAACATAAGTAAAATTTGAATTATTCCCATGTGATGTTGGTAGTATCAACTCCCAACTCCATCTCGTAGTTGTCCCACCATGAATATGCCTCATTGGAGAGCTAGAAAGTACCCATAATTGTCATGGTTTCTTCTTAAAAGTCTCTTATTTTGAAATATTTTTCTATCTCGCTCAACTAATTCTAAGCTCCATCTGCCCAAGGTTGTTCCATCAAACTTGGGTGGGTGATTCATTTAATATCCTTGATAGTCGGTTAAACACACACTCTTTTATTTTATGGCTAGTTTCAACAATAGGATTTCCATCATTAGGTGAACAGGTTATTCGACTTCGCTTAACGAGGTTGTTCTACCTCAATTTATTCATCTTCTTCCTCACCCATCGATTGTTGCTCTAAGGCGATTATCCGATTCGGGTGTCTGAAGGATTCTTAGAATTTCATCTAGTTTTTGGGTTATCGCACCTTCAGCCTCATTATTTTCTCTTGCCATAACCATTGTATTATGTTAAACAATAATAAGAAGTTCTCTTAGCATTATGAACCCATTAAGTCCAAGATCACGGTAAATCTTGACTACGATACCAAAATGTAACACCCATGTTATTATTCATCTAAATTAAGGGAATTTTTTAAAAATCAAACCCTTTAAGTATAATTAATGCCTTGATAATTTTTAGCTTGTAGCAATTAAATCTAGCATAATTAAATGTTTACAATCCATTTGATAACAAATGATAACCATGTGCAATTGTAAGGGTCAACTAGATCTTTCGATACTTCTTAATTCACTATAATTGATTGTGTATAACTTGTATATTTTTGGTTAAATCTTTAGCAGGTCATGAGAACTATGTGTAACTCCTAAGTGTCTACTTGGAAAACATACAAGTTGTATTCCATCCAGATATCTGACACATCAAGTTAAGGGTATGGTGAACAGACAATGTAAACATCTAGTTACACTACTTTGGCCAAAGATTTAAATGTTGCAATGCAAGCGTAGTTTCGTCATCGTACACAAGTCAATGAAACTTGTCTCTGTCACCGCACAACCATCTCTACATAGTTATCTAGATCTCATTTTGTTGTTTAAGAAATTAAGTTTTAATTTTTGAAGAAGTAGAAACCATGACTCACCCTTCTAATCGAAAGGATCCTATCAGTCCCATCTTAGGATCCCTATGGGAAATATAGTGACCACATAATGACTTTCATCATTATGTACTCACTACCCTTCTTATAGCCATCCTAAGTTGGCATGGGTAGGATTCTATTAAATGGAATGATGGGATATAGTACCTACACGTTGTTTACACTTTTTTATCCTTGAAAGATAAATAACCAAGTTCATCTTTACGATAGGTTATTATGTATCATTACATGATATCTGACTCTCGATTGAGGATTATAGTAACTCAATGAGTTATTATTTTTCATGAGTACCTCTTAATGATCTAAAGCAACACGGTGTTGGTCATTAAATATCGGTTTACTTAGTCATGTCTCGTATAGAGTTAATCCCTTCATTACTTATTAAGAACGATCCTTATCTAGAATGATGTAAAATTTGACGTGTAAAATAAAAGATTCTAGAATGATGCACACAACGACTTAGTACTTTTCTTAATTAATAATTTTTGAGTTGACAACAAAGCATGGTGTGGAGATGAAAAAGTCAAGAAAGAGCTAAAGATATGTAGATTAGACTTAAAATGTGAGTATTTGTCTTAGTAAGGAGCATATCCAATTTTTTCATTCCTAAAGGATAAGTTACCAAAATTGAGTGTCTACAAGTGACGAGTCACGATTTAGGGATTAAGCCAATCTTGATATTATCAAGCGATAAAATACAAAATTTAGGTGTTTAAGTTAGTAAGATTCACATCGACCTTACCAAAGTGTATGAAAATAAGGAATGTCCTAATAGCACATCCTCTTTATCTCTCGATAACTTGTAATCTAGACTAGGATAATGATAGGGTTCACGCTAAAGATACACACCTTAAGGTTGTAGGTTACAAAAGTTATGGAATAAGAAGATGATAGTCCACACTCTATAGAAGATATAGGGTTCCAAATCCTATATCTTAAATAGGTAGTGGCGTTTAACTAGGTCTCGATAATAAGTCAATAATAACAAGGTTATAATTAGATTATAACAAGATATAAATTCTTATGCCATGGTTATAAACACACAGTGTAAGGATTGATATCTTTGTCAAAAAAAAGGATTGTAAAGGCAAATGAGTGGTTTATATGGTAATAACCCATAAACAAATAATATAAAGATCAAGAATATGTTGTTTTACTCTAACCTATGCATGAGCACATGAAATAAACATCCAATTCTAAAATAAAATAAAGGAAAAGAGAGGTTAGATACTTACTTAATTGTAGACATTATTGGCACATTGACTTCACTTAGAGTTAACAACACCTTATAATAGAGTTGCGTAGGGGATCACAAACTAATAAGAGAAGATCTAGATAAACTACTTGTTAAAGACCCCAAAGGCTAGACAAATCATAGTAAGAGCATGGTCCCATGGAGTGGGGGCTCTATAACTATCTCGGCGGGTGCTACTAAGAAAATTTAGGAGCATTTTAGCGATTTTAAGGTCCCATGATTTTTATTAGTTTCCATATTATAGGATCCTAATGGATTTTTATGGTTATTTGTAGGTAAATAATATCATATTTCTCTCTAAAATCACCAAAAATAACGACTTGTGGGAATGCATATTAGATTCTATCGGCCCTAAAATGGAGGGGGAAGCTCCCAATCCCCCTCTCAACCACCTCTTAAGTTTAGGGAGCTAAAAAGTGGAGCTCCTAATTTTTAGGCCTAGATTCTATTATTTCTCGTACTTGGCTTTAAAAATAAGCATGAGACCTTATGCTGCTTGAAAATAGGAGCCCAAGCCCTCCACGGGACCATGCTCTAAGTCTGACTCCTATGCTTGGGAATCCTAAGTACCCAATGCTCTAAGTGTAGACTCCAAAAGATAAGAAAGACCAACTTTAAGACCTCTAAGACTTTAAGGGAAAATTAGTGAGGACCAACAAACCAAATGAGTGATGATGTTGATTGATGTTGGAATGAGCACTCAAATGTTGAGTATATGTAACAATCATGAATGGGCATTTCAAGCTTTATTAGCTAATGGTATTGATTGTGGTCAATGCCATTGACTCTTAAAAATTGTAAGCAAGTGACATCAACCATGGTCAATACTATTGGTTGTAGACAATGCACTATCTAAGGGGTCCTAAAGGAAGTCCTGGTTGATGGAGGGAGATGCAAAGATGTTGAAAATGTGTCAAAACAAAGTTATGTGTTTTGAAAGTAGATATGTAGGTGATTGCAACGGGATAATAAGGTGATGTCATGCGAAGACTATAAAAAGATGATTGTAGGGAAAATTTTAAGACCCCGAAAAAAATTCGTAGAAATTCATTGCAAATATGTGAAAATTATCTTTTACGGGAATGACGAATATGAAGACATCACTATTAAATCTTTATCGGATGGTAGGTTTTTATATGCTCGATTAATGACATATTATATGTTGTTGGCCAGTAGCATAATAAAATGCTACCGAATGACTGTATTCAGGTGAATTTTGCGAACTTCTATTTTGCAGGAATGACAAATTGACCCCTAAAATTAACTTGTACCCGGAAAATTTTGGCGAATTGGTCCTAACTCCTACCCTGAAAATTTGCCAATTTCAAATTTCAAAAACTGGAATATTTGTGAATTAATGGATATTCGCCACTAAAATTTTCCTTGGATGATTGTAAAGTTATAAAAGCATGTAATATGTAGTATCGTTAGATTACACGTCAAAACCCTCTCATAAGTACCATTCTTAGCCAACCCGATGCTGACCTTTGGTGGTTGCACCTAACCGTTTTTGGTTACTCTTCGTTCCGACATTGTCCCCAAGGACACCACTGCAGGGGAAGCCAATGTGTTGATAGTACCTCGAAGAACCAAAATTACTCAAAGTGAAAAATTAGTTGCATACACCTTCTACATAATTTAAATGTTGGAGGCAAAATTAATGCATCAAAAAGAACATACTCTATTAAAGATTTTTTTACAATTATATGGTACTTAAGTAAATATATGCACGCTTGATCTTAAGGTTCACAATGAGCGGCTCCTCTCCCTTATGCACCCACAATATAATATGGGTAAAAATAAAAATAAAAATAAAACATATTGATGGTCCTCCCTTTTGCACATACATCATATTATAATAATGAAAAATGAAGGATTTTACTTAAACCTAGCACGGAGGCAAGACTACCGAAATAATAAAAAATAGAAATTAATAATAAATAAAAATGCTTCTCTTGTATATTATATACAATAATGATTAGCACTACCTAATGGTATTTTGGTTTAATTATATTTATCAATGCTTCTGTCTTCATATGTGTTTGTGAGCGATGTGAAGAGAATCATGGCATAACGTTCTATTGAAGAATTAGCAGGAGGAATTAGGCACGGGCACGGGCACGAGGCACGGACTCAGGCTCAGGCTCAGGCTGCGGTTCAGTCATGGCTCTACCACTGGGGAAGCTTGTCATTGTGGTGGGAGCAGGTATGTCTTATTAGGGTTTTTATTGCTTATGGTCGATGACCTTTCATTTCTGTTATTTCAGTCAGTCCTTACTACTCATTCGTCAAATCTGAATACCAGGCGTTCCCTCCACTATCCAGGCTTTATCCTTGGAAAGAAATATTAGTGAAAAGACACAAAATTTACACAGTCCATAACATTAAGCAACGAGTTTTTGCCAAAAACTGCTTAGTAACTGCTATTTATCGACTTGACTTTTGGGATCTCACTTTTGGTGGTGAGGCATATGAGAGAGAAGAATTAAATGCACATCATCTTGAAAATACTATGATGCCACTTCTAGTGATGAGCTAAGGGAGAGGAATTAAATGCGCCCTAGATATTGTGTAAAATACTATTATACCACTTCTCGTGGTGAGCTACGGGAGAGAGATAAATTCAATGCACTAGCTGTTACTGACAGTAATTTCTTTTCACTATTGCAAAAATAATAATAAACAAAAAATTAACGTTTTTTTATATAAAATACACTCACACACATATATTTGAAATGTGAAATTGTAAATTAACAGCTAATTAAAAAAATTACCTTTACAATGAAATCTGCTTTTAGTTAATGGTTATTCTAGCATGTTCATAATTGGTCTCCAAGTTTGGTTCAATCCCAACCCCTCATCTCTATTTAAATCAAGGGAATGCTTTTTAATTTCAATGGCTTATCTCAAATATGTTTTGAAATGGTGCTTCTTTATGGCCAAGATTTTTGCCTTTTCAATGCAAATGTGGTGCTTTGTTTTAAACAAGTACTTCACCAATGTTGATTTGATATAGGAGCATTTGGGTTCACTTACAATCTTACATCAACCAAAAAAGTTAAAGAGTTAGAAGAATAAAAGTTGGCGCAGTAGTTTTGCATGAGCTTGAGCCTTTTGCACATTATGTTGCTTTAAATAAAGAAGACAAGGCATAAGAGATTGAGGTTTTGCACATTTTTGGGGTTTTGTGCATGCATATGTTTTGAAGCTTTTGCACCTTGTGGGTTCTTTTGCATGCCGGTTGGCAAAGGTTATAAACATTTGTTCCTTTATGGATCTTGTGATTCTTTTGCATGTCAACATCAACATAGTTAGACGAACACGCGGACCTTGATTCGTCTTCTTTGCTAGTTGGACGACCGAGTGATCGATATGTTTTGATTGGACAATGACGCCCACACGAGTGATTATTTGCAAATGGGATGGATTGAATTGATAGCGATCTGATCAAGTTGAGGAGTCTTTGCAAAGTTATCTCTATTTGCAACGATATCTTTACTCCTCCCACCATATTGTCTAAGTAGTAGGGAGTGATTGATATTCAAGGCAGCCAAAATGAAGATAGAACTTAAAGGAGGACAAGAATTGCCAAATTAAGTGTTTGAATAGTGTTGCAAAGTTTCATTGTTTAAGGAGTTGAGTCTGGTTCATTTGAAGTCTTGCCTATTGCAAGCATAGCTAGGATAGGTCATAGGATTGAAATTCTCCAAGAACTTACGTAGAGTTTGTCATAAAATTGTGGCAAAGTGGGTATGTAATTGTGCATGGGTCTATAACCTTTTCCTCATTAATAGAAGAAGCTATTATTGTTTATTATGTGCCATGTTGGGATCTTGCTTGGTGAGGTCGACTTTGAAAATTTGTGGGTCGTATGGTCAAAGGCATCCCTTGATGGGGACCCCTAATTGTGTCTGCATCATGATTTGCTAAATCTTTTCTATTTTATATTAGCATCATTTTCTTGAATTATTGTATTGATGGAGTGCCTTGTTTCACCTATGTATGAAATGCCATGTGAACAACCAATTTCGTTGACTCCACCTCTTTGTGTAGGTTGCGGTCCTTAGAGGACTTGATCAATTTTCTAAGTTTCTTATGTGGCATAAAAGTTGGCTTGATTTTCTTTTTCTTTAGAATTTTTGAGTTTTTTTAAGATGCCCTTAATATATTGAAGGAATGATATTGTTCCAACTATGGATTCCTACCTAACCCTCTTCTTTTCATGATTAATCTTCGCATTTTGAAGGCTCTTGTAATTTTCTTATCTTTAGAACCATTCCTCTTCAAAACTATAGTCACGGGGCTTTTTCCCCTTCCAGGATGCTTTTCATCACATATTTTGAAAGCATTGGTGGCTAGGGCCTCGAGGACCCCCACCTCATGAGCCGGGAAATGATGTGATGAAGCATGTAGATAAAGATTTGTATCGTCATCTTCCTATAAACTTGAGGCCCTACAATACCATCAAATTTTGTGATTAGTAGGACATCGAGAAAAGGAAGTTTTCCTTTGTACTCTAATTCCATTGTGTACTTAATATCATCTACAATGTTGTAAACATGATCACGGAAGTCTTCAAGTTTTTCTTAGCTCGCCAACTTCAGTTAGTAATATCAACATATCTTTTCCATCACCTTAGCCTCGAGAGGGACAGTGTTGAGCATTTTTTCTTAAATATATTTTCCATAAAATGTTAGATACTACCAAATGCATCGGAAAACCATTGCAACACCTTACGTTTGTTTATAGATTATGCTTGTGAAATTGAAGAAAGTTGATAATACATACTATTCCACTAACAAAGTTGTTTCTTTATCAGTTTTCCTTTTGAACTTGAAGCGCCTCTCTAATGGGAACCTTAGTGAATCAAGACACCACATTGAAACTCACAAGCTTTTCCTCATCTACTTTCTTATCTTTAAAAAAATTGATGAAATGTGCTAAATCTTTAATTAAAGAAGTCCTCCCCACCACTTTGGTTTAATTTTCTTGGCTAAGAACACAACCAACTCGGAAGTTTGAGAGTTAGTGGTGTACATAATTGATCTTAATGGGATGCCATCTGTGTGTTTTGGAGCTCCTTAAATCGGGAAAGAAATGCTATCGCAACCAACTCATAAGTCCGAGAGTCGATGGTGTACACAATCGATCTTAATGGGATACCATTTTTGTGTATTTTTATAGCTCCTTAAATCCTCATAGTGATAACTTTTGAAGGAGCGAAATGCACCTTCATGCCATCCTCCACGAATTAATTTTTGATAGATTTTTTCAAGTGCTCCTTTTGCTATTAAAGAATTGGATTGTACTCCATTCTCTTATAGCTTCCACTATTTTGAAGAAGGTCCAACATCTTGGCATCTCGTTCATCAATATTGTAGTATTTCCTTTATCGGTTTTAATGATAACAATGTCTTCATTGTCATTTAACTTGTTCATAGAAACCCTCTCATCTTTAGAGATGTTACACTTCAATGGTCTAGCATATCTAAGGGCCATCACACAATCTTGTCTAAATTTATCCAAAACCTCAATTGGTAGAAATGTAATCATGATTTCTATTTCAACTAAAAATCCTCACTAGGGATGTACCTAGGGGTAATGCAAACACTATATTTTTCTAAAATATCAAATGTGTGTCTATCAAGCACAAAATGCGAGAAGTTAATAACCAACTTATTCTCCCAATCATCAATCCGATTGTGCCTTACTAATCCCCCAACCATATCTGAATTATAAGAATTCTTAGCCACAAAATGTGGGGAAGTTGGGATCTCTAATGTTCTATTTATGTTCACATCCACCAAATTTAAATTATTGCTTCTCTCAACTAAAGAAATTGCTTAACCATGATTAACAATACTCACATATCCCCTATTAACGTTACCATTTCCTATTTTCTCATTAATATAAAATTTAAGTCTGCATTCCATACACATTTTCTATTATCACGATGATGGATCATGGAGTGTGATCCGAAATGTTGATCAAAATTTATTAGACCGGTTTCCCAAAAGCTCATTTTATAAGAAAATATTATGTTATTTAGGATGTCTTTGAAGAGATATTTGTTACTTAGCATTTTTGTGAGAGATTAATTTTATTTTATTTTTCTTTGGATTTACTTTGCGTTGAAGTTAAGTTAATGTGCGACATTCTTGAATTGGTGATGGAGCTGGTCTAGGGTTGTGATAACTTGTTTAGGCTTGTCAAAGTTGTGTTTGTCTAGTTACTTATAAGAATGAAAATATTACACTACATTTTAACCATAGTTACCTAAGACTCGGAGACGACGGGACGGGGTTTTCCGGGACGACAATTGTTTTTGAAAATTTGGGGACGGCAAGGGGATGACTAATAAAAATATATAAAAATATATATAATTTATTAATTTTACAAATATAACATGAATAATTCAATAAACTAAGACTTAAAATTGAAAGTTTGAAACTTTGAAGATTGAAACCATTAATGATTAATCCTATTTTTCATCTGCATCAGCTTCAAAAGATTTCGACGGGGATTTAAGAGGTAAGAGTCTTTATTTGAGGTTTTTCATTTTACTTTTTTCTGTTTCCCATTTAAGTAGATCTATATGTTTTGAATATATATATATATATATATATATATATATATATATATCCATTTTTTCTTTCTTTCACGGGCTGCTAGGATTTTTAATTCAAAAGGTAACCTTTGTTTTATAGGTGTTATGGTTTGCAGTTTGCATATGGCAATTCAAAGTGAAAACAAGAATGGCAATTATTGAGAGTATTGCTTAGACATATGGAGAGCCCCAAAACATAAAGTGGTACTGGCAAGGCAGAATAAATGTGGTTTGCTTGTCTTTCCCTAATGAAGTTTGAATTTGTCATGCAAGTGACATGTCGAAAATGGTCACCTCGAATATTATTCTAGTATGATGTGAGTGCTTACTTGAGTAGAGCAGTGAGATATATTGGGAATTTTCATCATTCACAAGGATGGTACTTATCTGAGCCTTCATCTTTCTCGACCATTTTCCATTTAGTACGTCATTATTGACATATAATCGATTACTTTGCTTTCGAGCAAACCAAAATAATAAACTGCAGTTTATGGCTATTATGAGAACTCTACATGTCGTTTTTATTAGAATGTATTAAATTTTTTAAAAATAAAAAAAAGTATTATAAAATTGAAATTCGACATGTTTTAATCTTTGGAAAAGTGCAGATTTCGTTGGGGGACGTCGTGAAGTCCCCGAGGCGTCTTGGGGGCGCCACAAAGTCCCCAAAGTCCCTTTGCACAGGGCCCCCGGGTGCGTTCTGGTTTGTGGGGACATTCCCGGACACCCCCTTTTTTTTGGAAATTAGGGACGGCGGGGAAACGTCCTGTCCCCGTCCCCAAGTCCACTGGGGCGTCAGGAGCGTGAGGAAAATGGCGTGACGCGTGTCCCGCGTAACACTACATTAAAGCGGCACGATGGTCGAGAGAGTTGTTATAGATTATTATAGGGTCCATTCAAATTGAGTCGAAAAGATTTCAAGTAGTTATTGTTGTAATGTCTAGAAGAGGGACGGAAGCCTCACAAATATTCTTGATGTTCAATCAAATCATATCTGATGGAGATGGCTGCTGATATTTATAGATATTGCATAACCAGAATCTGGGAACAAATATGTAGTTGTAATTTTGCAACAATAAACCTAGTTATAATAGCTTCCAAAATACATCCGGGAAGCACAACAAAATGAAATACAAACAAATATTGTTATGAAACAATATAACAATTAAATAATAATATAAAACTACCTATTTACCTAAGTAACCAACCAAACTACCTCAGTAACAATTAAATAACTAAGGTACTAATGCATAATTACTTAAGTAAACTATGTTTACCTAACATTCCCCCCTTAATTTTGCATTGCCTCAAGGGATGAGGAGAGGAACTCTTTGAACAACTCGAACTTGTCACGTGCAAGTGACTTTGTGAAGATATTTGCTCGTTGTTCATTTGTTGGGAAAAACTGAAGTTGTATATTGTGTTTCAAGACATGCTCGCGTATGAAGTGAACATGTACCTCAATGTGCTTTGTTCTTTCATGAAAAACTGGATTGTGAACAAGTTTGAGAACACCTTCATTGTCTACATACATGGTGGTAGGTTTATCTGTGGTACTCCAAGTCCTTCCAGTATGCGACGTAGCCATATCGCTTCACAGACAGCTCCACCTGCAACATGATATTCGACTTTTGTAGAAGAGCGAGAAACAAAGTTTTGTTTCTTGCTTCCCCATGATATTGGTCAAATCCCAAAAAGAATACAAATCCAGAAGTGGATTTCTATCATCAATATTACCTGCATGATCTGAATCGAATATCCAGTCAAGAAGAAGTTATCATTCTTCTTGTACTCTAGACCAAGATCCACTTGTACCCTTGAGATATCTCAAGATCCGCCTTGTTGCTTTCCAATGACAAACTTTGGGTTCTGCATGAACTTGGAAAGATAGCTCATTGCAAAGTTGATATCTGGTCTAGTATAAGTTAGGTAAATGAGACTCCCGATCAACTGTCGATAGAGAGTTGCATTTACTAGAGGAGATGGATTTGAACATGAGATAACTGCAGTCTTGTCTCCATGGGTGTAGCAATTGGTGTGCAATCCATCATCTTGAATTTCTCGAGCATTGTCTTGGTATACTTTAACTGAGAAACAAAGATGTGATTCTCTTCTGCCATACTTCCAATCCAAGACAAGTAGTGCATGAGCTTGAGATTTGTCATGTCGAACGATCGATTAAGATCTTTCTTTGTAGCATCGATCATCTTCATTGTGCTGCCAGTGATGACTAGATCATTGACATAACAAAAAACTATCATAATCTCTCCTCCTTGCCTTTTGAGGTAGAGATTGGGATCATATGGATTTTTAACGAATCCATGTTGAACGAGATGCTCATCAATTTTGATGTACCAAGCCTAGGGTGCTGTTTAAGGCCATACAGAGATTTCTTGAGTCTGCATACCTTTTTTTCTTCACCAGGTATGAAAAATCCCTTAGGTTGAGTCATGTAGACTTCCTCTTGTAGATCTTCGTTTAGAAAGGCACTTTTCATGTCCATCTAATGGACTTTCCAACCAAACTGAGTAGCTAGAGAGCAAAGATCATCTTGATCGTTTTGATCTTAGCTATGGGAGCAAATGTCTCCTCATAGTCTATGCCTTCCTTTTGTGCATACCCCTTTCTTTGCTAGTCTCGCTTTGTACTTGTCTATGGTCTCATCTGCTTTGTACTTTGTTTTGAATATCCATCTACAACCAATGGGTTTCTTTCCTGGTGGAAGATCAAACAAGTTTGCCACGTGTTGTTTTTTCATTCATTTGATACTCAACATCCATGGCATCTTTCCAAGCTTTTGATTGTAGGGCTTCTGGATAGTAGAGGACTCAATAGATTCAACAACTCTACTCATCAAAGAAAAGTTTACCTCTTCTCGTGCTTTATTGTGAGTTCGTGGTCTAGTGGTGGATGTATTCGGTGGAGCATCTAATTTTGCATCTTGAATCATATTAGTATACCACTTGGGCATACATTGTATTATTCCGTGGGTCGTGGTCTGTCTGATCATCACCATCATCCCCATCATCATTGTCATCAGTGGGAACATCAACTTCTGTTTTCACAATAGGTGAAATATCTACATTAGGTGAGTTTGGAGAGGGAGTCTCAACTTCCTTCTTCTCAAAGAACTCAACATCTCTGTTGGTGTAGACTTTTTGGTCTTTGGATCCATCAATTCTGTACCCAAGAGCCTCTTCACTGTAGCCAATGAAGATGAGTTTTTGAGATTTCATATCCAACTTCTTTCTATTTTTTGCTTGGGTATGTGCATGTTAGCTTTGCACCCGAATACTCTGAGGTGTGTAATGGATGGCTTCCGCTTTGACCATGCTTCATGTGGTGTCACTCCATCAAGAGCAACTGTGGGCACTCTAACAAATATCTTTGTTTTTTTTTGTTTCTTACACCCAGAATGTCCTCGTTAGTCTAGAATCATCGATCATACAATGCACCATCTCCATGATAGTATAGTTTCTTCTCTCAACAACACCATTTTGTTGCGGTGTGTGTGGAGGAGGCATCTGTCGATGAATCGTGAGCTTGAAGGTAGGCTTTGAACTCATTACTAGTGAATTCCCCCTCGATCTGAGCGGAGAGATCTGATATGATGACCAGTCTTGTTTCTCTAACCACTTTGAACTTTTGAAGTTCTCAAAAGCTTCACTTTTCTTACGAAGACAAAATATCCACATTTTCTTGAATAATCATCAACACAACATGAAATATTGAAATCAGAATGACTAGGTTGCATCGGACCGCAAAGATTGATATGAACCAAATCAAGCTTACCGGAGCTCGATAAGTACTTTTATGGAATGAAGCTTTGTGTTGTTTTCTTTAGGCAATTAGGACACTTATCTGTATCCTTTTGGAGAGATGGCAAGCCTCTCACCATGTTGTATCTGGTGAAGTGTTTGAGATATTTGAAACTGATGTGACCAAGTCTCGATGCCACAATTGTGCAGAGGAAGAATTCTTAGCCATAAGTGCTTGATCATCCTGTGGACAAAGTCAAGCTGGAACATACATCCCACATTGGAGGCTTTTGCAACAATTTTGAGCCTCTTGATTTGTCTCGAATCAAACACACTTTCTTACTGGAATGACTATCAAAGTCAATCTTCAGATTATGATCTAGAAGTTGACTAATTGATAGTAGATTCTTTGTTAAGCCAGAGGACATATAATACATCTGTTAATCTACAATTTCGTGAACCAAGAGGTAGAGAAATGTTCCCAATACCTTGTATTGTGTAAGAAGAATCATCACCTAACGAAACATGATTTTTTGAAGGTGTGTCCCTCATGGTGATAAACATGTCTGTGCCCGGTCATGTGTGAGTGGCTCCCGAATCAACGTACCAAACAACACTAGATGACGTGGATGGTTCATTGGAACGAGCAGTGTACAAGAAGTCCTCATTTTTGAATGATCTTCTTGCTCAGCTACATTACCTTGTTGATGGGGTTTTCTTCGCCAGTTCCCCTTCTTCTTGCCCTTGCTTGTAGTATGATTGTCCCTGATGAGATTGTTGATTTTGAGGTCCAAAGTTGCTCGATGAACCTTTCTTGTATGTATTGAACCAACAATCTTTCAACTCATGTCCTCTTTTGTAGATAGGACATTTCTTCTTTTGCTTGTCCCCTTGTTGATGTTGTTTTTGGGACTTTTGAGAAGATTTTGCTTTTCCTTTTCCTTTCTGATGAGAAGATAGTGCTGCTCCTCTTCATCATCTTTGTTGTACATTGCTTCTTCTTGTTGCAGTAGATTCACTAACTTGTCAAAAGTAACTGTCTGATCTGACAAGTTTAGTGTCGTCACAAAAATGCGGTAAGGAGGAAGTGCTCTCAGAACAATGGGAACGAGAGTTGTATCAGTAACCTCCTCTCCCAGGGCTAGAAGTGAAGCCCTCAATTCTGCAACTCTCCTAAAAAAGCTTCTACTTTCTCGTTCGGTTTGAATTTTAGTGTGTAATGACTCTGTAAATTCAATATTGTGTTCTTGTTTTTGGCCTCGTACATGGTGCTCAACTTATCCCATGCTTCTTTGGCTGTTTTGGCATCTCAAATGTGGGGTTGCACACGTCATCGAGACATTGCGAACAAGATTATGACTTTGGCCTTCTGATTGGCCTTGTCAAACTGTCTCTGTTGGGTTGCATCATCTGGTGATCTGGTTGTGGAACCATTCACAATAGGCCAAATCTCTTCAAACTCAAGTTGTGTTTTGATCTTAGTCTTCCATGCAGCATAATTATCTCCTCTTAGAGTGTGAGTCTGGAAGAAAGAACTTAGGGGCATTGGTGCCCATTTTTTGAATTAACTGACAAAGGGTAAGGCTCTTATCACTCTAGGTATAAGGTCTCCCAATCTATATACCGTCAGTTCGATATACCGAACCTTTATATACGCACCCTTCCGATATACCCATCGGTATGTGGAAGAAGCTCGCCCTTCGATATACCCGACGGTACGTGAAAGAGGCGTTAGCGTACGTGAAATAATTCGATACGTGGTACCAAGATAGTATTGAAAGGGGTGCAGTGATTATTGACACCGGTTCAAAGAAATATCCTCATACGCGCGCGTAACTTCGCTATATACTCGGATAATTTTAGTGTCTGGATTTATGTCGTGCAATCGTTCACAGATGGATGAGAGGGCTCAAAGTGTGTGCATTGTGTCCTTATTTCTCCTTGTCGATTTATAGGGACGATGCCCAGACGATGCGTTATTGCAACTATATTAGGTGTTAAGTGCAGTAGTAGTTGCGACCAATTTAACCATAAGCGCTTCCTGAGGCCTTGTATATATTTGAGCGTTGCGAAAGAGATCCAAAGATCTCGTGAGTGTTACAGAACCAAATTTTACCGATTTTGTTTTCAAATCTCTGCTAGTTTTTATCGATTCATAATGTTTGCGTGGTGAATATGGCAACCTCAAATTAGTACAATCAATGAAACATACACTTTGAAAAATATATGATTCTGACCGATTATGCGAGAAAAATGGAATGACAGGCAATTTTTTTGTTTTGCAAGGCCTGTTGGCCTTGGAGCTTAGTATGGCTCATCGTGTGCGGAAAACCACAAAAAACAACCGAAAAATTCAGTTTTAGGTACCCCCTTTGGAAAATGTTGCTTAGAATGATTTTTAAGCAAAATGGGAGAAAACATTTTTTTGCCCCAAAGGTAGGGTTTTCGTCGCTATTTTTAAGTGGGGGTTTGGTTGTGGATAAGAGGGTTTAGCGGTGATTTTGGCTGCTAAAGATGGCGGTTCTTCCAAATGAGCCACCAAATGAACAATTTATAAAAACAGTGTGGTTGGGGAGGGGGTTGAACCCATGACCTCCCTCTCCCAAAGCTTTTCTCCTAACCACCACAATGCTGAATGCGCTTTGATACCAAATCTAGAAGAGGGACGAAAGCCTCACAAATATTATTGATGTTCAATCAAATCATATACAATGGAGATGGCTGCAATATTTATAGATATTGCACAGCCGATATCTGAGACAAATATGTAGTCAGCAACTATCATGCAACAATAAACCTAGTTACTGTAGCTTCCAAAATACATCCGGGAAGCACAACAAAATGAAATACAAACAAATATTGTTATGAAACAATATAGCAATTAAATAATAATATAAAACTACCTATTTACCTAAGTAACCAACCAAACTACCTAAGTAACAATTAAATAACTTAAGTGAACTATGTTTACCCTAACATAATGCTTATTGATAATCTTACAAATTTAATCCATAGCTGGACTTTGAGATGGGCCCCCTTGAAGCCCCTACAAATCTCGTGTGGTGCAATGTGCACATATTAATGTATGATATTCTTAGTTCACTTTTCATGAGTGATTTAAAAAGTTGACTTTTTTATGTCACAATTTAATCACTATGCCAAATTTGGTGTTTGAGACCCCCTTATTGAAAAAGGGGACCTTTCCACTTTACCTTATATATTTAATGATTGCTATGAAAGAGAAGAAAACAACTCTTAGGGAGGGGGCCAAGAAGTCATGTAGTGTACTCGTTTGGTGGAGCAACAAGAAAGACATAAAAAACTGCAAATCAAGCAAACAACTCTAAAAATTCATCAAGTGAAGTAATGGAGTAGAAGTTAGAGGCAAAGCTGAGCTGAATTGCAAACCTTGCCAATTAAGTTGGGTTGGAGGGTGCTGCAAGAGTATCAAGTGAAGAGTCTAAGGCAATTTGAATGATAAGTCAGAGGGAGTAGACAAAAAGGGAACCTGATGTTGAGCAACATAGTGTACGTATCCTTGCTGAAGGAAGGGTTGAGCATAGGGATGTGTTTGAGGGTGTTGACAGAGCAGAGGAACATCCACCACAAACCTTCTTAAGGAGGAGAATCATATTTGAAGAGCTTTGGCGAAAGCTGACCCTTAACCAAATCCATGGTTATTGCATCAACTCCATTTCTAGAAACATAGAAGTTGCCAAAGTTCATTGGTGAGGGATCAGAGGATTCCATAAAGCATCGCAAAACATGTATTAGAATATGGATGGCAAATGGGCACACAAATGAATGGTTGTGGTTGCGGTGCTTCCCAACCACACTTCAAGGAGTGGCCATCGGTAGTACATAGATGCACCAACAATTGAGAAGGTTCCAACAAACAGTCCCAAGAAAGCTTTCGAGAATGAATTTAAACTCCGAGAAATAATAGTGATATTATAGCTGAGATCTATAATATCCATTAGGGTAAACATGAAATTGTTGAATCCTATAACAAAAGACTCAAATAATTGTTGGGAAGTCTTGAAAAAGAACCCTTTGATGGCTTGAAGAAGCGATGGTTCATTTAAGAGTTTGTATCCTCATTGCAAAGAAAGATGAAGGTGGTCTGACCCTTGTCTTACAAAGAGGCATACAATCAAGCCATGGACATTAAAAGTGAGAATAAGACATCCTCGTGCTTGAGAAGAAGCATAGAAGATGACCTTGACTCCAACAATGGTAGTGAAATTGGATTGGTGTGAAGCTCGAGGAAAAAAATACTCTGCATGATGAACTCAAGGGAGACACTAATAACGAAGGCAAGGATCTTTGGTGTATTGACTGCGAGGTAGGTCACACCAAGGTGAATTGCTCGAAGAAAGTGTTTTGTGAGAGTTCATTAACTAATAGACTGCCAAATTATTTTTGACACAAGGAGAGAATTCGACACCACCCACCACATTGCCGAAAAACTTTTGATTCCAAATAATAGTGGTTGTAGGAGTCAAATTTAATATGACTCCCAAGGATGGCCAATTGTACTATGTACAACATGCATTAGTGTGGTCAATTTCAAGAGATTTCCCTACTAATCAACACAACACTGGACTTCGTTGATGGTGTGGGCTTGAGAACTACAATGGCGACAATTGTCCAAAGCAAGCCAACACCAATATGATTGATGTAGCTGCGGGAAAGGGGTTATGGCAATTGCTGAAGCACAAGTGAAGAAAGCTAATTATCTCGATCCCCGCACGAGAAGGAAAGGTTGCCCGAAGCAAGGCTGGAAGTCAAGAGGGCAATGATCGAAGAATGATGTCAGTTATCATTGTCATTCTCTTCCCATTCCAACAATAATTAAAATGACTTTCTTCCTTCTTTATCGCAGCTGAAAATCAGAGTTTAATCTCATACCACTTTCTTATGGAAACAAAGATAATTGCATATTGGATTTACATATCTTTATAAGTCTCTTTCACATTTCTCTTTTGCATCATTTTTATCTACACAAAAGCCTTCAAGCATTGTGAGAAAAGAGGAAAGAGTATTAATTAAAGTCCATTTACATGTCTTTCAAGGTCATTTACTAGTTTAAACATAAATGAAGATACTTCATACAAATTCTCCCTTAAAATGGTTCCTTTCAACTAAGAACAAGACAGTTTTCAGAAAATTTGAACATTTCTAAAGCGAGCACAACGGCACCAAGTTCTTCTTTCAATATTAAATCATCTCAAAGCATTAAATGACATGTCACAAGGCTAAGCAACATGTTACAAACACCATCAAGGATGCTCCAAGAAGTCTCCAAAAGCAGGCATCATCGCCAAGGTGATTCTATAGGCACCAAAAGAACTCATGCTTTAAGCTCGAAAATAGGCCAAAGGAACAACTGGCCATCTTATTGGCATCATTACTTGAAAACCATGCATAACCAACACCAAGCCCAAGGAGAAGAGGCATGCCAAACACCATATGCAGTTTGATCAAGTCCTGATTGAAAGAGGAGGGTGAAAAGATGTCAAATAAAACAAAAGAGGAGAAGCTTTCCAAGCCCCAAAACAACCTCCAAAATACACACATAACCTTCATACAAAACACATCACATGAAATGCCACCAAGGCATTCAAAGGAGGAAGCGAGAGAGAGAGGCACTTTTGCTCTTAAACCAATAATCCATGTATAAAGAGGGCTTTCCAAACCATAAAACAATGATGCTTTCCAATAATAAAACTGTCTTGAGGTCCCCGATTTCTTGAAGTGAAAAAGTGACTTTTCAACCTTTTGCAAGTTTCCACTTTTCAAGAGCAATAACCATGTCAAGAACACATGAGGAGGGTCATGAAGTCTCATTGTTTTCCCATACAAACCCATTCAAAAATCCCCCTAAAGGTTTGTTCCACAAGCCAAGAGCAAGTGCTCTACACCTCCCTCATTTCCTGTTTAAAAGCCCTTATTCCTAACATCAAATGGGCAGCATATTTCTCTAATAAATCATTAAAAACAGCAACCAATTGATTGCTAAAAAGCTCAAGGAAGCAAAGGAAAACAAAGTAAAATTTAGCCCATAAGCCCCTCAAAATCCTCAATGCAACTAGCTTTCATTAGCTATAAAATATGCATAAACAAGCTATTTTAAGACAACACATGGGCAAGTAGGACATGTATTCTAAAACATATTTGCAAGCAAATGTAGACATAAAAAAGAAAGTGGGAGGCTTACCCTAAGCCTCTAAGCTCTCCCTTGAAAACTCCTTCCAAAGTCTTTCACAAAGCTCCTTCTCCTAAAGCAAAAGTTCCCAAAATCAAATGCATAACTCCCACACAAGCCAAGAGTTGGCATATAAATAAGAAAAAAATCTCCAAATTCTCAACCAATGAGAATTGGACACTTGTCAATTCCCTTCGCAAGAACTCAACAAACTCCCTTACAAAACAACACTCTTACAAATGCAACTACTTTTCTTACATGTTCACATGGTTTTACTTGGTACACAAGTAAACATATTTATATACCACTTAAAAATCACATGGGTTTCTTACAATATGTTTTTCCAAAGCCATTAATGGAGGTCCTTAGTGGTCCAAACAAACAAGGCCTTACGAATCCCGCCAACAACTAGGTGTAGATCGTAGGCTTTAAAGAGCATGTAAGAGATGTTTTACTTGTCAAACCCTCAAAGTTTTGGTGGGGGAAGGTGCAAATCCGAGTTTGTAGTCATGGGTTGGGTTCGAGGGTGCCTTCAACTTAGGGACATGGTCAAAGTGGTTTTAGAAATGATTTAGGAGGTTTGGATAATTAAATTAGGGGTTTTTGGCCAAAATGGCTAGAATACATAAAATTGGGCAGTGATTTAACCCAAAATGAAATAAGTGTTATGGTTACTTATTACACTTTGGATTACGGTTAGAAACAAAAGATATATTGAGTTTAATTAATTTATATCAACATGTAAATTATAATTTACCTATATTAGCAATTTACAAGATAGAACAATTGAAACAAGTACTAAACGAAACAAGACACAAGGGATATGGCTATTGTATTGCTCTAGAAGCTGATTTGATTTGTGACAAAAGGGTTAAAAGATTAGAAGTGGCTTGAAGATGCTTCATTTTTGGAGTCAGTAGTGCGGGATGAGTAGGTATGGAACCGTCGGATGCATATGAAACAATTTGGCAATTTCGTACCTCTTTGGCAGTTTTTTATGGAGAAGTATTGGCATTCGGAAACTTTATGTGCCTATACGCAAACCTCTAAAATATGTATATCTGTGAAACCCTATGTCTTGCATATGTGTGAAACCCTTTGTATGACTCAAAATAACTTAAACCCTAACCATGGGTAGGAGACCTTGCAAAAAGGTTAGTGGTTGGGTTAAAGTGTAATCCGTACACCGCCTACATTGGCACTACTCCAAAAAGGCCTCAAACCACACAATTCTCCACCTATAAATGTGATATCTATATGTATGAAACTATCTTTGGCAATGTACACTTGATAATGCTTTGTAAATGGTTTGTCGTGCTTGTGCTTGACTTGGCTTGGAGGGTTTGTAACTTGTAAAGCTAGACTATTGAACCCGGTTGAGAGTGTTTTAGACTTGTGTGTGGGTTGCTCCTAATGTGTGTAACTGCTTTAAGGGAATTTAATAGATTTGAATTCTTGTTGGAAGATATTTCTGAGGAGTGCTTTTGGAAGTGCTAGGTGGATCTAGGTGAGTAAATGAGTGCATTTAACTTTCTTACATTGGGTTCAGCAAGTATAATTTTGCATTAAGGCCGACTCTTGAAGAAGGTATCGATCCATAAAAAGATATTAAATGGAGAAAATGGCTGTTTAGTGGCTTCGGACTGAATCACCGTTTGCAGACCAAATTGTTGGACTGTTTGGTAGTCCCATATAGGGCAAAGTGAGTGAGGTGCTTTAGAAACTTTGGGCACGACACGTGGGAGTCATAAACTGCTGTGGACTAATGCAAACAATTCTTTGAGCGACTAAGTAGTGTAATGAGGAGAGCAAGTCATGCAATGGGGCTAAAGATAGGCAATCGAGCTCAGAATGTGCACACAAATCATGATTTAGGGATTAAGACAATACTAACATTATCAAGTGATAAATTAACAAATTTAGGTGTGCATTTTGCCCCCTTTAAGCTAGGAAATAAACCTTGCTTGCTTAAAGGAAAAGATATTGGAGTGTGTAGACACATTTTGTCTTCGCTCGAGGTGTTTGATTCGCCTGATTATTGACCTGATCTCCTTGGTGAAACTTGTATCATAGAGTGTAGTCAATGTCCATAAAAACAATACTTTAAGTCATATTTGAAAATGTATGTGAAATTTGTTAATTGAAATCGCAACTTGCAAATTTGAAACGTGAACAAACAAAGAAGGTGTTCACTTGTTTGTCTTGCCAAAAGAGAAACTCTTTGATGAAGTGCTTGGAGAGATGGATTGGAACTGGGCTACTGGAGGATTGGGGTGATCAGTCCCGAATTTGTTGAAGGAAAAGCCGAAGCCAAAAGGGAATTGGGTGTCATTTGATCCATATCGAAGAAGGGTGTCATGGGATTTCTAGTCACCACAAAGAACCTTCTAAAAAGAGGAAGGGTGTCACAAGATGTCTAGCCATCCCAAAAATCTTCCAAAAAGAGTGAGAAGAAGAGCATCATAGGGATTTCTAGTCACTGCAAAATCTTCTACCCATGGACCACATTGGTGTAGACAAGTCTAGGCACTAAATGTGCAAAATAGCGCAGAGTTGAAAGGGAGTGAAGCATACTCATGCCCCCACCGTGCGATGTCCCAATGTATCAAATATACAATGCTAAATATAGGAGGAGGAGGCCCATGCCCCCACACCGTGTAATGTAATAGTGGTCAAGATGCGGGAAGCTGAAAGGGAATTAAGTATTCATGCCCCCTTAACATTTTGTACCAAAATGTTGTAAACTCTGCCTTGGACGGTGCCAACTGTTCTTGAACCTGTATAAGGAACTTGTAAAAATTTGTATGCTCCATAAAATTTTGAATTTGCTTTTGGAAAATTGTCAAGGATGAAACCGTCCAGCCTTGACAATAACATTTGATGGTTTCGTCCCTTGTTGGATAGTTTTGACCGTGTAAATTCTGATTCTGATTTATTTCTACTCTAGGTTCTTGTGTATTTGTACCTTGTTCCTGTGTATTTGTGCCCTGGTCTATTCAATTCTGAATTCCGCATTCTGTATTCTGTTTGTGTTCCTGAATTGCATAGATATCCGTGTGATAACCCCATTGAATGCCCCCTCTTTTGAGGTGAGTGAGATGTGTAATAAATTGTTTGGCTTAAAAGAAAAGGTGTCCATGTCGGATGTAGCATATAGTCATCAGCGTTGGATCATATTGAAAGATGTTGTGGTTGGGAACTTATAAATCCTATTTCTGCAAAAGAGTGCATGGTAGAAACCATGACACATAGATAACAAACAAACATACAAACAAACAAACAAGAAACAGACAATTATACAAGCATAGAAGCATACAAGTACAACAAACAATGTCACATGTGTTTGTCATAGAAAAGGTGAAAAGTTGCATACAAGAGATTCAAGAGTGTTAAACACACAAACAAACATAAGAAAAGACAACCAAGGACAAATCAAGGGACACCAATGTATCACACACATGCGCTTGGTAAAGGCCATAGGCCACATACATGAAAGCAAGCATACAAGCAAGCAAGTGAATAAAATAGTAGATAGTAGCCTGAAGGCACATTGATCTAAAGATACTAGTTCTACACAAAACATGTGTCAACAACATTAGTCCAAATAAATAACATATAGCACAATATAGAAAATGAGCATAATGAGAATGTGAAATAGCACTATGTAATGAAACAATAATACTTGATAGTGTAAGAGATGCCCCAGATGTCTCCTGGTCACTGGGTAAGAGGAGAGATCCAACATCTATAAGCATTGTAAAGTCTTGTGTATGTTTTGCATCATGCTCAAATACCTTGTGAAATGCATTTGTGTAAAGGGTAGATAAAATATGCTATTTATCAAACCAGATGACAAACAACATGTGCAAAGTAAAAAACCAACAAATCAAGTCATATACGAGGCATGGTTTTGTTATTTGCAATTATTTAAATGTTTTTGGACTTATTAGATTATTTGAATGTTTATTTTTTATTTTGAACATATTTGTAGTTTTTAAAAGCAAGTGCTACCTTGTGATACTATTTAAGGGGTGAGAAGAGAAATATGTAGGTGTAGGAGACTTGGACCACAAATTTGCATTGTGCACACTAGGAGTAGGATGCGTCACTTATAGCTTAGGATGTATTATGTCAAGCCGGGGCCGTAGGACATGCTTAAGAGCTTTGTTACTAGGAATAAGAGGCTTAGGAGAATGCATGCGAAGGAGAGGTCCTCTAGATGTAGCTTGAATAGGTCTAATAGACATGGATATAGGCACCAATGTTTTCTTAGTAAGGGGATTAGGAAAAGGTCTCATATGGGATACCGTTAACCGTAATAACTTGATTGTCATAGATATACTTAACACATCGATATACCACTTAAGGGATAGCCTTAAGTTGATGAAGCCAAGGGCATCCTATAAGCATGTCACACAAACCAAGAGAAACAATAATTAGGAAAGGTATAGCCATAGTAGCGGATCCCACAACAAGAGGGAGGATGATATGCTCAAAAGAAGTTTTAGGATCAAAGTGCATATGTTGCTTAGTAAAGCCTAAAGATGCAAGTAATTTGAAAGTGCACATATTGCATTTAGAGCCACTATCAACCGAGACACTACGGAGAGGACTTAGACCAACAAAGGCTCGAATGTACATTGCATGAGAGACATCATCATCAATAATATCAACATCATCAAATGTAATAAGTAGGTCTATGAGGCGTAACAAAGGTAATTGTACCAATCAGGGAATCAAGTGGATGATCATATGTAGCAGGAGGAGGTTGAACTAAGTATGATTGCACCTTTGAAGTACTCTTATATTCAAAATTATTGTGATTAGGAAGTGGATGAATATCTTGAGCTTAGAATTATTGTTGATAGGATTAGATTGCCCGGGGAGGAGAGTCCAATTCAATTGCATTAGCATCGATGAGGTCTTGTATGACACGATGAAGCTTAAAGTATTTATTAGTAGAGTGTCCAATACATATGTGGAAGTCACAATAGGCATTAACATCAAAAGTTTTACTGCGAGGCTTGTTTGTATCAACCTCAACACGAGGAGGAAGAGATGCAAGGTCACACTCTAACAACTTTTGTAAGATTACTTGTGGTGAGGAGGGCAACCATGTGAATTGCTTCTGAGGAACAACATTTAACTGAAGCTTTGTGGGTTGAGATATAACTTTAGCTATTTAGAGAAGTGTATAAATTTGTTGAGGATTTTTCTTTAAAAGTTCTATGCATTCTTTCTCTTCCTCTTAAGTGACAGGGTTGGTATTAGGATTGTAGTCATCATGAGAACCTTCCCCTTGAGAAAGCTCGGTAGAGGCAGTCATAATAGTATTACAAAGAGGAATAATGAGGGATCCTCAATAGGAACAATAGAGTATGGACTTGCAAGTTTGTCTATGTCAATAATGACAATAGATTCATCATGAAACCTTAGCCCATAATCATTAGAATTATCAATAAAATTATTCGCATAAGCAAAAGTACTATGATCCATATCAGAATATGCCTCATGTGTATCATCACATTCATATTGAGAAATGTCATAGGGGTATCAATAATTTCCTTGCATAGTGCTATATCAACTAGAGACATGGAGTTTGGCTCATTGGTATAAGTATAAGAGAAAGGCACGACATGAGTAGAGTAAGCCATGAGAGCACAAAGGAGAATAAATCTAAGGGCTAGGGAGAGGATCAGCTACGTAAGAAACAAAAACCCAAGGGCAGCTAGGGTTTGCACTAAGTTAAGGTTTTGATCGATAAGCGGGTTTAGTAAATGATTTAAAAACCCAAAAAAGAAATAAGTGTTGTGGTTACTTATTACACTTTGGATTAGGGTTAGAAACAAGAGGTATATTTAGATTAATTAATTTATATCAATTTGTAGATCGAAATATACTTATATTAGCAATTTGCAAGATAAAATGATTGAAACATATGCTAAATGAAACAAGACACAATAATGGAAATGTACTTATAACTATTTTGTTGTTGTGGAAGCTCATTTGATTGTGACATAAGGGTGAAAAGATTGGAAGTGACTTGAAGATGGTTCGTTTTTGGTTATGGGAGAGTAGAATAGCGGGTATGGAACCGAATCATTTGGTGATTTCGTAATTGTTTGGCAGTTTCATATGGAGTAGTGGCGTTAAAACTTTATGTGCTTGTGGTAGCCTCTGAAACATGTGTCTATGCCCAGATAAAACTATAGGGCCCTTTTCGAGAACAGGAGGAAGTGAAGCCCTAACGACCCTAGGTCTCGCAAATGTGTGAAACCCTCTATATGGCCTTGAATAGCTTCAAACCCTAACCATGCGTAGGAGGCCTTGTAAAAAGGTTAGTGGTTGGGTTGAAGTGCAATCTGTACATCGCCTACATTGACACTACTCCAAAGAGGCCTCGAACTGCACGTAGTTTTCCACATAGAGATGTGATATCTATATGGATCCAACTATATTTGGCAATGTACACTTGATAATGCTTTGTAAATGGCATGACGGGCTTGTGCTTGACTTGGTTTGGAGGGCTTGTAACTTGGGAAGCTAGATTCTTGAACCTGGTTGTAGGTTGCTCTTGATGAGTGCTGCTATTTTAGGGGAATTTAGGAGAGTTTCAAGTCTTTTTGGAAGATACTGCAAGTAGTGCTCTTGAAAGTGCTAGATGGATGCTAGGTGATTAAATGAGTGCATTTAACTTGCTTATATAGGGTTTTGTAGGTATAATTTTGTATTAAAGACAACTCATGAGGAAAGTATTGAACCATAAAAATATATCAAATCAAGAAAATGATCTGTTAGGTGGCTTGAGCCAAAAATGCCGATTTCAGATCATAGAGTTGGACGGTTTGCCCCTGTTTGGTGGTTTTATATGGGTAGGGAGTGAGGTGTTAGAAACTCGTAGGCATGACATGTGGGAGTGATAGTTTGTTGTGGATTGATGCAAGCAATTGTCGAGCGATCAGAGCAGTGTAATGAGGAGAGCAAGTCATGCCATAGGGCCAAGGATAAACAATTGAACTCGAAATGTGTGCACAAGTCATGATATAGGGATTAAGCCAATATTGACATTGCTAAGTGATAAATTACCAAATTTAAGTGTTTATAGCTAGGTTAAACACAAGAAGCTAGTTGAGCATAAATTTAAACTCAAAAGGGTTAGGTTAATGTTGGAGGTGGGTTCTGGAGTGCATGTAGGGTGAATAACATATTTGATCCCCTTGTATGCCTGCCTTTGCCCCATGTTGTCGAAACTCATTGCAAAACATTAATTGTGTACATGGAAATAAACTAGTAACTAGTAATTGAAATCAGATATCTATCAAGGTGAAATAAATTATCAAATCAAGATTAAATATCCGTGGTATTTTCTCAAGTCATAAATCAATAATCCCAAATTCTCCAATACAATTGTTCCTTTCAATTAAGAACAAGACACATTTAAGCAAATTTGAACATTTCTAAAGAGAGCACAAAGGCACCGAGTTCTTTTAATATCAAATCATGTCAAAGCATTAAACGACATGTCACAAGACTAAACATCACTTTACAATCTCGATCAAGGATGCTCCAAGGAGTCTTCAAAATCAAGCGTCAACTCCAAGCTGATTCTACAAGCACAAAAAGACAACGCGTGTTTCAATCTCCAAAATAATCCAAAGGAGCAAGCTGTCACTTGAAAACCATGAATAGCTAACCCCAAGCCCAAGGGGAAGAGGCATGCCAAACACCATATGCAATTTAATAAATTCTCTATTGAGGGGGAAAAGATGCCAAATAAACCAAAAGAGAAGGTTTCCAAGCCCCAAAACACACAAACCCTTATACAAAACACATCACATGATGCCTCAAAGGCATTCAAAGGGGAAAGAGGAGGGGTATGTTTGCTCTTAAAACCGATAATCCATGTATCAAAGAGGGTTTTTCAAGCCATAAAACAATGATGCTTTCAAGCATTAAAAACTCTTTAGGCCTCCCATTTCATGAAGTGAAAAAGTGGCTCAATATTTTGCAAAATTCCACTTTTGAAGAGCAATAAGCATGCCAAGAACACAAATGAGGAGGTGAATGAAGGCTCATGGTTTGCCTATACAAACCCATACAAAAATTCCCCTAAAGGCTTATTCCCTAAGCCAAGAGCAAGTGCTCTACACCTTCCTCATTTCTCATTTACATGCCCTTATGCCTAGCCCCAAATGGTTAGCATAATGGTGCTTAAAATTCCTCTAATAAATCAGTCAAGAATAACCACCAATTGGTTGTTAAAAGCTCAAGGAAGCAAAGGAAAACGAAGTAAATTCTTAGCCCATAATCCACAATGTAATTAGTTTTCACTAGCTGTAAAACATGCACAAAGAAGCTATTTTAAGACAACAAGTGTGCAGATAGGAGAAGTATTCTAAAGCATATTTGAAAGCATATGTAGACACAAAATGGAAGTGAGAGGCTTACTCTAAGCCTACTAAGTCTTCCTTGAAAATGCCTTCTTAAGTCCTTCACAAAGCTCCTTATCCTAAAGCAAAATTTCCCAAAACAAAATGCATAACTCTCACTCAAGCCAAAAGTTGGCATATAAATAAGAGAACTCTCAAAATCCACAACCAATGTAGATTGGACGCTTGTCAATTCCCTTCCCAAGAAATCAACAAACTCACTTACGAAACAACCCACTCTCTTATAAATGCAATTACTCTTCTTACATTCTATAGTGTCCCCTTTTTGAATTAGTTTCAAATGAAGACTTCTTGCCATTTTTCTTCCTGTGGCCAAGAATTATTTGAGCAAGGGAAGTATGTGGGTTTCATTTATGTTTTCTTTCATTTCTATTAATGCTTCTTTTTGTATTTTCCTCTCAAGGATAGGTCGGTTGGGTTGGAAAGCTCATAAAGACAAATTAAAAATAGAAGCATGCACTTAAAGTGGTCGGTCATGGGGGAAAGTCACCCTTATGACTCTTGGCGCCAAAAAGGGAGGATATAAAGGTGGATCGAATGGCCTAAGGAAGGCATGCATGTTTATTTTGAAAATTGATATCTTGGGTTTGTGCATGGTGTGCCCTACTCTCCATTGAAGACGAAAACCTTTGGTGTGGCTCTACTTTGAGGACGAAACCCTCATTGGATCCTATTGGGGACAAAAACCCTCAATAGTCACAACACTTGGGGACGAAAACCCTCATTTGTTGCATTGGTGGCTTCATACGGGAGTCACAAGTGGACTTAATTGGCAGATTTTAGAACAATGAGGTATTCATCCATGCATAGGGCACTTCTATTTCAACTAGGGCATTTTCTAGGGTGTTGGCACCCTTCCTTCTTTGGAGCGACCCATCTAGGAAGTTTGGGATCAGTTTTGAGGGGGTTTCCATGGTTGGAAAAATCTGATTTCACTTTCATTGGATAGCTGGTCTCTTGAAGATCATTTTGAGCATTGGTTTGTGTTGAAACTCCAAGTATTGATGGAGTTATGAATTTTAGAAGTTTCAGCTGTATTTGCACTTAAAATAAATTTATAAAATACATATTTTCTCCAAATTTCATTTTGCTGGTTTTATTGAGTATTTGGGATATTTCTATGATAATTTTCAGTCCATATTGTATGTGAATGATTGTTCTAAGTGCTGGTACAGTTTGCTGCCCTAGAGGGATATTAATTAATGTTTTAAGCTAATTTTGATACCCTAAAGGTGTAATTTCAGTTTGCTGTTAGGGTTTCTAATATTGTTGGATCTGCTGTTATAAAATCAGATTATTTTCAGTTCGGTATTGGTGTATTTTCAGATTTGATTTATTAGGATTTGTGGCCAAACCCTTATTTTTGGTTTAAGCCCTAGAAATGGACATTACAGTGGTATCAGAGCTTCGGTCTTCCCAGCCTGAGGGTTTCCTTGCAAGAAGATCAAAATGGCGGATAGAATTTTCGGTGATGCTAGGCTCGAAAAGCTTTCCCTAGGGCAAGAAAGATTGGCCAACACAATGGCTCGGTTGATCCATACCATTCAAGGTCCAAATGGTGGAAGGAGCTCTTCAAAGGAAGTCAATAATTCTCAGCCATCCAAAGTGAACAACATTGCTACATGGTTTGAGCCTTGAGGAAATGGGGCTCTTCCGGAGAAGAGTCGTGATGCCAAACCCGCCCTCGAGTTCATGGGACTAAGCAAGGAAAGATCAAGGCCCAAACCTAGGTCACAAGCTACACGAAGAAGAACTAGGGCTGCAAGTAATGGAGAAGAAACAGCCCATAGAGGAACCCACGACGCAAGTTGAAGAAGGGAAAATCGTGGAGCTTGAGTCAAAGAAGGAAGAAGAACAACCGAAGTTGTTGGGCATGAGAGGAACAACCCATTGAAGCCCTAGAAGCCCCCATCACCATTGCCAAGGTAAAGCTCTCGACTGATTTTCAGAATAGCAGCGTGAAGACATCACAATTTGATGAAGGGTTGAAGCATGAACCTAAGGAAATCATGGAGCATGTGTCCCAAGGTAAAAGTTCTTCAATATTTAATGATATTTCATTGGTTTCTAATGGGTGCTCGTGGCAAATTGTTGAAAAGAGATCATGTTTGCATAAGGGCAAAGAAGATGACATTACGAAAGGTTATGTTCGTAGAGGAAAGGCACTTCCGGTTCCTCACGATTATTTTCACTTCGCTGGAAATTTCCAAACAGCAGTTAATGATGGGAAAATGGAGGAAGTTTACCACCTTGGGGTGAGTTCTGGAGATGTTCCAAACAAGTACTAACAAAAAAATGGTGGGATCCATGTTGGCAGCCCAAGGTATGGTGAAAAAAATCACATTTTATCTCCTTTTACATCGCTGCCATACTTGTGTCATTATGGGTAGCTTGTTGTTAAGAAAGATCACATGTCATGTTTGATGCCTTGTAGTATAATTGGTGATCATGTGAAGACCTTGTGGAGTAACATATGGCACATAGATCTTTTTTGCAAGGTTATGTGGGCATAAAAGTTTGGGTTCTGGTTGATCCCTTGAATTGCAAGAAAGAGGAAGTCCTTGATATTGCTACTCCATGCATAAGGTTAGAAAGAAATTTGATGGAGGACTATTTTGAATTTATTATGTATTCTAACAAACTTGTGAAGGATTCTACCCTCCATGGACAAGAAGTCACAGTTTTGATTGATAATGGAGCTACGTAGAGTTTAATTGATGAGAGCTTGAGGGAAAAGGTGGATTTGAAGGTGGAAGACTTCAAAGGCTTCACGGTCAAGGTAGCGGATGGCTACTCCATGCCATGCACAGAAGGTGTCCCCAACTCCTTTTCACGTTGGGAGAGCATGAGGTATGTGATGATCTTTATATGATTGGCATAACTAGTACAAATCTTGTGTTTGGGGTCCAATGGTTACATTCATTGGGAAAGTTCACTCTCAACTACCAAAGTATGGAGTCAAGCTTCATGGATAAAGGCAAGAAGGTGATATTTCAAGGTATGATTTTCCAGAAACCACTCAAATCAAATATTTGGTAGAAGATGTTTTGTCCAAAGAATCATATCTTTGCTCTTTATCTAAGATAACAACTGATTGGAAGTCTTTAATTACAGCTGAGTATAAGTTTGCTAATGTTGTTTTTGAGGAAGAAATTGTGGATGAAAGGTACAAAATAATGGATGGGATCATTCTCTACAAGAATGGAGTCTATTTGGTTTCCAAATCAAGGGTGAAGAACAAGATAGTGAGGGTTGTTCATGATGCCCCATTGGCTGGTCATCCGAGCTATCTCAAGACACACAAAAAGGTGAGAGGAAGGTTCTTTTGGAAAGATCTTAAAGAGGAGGTGCTTCAATACATATGGGAATGTTTGGTTTGTCAACAAAACAAGGCAGAGCATGAATTTCCAGCTGGACTATTGCAGCCCCTTCCTATTCCCACTCAAAAATGGGAAAGTATTTCCATAGTCTTCATCACCGGGTTGCCCATGGTTCAAGGTAAGGGTTGTTTATATGTTGTGGTTGATAGACTCACAAAATATTCCCAATTTTGTCCACTTCCAGCCAAGTATAATGTCGGAGTGGCACAACATAAACATGGTAAGGCTACCTCATGGTTGAATATTCATGCAAGAGATCACCGACAAGGTATGTGGGCGGTTAGTAGTGATGAAAGGAAGGTGCCTGGAGAACTATAGCTCAAAATTTCAGACTTCTTGTTGTCATTATTCATAACAACTACCACATGATTTCATTTGCATACATACAAGTGAGTAGGCAAGTATTTTCAGTCAAAAGATGGAACATTTTTCATTTGATGAATGTTGGGAGAAATTTTTCAGCTTTTAAAGAGGTGTTTTTAGTCATTGCCATGCTCACAATTCCTAATTTTGCAAGGAGGTTTCAGTTTTGCAGCTGTTGTTCCATTTTTAAGTTGTTGATTTTGATAAAATCAGATTATGAGTTGTTTTCAGACTTGAACAACTGCAAGAGTGATCATTTTGAGGTCATTAAATCATCGGAAAATAGTGGTAGATGGTTCCAGCTGAAGAAAACAACTACTTCAGCTAACTGGCTCCAAATGGGGGAAAAATAAGGTGCTTTATGACTGTCATACTTTGTTTCCGTCCAGCTACATTCTAATTATTGAGGGAAAAGTGCATGGTTACAACTGTTTTTGGGACAACATTACTGAAGTATGGGGAATCCATCATTTAGGTGGAAATTATGAGATGATGACAAGTAAAGAAAGGGGCAATAGAGGTAGAGTTTGCAATTGTTTGAGGGCAAGCAATTTTGGGAAGGGAGGATTGTGATGTCCCCTTTTTCGAATTAGTTTCAAATGAAGACTTCTTGCCATTTTTCTTCCTGTGACCAAGAAGAATTTGAGCAAGGCAAATATGTGGGTTTCATTTATGTTTTCTTTCATTTCTATTAAAGCTTCTTTTTGTATTTTCCCTCTTAAGGACAAGTCGGTTGGGCTAGAAAGCTCATAAAGACAAATTAAAAATAGAAGCAATGCACTTAATGTAATGTCCCCTCTTCTGGACTTTATTAAACATGTATTGAAGATCTTTAGTTCACCTCACCCTATGGACTAAAGGGAAATTCTTGGGGTTTTCTTATTTTATTATTTAATTAAGGTTAAAAAGATGATTTTTATCATTTACACATATAAAACAATTTTAATTATTTAATATAATACAATTGGAGCGGAATATATTTTAATTAATTATTTACCCAAGTGATTTAATCACTCTTGCAAGTGGGTGAATTAATTAATTAAATTACTTATGTAATCATTATGATGTAATGTCGGTTATTAATAAAAATAGACAAAAACAAGTAAGTCATCGCTGACATAAAAGTGATTTTAAAATGTAATCTCTCCTCCCAAAGTGGGATTGCTCCATTTGGGAAGGCTATATGAGCACTAATAAGGCTTTAGTTTAAGGCATGTTGAATATTTGATAAATTGAATTCTTCACGCTTGAAGAAAAGGGATGTATGCCCAATAGTGTTGCTGCTGATTGAGGAGTACTTTCATCGAGAAAGTACTTTGGATCATTTGAATTTGTTGTGTTGTTTCTACATTGTAGATCTTCATTTCTAACCCGAGGCAAATTGTATAGTGGCTGAGTTCAGTGTCTTCTAGGGCACATTTTGGAATTCTGATTTGATATATTGATTCTCCTTATGTTATAAGGTTGGAATCTCATATTCGGTAATTTTTGGGTAGGGTTTCAATTTTATCTACTCACTTGGAAAGTCAGGGATCACATTTTGGCATGTCTTAGTGATAGGAAAAATAGGAAATCACTTTTTTGGATAGCTGATCTCTCCAAGATCATTTTGAGCTATCATTTGCATTGTAATTCCTATTTGTGCAAAGTTATGAATTTTTGAAGTTTCAGTGGTTTTCTCTCATTTAAAATTCAGATTTTCAGATTGGTGTTGATTCGAAAGTGTTTCCATCTCAACAATAACTCTAAGGCTGCTCAAGTACTAAGTTCTATAATTTTTGGAGTCAATTTGTTGTAGAATTGCACTTTTCGACCCTAGTTGCTAGTGTTTGAAGACAAATTCTGGGCACTAAATGCATTGCTATCATAAAGTATTTAATTTCCAAATTGCTGTCATTTATTTTTCAGCTCTTAGATCTCAAGGGTTTTGACAAATAATTGCCGAATCTTGATATGTCTATTTGGGGACACTACACTTAAAGTGGTCGGTCATGGGGAAAGGTGACCCTTATGACTCTTGGTGCCAAAATGGGAGGATATAAAGGTGGATCGAATGGCTTAAGGAAGGCATGCAAGTTTATTTCAAAAATTGATATCTTGGGTTTGTGCACGGTGTGCCCCGCTCTCCATGAAGCGAAAACGTTTGGTGTGGCTCTACTTTGAGGACGAAACCCTCATTGGATCTTATTGGGGACGAAAACCCTCAATAGTCACAACACTTGGGGACGAAAACCCTCATTTGTTGCATTGGGGTGGAATGGGAGTCACAAGTGGACTTAATGACAGATTTAAGAACAACGAGGATATTCATCGTCAAAGATGGGCACTTCTATTTCAACTAGGGCTTTTTCTAGGGTGTTGGCAACCTTCCTTATTTGGAGCCACCCATCCGGGAAGTTCGGGATCAATTTTGAGGGGGTCTCCATGGTTGGAAAAATCTGATTTCACTTTCATTGGATAACTGGTGTCTTCAAGATCCTTTTGAGCATTGGTTTGTGTTTAAACTCCAAGTATTGATGGAGTTATGAATTTTAGAAGTTCAGTTGTATTTGCGCTTAAAATAAATTTATAAAATACATATTTGCTCCAAATTTCATCTTGCTGGTTTTATTGAGTATTTGGGATATTTCTATGATAAATTTCAGTCCATATTGCATGTGAATGATTGTTCTTAAGTGCTGGTATAATTTGCTGCCCTCAGAGGGATAAATGAATGTTCTAAGCTGATCCTAAAGGTGTAATTCCTAGTTGTTGCTAGGGTTTGTAATATTGTTGGATCTGCTGGTGTAAAATCAGATTATTTTCAGTTAAAGTGTTGGTGTATTTTCAGATCTGATTTTTAGGGTTCGTAAATGCCAAACCCTTTTTTTTGTTTAAGCCCTAGAAAGGGACATTACACATTCATGTGTTTATTTTGGGGGAACAAGTAAACCCACTCATATACCACTTACAAATCACATGGGTTTCGTTTACAAGATGTTCTTTAAAAGGACATTAATGAGTCCTTTATGGTAAACAATCAAGTCACAAGTAACTTGAAAAACCCATTGGACCACTAGATGCAAGGGAGTATTCAAAGGAGCACTTAATAGGTGCTTTACTCATGATAACACTCAAGTTTTTGTAATATGTGGAGTGGAAATCTGATACCAATCATGGGTTGGAATCTTGAGGATCGATCGACGCTCTCAAGAACAGGACATGGTCAAATTGGTTTTAGAAATGATTTAACAATCTTGGGTAGATAAATAAATAAGGGTTTTTCGGCCAAAACAGCCAAAACACAAAATTTTACATGTATGGTTAAAAATATTAGAAGTTTAGTTAAGTGTAAATTCAAATTCAAAAGGGTTAGGCTGATTTTGGAGAAGGGATTTGGATTTTGTGGGTGAATGACAATTTGATCCATAGATAATCCATCCCCTAAATAATCGCCCACACACACATTTGAAACATAAAATATGTCCTGAAATAAACTTTTATCTAGTAATTAAATCACATATGTATTAGGGTAAATAAAATCATCAAATAAAGTTGAAATAACATTAACCTATGTATGGTATTTTTCAAGTCTTATGGTAGGTTAAGATCCCCCTTACAGCATGATAAAGATGAGGCCGATAGTTCTATTTGGAGGAGTGGATTGTGGCAATTTTCATGAGGAGTGTTCCATTATGGGCGCATTGACAGACAAAAATTGTTATGGTTATACCATTGTGGCAAGGGTCTTGTAGGATATATGTTACTAGGTGGGGCCATGGGTGATGTGTTTTCATTGAGCTCATCACTGAGTTAGGGAGGCTTATAGGTCTTCAATGCTGATGGAGATGGAGTCTCAACATGGATGATGAGGAGACTTAACTTGGAATGATTATAGTAATAATGGTTTGTTTTGAAATGTTATTTGTTGGATTGGAGGATACTCAAATTGTTTCACGAGGTTATTGTTTTTTGGCTTTTTAAATTTTATAGGGTCTTATGATAGAAGGATTACAGTTTGTATTGTAATTTTGGTCCTAAACCCGAATCCTGTCCTTACGTCCCCACTTCCTCCCAACATAGCGCCCCCAAGAGACCATTTTGATTCATGTTGTGATCAGCAATTTATGGCCTAGGAAATTTTGGAAAGTGGATTCATGGACTAGTGATTTTGCATTTATTTTGAAGGAATAATGAAGTGTACGGTTTAAATAGTTAGGAACACAAACATCGTATCTAAAGATCACATAACTACTTCTCCTAATAACAAATTCATCATAACGAGTCATTTGAATTTCAGTGACACTTTGTGCATCTTAGTCTCTTGAATGTTTTTCTCTATGCTTCTTTTATTATGGTATCGAAGCATGTTAGTCACCATGGAGGAACAATTGTGAATGTAATACCTTCATGATAAAGGGGCAGAAAATAAGAGTTGTGCCTTTTTCAGTAATGATGAATACAGAATCATGGATTCCGTAAGAAACGTGAACCACATGAGTGAAGGTAAAGTCGGTGTAAAACGAGGGCAAAAGTGGAGTGGCATTTAGAGTCAACAAACAAAAATGCCCTGCTTGTGTGAATATAACGTCCACAACACTAATCACATAAATCAAGTTCCTATTGAAGAAAATATCATCTGCTCAAAAATTCGTAGAAATCAGTTACAGAATGCAAAATCCCAAGTCGTGTGGGAGGAAAGAATGAAGTCGTAATGGGCAAGGTAAATCAAGCAAAAGATTTATTAAACTATTTTTCTATAATTTTTCTCCCTTTCCAGACGGGATGAATTATGTTTGAATACACCTGCACCATTTTCGCATAAAGTGACTTCTTTTTATTAAGTGGGCAAAATACTTAAATTCTGGTTTTATTATTCCATTAATTTGGCATAATAAAATGGCAAATATTTCAAATCTTATTCTAGCAGATTCATGAAAAATCTCCAATCTTCTAGCACTAATTTCAATGTATGGAGCCACATGATTTTAATGCTTGTAGAAGTTCGTGGTTGTGATCAAATAATCATAGGTAGTGAAAGGATCCACATATTGATTCCAACAAACTTATGGATTATGAAAATGTCATAAGGAAGCATTATTGCTCCTAGAGGACAATTCGATTCTGGAAGATATGATACATTAAAGTGCGGAATGCTATGCAAAAAAGCATAATTGTGGACTAGTTCAAGGACAAATATCGAGCCTTTCAAAGGAGTCTTTTTTATACTTGAAAAATATGTTTTTTTCCGTAAAATTAGAAAGGTGGATCTGCAGACTTCGATCACCTACTTCGGATAAAAGAACTCCGAGACTAGTTATCTTCCATAAATAAAAAGGTGGACGATGATGATATGGTGGCTTTGGTTCTAAATAGCTTGCCTTCTTATTGATGAGTCATTTGTGGAGGCACTTCATTTAATGGTGGAGAGTCAAACTCTTACGTTTGATAAGGTGAGTTCCTACCAAATCAAAAGGAACAAGACAATACAACATGCTCAAGAGTCTATTTTGGAGAACCAAATGAGATCGCATTATTCCATACCATATTGAAAAGAAAGTGTAAAAACATCAGGTTGAGACATCCTCTTCCTCTCCTAAATATCAAGTGAAATGTTACTATTGTCACAAAACTTGGTCATGTGACAAGAAAAATTCGGAAAAGACTCAATGCCCGAAGAAGCATAAAGTTCAAATTTACATGTGGCTTAAGTATGAACATGAGTCGAAGAAGAATATATTTCATGGCAAATCACAATTGAAAACATGTACTCGATGTTGGTTCTTTGATAAAAGAGTATCACGACATTTCACATGTCAAAAAGACTAGTATGTCAATTTTAATTTTGTTCTTTTGATTCATTTACTTTAGGAGATGGAAGATCACATGTTATAAGAAGGTATTGGGGATGTTCATATTTAAATAATAAAACATTTCTTAAAAAAAAATGTAAGATATGTGCCTAACATGAATAAGAACTTGTTATCTATCACCAACTAAATATAATCCCAATATCTCTGTAAACTTTTCGAATGTAAACAATGTATTGTTCGACATCAAGCAAAATAAGGTTCTGCTCACGGGGATTGGGCATGGTGGTCTATATGAGACTTGTTGATCTTCACGCCACGGTTGCAACTTGCATGCCTTAGTTGTGGAAGGCAATACCAATGTTTTATGGCACGAAAGATATGGCCATCTCAACCTTAAGTATTTAGGCCGTGTTTTTCATGGAGAGCCAACATGGATTTTGTTGGATTTGCCTCCTATTCGGGAGAAACAGGACGCTTTTGTAGCTTTGGTTTTTGAGGCAGAAAACAAAAGCGGAAGCCATTTCCCTATCAAGGTTCGTGCAAAGGGGCATCCTCTCGATCTTGTACATCAGATCTATGTGAGCCATCGTGGAAGACTGTAGTCCTCGTGCATGTTATTTCTCTTAGTTGGTGGATGATCATTCTCGGAAGATGTGGGTCTATTTTTTGAAGAAGTCTGATTGCTTTGCTTCTTTTGTCAAGTTCAAGGCCTTGGTGGAGAATCAAACCAGCCGGTGGATCAAGACTTTGAGATCCGATAATGGGGTGAGTTTACCTCTAAACAGTTTGCAGATTTCTGCGGTAAAAGAAGAATTCAAGAAGGCTAAACCCCTTATACTCAAATAATAGAATGGGGTGGTAGAACGGAGGAACAAAACCATCATGGAGATGGCTAGATGCATGATGCACAATCGAGGAGTGCCATATAAGTATTGGGGAGAACAAGTTAACCAAGTTTGTTTATATTCTCAATGTCCTAAAATATGTTTAGTCAGACATCACAAAATGAAGAGGCTTGGTCCACCATCAAAACCAAAGGTATCAGCATTTCATATTTTGGTTCAGCTGCTTTTATTTTGGTTCTTGAAATAAGAGGAGTAAATTAGATTCCAAATGTGTGAAGATAAGGATCATTGTTATAGTGATCAATCTATAGTTATAGATTGATTGATACTTCCACTAATAAGATCATTATTAGTCAAGATGTTGATGTAAAACTAGTCTTTCTTTGAGTTGTCAAATGAGCAAGGGGACCGCCAAGGGGCAACAATCAACAAGGGTCATAACAATAGAAGTTCACACTCTTTCCTTGCCCGATCATGTTCTGGGTTCTTCTCATACTCCTCCATCCAACCAGACAGACTGCATAATCTCCCACCGAGATTGTTGAGTCTCCAAGAAATCAACTTGCGTTGGTTTCTCCTCCGAAACTTCCATTGGTTTCTCATTCGAAGCACCACTGGGACCAGCCACCACATCTTTAGTTCAGCGGAGGCCTAAGTGGTTTTACTCCACTATTTGGGATTGAGGAAGGAAGAATTATCCCTCTCTTAGATGGAAGGTCTTGACAAACTGGTAAGCAAATTGATTATTCGAGCACACTCAATTTATTCTTCGCTTCGATCTTCTTCATATTCACGAGCCATAGAAATACCAAGCATGAGGCATTTGGAATGAGAAAGTCTACATGCATTAGAGAATGATGCCTTGATTAAAAATAATACCCGAAAGTTGGTGCCATTACCTCCAGGAAACACCCCATTATCGTAAATGGGTGTATAAAATCAAGTGCAAAGCAAATGGTACTTTGGATAAGTATAAGGCTCGACTCGTCGTTGCGGAAGGATTTTCAACAAGAGGGGATATATTATGAAGAAACAATTCTCCCGTAAAGATGGTCACTTTTCGGCTTCTTCTTTCTTTTGCAGCTCAGTTTGGTTGGAAAGTATATCAGATGGATGTCAAAAGTGCTTTCCTGAATGGGTATTTGGAGGAAGAAGTGTATATGACACAACTGAGGGTTTTGGGCTCGTGGTCGTGAGCATGAGTATGCAGATTGATTAAGTCCTTGTATGGACTTAAGCAAGCTCCTTGAGCTGGTATATAAAAATAGATAAACATCTCAGAGATTCAAGCTTCACACAAAGTCATTATGATCCAAATCTCTATGTCAAAAGCAATGATGATGACATTGTGATTCTTATTGTGTATGTTGATGACCTTGCCATCACAAGCAGTGGAGATGCTTGCGATTCATAAGGTAAAATCAGATTTATGTGTTGCTTTTGACATGACTGATTTAGGCCTCCTTCACTATTTTCTTGGTGTAGAATTTTGGCAACTTGATCACTTGATTTTCATTTCTCAAGTTAAGTATGCCACGAACTTGCTACAAAAATTTCAAATGTATGATTGTAATTCTTCTTCTACACCTATGGAGGTCGGGTGAAACTCTTAGCTCATGATGATTCACCACCGGTCGATGAATCATTATACAGATAATTGGTGGGTAGTTTGATCTATCTAACAACTACACGACCGGATCTATGTTTTGTTGTCAACTATCTTGGGTTGAAGTCCCATTGACTTACTTTTGTGGTCATTCGTTGACATTAATATATTTATCTTATCTTATCTTATCTTATCTCTCGGTTTTTATCTAAACCAAAACTCATTCACTGGGGAGCAACAAAACGAGTTCTACGATATGTCAAAGGAACTCTTGACTTTGGCATTCTATATCAGAGAGTTGTAGATTTCAGTTGATTGGCTATACCGACTTTGATTGGGGAGGATCTGTAGATACTCGACGATCTACCACAAGATATATCTTCTCTTTTGGTTCAGGAGTTGTTTCTTGGCAAAGTAAACTTCAGCCTACTATTGCCATCTCTTCTACGGAAGCAAAATACAAGGTTGTTGTTAGTGCCAGTTGTGAAGCAATATGGCTTTGTCGGATTCTAACTGATTTTCAGTTTCCCTAGGCTGTTGCAACACCTCTTTCACTCTTTTGTGATAATCAAGGTGTTCTAAAAATGGTGAAGAATCCTATCTATCATGCCCGCACTAAACATATTGAGATTCATCATCATTATATTCACCCAATTGGTTGATTCGGTGAAATCTCTCTGCATTTTTGTCCTTCTGCAGATCAACTGCTGATGTAATGACTAAACCTCTTGGTCCTTTGTTGTTTGTCAAGTTTAGAGATAAACTTGGTGTTGTTTCGAGGTTTGTCATTAAGGGGGGGTGTTGAATATATATAATGAACCTGTACGGTTCTAAACAGTTAGGAGGTTGTAAAACAGTTGTAACTAAAGATCATGTAACTACTTCTAATAATAAATACACCCTGCCTGAGTCATTCGAATCAATGCAGTTTTGTGCATATTAGTCTTCTTGTTGTTTTTCTCTATGCTTCTAATTCTAACAACATTGACAAAATTGCTTAAGTTATTTTCAGTTATGATGACACGCCTTTCAACACACCAACTTAAGGGGAAAAAACCCTCTTGTTTTAGGCCCTCATCCATTGGGCTGTGGTATGAGTTACAAATAACCTTCCAAAGGTCTGGAAAATATGCAAAAAGCAAAGTTTAAGTTCCTACTTTAAAATGAATTAAAAAATTAAAAAAAGATAAGGGCGGGAGATAAAATGGTGAGAAGAGTGATCTGCAAAGAGCTCCATTGCAATCTGGCATTTAAGACATAAAATCAATCCAATAAAAGAAACCACTTTCGGTTTGAAACATTCTGGACCCAAATCAATAAGAAATGGTGCAAAAAAATAACATGTTGTAGAATTTTAAATTACTTGAACAACAAAAGCCCTAACTTTCATCGAGTATCTCTACAACTTCCCCCAACAATATGTATTAAAACAACAAATGCTCAAAATAACATTCACTATAGTGTTAAATAGATACTTAAACCGAAGAAAAACAACATGAGTGCGAATTACTTTAGTTGGATTATTGAACATGTATCAAACACCAGAATTGTATTACCGGAAGAGAAAAAATTAATGTTTCTTACAAATCACGATGTTTTCAATTAGGAAAATACAACGTCGTCTTGTCACAACGTGTCTCCCCATTTGTTCTATTCCTCACGTATATTCAACTTCCTTTTGGCAATTGAAAAGGCCACCGATGAAATATTTATTGATTTTGTAAAACAGATGCTTTCTTCGAATAAAAAGGTTTTTCAAAAATAGAAAGGTGGGCTCCATTAAATGAAGGTATACATTCCTAATATTTTCAAGCATATTAAACCGAACTACCATCTTTTCTAGACACATTTTAACTACCCCTTTACAAATAATAAATAAACCCGCAAATACTCATTAATTTAAAGTGGCCTTGAGACAAGTCTTGGGTGATGCTGCAAGGAAATCATGGTAAATCATAGTATTGGGATTCTTTGTCAAAGGCATTGGCTAATCCTTCTAATTCGTCTATGGAGTGAGACTTAAATTGGTTAAACTATTCCAAGGCATATCCAGTTAGAGTTGTAGCTAAGAGCTTAACAGCTGCATAAGTATTTGTTTATTGAGCTTTTTAGAGATTTCAAAAGTTTTGGGATGTAAGGTCGGGTCAACAAACCCATCATAACTAACAGTTGGAGAGATTCCTCCAATATCCATGAGGCGATGATCGGGGCTAAAGCCTTGTTTTGTAATGTTTGAACTGAAGCACTTTGTTTTGAATAGTTGGTTGTTGGATATGATTCCCATCAACATTTATAAAGAGGGGGCAAGCATTTGTTAGGAGGTCCCAATATGTTGGTTGTGATTGATTGGCCATTTGCATGATTTGAGTTCTTGGACCATTTTCATGATTTGAGTTTTGGACCATTTGGTCCAAGAATTTTAAGAGCATTTTGTGCTATCTAATTGGTGATTTTGACTATAATTTGTGCTAGAGGAGTTAAGAGGTGGGTTCTTGGGTGTGACACACCACAAGGTTTGGTGAAGAGTGGGAGTAAATGACAAGATAGGAGCCCGACTTTCGAGAGGAATGATTTTGCTAGAGGCCTTAATAGTATAATCATGTCGCATTGGATGGATGGATTAGGTTGAGATTGATCAAAGTTACCTTTGTTAGAGTTTATTAAAGCAATGAAGGAACAACCTTTATAGAATCTACAGGGGTTAAGGCTCATTAGAAAAACTTTAAGAGGCAACATGTTGGGAAAAATGCTTTGAAAATAAAAGAAAATGTGAATTTACCCAACTAGGGGTGGGTTAAAATTCACGTTTGGTCTCACAAGAATGTATTGGTCTAAAATATGTTTCTACATATGACAAGCTGCCATATAGGTAAAAGGTAGAAGATCAATCTAGATCCAACACATAAGATTGCTAGTGCACAAAGTGGTTCGGGGCTATAAAAAGGGTCATGTGCAAAGGGATTTGGAATGGATCTAACAAAGGGTATTTGCACACATGATCTGTCTTTAGAAAAAGAGGGTAGAGGACCTTATTACATCGGGGTGTCATTAAGTCGAGGACCATGGTAGAGGCATGATTTAAAATAACAATAATATAAAGATATCAATAAAGTAAATGACAATAAGTAAGCACTATACTATCATACACATGAAACATACGACATTCATAATTCAACCATACACAAATGAAGGGGGTAGGGTTAGGGGTATTTATCTTGAGTTGATTTGTTGGCACATAATAGTCTTTTAGGCTTTCATCATTGTGTGAGAGATGGTTGTAGGTGAAGTCAAGATGGATAGAAGGAACCCTAAGTAGGCCACAATCGAGGACTTTAAGGACTTGGTATACCTCGTTGGTGTAGCTCCTATCTTGAATCTTGAAGGCCTCTTTGCAACTTTTCTTTCTTTGGTTGGGCACCTTAACCTTAATTCCACTTCTTTCCTAAGGGGAATTGTGTGCAAGCAAACTAAAAGTTTTTGTTATTCATCGATAATTAAATAACGGAATCTTATAAATACGGGTACGAATCACTAGAATCAAGTCTCGTTTCATCCAAAGTCGTCAGCTCGGTTGTAGAATTAGACGTTGGTCCAACTGAAGATGTTGGCCAAAATAGGGTGCTATATATAACATCTTTTGCTGTGTCAAATATGTTGACTACGAGCATGTACTTCGGGAAGGGGGTCATAGGAAGGGCAAAGGTAAAGGGGGACAAATTTGATGGTATGATACCAATGACACATCTCTCACAAAGTGCTTGACGTGGTCCGACCCAATCAAAAATGAATATAGTTGGGAAGCTTACTTTGCTAACAAGCCCTGACAAGAAAAGTGTTAGTATCGAGTTTAATGTGTATACAAATTGTCTATGAATGTCTTTATTGAATATCAAGTTTTGAATTATATTAGTTATATGCCTCATGAGGGGACGATAACTTGAATCAAGAGATATGTAAAGGTTAGTTAAGCCTTAAATGATGATGAGATGGGGAAATAATAGCTATTGTACTTGGCAGATTTTTATCTTATGTTTTCTTGGATCAAGAGATAAATAAAGGTTAGTTAAGCCTTAAATGATGATGAGATTGGGGCAATAATAACTATTGTCACGACATATTTATATCTTATGTTTATGTTCATAAGAACTTAAGATGGTTATAAATAAATTTTGAGACTAATACTAATTTGTAGAACTAATAATTATTTTGAAATATGTTCTTGATATGCAAGTGATAAGAGAAGAATTATCCTAGTGTTTATTGAAAAATGTAAACAAGATAATGCTTAGATAACCATGTATAAAATTTTGGAAGTTGGTTTTACTTGGATAAGAATAACCCTATGCTTAATTGAAACACCATACGAGTAGGGTTTGATAAATAATATATTTACCTACATCGAGGCAATCCTACTTGGGCATGGAGTGTATGAAATAATCACAACACTATCTAATGCTCTCTCTAAAACTAACATCAATAGAACGTGATCTAATAAGAGAGCATCAACGAATTGATTTGTAATAACTTTCCTTGAACCAATTTGTGTGATAGAAACTTGAGACCAAACATCGTTATCAACATCACCCACTTGGCTATTCTTTTGATAAATATGACTTATACATCATGTACTTCACAATATCAACCTTACGAGTAATTAGGGCCGAGTGGGATCGAACATGGATTAAGACAAGCCCGAGAGCAATTATATCTACCACCAAGGAAACAAGATTTAACCCTCAAAGGCTAAAAGAAATTTAAGACAACACGGGTTTACCAAAATGTTTTATAGGAAAGAGGTTTTTAAATCGAAATGTAATACAACTACCCATAAATATTGCAAACATACCTAAATAGATTTAAACCAATAAAATCATAGCTAATTGCACAGAAAAGAATATTTTGAAGCTATAGTAAATGACAATAGGTTTTTTTAGAAGAATATCCGAGTTGTCGTAATTGTGGAGATAGTGTTGAAATTCGACATCTCCAAGCAGGTCCAAACAACAAGGTGAAGAAGACCAGAAAAATCGGCGCAAATAGAGAACCTTTGCTAGAATCATAATATCACTCAGCTTGGACCGATAGTGCATGGTTTTGCAATTGTTAGCTAGGGGAAATCTAATTTGAAAATTTTGTTCGCCAACTTTAGGGCTCAGAAAAACCTCATTCGCTTTTCCAAAATTGCATGGACTTTGGGGTAACTCAGCTCCTTCCTTCAAGCGCTAATACAACGACACCTTGCAAGAACACAATGAAAGTGGATGTTTTGGGGGACTTGTGTTCTCCCTTCATTATAACTAGGCCCCTTGATTTGAACAATTATTTGAAACCAACACACCAAGTATAATGCAAGTTCACAGGATTGCGCAATGTCATGCAACTACCCAACCATTAACACTTTCAATGCTTGATGCAATGCACAATAAATGCTAGATGCTCTTCAGATTTACTTAAATGTTTGTAATTACTTTTTATAACGAGGATGGTCTTCTATGTAACATCCCCATTTTAAGATACTAGAACAAGGGAATTTTTTTATTTTTATATACAACGTTCTCTGTTATGAATTATATAATTCAAACACACGTTCAAGTTTTAATAATTGTTCTTTGCCCAAACAACACAGTTTGGAACACACAATTTCCTTTTAAAACTAATGTTCCCTGTTCGCATATTTACAATATGGAACACACATTCAATGCCATTCAATCTTATAACAGATTCTATATGCTGCTGTAAATGACTCGAAGAACTGCCGATCTTCCATTTTCATGGCTCGGAGTTTCAACGATCCTTCATTTCATGACTCGGCAACAACCGATCCTTCATGTTCGTTCATGCATAGTATATTATATATACCAGTTCTCTTAACCGTTTCCGGTTATCAAAGTGATCCATTTAAGAAGCCTATCTGAATATCTGTTACTGATATTCATCTGACATCCTGCATCTTAAATTAAGTGATTAGGACAACGCAACCAGCACTTGCGATACTTTGGCCAAAGATTTTCACATGCTTTGCATGATCATATTCCTAGATGTGATACACATCAATGGAATACGTCCTTCACTTCACTTCACCTGTTATCTAGAATGGTCTTTCCTGGTTCCTACCAGTCCTCTCAATTTAAGGTCAGATTTAAACTTCCGATTTCCAACTAGCAATATGAACGAATATAGGAAGGCACTCCTGGTAACTAAAGATACGCAGACATACGGTGTCGTTCCCCACGACTCCGTGTGTCTAGTTATCTTTAGTCCTCCGGAGTCACTCCGCATACGTGATCATACTCCCATCCCCAGTCAAGAACTTCACATTCAGCCTATGTATTCTTGATGTTTTAATTCGGGAGGGCATTGTAATATGTCAGCTATAACATTGTGTCGTCATGAAGACCCCGTCTTCATGAAGACACCTTGCTGTAGCTGGCGTATGTCAATGTCCTACGGAATCCTCTCATCGAGAGTACACATCCTGCTCAAGTGATTTGGATATGATCTTAATATTTAAGATCAACTTTCAGCAACCATGCTGATCCTTTATCCTCGTTCCCGTTACAGTTGTACGTAGCTAAGAAAGACTAAATCCGTCCTTTAGCTTGCTATGCATCTTCTCCTTCGTACCGAAGGGCTGCATTTCTCTACTTGGATTTCTTCTTAATCTTCGGATTAAGCAGCCCGTTACCGACGGACGTGTTAAGTTTAACCTATTAAACTTAACCAGGATTTTTACAACTGTAACTAAATTCAGAATTTCAGCTTACTAGACGTCATTTAAACGAGGTCTAATTCCCAATAAATGTATTCATTTATTCTCCTTAACATTACATAGTTAAGGTCCATTAGTTATGGATATACTTATCCCATATCCTTTCTTTCTGAATTCAACATACGAGGTCATTAATGGAGTTCGAAAGCGAAGTTCGATTACTCCTAAGTTAATTGATATTCCTTAGCTTCCAAGCTAATCCTGAATACCTATCAGTTATGGAATCATATTCTTCCTAATCCTTTTTAATGTCAATTAAAAATTCATCTTTACCCAAGTATGAACTAATTGCACATTTCAACTTAAAAGTTGCATTAAGGTAAGAATAGATATCAATTCCTATTTAGCATCCATCCAAGGACAATTAAATAAACCCAAATCAAGAAATAACATTATATTTCCAATTAATCAACAATATCAAGCTGATATAGTATTTAAAATATCACACTTGTATTTGTATTCATCATCCATCTCATAATCCGTACATCTGCCAATCCAACTGACTGGACTTTGTTTAAATAAAACATCATTACAACTCATAAATAGAAGAATGTACTTTCTTCTTTTCACAATTCCTCGAAGAGGAATAATAGTAAACAAATACAATTCATCTTCGGTCAATCAAAAGAAGCATCAGAAAACAGCCATGTCTTCGTTCTAATCAATTCCATCTGCAAAATTTCTTGCACGGGTCAGTTCAATGAACTGAGCATATTAAGCACTTATCATTAAAATGAGGTGCTTCAATTAACTGTCTCAATAAAAGAACCCTGCTTTTATGAAACGACAGTAAGAACATCAATCAAAAATCAAGCATCAAAGAATGGACAACATAACAACTGAACCATCAAATACCATCCCAATCAGCCAAAGAACTGCTGTCCTATTTTCCACATAACCGTTACAAGTTCCAAATTACAATATTTGTAAAGTTTAGGAATACAAGTAGCATACTGCTGATATAACATAACTGTTATCCTTTCCACCCTTTCATTAATAATAAATGCAAAAGGGTAAAACTAACTGAAACGTAAACCAATTACTTTCCTTTCAGCTCATGCATCACATTAGATTCCAAGCAATCAAGCACAGACGAGAAAGCAAACAACAATGCATATAGTTGCTCATATCTAAGCACTACAAGATTCGTTATTAACGATTACAGATTTCCAGCTGAATGAAAGAAGAAAAGATCATTTTTCCAAGTTATCCAACCACATTCCTATCTCTTTCCTCATGACTGTTCTAAAAATTGAATCCAACTGAGACACAAATCAAGATAACAGTTCAGAGTGAAACTTACAAAATCCATTCGAAATTCACTTTCCAGCAGCAAGAGTAATTTCATTCATAATCAGCTTTAAATGAAAACAAGGAAGAATTTATCGTCCTTATCAATACTTCATTTAAATCAGGCTCATATGAATACCCAAAAACAGGTTAGTACAACATCGTATTTATCATAGATCAAATAGTATAAGGATGCATACTATGTATTTACTGTACTAGAAGAGCCCATACTTCCTTCACTGTATTTTTAACCAAATAAACAGTTATACAATCATGCAATCAATTAATCACATGACCTTCTATATCCATGATTGCATACAGTTCAAAATACAATTTACACATTGCGTTGTTACCTACAGCAAGACTAAATCTTAAAGCACAGTAAGGCTCTAATACTATTCCCAGAATTCAACAGCAAGAAGAGAAGAATTCATCCCTTTCACCTTTCAATAAGAAAACAACCATTTTCTTCGAACTCAACAAGAATTGTTCAGGTCGGTTTCATTTCTTTTAAATGACTGTGCAAAATCGAAGACCGCAAGAAACATTTAAATATTCTAATTGTACAGAAAAACACAGCACTCAGGAAACAAATTAAATGCCACTGTCCTCTATACAGACTGAACTTACAAAGTTCAATAAACCATCCGACTACTGATTTTATCAAATCAAAATAGCAGAAAGAAGAAGAATTCCTTACCAATAAATGTTTCTACCCGAATCCATTTTTCTATTCACAATGATGTACAGAACCCAAAATGCGATTTTCATACAATAATACCCTTATTATTAAAAACCCGCATAGGATATCAGATGCACAACAAGTACGATCAAAACAGCCCAACAAAGAAGACAATTTCCCAAGCATTTCTTCCTTTGCACAACAATCCAAAGTAAAGTGCGTTTTCACAACGACAGACTGAGTAGAAGACCAACCGCATCCATAGAACACTATAAAATCAACTTCCCTTCTCAGAAGAAAACAATATAATTCATTATAAGTTCAGAAAGAAAAACTATTTCTTTTCCAACTCCCACGAATACCCAAATCGTATTCGTCTATTTCTTAAGCAAGAAAAAGGAACAACAAAAACGTATTACCATTTCTTCCTTCAAATCGAATTCATATGCTCATACAAAACCCATTTGCCATTTCCATCAAAAACCAAAACAGCAGAAGGAAAAGGATCTATTTCCTTAACAATTTCTATAAGAAACAACTTTAAAACATCTACTGCTTCTATCATTCCAGTTCGTATTTAGCAACGGAACGATTAATTCGATACTGAAAACAACTTATACAACATGCACAGTTTCATAACGCACATGGCGAGTTCCTCATTACTGTCAACCAAACCAGCACAACATGGAGGTGTTCCATTCAAAGAAAATGCAAAGACAGTTTAAACACAACAACCAGAAACGATTTTACCTATCATTTCCAAAAATGACAGCAAGAATCGACTAAACCCAAATCGTATCAACACGACAACAATCACATAAACCCAAAACCCAAGAGCAGGGTTGTTTTAATGAGACGCTTAAACAAAGCAAGTGTTTTTAAAGAGAAGGGCTTAACATGCCTGTAAATTCTTCCTCAAAACTCGAAGAAAACCGCGTCTACCGAAGGTATTTCCTTCCACGGCGACAGCACGAGCTTCCCAAAATCACCTTTCCTCTTACAGGCTCAGCAACAACCTCCAAATTTCCAAGGAACAGTGATGAAAACCAAATGAAACTGGTTCGACTGAACCAGCAAAAAAAACCAAATGCAGAGCAACTTCTCCAAAATCCGAACAACACAAAATGACTAACAAAATTCCTCCAAACTCTTTCCAAGGCGGACTGGTCACGAAGACCAAAAAAATTAAATGCATTAAAGGCTCTGCCTTTTCCCATTTTCCCACGCCACTGCCAACTTGGGTTGGCGAACCATCAAATTTAAATTTTGCATGCAAAACCAAATTTAGTTCCATGTCCAACTAGATACCTCCACCACTTACCTGTTCCCGCCAAACTGGCGCTGTCCACGTAAGGACTCCTCATTAACTGCCATTAATTCCCTTTCATCCTTATCCTCTTCCCCCAAGGGTCTGCGCGTCCCCTTTAGGTTAGGATTAGTTTAGGATTCATTTTAGTGTTCGACCTAGGTCATAGCCTAGTCTTTAGGTTAATAGGACTTAGGTCTATGTTAGTCATTTTAGAATTTAAAAATCCACTTAGGATAGTAGTTTAGGATGTAAGGTAGAACTTAGGATTAGCTTAGGTTCTAATTCCTTCTAACCACTAACACTAATCAACCTCCAATCCAGTCTTCCAACTGACATTCATGTCAATGTTGTGCAGGACGTTTCGTCCTTTGCTTCACATGCCAGAGCCACCCGTGTCCAGACATTTCCTGCCTCACGAGGTCTTAAGTACGACAGTGCATGGTTCGAGAATCGAACCTTTGTCGTTGGCATTTATGTGCCAGCTGCTCATACCTGCAATCAGTGCGTTGCACATTTATATCAACCTCCAGTTCGGTTCAAGAGTAAATCGACAAAACAATCACAAGAAGGCCACAACATACTTTGGATCAATGGAATTGATTCAAGGTGTGTTGTCAACCGGCGAATAGAGTTTAGCAAGTATACGACAATTTGTCGTCACATCAGCAAACACACAAGTAACAATAACTGCTGTCCCATGCAAATAAATTACAGCATGCAAGAATCCAAGTTAGCAACACATTCCTTTAAGATCAAAATATATCTTAACATGTTTGCCTTCATTTCAGCAGTTATAACAGTATGAAAAATAATCACCAAGATAACTCACAAAATCAGGGTGTTACATTCTATCACTCATTCGTATGCTTCTTTATCTTTCCTTATATTCTAAATGCACTAATGCATCCATGTATTTATAGAGTTCTTGAATCCAAGGTAAGACCCTATTGGTGCATATATTGATGTAGAACATGTGGGAAATCCAAAAAAGGTCCAAAAACCACGGGGGACCCAAAGATGGGTAGGAAGGGCCCACACAAGTCAAGTCTCCAGAACTATACAATTACAGTTTTGGGGAACTAGAACCGTGGAAATATGCTTATTGGGGAAAAAACCTAGAACAACGAGAAAAATAGGGGATGAGAGAGATAGAAGAGGAAAGAGAAGCGGGGAGAACATGAGAGAAGAAGACCAAAAAAGCATCGATAAGAGCCTAATTTGGACCAATAATAAAAAAACATGTGTCCTAGAACAATACAATTTTACAATTAATGACTAGTTCCATACCAAAATTAGTGTGTACATGTGTTACCTTTGAAGTCTATTGCCACTCTAATTGGATTGGGACTACTTAGGGTAAGGGTAGGCAGTTGTCATAAGTGTATTGAATGCCTTGATGACAATTGAGAGGTAACATTGATTAGAGAATTTCTAAAGCCTCCTTTTCTTCTTCTTCGCCCAACTCTCCTTTACTTTTGGAAAGTAAACAAGAAACAAGTTAATATCAATGAGTACTTTACACTTTGTCTCCTCCGCCAAGCAAAAGAAGATAACCTAGGGAACTTCCCTCTTTTGTGTGTTCTGATTATTGTCTCATTCAAGAACTATCAAACTTAACATTGATTTGGTTCCATGTTCTTCACTCCCGAATTTTCTTGCATATCGCACCATGCATATTGAGAGTCCATACATAGAAGCAATTGCAAAAACTTCTTGAAGATGGTAAGATCTGTCCTAACACTTCTTTCTATGGTTCTCCAATGCTAAATGTACCAATGAAAGATAAAACATAAATGGAAACTCTGTATAAATGATAGAACATTAAATAAGATAACCATGAAAAGTCAGTGCCCTTTATCTAGGACCGATTATCTCTTAATTCGGCAAAATTGATCTAGTCACCGGATATCATGATGTGTGCAAGGAACCTTGAGATGTCTGCAGAACGATTTCCAAAACAAAAAAGGGTCTTTATATTTATGGTCCTTCCTACTGGCCTCACTAATGCTTGAAAACATTCATGAAAGACTAAAGTAATCAATGAAATTTTTTCCCACATTTGGGGAAATTATCAGTCTCCTTGAATGACACACTACAGGTCTATTTTAGTAGTTAAGAGTACCATGTCCAAAATGTTTAGATTGTTCGTAATATTTTGCAATGACATAAATAGGCGGTGTCAAATTGAAGAACCCGTTCTTCAGAAAAACTTCCATTCAGCATTAGGGTTTTGTATTGACCACATTGGTGTACATGAAGGCATGGAAACAGTCTGAAGTCCTTAAGGATCAGCCCTCCATCTAGTATATAGCTGAATGGTTTTCTTGGTTGTAGAAATTTCTACAAAATGTTCCATCCAAAATTTCTCACATTGCTAGACAGCTTCATCAACTATCCAATCAGAAGTATTTCTCATGGAATGCAAGAACAACAAAGCATTTCAGCAGCTCAGGGATGCCATTTTTTCAGCTTCAATGTTTGCTCTTGTTTATTTGCATTAACTCTTTGGCATGTAGACATGCATTAGATTGTTAGAGTGGTTGTGTTCACACTGGCTAGTGGTTTAGGGCATTTCCAAATCAGTTTTGTGTTAGCCATGTTCACACCCACTCTAGGAATTAAGCTTGATTTGGGAGTGGATGGTGTGACAACTTGGTGTGTGCACCTACAATTTGTAATAGTGCACTGATTTAGGTTGTTCCCTATCTTGTTGGTTGTTCATGCAACAAAATCTTGTTTAATGAAACAAACTCTCCTCGCTATATATCTGGGATACTCCCTATTGCAAATTAACAACATACATGAATACGGGACTCTTACTTTAGCAATATTTGTTATGTGTATGTGCATGATTAAGTGTTGTAATCTGCTGTGTGAAATGGATGTGGCTGTGGTGATGGACTGCTGTTGCAGATCCTGGTGAATGAGAAGTTCTCACTTCTATGATATAGATTACTCCACAGACATTTGTTAAAGCAAGGAGGCCACCCAATTACATATGACTCAAAAACATTCTACGATAAAAGAAAACAACACACATGATCAAGAATTTTTCGCATTGGTTCAGTCACTTAAGCAACAGAGGCACCACATCCTTGGTAAGGAAGCAATCCTTCATACTGATCATACACCCTCATTTTTGAATTAACAATACAAAATTCAGTATCAAAGGCATCTTAAATGGGGACAAGGAGCAATACTTCTTACCGATCATAAGTCCCAGATGTTTTTGAGTTAAAGATATAAGATTCAGTATCGAGGCATCTTAAATGGGCTTCCAAAGTTCAAAAGTTTATCTCATTATTAAGCATAGAAGATGACAACTAATATAGTTGATAAGTTGAGTAGACCTTCCTCCAAGGTTCTACATATGTGTATGATAGGCAAAGATGGGTCCCGGTCGTGTTCTCAAATTTAGGGATCAAATCTAAGTCCGGACACACGATGTAGATACCAAAGGTGCTCAAGGAGCGTTAGTGTCGTAATTCTAGAGGATAGTATCCCTAACCCTAAGGTAGCTATAGGTTTCCAAGGCCTATATCTAATATAAAGATAGGTATCCTATTAGGATTCAAAATAGGAGTGAGTCAAGAGATGGATAAAGCCAAGGGGCATAACATAATAAGACAAAGCAATAGATCAAAGCAAACATACATACATCTACTCTAATCTATAGTAATGAATGACCAACCATCCACACAACAACAATATACAAGCAACAAAGCACAATGATGGGTTAGAAATATTTATCTATGGTGTGGTTATGATGCATGATCCTTCCCAAAGACAACAATACCGAGAGAAAATCGCTATGGGTGGAGAAGGGGAAAGCTCAAGTAGAAGACCTCTAGTCCTAGCTCACTATGGTGACCTAAATGCAAAATGGCAAGCTTTAAAACCTCAAGTCTAACAACTAGGTGTGAAAATATGCGCAAATGTCCGATGTGCAAGCAAATGAAGTGTTTTTGGAAAAGTGAATGAGTGAATGATACAAATGACAAAAGTGGAGGGGTATATATACTTAATGCCATTTCCGTGGGCGATGGCATTGGCCATGGAAAACCCAAACTTGACACCATTACCCATGGATGATGGCATCAACCTTGGGCGAATCCTAAGGTCATGGGGTGTAAAACACGAGGAATGGAAGCCATAAGATAAATGGGGGTAATGATGAAGGTTTAAGATGATTGAAAACAGGGGATAAGAGCGTGCATGATGGGCATAAGTGAGTGAACATAATGAGACAAGTAGACATAATGGGTACAATGTGTGAACAAAAGGAAGAAATGAGGCAATGATAAGGGAACTATGACATAATAGTGACATCTCTCAAATGTTGTGGTCTAGCCCACGTGACCAAGTTCGATCACACCCCAATCTTGATGCAGACCGCTTGAGGCACCCGGCCGAGGAGGAAAATGCATCAACAACTCTTGACAAGAGAAAGCTTGAAGCAAGCATAAAAATGAGGTATATCCATTTGCCCCAACCGAAGATCAACGCTTGTCACAATAGTGAAACATATGGTCTTCGAGAAAAGATTTATGCAACACCGAAATCGAAAGTAAATGCTGAAAGTAAAATAGTAATGTAAGTGCTATAAAGAAATAATGAACTCCACCAAATGAAATATATGTACCTCATACTTGCCAACGTCGTTCGATTTGCCTATGGCGGGTGCGTGAGCTGCTCACAAACTTGAAGTAGCAAGACTGAAAATAAACACTAGAAGATAATTAGTAAAATAAGACATAAATCGCTTAGCTAAGAGACCATGGGAAGGACGATGGTTGAGAGACGGATAACAACATTGAAGGGTGCAAAAAACCCATGGGTAGATGCAATAAAGGTAGTAAAGTGGGATAAAAGGTGCTAACTAGGACACGATGTCGAAGAGTTAGCCGACTTGTATATATAGATAAATAAATTACCAAAGTATCCAAGATGGGAAGCAATAATTGTATAAACCCAAGCGGGAAGGATAAACCCAAGTAAGAAGAGCATAAAGTAAGGTAATAGGCTGATGAAGTAGTTAAATTGAAGAGATGTTTATGGGAGACAGCTATGTACAATTGGGTTAGTGAAAAGATCAAGTGTAGAATTTCTTGAGAAAGTGTGAATTTATTGGTTCTTTAAAGATACGGTCTTAATTAGTTCGAGAGACGATAAGTCTTCAGGGGCAAGGATGTCTTTGATGAGATAAGGACCCCACCACTTTTGGGCATATTTGCCTTCTTTGTTGTGGGTATAATCTAATTTCAAGACGAGTGATGAGTTTGTTGTGTTGTTTCGCGACGCGCTCTTTCTATTTGTGGTTATGAAGGACAACGTTATCACATTTTTTTGTCATGGAGATTGAGTGCATGTAATTAGGCCTCGCGGATTTCCTCATCAAGGATGATCCCATGGAGAGAAATGCGAAGGAAAGGCAATTCCACCTTGATTGGAAGGACTGCCTTGACACCAAATACAAGCGAGAATGGGGTTGCCGCAGAGTTGTACAAATATTGGTACGTTAAGCCCAAGTGCGGGATAAAGCTTTAAATGCCGGTTGTAATGTGATTCACGAATGGTATTTTAGAGAATTTAGGATTTTGTGGGATGATAAGGAGTTGAGAATACGTGCTTGATTTTGAATTTAGCGAAGAGTTGTTTCAGTTCTTTAAATTTGAAGTTCCCACCATTATCAAAGATTGTGTTAGAAATTTTAAAGTAGCAAATGATTTGACTAAGGATAATTTAAATGTAATAAGGCCTATCATATTGGTGAGGGGCATGGCTTCAAGACACTTAGTAAAATATTTAGTGGTTGTAATGATAAAAAGATGTCCATCTTGGGAGTGAGGAAGTTTACTAATGCAATCCAATCCCCACATACTCAAGGGCCAGGGGGCTTCAAGTAATTGAAGCTAAGCCAATGGGTAGTTTATGAGATCATCATGGTTTTGGCATGGTTTGCATTTCTTGTTGAAGGCGTGTGCATCAACTTCTAGGGTAGGCCTGTAGTAACCCATTTGTAGGTTGTGGCATGGTCGCCACAATGTCCACCGCAAATGCCTCAATTCACTTCTTCAAGGAGGGAGGAGACCTCATCCTCAGAAACACAATGGAGTAGGGTACATTCAAAGTTACGATAATAGAGAATGTCGTTTTTGATGATGTATTTTAGAGACTTCTTACAAATTTTGGTTTTTTCGATAATTAGTATCCGAAGGGTAAGTTTGATGTTGGATAAATTGGATGATGTCTCAGTATACAATATATCACTGTGGGTAGTAGACACAACGTCCATTTGGTAGATAGGAGCGGAATCCATAGTAGGTGTATGGAAAGTGTCTTACGTATCTGGACCATGTGTTGGTCTTTTTAAAGATCTCGGTGAGGTTGAAATTGTGTAGTAGATGAGGCCAAAGAATCAGTTAAGGAATTGTGTTCCTGAGGAATGGATTCGATGGTGAAGGAGGCGAATTGTCATTGCAATTCTTGGATTGTTTTGTGATATCCTTTTAGTTGTCATTGCGACATTGATAGGCGTCATTGACTTATCGACAAAGAAGTTGAGAGCCACCCATGACATGCAGATATGTGATGCATTGCCCCTTTCTAGGGACTAAACCAAAAACAAGGGTTTGGCCACAAACCCTAAGAATCAGATCTGAAAATACACCAACACCGAACTGAAAATACACCAACACCGAATTGAAAATAATCTAATTTTATAACAGATCCAACAATATTAGAAACTTTAGCAGCGAATTGGAAATTACACTTTTAGGGCATCAAAATCAGCTTAGAACATTAATTAATATCCCTCCAGGGCAATGAACTGTTCTAGCACTTAGGAACAATCATTCACATGCAATATGGAGTAAAAATTAACATAGAAATATCCCAAGTACTCAATAAAACCAGCAAGATGAAATCTGGAGCAAATATGTATTTTATAAATTTATTTTTAAGTGCAAATACAATTGAAACTTCTAAAATCATAACTCCATCAATACTTGAAGTTTTAACACAAACCAAAGCTCAAAATGATCTTGAAAAGACCAGCTATCCAATGAAAGTGAAATCACAATTTTCCAACCATGAAAACACCTTGAAAAGTTGAAAATAAATGTGGCAGCCCCAAAATGTGCCCTAGCTGAAGTAGGAGTGCCATAAACATGGATAAACACCTTGTTGTTCCAAAAATCTGCGATTAAGTCGACTTGTGACTCCCGTATGAAGCCACCAATGCAACAAATGAGGGTTTTCGTCCCCAAGTGTTGTGACTATTGAGGGTTTCATCCCCAATAGGATCCAATGAGGGTTTTCGTCCTCAAGGTTTAGCCACACCAAAGGTCTTCGTCTTCAAAGGTCTTTGTCTTCAGTGGAGAGTAGGGCACACTATGCACAAACCCAAGATATCAATCTTTGCAATAAACATGCGTAACCTTTCTTAGGCCATTCAATCCACCTTTATATCCTCCTTTTTGGCACCAAGGATGAATTAGAAGCCCAATCCTCATGGCCGACCTCTTAATGCAGTTTTTAATCTTCACTTAAGAAGACCGCCCTCAAAATGAAATAGAAATTCTCCTTGCTTTGTTTGACAAGTCTTCTCCCCCAAGTCTAACCATTCCAATGCCATGATTAGTAAATAAAATAATTAATTATAAAGGTACATCATTTACAACCATGGCAAGTTCCCTTCCTTTGCTCCTTGATGCCCACAGGAAGAGGAATGGGCATAAGGTCTTCCATAGTGACTAGCTTGGAAAAGGGGACATTACAGTCCTCCCTTCCCAAATTTGCTTGTCCTCAAGCAAATGCACGTGCCCGGATCCCAAATGAATCTCAGTTGCTCCTTCTTTGATGTTCCTGCACATGAAGCAAACATATCAAAGGAAACAAGAGTGTTTAACAAAACTTTTACAATCTCTTCATCATGCCTTAGGGACATGATAGCTAGCTCCCTTCCTTTGCTTGCCACCATCTCATAATTTCCATCCAAATGATGGATTCCCAATACTTCAGTAATACTGTCCCAAAAACAGCTGTAACTGTGCATTTTCTCTCAAAAATCAGAATGTAGGTGGCTGGAAACAAAGTATGACAGTCATAATTCACTTGATTTTTCACCCAATTTGGAGCTATGTTGGCTGTTGTAAATGTCTTCTTTAGTTGAAACTATTTAACACTATTTTCCAATGATTTAATGTCCTCAAAATGATCATTCTTATAGCTGTTCAATTCTGAAAACTAATAATATGATTTTATCAAAATAAACAATTTAAAAATGGAGCAGCAGTTATAAAACTGAAACTTCTTTGCAAAATTAGGAAATGTGAGCATTGCAATGACTGAAAACTCTTCTCTAAGGGCTGTAAATTTTCTCACAACATTCATCAATCGAAAATGCTCCATCTCTTGACTGAAAATACTTGCCTACCCACTTGTATGCGCGCAAATGACATCATGTGGTGGCTGATATGAATAATGACAGTAGTACCAAGTCTGAAATTCTGAGCTATGGTTCTCCAAAGTGCACTCCTTTTGTCACCACTAACCATCTACATACTTTGTTGGTGTTTCCTTGGATGAATACTCAACCATGAAGTAACTCTGCCATGCTTATGTTGCACTGCTCTAATATTATACTTGGCTGGAAATGTACAAAATGGGGCATGTTTTGTGAATCCATCAACCACATCATGTAAACAACTCTTACCTTGAACCACGGGCAGACTAGTGATGATTTCCATGGAGATACCTTTACTTGTCGCTTTCTTGCCCATATCCATAAAGCTTATTTCCATGTTTAGCAAATTGAAAGTGAGTTCTCCCAAAGAGTGCAAGCATTGGACTTCAAGCACAATATAGATACCAGCCGTACTAATCAAATAAAATTTAGCATATACCTTATGTTTTCCCAATGTGAAGAGGAGTTGGGGGCACCTCCTTGTACATGGCATAGAGTAGGCAGCTGCTATCTTGACCGTGAAGTCTTTGAAGTCTTCCACCTTCAAATTCACCTTTGCCCTCAAACTCTCATCAATGAAATTGTGAGTAGCCCCATCAATCAAAATCGTGACTCCTTGTCCATAGAGAGTAATATTTGGTTTCAAGGGAAACTCTTAAGAGTGAATCCTTCACAACTTTGAATTTTTCCTAACCATATGTAGGGAGTAGCAACATTGAATTTAACAAGGGTTTCCTTGTTCTTACAATTCAAAGGATTAGCTGGAACCCAAACTTTAATGCTCGCATAGTCTTGCAAGAAAAGATCTATGTGCCATATGTTACAAAGATTAGAGGGCCAAATAGAAGATTAGAGGGCCAAAAGGAGGTTATAAAAGAAGATTAGAGGGCTCATTTGAGGAGTTAGTTTTGGCGCATTTTCTATTTTGGGCATTGTGAGCTTGTTGCTCCATGTTCTTCCACTTGAGGACAAAAACCCTCTTGTGTGGCTTCCTAGAAGGACAAAAACCATTCTAGTGGTTTTGTTGGAGGACGAAAACCCTTCAACATTGTTTGAGCTTGAAGATTATTGCAGATTTTAGGAGAATATTTCATATTCAGATTTTTATTGGCATTGGGCAGCTTTATCTACTCATTTAGAGATTTCAGGATCAATTTTGAGAGGGTTTCCATGGTTGGAAAATTATGATATTGGTCTCATTTGATTGCTGATATTTTTATGATCATTTTGAGTATTCATATGTGTGGAGATTCCTTGTTTTCTAAGAGTTATTGAATTTACAAGTTTCAACTATTTTTGTGCCATAATAAATTCCAAAATTCGAGTTTAATGATTTGATCACATTTTTGGCTTCTAAAATCAAGGGCAATCCAAGGAATAACTTCTCATAATTTTTGAGTGTTTCTACGGTGGATTTCTCTCTCTCTCTCTCTCTCTCCCTAGTCGCTAGGGTTTGAGAGTGTTTTTGGTCCTTATTTAATTGCTGTCATAAAAATCAGACTTGCTTATTTTGGGGGTTTGAGCTAATTTCCAACATTTTCAGTTTTGTCCCCAAAAGGGATATTACATGCAATCTCCCGGCCTTCTATCCATGATTTACTTTGCTATTGATATTACAATTTGTGTTAGTAATATCTTGCCCGAGTTTCTATTATGTGTACCTACATTGCTGTTTATACTAGAATTTGTTTTCTAGTATCATTGTATAGTTTTAGAGTGGGCAACATACTGATCTGTGGAAGCTTTGTATATCTTTATCTCAAGAAATCTTAATCACATTCTAAGGTAAACTTTAGGTCAGATTCCAAGCCTCAGTCATATCTTGTTGAGGTAATTAATTGTATTTCCAGCCCACTTAAGTCGTAAGGTGCACATTTAATATTTTAAATTATGATAAATTTTAGTACCGAGGAAGTTGAGAAGTAACTCCTTTTGTAATGGGTGTTGTATACCACTCTTAAAGTTTTATCCAAATTCGACTAGTTATGAGTGCTTTGTTTTGCTCGATGTTTGGGTTATTTACCTAGAAGAAAGTCCCATGGGTAGGTTATCCTATTACTTTAGCTTTGAGACACCCCATAGGTCTATGTCTTTTGGTTGAATTTTTTTACTGTCTAGATAAAACTATCTCTAGGTCAGCATCTTCAGCCCAAACGTAATTGCTTGGATGGGGATATAATATTACCCATAATACATACCTAAGACTTGGGGACACGGGGATGTGGTTTTGGGACAGTGAAAAATTTCTTAGATTTTGGGAGCAAGGGGAAGACTATTAAAATAATATATAAAAATTAAAATTTATATATTTTAAATTTATATAGTGACATTTAGGGGTTTAAATTGTATTTAATGCGATTTTTGGATAAATTGAGTGAGAATTTTGCTAGGAGTGTTTGAGATCATTTCCCATGATCCATCATTAGGATGACCAAACCTTATCCTAGTCACGGATCATGGAAAATGATCCGAAATGTCAAGAGAAAAATTCTCACATAGTAACCAAAAACTTTATTTCATTGTATTCAATGTGTTTTAGGTACTTTAGTGATTAGAATTCAATGTTTTTGGTAAAAGTAACACCTTATTAAAAGTAAAAACATAATTTTTAATTTTTTTTTTTCATAAAGTAAGGGACGTCCCCTCAAAGGTCCCAAAACGTTTGGGATGTTTGGGACATCACCAAAATCTAGCGAACACGACTCCGCCTAACATTGGTATAATATTACGTTAACATAGATATAACCTATGTCACAAGGTTCGGCGAATTTTTCGCTTCAAGTTCAAAATTCGCCAAACTTCTACCAGTGAATAAAAATTGGTCGAAATTTGTGTCTATTCATCTTGAAAAATCACACAAGAAAATGGCGAGCTAAATTGCAAGGAAAATGAGCAAGGAGATTTGTGAAGTCTGGACTAGGCGGAGGCGTCAAAACTGGTGGATTTAAGCATGCAAATATAGTCTACCATGGTCTGGGTGGACATTTGCCATGGTTTGGCATGGACATCTGTATGAGGCGTGTAGGAGGGATGTTGGAGGGTTGTCACTGAAGCTATGGAGAGAGGAGTCGACTCGAGCTGTGTAGGGGTCAAGTGAGTGAGATGCCAAACAAGCCAGGTAGTGGTTTCAAAAGCGCGAGTTTTATTTTTTGTTTTATGTTTTTTCTATATATATATTTTTATGTTATGCTTTTAATTCCTTAGGTTAGTTTTTTTACCTATCATTCTTATTGTTTTTTTCTTTTATTATGTTTTAAAACTCGGGCTAATAATTTTGTTTTTTAAATTTATTTTTAATGTTTATTTTTATATTACGTTTTGTATTCATTAGGTTTGTTTTTATAATATTTTGTAATTTTTTTTTCTTATGTTAAGTTTATTAATATTATTAATGTATTTCTTTTAAATATAAATTATTACTATATTAAATATAAATTTTGATGTTTTTTATTTGTAATATTTAAAATTAATCACATTTTGATGTTTTTTATTTGTAATATTTAAAATTAAATATATTTTTATGTTTTCTAATTTTAATATTATATGTTTTATATTTTTCTACTATTTGAACTTAATGGTGATTTTTTTTCCGAACTTATATCCATTGGGCAAACTTAAACCAAATGTTATCCTCATTGAACTTGAACCTTTTGACTTAGCATATAACCCTCGGGTCTTAGTCTTCTCCTGCAGCAATATCCTATCATATTATTAATCCTGATTTTTAATTGATGTTTGCTATAGAAAAATTTGTTACAACATGAAATGAAGCGATTTCAAAGTTTTTAAAAATCACAACCTGAAATTGAGCTTGCAATTGTAGTACAGGCAGGCTGGATTGTAATCAGATCAGCATTCATACCTTTAATGCTTTCCACATAGTTTACTAGTCCACAATTTTTCCCTTAATAACTCCCTAGACCCTTTCGCTAGCCTCCCATACACCTTCACTAGTGTCCTAGATAAAGATTCTTAATCATCCTCAAAAATACCCTCGCTCATCCAAAGATAATTCTTACACATAATGACAATGTTTTATGGCTTATAATGATGTAAACAGCCCTTAAGATGCATGGGGGCCATACAGAACAATGATACCTATGGCTGGAAGAAAAATCCTCAGTTAACTATGCGGGTTTTGTTCCAGAAATAAGGAGGTCCATAATACTAAGGTGATTACTTGTTTATACCATGATTAATATTCTAAAATAAAGTATACCACTCTTTCTAGGTTATGAACCTGTAAATAATTGTGTTTTCTAATATTTGTATCAGATATAAGCATATTATATGATGCAGTCACAGTTAGAGTGCCTAAATAAAGGAATGTCTTAGACCACTCAGCCCATATATTTACGCACAAAGATGAACTCGCACATGCAAACGTCTATACACAACATGTAAGGAACCATAAGCTTCTTGTATTAATCAATAAGGAAAATTAGAACCAAGCGTAATAATTTCTATCTTCTTATAGTCATGAAAGAAAGACTGCAGCAATCCACAATGGGATGTATTCCTAGGACTCTAGATCCCAACTATACTTGCAGGTTCACAAGAATCTGCTGAACCAGGCTTAGCTCCCAAGCTGAAACTTAAATTCCTGCTCTAACTCCTTGTCACTAATCTTTCTCTTCTTTTTTGGATGCCTGTCAAGATCTCCAACCCTTTTATTTATAGCCACGATCAAGTGAAAGTAAAAAATCCTTTTCAATAAAGATACCTTTGTAAAGATATGCTTTCCATGTTAGATCACTGTTGATTGACATGAATTGGCAAAAAGGCAATCACTCATGGGGGCATTACCATTGAATGAGAACGCTCCAGTTTTCTAGGTTTTCCCTATGTAGAAAGTGGATCGGGTGATATTTGGTTCTTGGAGACAACTCATCAGCATAGGAGTGCAAAGGTAGATGTATGGTGCGAAGAGATGTGCATTGGTCTTCAATATGTTCTACGTAATTGCATGATCCTTCCTACAAAGTTCCATTAAAAAAATCAAGAGTTTTGTGGTGTTGGGATTTGGTTATTCTTGTAGGGTGTGTGTAATATTTCTTATACCCACACTACAAAAATGTTACACACAAGGTTGTGCAAGCTTCTTGTATGACGGGTAAAAGAGAGGTTCCTAGTTGGGTTCTCAAATGTAGGGATCCGATCTAAGACCAGCCACACCGTGCAAATGTAAAGGTGCTTAAGGAGCGCTAAGGTCGTAAATCTAGAGGATAATAGCCGTAACCCTAGGATAGCTATAAGTTTCCAAGGCCTACAACTAAGATCATCGTGTTTTACAATAGTGAAATAAGAGATAGTACATGAAATCGAAAAGAAATTTTGAAAGTAAAGTTGGAATGAAACTATCAAAGAATGCTAGATGAAATATACCTACCTCATACTTACCTGCTAGTGTTGCTCGGCTTGCTGTGATGATAGGCGTTATAGCTGTTTAGAACCTTGAATAAACAAGAATGAAAAGAAACACTAGAAGATAATCAGAAAATAAGACATAAATCACCTAGCTAGGAGGTCATGAGAGGGATAGCCGAGAGACAAATAACAATATTGAAAAGTGCAAAAAACAGTAGGTAGATGCTATAAAGATGATAAAGTGCGATAAAAGGTGCTAACCAAGACGTGATGCCATGAGTTAACGGTCTTGAAGAGATGGATAAATTACGAAAGTATTTGAATTAGGAAGCAATGGGTGTATAAACCCAAGCGGGATGAAACTAGAGTTAAATAGTAGGTGATGAAGTACTTAATTTTTTTTTCAAAACAACAGAACCTTATATTATGTAAAGCTAAAATTACATATTCAACTATGCAATTCTGAAAGCTATTAGCCAAAGCTTGTGCATTATACAACAAAAAAATTAGAAAAACAATCATGACAGAGAATCAAGATTAAGAATAAGTCTAATATCCTCCTGAATCTTGTTGGACCACCATGGAGGGGGCAAGCCATAACAAAACAGGTCCTTGTTGTCTAGAGCCTAGTTAACGAGTCCATCAACAACTTTGTTCCTTTCACGAGGAATGTGACTGAATTAGACCTCCTGGAATTTTCCTTTTAGTTGTTTTATCTTCCATACCTCTTTGGCAATACGCCAATTGGGAGGAGAATCCAATCTATTATCAGAAAGCAAGTGGATAATAATTTGGGAATCCGATTCAACCTGGATTTTATGCCATCCAATTTTCAAGGCTTCTTGCATGCCTTTGTAAATAGCTTTCACCTCAGCAAGATTATTGGTAGTAGAGCCAAGATTTTCAGCAAAAAGGAACTGCACCCCACCTTAGCATTCCTACCAATACCTCCCATATAACAACTTTCCTAGGATTTCCTCTGGAAGCCCCATCCGTATTCAACTTACCATATCCTGGAGAGGGATTCTTCCATTGGCTGTCTATTAGGACTTTGTTCTTGTTGTGCATCCTAGGGCAAGAAACATCCTTAGGATCAATATTTAGCTGCTTGCAAATGTTCTCCCATTTAGGGAAAGATCTTGAGGCAAAGATATCTTATGTTTCAGGCTTTCCGATATGTTGATTTTGGTCTTCTCCCACACAAAAGAGCTGTCTTTACTAATTTGCATGAAGATTCTATTGTTTCTTTCCTTCCAAATATTCCAAAGGAGAAGAGAAATACCACTCCATAGATAGGAATAAGATTTTGTCCTTTAGGGAGGGATTCCTGCCAAGCTCTAAAAATATGCTCAAGAGAATCAAAATTTATCCAATGCATCTTAAATAAAGAAGCAAGAAGTTGCCATAAGTGGGACAACCCAAGGACATGAGAAAAAAAGATGAGTGGAAGATTCCTCAGCATGAAGGCATAAAACACATCAAAATGGGCCATACAAACCTCTCTTTAGAAGACTGTTAACACTCTTCTGTGTATGAGAAGCCACAGAAAAAAACTGACTTTTGGCCACATACCGGATGCCAAATGTGTTTGAAAAGAATTGAAGAGGATGAGGATTATCATTAACCAAAGAGGCATATCCAACAACAACAGAATAAGAACCAGTAGCGTCCCTTCCCCATCCCACCTTATCAGGATCTGGGGACAAAGAAATAGGAGATGTTTTCAAAATATGATAAAGCAAAAGCTGCACTTGATGTTCCATAGCAATTGACCACTCCTTAGGTGGAATCCAGGAATTCCCAATCTCTTATAGTTGACTAGCTGGTTTACTATAATAATACTTAATTTGAAGAATGTTGTTATAGAGGAGTTATTATTTGAAGATTTTTGTAATAACCCTTTATGGGGTTATAATTGAAAATTGCAAATTCTGGAATAAAAATTGCAGTAGATGGTGTTTTGCAACAGCGGAGAAAATATCACAAATCAAGAGCTCAAATTCTCCAGAATTCTTCTATAAATAATCTTAAATTGTTATTTTATCACTTGATTCACTTATTCACTCAAATTGATTTGATTTGATTAAAATATTCAAATCTGAAAATGCATTAGCAGACTGGTAAATCGCAGCATCACAGATTAAATCGATTTGGCCCCAAAAATATATAAAAATGCTTACAAAGGGTAAATTAAGCCTTCTTATATATAGGCGACCTGATTTGATGAAGAAATATGAAGTTATTTGCCCATAAACAATTAAATAACTCAGTTTATGCAAGTCGCACTTCTGAAAAATGCACAATATAATCAGATTTGATAAAATAACTTGTATATAATAATATTCAATGAATCTCAATTGTTTTAAGTCACAAGCAAGAGGGTTTCATCCCTTGCAAGAGACCTCTAAAGGGGTTTTCGTCCCTATAGGCTGGTTTTGAGAGTATTCTCTCGAAATCAAATGATTACAAAGCAAGTCGATGATCAAATGGGTGTCCCACACCCCTATTTATTCTTCCCCAAATGTGGTGTCCTTTCCCAAGCATAACCGCCCCTTTTAATAATCTTTTTTAATTATGCTTAGGCCGACCTATGTTTTATTTATTTATTTATTGAAAAAACATACAAATATTATAGAAAATGTAGTGTAGTTCTTCTCCTTGCAATCCTCTTTCAAGCCACGAAGGAGTGGCTGAAAGTCCTCTTTTTAGCTGTCACATGGGAAAAAGGGACATTACAGTCCTCCCTCCCCAAGATTGCTTGCCCTCAAGCAATCGTAAGCTCCTCATATCTGTTGCCTCTGTACCAATGTCTTCATCTTCTGAAGGGGATGATGGCTTTTTGGATAATGCATCTGCTACCACATTTTGCTTCCCTCTAACATATTCGATGTCGAAATCAAATGCTTGGAGTCTACTCACCCATCTTTGTTGCCGATCATTTAATTCTTTCTGATGAAGAAAAATTTCAGACTGTTGTGGTCAGTTTTGACTATAAACCTCCCACAAATCAAGTATTGTCTGAATTTAGTCAAGGCATGCATGATGGCAAGCATCTCTTTGTCATAGATGGAAAGCTTCTTCTCATGCTCCTTCAATTTTCTGCTCTCAAATGCAATGGGGTGCTGGTTTTGCATTAGTACTGCTCCTACCCCTTCACCTGAAGCATCACATGCAAGCTCAAAGGGCTGAGAGAAATCTGGGACAGCGAGTACTGGGCATGAACACATCTCCTTCTTCAATCTTTCAAAGGCTTCTTGGGCTGATTCGACCAATGAAGGCATCTTTCTTCGTGAGAGAAGTCAATGGTGCTGCAATTTGAGAAAAACCCTTCACAAACTTCCATGGTAGTAAGAGCACAAACCCAAAAATCCTTTCAAGTGAGATACATTGGTTGGTGTAGGCCAATCCAAAATTGCTTGTATCTTACTTTGATCAACATGAACTCCTTGTGCATTGATCACATGTCCCAAGTACAAAATTTCATGCATACCAAATTCACACTTGGATTTCTTGGCATACAAAGACTGCTGCTCTAAAATACCCATCACTATGTCTAGATGTTGTAGATGCTCCTCCCATGATTTGCTATAAATCAAGATGTCATCAAAAATACAAGTACAAACTTCCTTAGTTGCTTACCAAAAATATGGTTCATGCAGGACTGAAATGTGGTAGGAGCATTTGTCAAACCAAATGGCATGACAAGGAATTCAAAATGCCCGTAGTGACATCTGAATGCAGTCTTGTGAACGTCTTCTTCTCTCACTCTTATCTGATGGTATCCGGACCTCAAATCTATCTTGGAGAAGTAGAGTGCTCCATGTAATTCATCTATCAGCTCATCGATCCTGGGAATGGGATACCGGTTCTTAATGGTCTTCTTATTCAACAACCGGTAATCAATACACATTCTTAAAGTACCATCTTTCTTTTTCACCAACACTACTGAAGAAGCATATGGGCTGGAGCTTGGCCTGATAAACCCCATATCAATAGAGTCTTGATAGTCTTCTCAATTTCTTCTTTGTATATCCGGGGTGGCGGTAAGGGGTTGTTATAACTGGTTTGGAACAGTTCCAACTCAATCACATGCTGAAAACCTCTTTCCGGTGGCAATCCATGAGGAAGCTCATTGAAGACCTTAGCATGTTTGTCAAGTATAGCTTGTATATCAACATGAAAAGTAGACTGGGAGGAAGAACAATCAGCTCTTACCAAACAATGTGCTGCCCATGTAACCTTCCCCTTCTTGAAAGTTCTCTCCATGCTCTTTGTTGTTACCATCTGCGGTGTCCCTCCTTTTATTCCATGCAAGATGACCTTCTTGTCTCCCACCATGAATTTGATCTCCATACTTTGGTAGTTTTGGGTGAATTCTCCTAAGGAATGAAGCCACTGAACACCCAAAACCAAATCAGATTCACCAATGTTGATAACATAGAAATCATCCCTTACCGTATGGTCTCCTAGGGTGAGTGAGAGCTGTGGTATCTTCTTGGTGCAATGAAGGATGAATCCATCTGCCACTGTCACGTTGAAGCCCTTGAAATCTTCAGCCTTCAACTTCAGCTTCTTCACCAAATTCTCATCGATGAAGTTATGGGTGGCTCCGCTATCTATGAGAACTGCTACTTTCTGGCCTTGTAGATTTCCTTTTACCCGAAATGGGTGATATCTGGTGTTCGGAAAGTGTAGCAAGGGTGCCTTCTGATTCTTCCTTCTTTTCTTCTTCTATTTCTTCTTTGCCTATCATCAATGTTATCATCTTCAGAATCAGAAACTACTTCAATGTAGTGAACTTTACCTTTCCCAAGCAATGGTGTCCTGGGGTCCATGGGTCTTTGCATGAGAAACAAATATTCTTCCTTCTTAGCTCGTTCTTTGACTCCTTCTCAAGGCTGGTTTTGTGCAGATCCTGGGGCACCTTAGGCAAGGGTTTCTTTGGCTGTTCCAAAGTGGTGCTCTTAGGCTGCTTAGGGGCTTGTTCCCCTCTCCTCCATGCTTGGGCAAACTGCTGATTGCTGCTGTTTTTGGAGCAGCTCCTTCCAAATTTAGAGCCTTCTTAATTGCTTCCTGCAAAGACAAAGGATCAAAGGCACGTACTAAACCCCTTAAGGGTTCCATTAGTCCTTCAACAAAAAGGACAATTAATCTTCTTTTGGACACATCTTCGATCATTACTGAAAGTCTTGAAAATCAGCTACATACTCTTCAACTGTGCCCTCTTGTTTGAGTTGAGCAAGTTCACGAAAGTGAACTTCTGGATCCACACGATCGAATCTATCTATGAGTCTTTGGCAAAACTCACTATAGGTGTGTATCTCGCTGTGGCCTTGAGTCACCAATCCATGGAACCACCATTCATGAGCAATTCCTTCCAAGTGAAGAGTGGCAAATTTTATAGCCTCTTCCTCCATCATGGGTTTTAAGGACAAATAGGTGTTTAGCTTTTGAATCCATGCTCGGGCAGTGCCTTTAGTAGTCCCATCAAAAGTGGAAAAGGACAATTTTCCTAATGCACTTTGCACTTCACCGTGGGATGTAGTATGTCTAGGTTCAGGCCTAGAGTTTCTTCCCTCTAATCCCATGAATTGTGTGAAAGTCATGGCTCTTCTAATGTCTTCGGAAAATGACATATATTCAGCGAACTTTGCCGGAATGTCACTGCTACTTTGAGGCTCAGCATTGGGTATGGCTTCTTTTTGTATGAAAGTGGGCATCCATCTTGATCCTCGGGATGAAGTAGAGGATTGTTTGGCATGGCTTCTTTCATTGAACTTCCTCCTTCATTATGAACTCTTGGTTCTGCAATCTTTGGAGAGAAAGTGCTAAAAAGCCCAATGTATCAACGAGCTTTTCTTGCCCGGCAATTAATTGGTCCATTTTCGCTTCTGCTGAATCCATATGTTCTTCTTCGGTGGCTTTTTCTTTGTTTCCCTTCCTTCTCCTCTGGTAGTAGATGTATTCCTTGTTGCCACTTTCCATAAACGATCAGGCCTTAAGAGGATAAAGCTCTGATACCACTGTAATGTCCCTTTTTGGGGAATTTAAATAAATATTCCAGAATTCTGATTTTAATTTGCAGCAGACTGGAAATTTATTACAGCGAAGGAAATTTATGGAAATAAGTGCAAAATGTCTTCAATAAGTATCTGGAAACCCTTAGCAATAATTATCAAACACTTTTGAATTGATTTCAAGCAAAATCAAATTGAATTTAGGCAAAGTCGAACTGCTGGAATTAATTATCCAGTCTGGAAATCGCAGCAGCTGGTTTAGGGCTCGATTAGCATGAAATATTGCCTCGATTTGTGTGCAAATGCAGATTTTAACTTGAAAATGTATGGCGACTTGGTTTACACAATTAATTTGATGTTATTTGCTCACAATAATTTAAAATTCAATCACTTCCAAGTCGAATTGGCAAAATATACTGTAAAATCAGAATTGGCACCAAAAAGATCTTCTATAAAATAATATTCTGCAAATCTGAAATGTTTAAAGACAAAGGTGAGAGGTTTTCGTCCCTCACTTTGGTCCTCAATTGGGGTTTTCGTCCCAAATGGAAGATATGAGAATTTATCTCAAAATCTGGAAATTACAAGTCAATATCCAAAATATCCCAAAACCCCATTTAAATGAATCCCAAAACCAAAGACATGTCTTTTCATATGCCTTGGCTGACCCCTTTAATATCATTTTTGTTTTATTATGGCCGACCCATACTTATATAATTATTTATATAAAAAATACATATAAATGGATGAACATTAATTGCTGCTCTTCTCCTTGACTTTAGCATCAGAGTGATGCCCCGATGAGGGGGATAAGAGGAACCATCCGCCTAACAGGATGGTAATTTTGGTAGTGTAGGGGTTGATGTCGTTAGGAGAGGGTAGATGAGGGCATACAAGATTAACCGCTCAACATGCAGTTGGCCGATCACGTCGACAACTATTCTATTCTGAACGGGATCAAGCCTGTGGGCAGTAAGGTTGATCGTGTCGGGACTTAGATGAGACGTGTGCTTGATCGCATACTTGGATTTTTTCTTTTGGAGAATCCAGGGGGTATTGAGTAAAGGAGGGTTAGTTGGTGGAACATAGGGTAATGTTTCCTCATCTTCACTATCACTATTATCATAAAAAGGAGGATTTAAGTCGAATGATGTGGAAACCATATGGGTGTTGGGATTAAAAACATGCATTCTTGCCAAATCGTGTCTTTGGTAATAAGGAATATCTTAATGTCGTGATTTGACGTGGGATAAGTATTCCTCATTGATAATGGGTGAATTAGAATGAGTTGCAAAGTTGTCACAATTAGATGCGTTAGAATAAAAATATCGCCTTTGGATGTGATCCGCATTTTGCTAAAAAGTGTGGAGATTGCGGGTTTGTAAAGAGGTGAGTGATCCCGAGTTCATTGCACTAGGGATCATCGTCATGGGGGCTAGAAGATGCGACATTACAAAGAGGCTCTTCGATTCGAAATGAAGGAAACCGACCCTAAGCTAGTAGAATCGAGGAAGCCAAAATGTAACGACACCGTGTTTTTCAACTCATTAGGTTCATCATCGTCTGAGTCTCAAGTAAAGTGACTTGGATGTCGTCGATAATCATAGAATTTAGGGTATAGGACACTAGGCACGATAGGAGCAATGGGAATGTGAAAGGGCTTATCAACGAAGGGAACATGTATGTCCTATGTTTATGGATCAACATCATGTTTGTACCGTTGGTTGTTGTGAATGAATTTAATGCATTCTACACTGGGTGATGCAACTACGCACATGTAATGTGTCCAAGGTCCTGCAAGCAAAATGTTATACGAGAGTGGTTGATCGAGAACCATCATGATCTTGATGCGAGATAGTTTTGGGGCCAACGGTGATAGGGAGCCAAATGAAACCGAACGACTTCTCGATGGGTTGATTGAATCCATGACATGTGACTTGGGTATGTTTAAGGTCATCAACAAAGAGACAAGGTTTTTAATGAGGGAGAAAGATGTGACATTGATTTTAGAGCCTTCATCCACCAAGACTCTTCATACTTGAGCATCATGAATGATGACACTAATAAGAAGGGAGGATTGATGGTGCAGAATAATACTTTATCATCGATCATATCGTCCTCGAGGGATTTTATGCTAATTGATTTGGAGTTTTGGAAAGTAGAGGAATGATGTGAATTTTGGGGTTAGGAAAAGGTGGAATGGAGGGAGAGTCTTCGCCTCATCAAAAGCCTCTAAATGATAAACTTGTTGCATAAGGAATTTTCGATTCTATGGAGAAATATGCATGAGCTCAATCAAAGGGATGTTGCAAGTCATGGAATTGAGCTCATCTAAGAACTTCCATTGTGGCCTAGGATAAGTGCCATAGCGATACTTAGGAGGATGAGACGTGGATGAAGGATCCATGACGGGATGAGGTTTATAAGTTTGAGCAACCTTTTCCGAAGATGGAGGAATAGGCTCTTTATAGGGATTCCTGTGTATATTTGGGATGAGGTTGAATTGAGGGAGCGGGCTCATCATTAGGTTGCTCATGAGAAGTATCAGCGAGTTTTTGGTCATTAGGAGAAGGCTTTTTGGGTTTGTGGACGAGGTCCTGTGGTGCGTGATACGTCGGTAGTTAACCTTAGCTGTAATGACATATTGTGAATGAAGATAATTGTGATCTTAGCACCCTTCAACAATGCTTATGAAGTGGTTCATAAGTTCCTTATTGCGGTTAGTCCTAGATTGACGTTCTTTATTAGCTTGTAGAAGGGTTTGGTTCTTCTCATAACGTTCATGGATAACAGCATTTGTGTCGAATTGGGGTCCAAGAAAGAAATCGAGGGCATCCCTCTCAAGATCCCAACAATCCTTGTGGGAGTGGTTGATAGTGGCGTCCCGCCAACAAAAGAGATCGAAGTTGAAAGAAGCCAATGGTTGCTTAGGTGGGGGAAAATGCGAGGAATGGCGAGAAGTTCGTAATAACTTACCGCGTGACAAAGGCGGGTGGTGTGGGTTATGAGAAATAACACTTTATCATTGTTTGAAGAGGGATGTGTGATAGATTTTCCTTTAGAAAGGGCTTGAGGTGAATGGCATTCAATGTGGATTTGAGTGTACTTGAAGGTTTAGATAGTTGTTCGAATTCTCACATAAGGTAGTCTTGCCGCTTAGCTTGTTCAAGAGGCTCTTCCATTATGGTGGGAGAGAAAGACCGAACCTTATATTGGAGATCATGAACAAGAGCCTTGACAAATAGTTGGCTCAAGTTTTGATAATCAACATGATGGTTTGCTTGATTGGATAAAATCTTCGTGGTTTGATGAAATCATAGGCCGATTCATGGGGATTGTTTAATATTGATGACTTTTTGGAAAGTATGCTCGGGAGGTCATTTTTCGAAATTCCTTCACTAGGGCTTGACCCAAAGTTTCTAAATCGATATGAGAATGTGAAGGGAGTTGGTTATACCATTCTAGAGCATCTCCTACAAAGGTCTTTGTTAGGAGTTTGGTCATAGCATAGGTATTGGTTTGAATCCACTCCTTATAGATGTTTCCAAAGTTTTTAAGATAGTTGGATCAATTGACCCATCATAAGAAATGGTAGGAGATATCCCCCTATATCCATAGAAGCTATGTAAGGAGCTAGGGTTCATTTTGTAATGTTTGAAGGACCTTATTGCAGATTGGAGGAGGGATGGGATTCCCATTAGCATCCAAAAGCCAAGAAAGTGTTGAAGATTGAGTAGTACTTATAGGGACTTGCGTTTATTGAGAAGCCATTGTAGAGGATCTGGTTTTGCATTTGGAACATGCTAGAAATAGAATGGCCATTTGATCCATCAACTTGATAATCATGAGATTAGGATCAAGTGGTGGATTAGGCAACTAGAGGAAGAAGCCTTGGTATTGCTGTTTTGTAGAGGTGTTTTTGGTGATTGGTTGGGGATGGCGTGTGAAGGCGCCTTTGGAGCTGATGGCATTGAGACAAAGAGTATATTGTGCAAGTAGGATCGACAGGTGTAGTGGGGTTCTCGCACAATGTCCGATCATGTATGAAAAACAAGAAAAATTAAAAATCGGGGCGAATTTGACCTAGTTTAGGGCAGAGTAAGATTCACGTCTAGTTCACTAGAGTGTATGATAGGGAAAGATGGCTCCCCAGCTGGGTTCTCAAATGTAGGGATCAAATCTAAGTCCGGACATATGATGTAGATACAAAGGTGCTCAAGGAGTGCTAGTGTCATAATTCTAGAGGATAATAACCCTAACCCTAAGGTAGCTATAAGTTTCTAAGGCTTATATCTAAGATAAAGATAGGTATCCTACTAGGATTCAGATTAGGAGTGAGTCAAGATATGGATAAAGCCAAGGGGCATAACATAATAAGACAAAGCAATAGATCAAAGCAAACATACATACATCTACTAGAATCTATGGCAACGAATGACCAAACATCCACATAAAAATATTATACACACAACAAAGGACACAAGGCTCATAAATACTTACTCAGTAGTGCGGTTGTTGATGCATGATCCTCCGTAGAGACAACGCCACTGAGAGAGAATCACTAGGGGTTGAGAAGGGGAAAGCTCAAGTAGAAGACCTCTAGTCCTAACTCACTATGGTGACCTAAATGCAAAATGGCAAGCTTTGATCTATTGCTTTGTCTTATTATGTTATGCCCCTTGGCTTTATCCATATCTTGAGACACTCCTAATATGAGTCCTAGTAGGATACCTATCTTTATCTTAGATATAAGCCTTAGAAACCTATAACTACCTTAGGATTAGGGTTACTATCCTCTAGAATTATGACACTAGCACTCCATGAGCACCTTTGGTATCTGCATCATGTGTTTGGACTTAGATTTGATCCTTACATTTGAGAACCTAGCTAGAAGCCATCTTTCCTGTCATACACTCTAGTGAACCTGACGTGAATCTTGCTTTGCCCTAAACTAGGTCAAATTCGCTCGCTTTTTAATTTTTCTTGTTTTTCATACATGATCGGACACGTGCGTAACCCCCACTATAGGGTCGATCCTATTTCGCACAATATACTCTTTGTCTCAAAGTGCCATTAACCCCTTGATGCGCCTTCCCATGGCCAATCCCCAACCAATCACGAAAAACACCTCTACAAAACAGCAATAGATCAAAGCAAACATACATACATCTACTATAATATATGGCAATAAATGACCAACCATCCGCATAAAAATATTATACAAGCAACAAAGGACAATTAAGGCTCATAAATACTTGCAGTGTGGTTGTTGATGCATGATCCTCCCGAAGACAACACCACCGAGAGAGAATCGCTATGGGTTGAGAAGGGAAAGCTCAAGTAGAAGACCTCTAGTCCTAGCTCACTATGGTGACCAAAATGCAAAATGGCAAGCTTGAAAACCTAAGTGTAACAACTAGTTGCAAAATATGTGCAAATGTTTGACGTGCAAGCAAACGAAGTGTTTTCAGAAAATTGAATGAGTGAATGATACAAATGGCAAAAGTGGAGGGGTATATATACTCAATGCTATTGCCCATGGGCGATGGCATTGGCCATGGAAAAACCACACTTGACACCATTGCCCATGGGTGATGGCACCGCCTTGGGGAAACCTAATGTCATGGGTGTACAATGATAAGGAATGCAAGCCTGAAGATAAATGGGGGTAATGATGAAGGTTCAAGATGATCGAAAGCAAGGATAAGAGCGTGCATGAGCATAAACAAGTGAACACAATGAGACAAGTAGACATAATGGGTACAATGTGTGAACAAAAGGAAGAAACAAGGAAAGGGTAAGGGAACTATGGCATAATAGCGACATCTCTCAAATGCTATGGTCTAGCCCATGTGACCAAGTCCGATCACACCCCAATCTCGACAGGCCCTTGAGGCACCCGCTTGGGAGGAAAATGCATTGACAGGCCGTGCACAAGAGAAACAGCTAGCAATTGGAAAAAATGAGGTGTATACAATGTGTTCAATATTGATTTGTTTAATGTGAAGATCAGAAATCATGGTATTCTTTAGATCTACACTTTGGGCTGGTTCTGATCTCTTTACAATCTTCAATGCAAACCTTGACTATACATTAAGAGATACATAGGTTAAATGCACCTCACTTTCATTAGAGAGGCACACTCATCCTATGTGGGCATTTCAGTACATTGAGGACTTTGGAGCATGTATGCAAATATTTATACTGGCTTAAATAACGATAACTGTGGAAGATTTTATTAGATGTTCATTATGGTGTCAATCTAATTCTTCTTCTGGAGAGCTTGTTTTGACCTTCTTTTTCAGTTCCCTCTTGGCCTTGGGAATCCAAATCCATGGACTATTGGGTGTTGTGAACTACTCTTAGGAAGCATATATGGGTCATTCTGTTTTTCGGTTTTCTAAAATGAATATATTGATTTCATGCGATAGAATAATAGTTGACGATATGGCTTGCGGGACTTGAAAGCATGAAAGGATTCTCTTAAAATTTCTTAGTTACTTTTCGAAAACCTTATGGAAGCGTTTAGGCTGTCAGTTGACATTCTCTTCATCCCTTCAGCCAAAAAAATATTGTCAAACAGAGGTAGTTGACTGTTCCCGGGTTGATGCTCTCCATGCACATAAAACCGAATTAGCACTGATACCATCTTGTTGTGTTGCAACTTAGTTACAGTAGAGCTATCCATGTCTCTTCAAGAATCTCTCAACAACTTCATCTTATCAACAAAAGGACCAAGCTAAGCTTTATTTTTTCCAACATTTGGCAACATTTAATGCTATAGTGGCTTCACATTTTTAGATTGGTGATAAAGTTTTTCTTACAAAGATTTGAATCTTAAAAAACATTATACTTTCAAACCTATTCAACATAAGTCTTTTACCTTTCTGCAACGGCTGGGAGAAAGTGGTTTTAGCTTGGACCTTCCATCTTGGCATGTTATACATGTTGTGAGTACAAGTCAATTTAAGTTGTATGAGCCACGATATTTGGAAAAAATGGTGTTTATCTCTCATCCTAATTAAACATACATAATGAAGATAATATAACGAATAAGGATTTGAGGTGTCACACACACCTAAATTGGTATATGAAATCAAGAGTTGCCATTAGTCGAGGACTTAAAATGCAGGAATTGAGTATAAATGTAAGCTTTGAGGGGGAGGGGGTGAGGGTTTAAGAAATGTAACATGTTGATGAGCACATTTAAACAAAATCAAGCCAGGTGAGCTGGTTTGCGAAAATGCTCACTGGAAAGGGCTGCAAAGCACACTATAACTTCTATTGATTGAAGGCACTTCACCTAATCTTGAGAAGCAAAATGTTATTGGGACTACTTGTACATTGAGAGATCTAGTGATGGGCATGAATCAGAAGAACTCTTATAGTAAAGAAAGCTGAATGAATAATAAGCAGACTATTGTATGGAATCAACATAAGAAATGAAGACAAGTATCTTGTATCAATAAGATTGGTACACATGATACTTCGTCATTCGAGAAAGGTTGTTTTGGAAGCAGGTTGATTTTATTTTAGAGCTACCGAGCCAATACAATGAATTCGGAAAGAGGAGTTAGCGACTTGAACGCTAATTCGTCAAAGGAATTATCGCCAAAACAAAGTAGCAGAACTTAATGTCACCAAAATTGTCAGGTGAACAAACAGCAGCAAAGATCTCACTCAAAGTAGATGGTATGAAAGCTTGTGACACTCTTGACCGAATTGAAAGAAGTTTGAGATATTGCTAGATACAAAGAAGACAAGAAAAATTGTAGAGATAGGAGATTGCAAAGCACCCAAAGTGCAGCAAAGTAGAGCTGTAAAGATGACGCGGCATGCCACGAAGGTGGAGGCCAAATGAGGACTTGGCATAAGATGTGAGCATGGAAGATGGGATAGCCATGTGAGTTGCTGGTTACTGCCATACATACTAAGGAGAAATTGATAGAATAGTTTATCATACTCGCTGATTAATCAATATGTTTTTGATTATTTGGCTGTTGTTGGGCTCTATCTCTCTGAAAATATTGCGATTTTGAAAAACAAGGAATTTTGAAGAAAATAAGAGATCTTGATGTTTTCAAAAAAGGGAAAATTGCGATTTAAAAAGTATGATAATCATTATTATTGATGAGTCAATATTTTTTTGATTGATTGTCAATTGTTGGGCTCGGTCTTTTTGATGAGATCACAATTTTGGAAAAATCAGAATTTTCAAGAAATTGAGAGATCACAAGTTTTGTAAAATTATGGGAAAAGTCGTTTTATTACAAGTATAATGAAAAATGACAAAAGTTGAAAATATTGAAGCTTATATTTTAGAGAAATGTAAGATTTTTTTTGTTAAATTCCAAGTCCACCCCCCCGCCTTTTCCTGTTCAATTTTTGATCCTGTTCAATTTTTTGTTCATCATAGATTTGTCTACAGTGCAGTGGAAGATGTTGATTGACTGATAGATTCATGCGTGGCCTGAAATGTGCTAGAATGATCTATTGAGGTTGACTTAATTCGAATGTTCAATTCAGTATACTTTTTATCATAATTCATCTAGAAGAATGAACTTATAACTATTAATGTAGAACCATGATGATAAATGTGATGCACGGCGTATCTTCACCATTCTTTTACGTTCAAATAAATCTATTGACGTGTATGGAAATTTTTGTGAAGTGGGGAGAAGTTATTGTGTTATTCCCATTTGTAGTAGTGAGCTTACTGTCCCTCGTTTGTGGATGCTAAACAGTCCATGAATGGTAAGTTTCTTCCAAGCTATCTCTGCGTTTATATGTTGGCAAGAAAGCAAGATTTAACACCCTAAGCACTGTAGGCTGTGAAGAACGTACAATATCAGGTGTACTTATGTAATAGCCATATTGACACATTGTTTGGACAGTATATGATGTTTAAGAACAAACATGGTCATTTGAAGATTGTTTCAAACCTGATACTTGGGCTAGTAATAGTATTAGTTTGTAAGCTGTTTTAAGGATGCAAAAACTAAATCCAAAAACAGATTATCTATTTCCTAAGTTTCTGTGCTTTTCTCTGTTCCATATTCTTAAAATTAATTTAGTGACGGTCTGGCTCATTTGTGATGTGCTTATGTTGTTTTATGGAAATGAAATATTTTTAAGTGCTTGTGTATACTTTTGAATTTAGGTGTAGCTGGGTCAGTGCTTGTAAGTGAAGGGCGCATTTCCAGGGTTTCAGACTTCTTTTCAGGTGCTTTAAAGGTGTGTCATTCACATCACATGCTTAGTATGTGTATAAAATTAATCCAGCTTACGTTTTTCCTGGTTGGTTCTTATTTTATAATATTCACAGTTATGTTCTTACTTTTGAAGAAATTTTGGACTTGCTTTTGTTAGCATATGCAAAGAGAAGAAAGAAATAGAGAGAGCAAACTGCACTGTTCAAATGACACAGGCAGAGGTTTATTTATTGAGAGGAGGAGCAGTTACATTTAGTTACAACTATTTGTTGGTTATCAACAACTGCTTGGAACCGTACATCTTTATTCTATATAAAGTGCTATATTTTAACACCCCCTCTTAATGACTAAACCGGAAACAAGACAAAGTTTGTCCCGAAATTTTACAAATTTCCTAAAGCCCATATGTTTAGTCATTACATCTACAAACTGTGCCATAAGTTGTACTTTAAAATCAGCAGTCCATGCTTGTGTTGCGGTTTTCGAATGAAGAAGAACCGTAAAACAAAAATATGGTCCCATGAACAAAAGATATGGCAAGTGGTCCACTGGTTCTCTATTACGTGATTCATTGACCAGTGATGAATCACCAATGGTTGAGAGTGTCAACCCCATCTCCAAAGTGCTGAAATCAGAACCTTGAAGATGTGGATTGAAAAATCTATTCCAGGGCTTGTGTAGCTGCCTTTGAGTCTCTGACAAAGACTCAATTATCCCGCAATCGAAGTCACCTCGATCACGTCCCGCAACACACCGTGTAGTGCTCATCCAACTTTCTCAATAAGAGAAATGTGACCATTGTGCGGCAGAGAGTTAGTCAAAACCAACTCCGCAATAGTAGGAGAAATAACCATCTTCGTCTCGTCTCAAAGCAGCGGTCTCTCGTCTCAACAGTGGTAGGAGTGAGAATCAACTCCTCATCTATTTGCTCATCTATCCCCCTCTCGTTGGGAAAGATCCTTCACAACACAATGAGCAAATTGTTCATGCTTTATTGTCCTTCGAGCAATGACCTCTGAGTGAGTGGCTGGGCATGCCATTTCACCATGCATCGTCAGTGCATTTGGAATAGTGGAGCCTCCGTCCACATCAAAATGTTCTTTAGAATGAGGAAATCCATCCTCCCAAGGCATGTTCGCCTCCCGTACACATGATATAGTGGATACTCCCTCCACAATAGGTGCACGTAGAATGATCAGTATCCAAGTCATGATTTGTGAGGAATGACTTCCTCCCAAGGCATTGCAGCCTCTTGCACATCCTGAAAGGTGGAGCTGTCCTCCACACGTGCATTCATGTTGATCGCAACCGGATCAACAAGTCGATATTGACCACCTTCCTCAATACCAAGGGCAATTATCCGTCTCTGTTTGACATCAAAGACAACACACTTCTTTCCACAGAAATCCACATAAATATTGGGATTTTCAGTCAATTGACAAATAGATAGAAGATTCTTTTGTAAAGAAGGTACATATCTAACATTCCGTACCAACAATTTATGAGCATTATTCAATACAATGCATATATCTCCTATCCCTTCTATTGCAAGTGATTCTCCATCAGCTAGTACTACTGATTCAAAACAAATATTTGCAATAAATGAAACATACCAGTCCCTACGACATGAAAAGTGTGCAGACGCACCAGAGTCAATGATCCAACAAATGGTACCACTGTCATTCGAGCATGATGTCGTAAGACAATAAAGAGCATGCCCGTCATCCGAATCCCGTTCTTCTGCAACTGCTGCCACATGTTCCTCATTACATGGCTTTTTGTTCTATTGCGAAAGATCATACTTCCACTTCCGACAATCCTTCTTGAGGTGCCCAACCTTGTGACAATAATAGCATGTGACCTGATACCGAGTGGAAGACTCACTAGATTGACGTTTCCACTTTCCCTTTGACTGAGTGACAAGAGCACTCTCTGAATGGTCACAATTAGATTCTGCTTGAAGTTGTCTTCGCTCCTTTTGCAACAGGTAGGAACTCACCTTGTCAAACGTGAGTGTTTGACTTTCACCATTAAATGGAGTGCCTCCACAAATGACTCATACAAAGAAGGTAAGCTATTCAAAACTAGAGCCACCATATCATCGTCGTCCACCTTTTTGTTGATGGAAGATAACTAGTCTTAGAGATCTTTCATCCGAAGTAGGTGCTCAGACAATGATCCACCTTGTAACTTTATGGAAAAGAGCATATTTTTCAGGTATAAAACCCGACTCTTTTTTGACGTCGATATTTGCCTTTTGGATGGCCCACAACGTGCTTGCCCTGCTGATAGCATTCCGCACTTTCGGTATCATATCATTCGATACCGACAACTTGAGAAGCAATAATGCTTCTTTATGATGTTTGTCATAATCCTCGAAGTTCGTCATTGGTCGACTTTCATCACCCTTGATTATTTTATCACAATCACGAAACTCCGCAACCGTTAAAATCTTATGACTCCAAACATTGAAATTAGTGCCCGTTAATTTTTGTGTCTCCGACAAAGTCAAGTGTGATATATTTGCCATGTTATTATTCCAAAAGAACGGAAATAATAAAATAATAGTTTTGCCCACACTCAATAAAATAATACTTATTCCACCAAGTATTACTTATTCCAACAAGTAAAATAAAAATATGCAAATCACCCAACTATAGTTGCTTGTATTAAAAATATTATTACTTATTCCTCCAAATTTGATTATTCAAAAGCAAAGTACCTTTGTGGGAAAAATTTCATCGACTTTTCAGTTTGAAGAAAATAAACCAAATGATGCCCTCGAATCCTTCGAGTCACACGACTTTGCTCCAACGATTTGCATGTCACACGACTTTGCTCCAACGATTTGTATTCCGACTGGATTTGCACGATTTCTGTGCTCTCGTTTTGCCTTCGTCGAACCAGCATATGGTGAACTGTCACGTTTTGCTCTCGTTTTGCCTTCTGCGACTCACGTTTTCCTCTTGTTTGCCCGCACAACTCAGGCTACAGGATTTGCGACTGCCTTGGCCATGATTTTTGGTTGTTCATCTGTTCTTCGACCCACGACTTCACCAAAACGACTGTATTGTCTTCGAACCGAGTCACGATTTTGTGCAAAACCGACTGTATTGCTTCACGTTTTTCGCAAAACTGACTGTCTTCACGACTTTAGACCCTCGTACCACGTTTTCTTGGCCTCGAATGGAGGAATTTCTTCCTTCTTTGCCCTAGCGTCTGGTATTTTTCTCCAAATACCCCACGTTTTATCAAATTCGTGCCTTGTTAGGGCTTCCTCGAATTTATGGTTCGTACCTCTTGGAGGCTTCCTCGAACTGCAACTTTGGACGCTCTGATACCAATGTTAGCATATGCAAAGAGAAGAAAGAAATAGAGAGAGCAAACTGCACTGTTCAAATGACACAGGCAAAGGTTTATTTATTGAGAGGAGGATCAGTTACATTTAGTTACAACTATTTGTTGGTTATCAACAACTGCTTGGAACCGTACATCTTTATTCTATATAAAGTGCTATATTTTAACAGCTTTTACTTAGAATTTGTTTTGTTTAGCTTTTGTTTTGGTGTGATCTGGTTATTCTGTGTTTTACAAAATACACCTTTATAGGAGTTGCCAAGTATTTGGTGGGAAAATCATGTTATTTGAATTCTTTTTGCTTTTGTAAAAGCTTTCACCACTTTATAAAAATGGCATCAATTATGGAGGCGAGTTACTGTTGCACGGGCCTATCCTCAAGCTTGAAATCACTTCATCAAGCCATCACAAAAACAATTAAACATAGTAATAGGGACGACTATGTTGAGCATTAAAGCAAAGAGAAGCAAATGGAAGTAGCTTATGCTCAAGCTGTTACAAAACTATTATCTGGTGGGTCATCTTTCTAGTCTTCCTTGTTGCACTAACTGGTCTTAGAATGCTGATCACCTTTAGGTTGCACCCATTTTCTTACCTTTCCAATCTATAGCTTTGCTTTCTGTTTTTCTCCCCAAGGTGGGCTGCTGCAACTTGTATGGTAGATGCATGCGTTGTTAATTGTGGTTGAAAACACCTTTGCCTTTTGTGGGCTGTGTTACTATGACCCAGCAGTGCATTTGGATTTGAAGGAGGCCTACTCTACAAATAAAAGTCATCCTTGCATATTCTCCTATCTAAAGTAAGTTCGAGACCAGAGACGGGGCATGAAACTCGATTTAGACGCAAGGATAGTCATGACACCATCAGAATTCATTTATGACCTCATTATAATATCTTTTGTTTTTTTTCAGTAAATTGCTAAACACTCACAGACACCATTTTATTTAATACACATGAAGAGTGCACTATCAAGCTTGGAATACTGTTATATTTTACATTCAAAGGACCCGTTTTCCATCATAACTCTTCCAGTGCTCATACCTAGCCTTGTCTACGGTGGTTTGCATTATCACAGCTACATTAACATGGCCATGCATTCAGATTATCAGCATGGCAATTACTCTTTCTTGCAATGAGACCATGATTTCAGTATAAAACATAATTACTATTTAGATTGGAATTTCAGATTTTTTAATCATAAAATTTGTATTTTCTCTCTCCTTTTGAACATCTGCTGCATTCTTCAATTATATGCAGAAAAGAAAATGTAGAAAATATTCACAAACATTAGTAAATAATGTGAAAATGGGGGCACCCGCTCACCTGAAAATGGATTCCACCTGTAAATCAGCTGTAAGGCTGTCTTTATTGCATTAGGAAAAATGAGACTGAAAAGATACATCATTTAAGGGATTTCCTCGTATTCTCAATGGGAAAGGAAACTCTAATTAACTCACGTCTTACCCTTCATTAATCCTAGGTACTCAAAGCATCATTTAAATAATAATACTAAGAGTATGGACTTAGGGACAAAACATCCTATAACACAATGCTAATAATTTGTTGTGCCTAGGTATATAACAAGCCTTCCCCTGTATAAGAGTTTTGTCCCTAAAGATAGTAAAAATTCTATAGAGAAGCACACTCCACCTAGAGTAGCAGTAAGATGGGTGACCTCCCATAAAGTAGTTGATGGGGTACACACAATTTTGAGCTATGCTATTACATTTAAGTGGCATAAATCTTGAGGATTGAACCCATGGCAACAAAGTTACAATATAGTTCAAACCAATGTGCCAAACAATGCCACTTAACAAAACCCATGAAAAACTAGGGCTCTTTCTATTACTCCTCAAGTCCTGTTGCATTGTTTGGCTCATATTTCAAAGCCACATCAAGTTTGGATGTTTTCCCAACAAATCTTTGTTTTTCACTATTGTGTTTTCCAAGGACAACCTCCTCCTTTTGATCCTCAAATATCAAATTACCCTAGTTCGGGTCACTTTCAGCTTCTCTCCAATTATACCCTGAGGCTTCAAGATCAACTTTCATTCTACGTTTGCTGCCAATTCTTTGTTCCTACAAAAATATACGGGCCCCTACCTTCTTCTTCAGACATGACATGTGGATAACATTGTTCATCCTCCCTTTGTTCTGGATATCCAGTGCAAAGGCCACTTCCCACACCTTAGCCCAAATCTTGTATGGTCTCTAGCATTTCAGTTGAAGCTTTTATTTTCCCTCATCATTAATGTCATTTGCTTATATGGTTGCAACTGAATGAACACATCCCCCACTTCAAAGCTATGTTCTAGCCTATGTTGGTCTGTTTGTTGCTTCATCTGATTCACATTCATGATCAAATTATCCAATTGTTTTAGTACGCGCTCCATCTCCTCCATTGTCTCTATCATTGAAAGCTGTGTCACAGAATTCGCCGCTTTTCAAATTAAAAATCAAAATTTGGCGATTTTCAATAAAATCCAAGAAATTCGTTCAAAACCGCCATGAAATTTGTGAGTTCAAATTTAGGGCATAAAATCTCGAAATAACCCTAGAAAATCGTGCAAGTTTAGGGCATAAAATCTCCAAATAACCTTTATTGGTGTCAGCCACGATTTGGGGCTTGTAATAAAATCTCCAGATAATCTTTATTGGCATCGAATGGAATTTAGGGCTAATACAGTGTGCATTAATCCTTCATCGATTGCAAAGCAGCTGAGCTTTGACCTGTCCCTTGTCACATGTGAAGCAACTGAAGCTTGACATATCTGTGTGATGAGCTCCCTGATCCACACTAGGTCTGTTTGGAATTTTGGATGGAAATTAGGTATTTACTGTTCATAAAGAAACCTAATATATGACTACTGGTTATCTACCTTCGTAAGTAGTCAAACTGTATTTTAATTTAACTTTTGAGTTTCTTGCTTTTTGACATTTATGTATCGATACAAATATATTTATTAAACATTTAATTGTATTGCTTTTGCACATTTATGTATTTAAATTTTAACGTTTTAAGTGTCTATTAGTTTATGTATTTAAATAATTTTAGTGTTGTTTACCATTTGAGATTTGTTTTTAAATTTAAAAATAAACTTTCATTTAATTTAAAATTTAGTTCCTACGTTTAGGCCCTAGGTCTATCTAAAGTTAAAGTTTTAATTTGAAAAATATATTTTTAACTTTTTAATTTTTAGTTTTGTTAAAGTAAGATAATTGAGGGCTTTTATGAGTAATTTAGTTAGAATTTTTAATATTTAGTTTAAAATATTTTATTCGATTTAAATAAGTTTAAATTTTTATTTAAATTTATTTTTATAATTCGAATTAATTGACAATTTTTTTCCCCGAATTTTATCGGGTGACGAATTTGTTTTGAATTTTATCCATGCCGAACACGAACACGAACATGAACCTGGTGACTTAGATTGAAAGGACCTTAACCCTCTAAATTGCCTAGTCCATAGGCGATGAAGGATCATAACTATACACTGCCTGAAATGACATCTTTATGGCAGAGTGATCTGTGGAGTTGTACCAGTATTCAACCAGATATAACTATTCCACTCACTTTCTCTGCTTATCCTCTACGTGCGTCCTCAGGTACCCTTCCAAGTATTTGTTCACTACCTTTGTCCATCAGTTTGGACCTCTAACTCATGAGGTTTGAGTTGAATTCTTGTTCAACAAAGATACAGTTCGGTTCAAACTATCCAATGGATAAAGTTCGAAAAAACACACTTTTGAGTTCTAATAATTTTTTTATCATTATATAGTTATAAAAATGCAGAAATATGTCATAGTGACAGATTGCAGAGAGCTTCTCATCCTCTGCTTTCAGTTGGTATATGTATATATACCAGTGTTACCTAAGACTCTGGGATGGTGGGGAGATGGCTATAAAAATAAGATATAAATTTATAAATATTTAAAATATACAATTTTTCAAAAAATTGTATGAATGGTAGTCCATATTTATATATCAGTCCACCATGTGCATACAGTCCACGTCGATACGCCCATATTAAAAGCCTAGCAGAATACATATAGCTATTCTAATGTTATATGTCCATATAGCTTTTAATATTAATATGTATGCTGCTGGTTTTCATAGTCCATATAGCTTTTAATGTATGGACATATACTATTAATATGTATGCTGCTGGTTTTCATAGTCCGTATAGCTTTTAATGTATGTTGTGACAGTCCACCATGTGCATTTATGCTTGAAAATTTCTGTATTCATATATCACTCTTGATTCTTAATGTCTTTGTAATACAATACAATCGGGTTATGGTTAACCAGTAAATGTTTTGATCTATGCCTTACTGCTTTTATTATCTACACAACCTTTCTCTTCATATAGAAATATACATACAAATTTTTAAGTTATTGGAGCTTCCAAAGTGAATTTTAATTAGATTTATAGTATATACATACAAATTTTTTTCCGAATAGAGATGAGTGGCTTCCAAAAACAATCTTATACTACAAGAGTACAATTTAAAAATCAGTTTTTAAAGAGAAAACAACAAAGAAATTGATTATTTTTTTATAAAATACAGAAATAAAAACCAAATGTTCTTGAAACGTCTTGGGGATGTCCCGATGTCCCCTTCCTTTCCCATCCTTTCAGAAATGTGGGGGGGACATTTCCCCCTCATCCCGCCATCCTCGGGACGTCCGATAAGTCCTAGACACCTAGTTTTCGAGGGTGACACGTTCCTGCGTAACACTCATATACACACATACTTATAAAATAATGCAAAAACTTGTAGAAAAATTCCATGTAAAAATAATGGATAAAGTTCGAGTTCATGTTCAAAGGGGATAAAGTTCGGAGAAGTTGGAACTTTTGCATGAAATTCGGCGTTCCTTGTGACATAGAGTTCAATGATGATAAGCAAAAGTTATTTTGAATGTTACCCTGTTGGCTGAAACAATTCTCGTCAAAATTACCTTTGGAAGATACGGTCCCTAGCACAAATGATGTTGTGGGATCCCATTCAGCTTAAACACTTGTAAATATAACTTAGCAACCATTCAATTTTGCCTTTGTCATAAGTATGGGATGAGCATTGATACAATCCTTACATTCTGAACGTGGCAGTCCTGAGATTAAATTGTATGGACACAATTCCCCACTTTTGATTGGGAATGACATTTGGTTACAAAGGAACTTGGGATGGATTACTTTTGTCTTTGTTCCACCGACGAGTGTCACATTCGACCAAAAATTGTAGAATTTCACCCTTCATGTTTTGCCAAGAGAAACTGAAGGTGATGTTTTTGTATGTTTTCTAGATCCTTAACGTGTCTTGTAGATAGAGGCGCATGTCCATGCTTGAGTGCATTCCAAACTAAATGAATGTCATGCCTCAAGTATATGCAGTCTTTGAAGATGTTATTGGGTACTAACAAAACCTTCCTCTTCCTACCGGCTACAATTTCGTTTTCAAGTTGGATCGTAGGGGGTTCACTTGAATAATCCTAAAGAAGACTCTATAGTCAAGCAAGTTAGCATGAAAGAAAAACAATTCATATCGGCATGACGTGCATTTATCACCGCATTTTATTTCCCCTTCTTATATAGGATCTCAAAGTCATATGCTTGCAGATGATCAATCCACTTTTCTTGCTTCTCTTTGAGTTAGTGCTCCAAGTTGAGGTTGTTAGTTGTAATAGAGAAACTTGCTCCCAATATCAATTGATGCCCCTTGTCCACTATATGGAGGATGGCCATCATCTTGTATTTTGACATTTGGCTTTCCTATCATTCAACTCCCCGCTTTCAAAGTTAATGGGATGGTCATCCTAAGAGAGTATTGCACCAAGTTCAAATCTAGAAGCATCATATTCGATGGTGAAAGTCTTGAAAATTCAAAGTGGTACCATTGGTGTAGACACTAGAGGTGACATGAACTCCTCAAAAGCTTTATATGTCTCAACAAGGCGAGTTTAGTCGGAGGATGGGCTATGGTAGAGTTTTTTCTTACAAACCTTCAGTAGAAAATTGTTAAGTTAAAGAAATTGCAAATATTGTTTAGCGACTGGCAAAAGAACTTATGAAGGAACTTGTTCAATACCTTGTTTATAAATACTTTGTAGTATAAAAATTGTAGAGCCGAAAGGGCATGGCCTAAAATTTGTAGTGACCTTGACAAGTCTTGATTGCACTCTTCTTGTTGTCTTTATCTAGATTGATATTTGATAGTATCTACATTTGAGATATTACTTCAAAAACGCCTCACTACATATAACTCATTAAGTAGATCACCAATTGCGGGCTTACGAAACTTGTTTTTAATGGTGCTCTTATTCAATGTGTTGTAATCAATGTTGAGATGATATGACCCACCCTTCTTCGTAGATTGGACCACTAGTGCAACAAAAGGGCTCTTATTGGAGACGATGATCCTAGCTTTTATTTGGCTCTTATACAAGCCTTCAATATTTGACTAGTAAAAATGCTCATAATTATAAGGGTGTACTATTGTCGGGCCCTTAATAGGATCAAGCTCAATAATATGTTCTAATCTCTTGTTTGGTGACATACTTCTTAGTTTGTCCGAGAGGATAACCTTGCTCATGCAATGTGTCTTTGAAATTCCTATAGCTTGTTTGTATGGAATAGTGGGCTTTGCATTCATATGGTAAAAGTGGGCTATGAATCCAAAATGCCCTTTTGTTAGAATTTTATTCATTTGGATTGAGTCATCTATCTTGATTTCTGGTGAGTACAACCACTCGATCACCCAATACAACATTGACTCCCCTATATCAATAACATATAATTTAACCTTGAGTGTATAATTGGACATAGCAAGCTCCACATTATATACCTCTCCAAGGCATTCAATGCTTCAATGTCTTTGGACTCAAAAGAGAAAACTCTTATAAGTGTCATGGAGACCCGACCTATGTACTTGTTTCTTGTGCGGAATATTGAGTGTGTTATCGTGGTCAAATATGAGCAAAACATGAGTCTTTTTGATATGAGAAAAAAATTGAAAGCGTCAAGATGATCGATCCCCCATCATTGCATAAATGGAATTGGCATTTCCGTATATCTACTACGGGAAGGGACTGATTTTTGGGTTCACATCCGACATCACATTCTTTGAGGGGTATTGTCATTCTCTGCTTTAGGATCATACTCAAATGGGACATACATCTTAGCCATGTAGAATTTGTTAGGGTTAGTATATCTCGAGCTAAGATGGTCAATATAACCATTCTCTCTTTATGATATAGGATACAAATAGAAGACCATACTAGGGCCAACACACAAGCAAAGATATAACCAAGGGGTGTAAATAGTTGTGGATCTAGAAGAGAGCGATCCTCATTCAATATCGAAGATATACGGTTATAAATCTTGTAGTATTTGGGGATGGGGTCTTTTTAGGATCTTAAGGATAGTGTAAGAGCTAATCTTGAATGTGGGTTGTAATACCATTGGCGGTAAAGATGTGCTATAAAGAGAACAATAATAATGCAAAGTAGACAAAGATATGCTACACTATCCTAGTCTAATACACGATACATCAAAATTACTCAATCAAATGGTGTCCCCAAGATTTCACCTTGAAATCTGGGACTACCCCCTTTTAAATTTTTCGTTCTTTTTAAGTAACGGGTCATGTTTTGTGTTTTATTTTGCCTGCGGTTGCTAACATTGCTCAAACGTATCCCCAAAAAGTCATAAAGCCACGTTCGTCAAATACCCATATGCAAAAGCTCACTCAATTCCTTCGCAGACTTTGTTTGAAAGCATTTTATTTATTTTTATATTAAATAAATAAAGTTCTTTTAAAAATAGATTGAGATAAAATTAGAGAATTTGGGTTATATAAAGCACTTCACCCCATCATTATTACCACACCAGTATTACTTTCACCTCAAAGTGGAGTATTCACTCGGGGAAGAGTTTTACAGATTAGCTAAATTGGAGAATTATTTTGAGCAATTGCCCGCAACTTCTTTTAGGTATTTTGTTTTTATTTATTTCTTTTGTGTTCTGGTTTTGGTTTTTCTCCGTTTTTCACCTGACAATCACCGTAGCCTTCTCTTTCTTCCTATGCCTTGGGTTTTTATGAGCTCCCCATTGTTTTTATTGCAAGTCGACTTGTCCCAGCTGTAATTAATTGTGTTCCCGCAAGCATTCAAGCCAAGTCGTGGTTTTTCAGGCATGTGCAAAGTCTAGTTGCAGTTTTTAAGAGGCAGAGGTTTTCTTTAATGCAAGTCGTGGATTTCCAGTGCTTTGTCTACCAATTGCAAGTTTTGTCACCCTCCAAAATTCACGATGGTCTTTTAAGTGCAAGTCGTGGTTTTTAAAACCTTTGTCTGCCAATTCAAGCTGCCTTCCTTCTCTAAAATTCACGCTGCCTTCCTCCTTGAAAATCCACGCAATATCATAAAGAGCCAAGGCAAAACGTTTTAGTGCAAATCGTGGAAATACAAGCTGCCCTCCATCTTCAATTTCCACGCAAATATTAAAAAGAGAAGTTGCAAAGTCAAATCGTGGATTTTGAGCTGCCCTTCCACCTCAATTTTCACGCAATTCTTAAAGAGAAATTCCACTTGTGCAAATCATGGAAATACAAGCTGCCCTCCATCTTCAATTTTCATGCAAGTCTCTTAAGTGAAAATCAACGCAACCTTGTGTAATTTAAAGCAAAAGTCACTTAACCAAGTCGTGGAAATACAAGTTGCCTTCCACCTCTAATTTCCACGCTGCCTTGTCTTATCAATTTCCACGCAAATATTAGGAGTTTGCAAGCTAAGTCGTGGATTTTGAGCTGCCCTTCCACTCCAATTTTCACGCAAATATTAAAAGAAGATTTCACTTTTGCAACCACTCCAATTTTCACGCAAATATTAAAAGAAGATTTCACTTTTGCAAGTCGTGGTTTTTGAATGCTTTATCCTCTAATTGCAAGCTGCCTTCCTCCTTCAATTTTAACGCAGCTTTTTAAAGGAGAGTTCACTTAAGTTGTCGTGAATAATCATTGTCTTGTCTTCCAATTAAAAGTAGCTGCCCTTCCGCTTCAAAATCCACGCAACTATCTTCTAAATTGCAAGTATCCACTTTGAAAGCCCAGATGTAGCCCATGCAGAAAATATTCATAAATTGCATGCAAGGTCTCCCAGTTAATCCCTCTCAAAGCCCATGCATGTTATTCCCAATCTCCTAGTTAAGCCCACATTGAGCTTACTTATATTTGCTTTTGAAAGTTGCCCACATGCTTTTAAAATAAAAAAGTGACGAGTTGCATATCTGTCTCGAATTGTTTACAGGAATATTTCACTTGTGCACATGCTTGTGAAAATTAAGCTAAGGTTGATGTCAAATACATTGGATATATCTTCAGAATCAAGGTAAGCCATTACAACTTCTGCACAAATAGATCCAACTTTCACAATTGCAAAAGCTTCTGGTAAAAGTGGAAAAAGGAGATCTTAGACAAAAGCTGGGTCAGGCAGAATGAAGGGTGATGACAAAGATGATCCAACAAAATCATGCATAGTGTTCAGACTTGCTGAAGTGAGTGATACAGACATGGGACATGTGTCCATCAATGAATTAATTGATAGATCAAGGGCAAGAATGAAGTGTCAGCATTTGGAATGACTTCTTTCTTCTCCTCATTTAAAAATTGTAAAACTAAAGTAATTGGTTAAAAGCCATTACTTCAAGTTGTTTGAAAAGGTCCTTTAATTAAGAATAGGTGGCAGACATGCAAGGCATTGATTTAGTCTTTGTAAATCATGCATGTCATGCAAAGAGGAATTTTAAGAGAAAGATTGCCAATTGTTTCCTTTATAGCTTCCACATGCGGGAGTTCATTGATAGTTTCCTATTTGTATTTGCCCTCTATGCACTATAAATAGAGAAAGAGCCTACGGATTAAATAATCACAATTTGTTCATCAGAACTTGTTTAGCAAAGACTTTTGTAACTAGAGTATTGTTGAGTTTTCGGTTTGTGTTGGATCCCTTGATGTGATTTCTGTGAAAGCTGGGGATTGAATAAAAGGTGGATTTCTGGAGAACTTTGTGTCTACAGGTGCTTTGTTGATTACTTCTATTCAAAGGTTTTTGATAAACTTTGTGTTATCTTAGATCTAGGTTAGAAGTTATTTCTTTCCCTTATTGTTGAATGTTGTGATTTCTCTATTTATTTAATTTGTGTGGATGAGACCAACTCTGTTAACTATTGGTTGATTCAACACATCTTCCTTTCTTCTTTCCCTACTTTTGTTTTTCCCCTTCTGCAAATAACCCATCACAACTGCTTACTTGCTGCCAAATTACCCAGTTGTGGTTCACGAGTTGAGGGAATTAAAGTAAAACCCTTGAAAGTAGTTATTAGGATTCACCTGCAAAATAGATAAACATCTTACACGAGAGCTTCACTGTTAAATGAAGGAGATTTATCTCATGATTGCCTAGGTTTTACGCTATGCATAAAATCTAGCCAACACAAACCAACATAAATGAAAGGGTTTAGGGGTAGAGATACATGTGTTCGTGTGCACACTGTTGGCACATTAATCCCCCTTGGTTTGTAGCACCTTGTGAGAGATTGTTGTGAGTGGATCACAAGAGGGATAGGTAGAAGACCTAAGTAGACCAAAGTTGGGGACTCCAAAGACTAAGGTAGACCTTGTTGGTTTAGTTCCTATTCTTGATGCTCCTAGTAACCTAATACTCCAATGAAGATCCCTAAACTCCACAAAACCCTAATACCTCTTAACGTTTAAGGGAGGATTTGCATGAGTACAAGAAGAATAATTTATTTGATGATACCCTTGAGAAATGACAATAATGACACCTATAAATAAGTGGAACATAACCTAAAGTCACAACTCAACTTAGCTGGTGCCATCAACCATGGTCGATGATGTCGAAGGGTGGGACAAGATACTTGAAGTAGGTATGAAGGTGATTTGAAGGTGCTATAGGAAGATGATTTAAGGTGATATAAGGTTGTAATACTAAGGTGTCTATGCTTAGGAGAAACAATATGTTTCTCCTTTGTACTTGACTCCCCGAGGTTGGTGTAATGACCCTTTCAAGGGTTTAGACCAAAAGAGAAGGAATTTAGTCAAACACCAAAATTATTCAGATATGATTTTAATTGCAGCAGACTGAAAATACAAAATCAGCGAACTATACTCTTCACAAAAATATGCCAAACACCATGAACTACTGATAATTAACTTGACACAATTTATATATATATTTTATGCATCCATAAGAGTCAAAATGAATGAAAATGCCGAAGAAACAAGTTGTTGGAAATTAATTAATGTTTAGCCAATTGCAGCCACAAGAAAAATATAGATCTTGGGTCTAGAAACCCCCAAAATTCATGAAACTTGTGATTCCAACCTTATAAATTATTACAAATTAGATTATCAACTCGAAAATGCATAATCTAAACATTACTCAAGGTAGATCGCTCCACTAGAAAGAAGCCAATATCAATCTGAAAATGATATCTCTTTGCTTAAATTTGCCTTGTACACCAATTCCAAGCCAAGATGAAGGGTTTTCGTCCTTCACTCAACCTCTAGAAGGGTTTTCGTCCTTCTAGGCAAACACATGAGGGTTTTTGTCCCCAAGTGTAAGAACAAGGAGCCACTAGCTCACAATGCCCAAGTAAGATAAAATGCGCCAAGTCTAGATCTGAAATGATGCCTTAGCTCTCCTTTTATAACCTCCTTTTGGCACCAAGGCTCATAAAGGAAAGGCCGACCTCTAATGAGCCATTATAATCTTTTATTAAGCCTTATTAAAGGCACTAAACCTAACCGACCTCATTAAGAGGGGAAATACAAAAATAAAACATGAATATAAATGATGAAATCTGAAATATAATCCATGATCTCCCATGATTCAACCAATGCTTGCTAAGGAATCCTTTACTTCAGATTTATTCAAAAAAGGGGACATTATAGTCCTCCCTTCCTGAAATTGCTTGTCCTCAAGCAATTGCAAGAACCTAGATCCCAAATGAATCTTAACTGCTTCTTCTTCGACATACCTGCACATGAAGCAAACATATTAGAGAAAAAATGTGTTTCCTTCTTCATCCACTTATGCCTTGTGGAAATGATGGCCAATTCCCCTTCTTTGCTTGCACAACTCTCATACATACATTGGCTGTCCCAAAATACCATAATGCTGCCCCAAACACTGCTGTAGTCATGCATTTTCCACTCAAAATTCAGAATTAAAGTGGCTGGAATCCACCTCAAAACAACCTTGCATAAATCAACATCAAGTGTCAACAACAATCCCTTCAACTGTATGGCTGGAAACTCATTTGTGGAAGTGATAAGGAGTTTTGAAAAATTTATGACAGCAGCTGTTATACTTCAAAATCCTTACCAAATTAAGAAATGACCACAATCTAGGGGCTGGAAATGACCCTATAATGATTGTAACTTTACCACCAATTTCAGCAAACTGAAAACAACTCAAGTGCATAGCCACAAAATTATGTATGTAGCTCAATCCCCAATCCATTCTTGGTAAATGATAATCACAGATCAACTTCTTGGGAAGATGTACACTACTATGCACTAGTGATCCTTACTAAAAGTAAATTTATTGGGTGCCCAACAATGTTGTATAGAAAACATTCGAAAGCCAACATCAACAAGGAAATCATATGGCTTACCCACTTTATACAATAAACACCTTGCTGCCCCAACAATGATGATTGCCCTTATAATCTTGTTCTCAAGTGTATGACTTGGCTTCCAAAAGTGCTCCATAGATGGTGAGCATTGGTTCTCCATCATACCATTGGTATGCATGACATAACATATAATCTCTTTTCCTAACCATATGCATGATGTCATCATTTCATTGCATGTAGAAACATTGAACTTCTCAATGAACTTACCTTCAATGGCTGTTATAACAAGTCTCCCAATCAGCAAATCACCATTAGCACATTGGAAAGTACTTTTCCTTTTCACTTACAATTCTTCTAATGCCAAATCTGAGTTGCCAATACTCATGCTTGCCATAGAAAACTCTGAACTGTCCTTATTTTTCATGAGATCAAATGTCAACATTACACAATTAGATCTGATTATCTTTGTAGAAAGTGAAAAAACACTTGGTTCCCATACCTTAGAGTGCCCAACATGGTGACTTTGAACCTGTAGTATCCCTTGCTTTGCTATCATGGATTCCCCCAAAACTGAATCCATTGCATCCCATAAACCAATGTAACTTCAGCTGGCTTCATTCTAAGGAAAACATCACATACCTTGCACCTTTGGCTACACCATTCACTTCTTATCTTCCTTCTACTTGGCATAGGCTGAACATTAGAGTAAAAACTCAACAATAACATGGAGTAGAGCAATGTAATATAGTTATCATACCTCTCTGAAAATGCGAACTGTTTTGGCATGTTGGTGAGCAATGAATTTGAAACCCCTTTGAGCCATGAGCTGCCCAATCCTCCCAACTCTTCCATTTTTATGGATCCATGGGTTAGCCACATAAGAAATGAAAAGTTAGGATCATCATTATGACCCCCACACTTCATGATAGAGCTCTCTTTCATACTGATTTTAAAATCAGATATTCTTCCCTTTGAAGGCCTCATCATAGCACCTATATGCCATTTGTGAGAACACCATAGAAATTGAGCCCAAGTGTCTATATGTTCTTTGCAAAAAACAACACTTCTTACCTCCTTACCCCATGAAGCATGATGCGCACAAAGGTGTTCAATCAACGGTGAAAAAAGAAAATGCAACATACATGAAACATGAGTACTCCTAACCATCCGTCCATGGTAGAAAATCTGAAATGATACATAGACAAAAATTGAAACACCTTCATACCGTGGGCTGCCCATGACATCCAGAAATTCTGAGTTTAAATCAACATCGCTTTTTGACATGATTTCCTTGCCGGATGGGATAATTGCTTCCTTGCATTCATTCCCAAGCTGTTGGTGCTTGTCTTGGGTAACTCTTGGCTTCTTGCTTGGGCTGAGATATCCATCAAACAAACTCCCATTGTCTGCTGTTAGGAACAGTCCAGCAGCTCCACCTATTGCGATCCTCGGTTTATCATGGAGAAATTCTTCCTCTCTCCTTGACCTTATCAATTTGGGTGAGTTATCTTTAAGGCATTCATCATTGTGACCCCAAAATTCCTCTCTAGGCACATGTATAACAACTGATATATGAATCAAATGGAAAAAGGAATTGGTTATCTTTACAAACATACCATAGTCTTTGGAAGGGGGAAAGCTTCTCACCAATTTTATCTTGGCCCATGCACATAAAGCAGTCTTCACCCGGTTTGGATGTTGCATGAGAGAGTGTATGTGCCCTTTACCATCAAGGTGTTCCCACTCTTTGGACCATGTTTCTCCAATCAAATGATCTTGAACTATTTCCATATCTTGATTGCTTGAGCTTGGGTTGCTTTTGTGGCCTTTACCAAGGCTCAATTCTTCATCATTATGCCTCCTTTTGACCGCTGTTATAAAAAGTCCAGCAAACTTGTTGTCCTCATATCTATTCGAACAAGGGTTCCCTTCTTCTTTTCCCACTTGCTCAAGCCTAAATTCATCACGAGCTAAAAGAAAATCAATATTAACCAAACCATGATCCAAAATTACCTCATTTTGTTGAATATACGGAATGGGAATGGGAGTAAGGGCTGCAACTTCATTCTTCCTTGGCTCGTGGTTCATTAGTTCATTAAACTCTTGTGTCACTAAGGTGTTGTTAGGATAAGAATTGGAGGGTTTTAACCCTCCCAAGGGCTGCCCCTTCTCAATAACCAGCTACTGCAATGTATCATCCATTTTCTTGTCCTTAGAGAAATAAGCATGCCCATTATCCTTTTTCAACCAGCTCCATAGCCACTCCTTGTTTTACCAACAAGACGGGGCTCTCTTCTACTAGGGCATGGGTATTTTCCCCAAAACCCTTGTGCATGCCTCGAGGTTTGGACCAAGTTCCAATGCCCACCCTTTCTGTTTCCAAATTTATGAATTCTGAAAAGGTTAGGGATCACGGATCTTCTTCGGAAGGGCTTGATTTTATTTAAAGCAAGTTGCCACCTTGTTGACCTTGGAAACCCTAGGCTCTTCCTTGAATGTTCTTCCTTGCACCTTCATCAATTTGTCCATTGCAACCCTAGGTCTTTGAGAATCCGTGCTCGATACCACTTTGTAATGACCCTTTCAAGGGTTTAGACCAAAAGAAAAGGAATTTAGCCAAACACCAAAATTATTCAGATTTGATTTTAATTGCAGCAGACTGAAAATGCAAATTCGAAAGGTAATGTACTCTTCACAAAAATATGCCAAACACCATGAAATACTTCAAATTAACTTGCCACAATTTTTATATATATTTTATACATCCATAAGAGCCAAAATCAATGAAAATATTGAAGAAACACACTGTTGGAAATTAATTAATGTCCAACCAACTGCAGCCACAAGAAAAATATAGATCTTGGGTCTAGAAACCCCCAAAAATCATGAAACTTGAGATTCTAACCTTAGAAATTATGACAAATCAGATTATCAACTGAAAATGTATATATAAATTCACCAAACCACCTAAACCCTACTCAAGGTAGGTCGCTCCACTATAAAGAAACCAATATCAATATGAAAATGATAGATCTTTCCTTAAATCTGCCTTATACACCAATTCTAAGCCAAGATGAAGGGTTTTCATCCTTCACTCAACCTCTAGAAGGGTTTTCATTCTTCTAGGAAAGCACATATGACGGTTTTTCGTCCCCAAGTGTAAGAACAAGGAGCCACTAGCTCACAATGCCTAAGTAAGATAAAATGCGCCAAGTGTAGATCTGAAATGATGCCTTAACTCTCCTTTTATAACCTCCTTTTGGCGCCAAGGCTCATAAAGGAAAGGCCGACCTCTAATGAGCCATTATAATATTTTATTAAGCCTTATTAAAGGCACTAAACCCAACCGACCTCATTAAGAGGGGAAATACAAAACTAAAACATGAATATAAATGATGAAATCTAAAATATAATCCATGATCTCCCATGATTCAACCGATGCTTGCTAAGGAATCCTTTACTTCAGATTTATTCGAAAAAAGGGGACATTACGGTTGGGTCGAGAGATTGAAAGAAGGGGGCGACCAAAAGGGAACTGCTGCCATGCTTGTTGTATTCTACGCCAGTGTACTGCCCCTTTCTAGGGTGAACTCTGATGTTTATGACAACCACCAATAATTTACTTCAAACCCTTATGGAAACAAACTGAAAATGCAATTAGCAACAAGAAGGAAACTGAAATTTTTATGACAGCAACTGAATTGTGAAGACAACCAACAATGATTCCACACAAACCCTAGCTGTGAACCAGTATTTATTCTCCTAGGGCAGCGAACTGTAATGGCATCAATTCCCATGCAACACAAGCTGAAAATGACATAGAATGCTTCCAAATATTTTATTCAACCATGGAAATATTTATCCAGCCAATACACTCCAAAATAAATAAGAAATGAAGAGATAAATCACAACTGTAATTAATTAAATGACAGCAGAAGTACAACCAACACACGGCTGGAAATAATGATTAATGAATCCCAAAAATCACTCCAAAGTGTGGATTCAGCCTCATAAATTATGAGGAACAATTACATCAACTCAAAATGCCAAAATGTGCCCTAGAAGGCACCAAACACAATACCCAAGCAAGTCACCTAGGGCTGGAAATGAAGGAATTGCACAAGAAATCTCCTTAGTAGCTCACTTGTGATCTCCTTGTGAGATCACCCCAAGATGAATGAGGGTTTTCATCCTCAAACAAGGCCAAGAAAGGGTTTCGTCTTTCAAGGCAAGAAAGAGAAGCTTCACAAGCTCCAACTTCAAGAAAGTATTAATGATAAAATGATGCATACCCTTCTCAAGCCAAAATGATCTCCTTATATATCCTCTATGTGGCGCCAACTTCAATGCATGCTCTTTGTTGGAGGACCGACCTCCTTGGGAGAGTTATTTCTCCTTTATCTTCAACATATGTTTTCCACAAGACCGACCTCATTATGAAAATATAAGTTTTTTTCTTTTCTTTTTCCCATTCCTTCTTTTTATTTCTTAATCCTTTTTGTTGACAAAAGAAATGAGTATTAAAAATACCTTTATAATGTTAAGCTGCCCCTAAAATGGAGAATTGACCAGGCCCAACTTAAAATATTATTAATTACTTTATTTTAGAAAAGGGGACATTACAGTCCTCCCTTTCCAAATTTGCTTTCCCTCAAGCAAATGCAAGCTCTCATCCCAAGTGCCATCATACCAAGGTGAAGGAACAAGTTGTAGTGCTCCCATAATTTGGATCCCATACTTGTCAAATGAAGTAACTCTTTCCCAAAAAAACTCAAGATACCCGCTGCCCCTTTCTTCATTGAAGTCCTCTTCATCTTCAAATTCAAAAACAACAATAACAATTTCTTCCTTTGCATACTCAATTGTATAAAAGACCTTCCAAACTGCTGTAATCTCAGTCATAGAGCAAGAAATTGATGAATAATCAGTAGCTTGACAAACTAATCCATGTCCCAATGTGGCATCCTCATTCTTTGTTCCATCCTTGTCAACTAAGGTGGAAGAACACTCCATATTCCCAAATACAAATGCAACTGAAATTAGATTGGGGCTGCTAGAAATGATGACAACAGTATCAATGATGGCAGTTTGGCCCATGGATGCCATAAAAACTCTTCCTTTCTCACTTGGGGTAGATAACAACTGATTCCCCAACTCTTGATTGCATTCTTCACTCAACAACAAACTCGGAAAAAAAAACTTGAGCATCATACAAAACTGATCCAAAGTCAAACACCTAGATTTACCTTGCTGTAGTGGCCTCCTTGGCTGCCCTCTTCCCGCTGTCTTAGGTTGGTGTTATCACCAAAAACAACACCCTTTGACTTGTCATGGATGGATGGATGAGCAATCAATGTTTTTGGGTAACATGGGATTGTCTCCAAGTTGTGGGACTTGCTACTTGAGACAAACCTCTAGAGAAGGCTAGTTCTTCTACCTATTCCTAATGCTAAATTACTCCTAAGGAAAGAAATGCAACTATCTAATCCTACTCTAACAATCCAAGGGACTGGGTGAGAAGGAAATGCATAGAATGGTAAATCTTAATCTAAGAGGAGGTGATAACACCAAGAAGAGGGTGAAGACACTCTAATGAGGGAAAACGAGAAGGAAAATGGAAGGAGAGGTCGGGACAGAGGTGACACAGACTCCAAAACTTCATTTACCATCTATTCTCCATGAAACACAACAAGATGAACCTGCAAGTGAGAAATGCATGCACAAAATACAACAACAAGAATGGAGAGGCAAGGAAATGCAACAAAAATATAAGTTAGGGTTGAGAAACACCACAAAACAAAGATTTTATTACTTTCAAAGTATGCACAAACCATTACATGTGAAGAAGAAGGCACAAGAACACATTGTCAAGCCCAAATGAAGGTTTAGAACTCACAATTTGCTCGAAACAATTTTGTGAGTTTTTACATTTTAGAAGCTTCCCCCTCTACAAATGACATATTTTTAAAATATATAGAAGATGGGAGAGAGAGAATTTAGGGAAACTTGGATTTTCCCTTCCAACCACCAACAACATGCTTTGAATTTCTTAAAATAGGTATGGGCACCCTTACAAATCCATTCCCCAATGATACCTTGCTTGTACGAGAAAGAATGGGCACCATACTTCATCAAATGTGGTGGTTGAGCTACGGGATTGCATCCTTTAATGCTGGAGTATATTTCTTCTTTTTCACCCACGTATCCTCACCTAATTCAAGATTTCCAGTTTCCATGGTGTAGAAGATGAAGAGACCTTTCTAGCGTTACCTATTTTGTCAAATTCGAAGCACTAAGGCAAAAGATATGGCCATGCGGATTTCGGGGGTCGAAGAGGAACACGGGGTTCCCAGTGCATTGCTACAATCCGCATTAATGCCCCCTTTTGCTTGTGTTGCGGGCAGATCGGTATTCGAAGAAGCTGGAGGAAGTGTTCCTTTTGTTCCTTGGTTCTTGCATTCTCCGCATTGGTTTTCGGATGGCGTTTTGGCGGGATATTCAGATTTTGTGTAGAACTTTGGAACAATTGCACCGAGACATTAGTTCTGCATCACCTCGCTTGCACATCGCTTTCGCGTTGTTCCTTGGCGCTCGCTTCTCCGCAAGGCACCTTTGTTCCCACTTCACTTAGATCCCGCAGTTGTTAGTCAACCGATTCGACCGTGCGAAGAACTAACACCTTCGTGGCCCCTGCTCCCCTGTTTCGTACGCCGTCCGCATCTCCACAACATTGACTCCTTTGCTCCCTTCTCTCTGTCCCTTACTTCTATCGGTTGGACGATCAGCCGATGCGGATAACCTAAACACGCCGAGGAACTTGTTCCCTTTGCACGTAGTTCCTCACTTCCTCTAGTTCTCCGAATACTTGATCCGCTTGCACCACAAGCAAAAGGGGGAATTAATGCGGATGTAGTAATGCGATGGGGGCCCCGTGTTCCTCCTCGACCCCCTGAAATCCGCATTGCCATATCTTTTTCCCTGGTGCTCCAAATTTGACAAATTAGGCACTGTTGGAAAGGTCTCTTCATCTTTTACACCATGGAAATTGGAAATCTTGAATTAGGTGAGCGTAGGTGGGTGAAAAAAAAGAAATATACTCCAACATTAAAGGATGCAGTCCTAGGTAGCTCAACAACCACATTTGATGAAGTATGGTGCCCATTCCTTCTCCTACAAGCAAGGTATCATTGGGGAATGGATTTGTAAGGGTGCCCATACCTATTTTAAGAAATTCAAAGCATGTTGTTGGTGGTTGGAAGGGAAAATCCAAGTTTCCCTAAATTCTCTCTCTCCCATCTTCTATATATTGTAAAAATTTGTCATTTGTGGGGGAAGGTTCTAAAATGTAAAGAAACTCTGTCAAAATTGTTTCTGAACAGCAGGTTGTGAATTCTAAACCTTCATTTGGGCTTGACAATGTGTTGTTGTGCCTTCTTCCTTACATGTAATGATTTGTGCATACTTTGAAATTAATAAAATCTTTGTTTTGTGGTGTTTCTCAACCCTAACTTATATTTTTGTTGCATTTCCTTGCCTCTCCATTCTTAATGTTGTATTTTGTGCATGTATTTCTCACTTGTAGGTTCATCTTGTTGTGTTTCATGGAGAATAGATGGTAAATGAAGTTTTGGGTTTGTGTTACCTCTGTCTGGCCTCTCCTCCATTTTCCGTATCCCTTTTCCCTCATTAGAGTGTCTTCACCCTCTTCTTGGTGCTATCATCTCCTCTTAGCTTAGGATTTACTATTTTATGCATTTTCTTCTCACCTTGGTCCCTTGGATAGCTAGAGTAGGATTAGATAGCTGCATTTCCTTCCTTAGGAGTAGTTTAACATTAGGAATAGGTAGAGGAACCAACCTTCTTTGGAGGTTTGTCTCAAGTAGCAAGTCCCACAACTTGGAGACAATCCCATGTTACCTAAAAACGCTGATTGCTCATCCATCCATTCATGACAAATCAGAGGGTGTTGTTTTTTGGTGATAAAGTGAGGACTGTACCTTCCTCTAAGCCTTTATGTTTTATTCCGAATCCAAGTATTGGAGGGACTTTAGTTCTACGCAAAATGAAACCTTTTGCCATTACAAACTTGCCATCCTCCATTATGGCATCTTTATCTTCAGCTACAGTTACATACTTTTCATAATAATATGCTCGAGTGAATAACAAATTCAACCGTTCTTTCGACTTTATTCCCGTGCCTACACAAATAACAACATTAAAAGAAACAAGAGTTCGCAAGATCATTACTTCATGCCTCGTAGGTATGGAAGCTAGCTTTCTTCCATGGCTTGTATGCTCCTCATGATTTCCTTTCAAGTGATGGAATCCCAAAATCCAACCATGCTGTCCCAAACTAATCTCTTCAAAATTTGGTTCGGATCAGAACTTATGAGTGCTGGTATGTAAGTATAACAGCCATACTTTGCTCGGAATTTCTTCCCAATCAATACCAAATATGTTGGAACATTGGCCTTAATTGATCTCAATGAGTGAACCCTCTTACATACAATTTTAAATGAAAAGAATGTCTTCAAACCTGCCCCTCTATTGCTGTCCAAAGAAGATATGCACAACCCAACACATGAAATTGGGGGGAACATCCCACCATGGCTGTAGCATTGCATTTCATTATTCAAATTCAAAGTTGTAGTGACCAACAAACACCTTGTGATAGTTACCCTTACCTTGTCAATGTCACTAGAAGAAGAGCACCTCTTCCTTATGATCAAAATCCACTTGGTGGCTGCAAATAGAATGTGGAACCAGCTGAACATGTTGGTCATAACAGCCATAAGATTCGAGATAACTCCCACAATGATTCGGGGTTCATGATTCACATTTTCCTAGATCATCATAGTCGTGTTAGAGGGATGACTTACACCACAAAACTCACATTGAATCCATGTCTCATTAGGCATTCTTGCTAGGTATGTTTTAGAGAACCAATCCCAAACAATGGCATGATACATTACTTCACCTTGGTTCATGAAAATTGAATTATTGCATGCCTTGTAGCAAATTAAATTTGTATTTTCAGTGCATGAATTATCCATACCGTTCACATACATTGAAAACTGGTAATCTTGAAAGTAACTTGAGTCCCATAAATCCATAGCAAGCTGATTTATACAATCTTGATTATAAAAATAACACCTGGTTTGTTTACCATTCATCTTCCCATCAATTTCCACACGCTGATCAAGATAAGAAATATATTGCAGCGACGTAGGAGGAATTAACAAATCAGAAATATTACTATCATACCTTAGGCTGTCCTCAACATGTTCACCTTCCTTTGCCGGATGAGGAATGATTGAGATATCTTCTCTACTTCGGACCTTGTGACTCAGAATTTCTGAGTTAGGATCAGCCTTCTCCTTAAATTCAACAAGTGAAGCTCTTTCCGCCTTGGCTTCAACCATAGTTTGTTGACACCCACATGCAACATCTTCATGGTCCTCGCCGAAGTCATGTACACCCTCAACTTGCCACTTATTGATTGATAACTGGTCTCAAAGTTCTTTTGTCCGAAGTAGGTTCTTAGACAGTGATCCACCTTCTTGTAACTTCAAAGAAGACATCATATTCTTCAGGTATAAAGCCCGACCCTTATTTGATGTTTGATATTTTTCATTCAGACTTGTCTACAACGTGTTTGGCACAGAGGCATTCCTCACTTCCCGTATCATATCACCCGACACCGTCAACTTGAGAAATAATAGCCCTCCTTATGACGTATGTCATAATCAACGGAGTTCATCATTGGTCGACCTTTGCTACCTGTGATTATCTTATCACAATCACAAAATTCTGCAAGTGTTAGAATTTTATGGCTCCAAACATTGAAATTTGTGCCCGTTAACTTTTGCGAGTCCGGCAAAATCAGGTTTGATATATTTGCCATTACTCACAATGTTCGATTTTGTGGCTTTTCCTTTTGCAACTCACGTTTTATGCCTTAGCACTTCTCTTTGCAATTCCCTTCTAAATGCCCTCAAACAGACTTATTGCCCTTTTCGCAATGACTGTTTGTTGAAACTCGTAACTATCAAAATAGCATGAAATAGGAAATCATGACTGCTAAATTAACATGAAACAGGAAATCACGACTGCAGTAGAACTTTTGTGATTGCTGCAACTAGTGAAACCACCTCCACCCTTGTGAGCAATGTCTTTCGCAACTGTTAAAATAACAGTTTTTCATGGCTCAGAAAAAGCGAATCTTCTCGCTGGACTGTAACTTGAGTTTTTAACTTTCTTCATGTTCAGAAAAAAAGTTATTAAAAACACGATTCCCAGGTGTAAAACCAGTGACTCTATTTATGAGAATGGATTTGAAAATAAAACCCCGATCTGTAAAACTGACGAATGTATTAAGATTGGGAATACACCAGACGTCTTTGAAACCAGACATCTTTGGTACAGGCATTTTCCCTTTTTCACGAGTCTTCTTCAACAAGCGATGAAATGAACAATGCAGTTTGTGCCCTATCAGGGCTTCTTGAAACACTGCTAATTTCCCGTACCCTTCAAGGGCTTCCTCAGGCAAATCCCTCTGATACCAATGTAAGCAGAAATATAAATTGAAGGAGGAAACCTCCTTAAATCTCTACGATCTCACATGATCCTAGGGTGCATCACGTGACATGTTTTGGACTACCAAATAGTGGTTTTCACATAAGAACTCATTGTGGGGTCTAAACCTTGGATTAATATGTACCTACAAAAGAAACAAGTTTATATGTTGGTCAATTTTCATAGCATCAAATATTAAATATCTAAGACAATGATCCATCATGTTGAAAATTCTTATTTTGGATGCAAAGCTTCTGTATGAAGGTTGGTTTTAAATTTTAACCTTTTCTATTTTAGATCCTTCTTTGACTAGGACGTAGAGAGTTTATATTCTAGGACTGGCTAGATGTATGCTTTAGTAAATAGGATTTGGCAGAAAGAGTTGATAATTCTTCATGCTAATGCCATCTATGTATATTATATAATTTGATTGTATTGATTTTTCATATTGTTTACTCATGTATTATGTGTCTTTAACTGTAGGTGGTTCTAAAGCATCTAAAGGATGACGGTTCATCATCAAAGGAGACCTCAGCTGATAGCTCCTTGATGGCACAGGTAGGCATGCTTTGGTTAATCAAATTACTGCCGAATGTTATTATTGTGGATGTTGGAGAATTGCCTCTTTTATCTCATTGTCATTGTTTTTGTTATTTTCCTATACATGGCTAAGCATGGATGTGAAAAATGATTTGGCTCACTTGTTATATCAATTAAAATAAAAACAAGGCACTAAAACATAGTAACATACTTTCAATTGCACATAACACTGAATTGGATAAAAACTGCAATTTTATTGATATATGATGGTACAAGGAGTCTATGACAATGTATGAGAGTTACTTTCCTGACTGAGACTTCCTACATGTAACTTCGTCAAGCAAGAGGTTTGTTGGTTAGACGACAACCTTAGCAGCACCAAACCACACTAACCAAGGTAACATTGAGTATGCTACTCTTACCGAATCATTCATGAAGGAAAAAACATGGTCGGCTTGAAGAGGATGTCCGTGATTGAAGAGGGGTTGAGGTAGAAGGTACAATTGAATTGGCTCTGCTGCCCCTATGGATACTTAAGTAAGACCCAAAGCCCAAAAACTCACCGCACCCACCTTGAGTTGCTCCACCTCGGCTCTTTGGACTTGGACCTCCTCTATGCTCCTCTTCAGATGATGCTCATCTTTGAGCTCCTGCCCTCAGCTATACTTCACTATCTGAAAAGCTTCCATCATCTTCCCCACGAGCTCTCTAATTGTAGTTACAGGTAGATCTTTTTCTGCCTCTTTTGATAACACTGTTTTTCTACCACTGTATAATTCTTGAAACCTCCTTGTAATGTATTTTGACCAAATGGTTTTGGTCCTGAAATCACTGACACCAGACCAAAAATCCGAATAAGAATAATTTTACTGTCATGACTTACTTTGATTACCATATCCACGATTATTTGCTGAAGAATCCTTGTATACTGAAAATTTTCACCCTTGCCTCAAAATTTCTGAAATTGTGGCAAGCTGAAATTTATCATGAAACACTTGCCTGACCCGGTATTTCTAAAAATGTCTTGAATCTTAATTTCTTCTGACACTCACCTCCAATAAAAACTTCTCTTGTTTGCTAAAATTTCTTAAAAAGCCTCACCATTTGCATGTGCAGTTATTTATAAAAACATTATCCGATTTTGTTGTCCCAAAATTTATAAAAAAGTTTGATTTTTATAAACAATTTCTGTTCACAAAATTTCTCACCTTCAGTAATTGGTTTCTCTAATCCCTCTTTATTGTACCCTGACATAACTCTCTTCAAGATTTTTCCAGCATATCGGTCTTTATCAAATGGCGTTTGTATAAATAAGTCCTCCTTCACATGGCAAGTCATAAGTAGTAGTTTGGGATGAGCTGGACACATCTTTTGAGAAGGTCGAAAAGAAAAATATGAAAAGATTAAAGGATATTACAGATAATATCCATGCAAATAAAGGATAAAGATATATATTTATCTTGTTTAGTTAGTTGCATTTTTAAGAGACAAGGTTTAGTTCATTGTCCTTTTCGACCGTAGTTGCCATGTTCGCTGCTGGTATGCCGGGGCCTCTCATCTCCTTGGATCCATTGGGATCAACATGGACCGTCTCCCCCTTTCAGGTACTCCATGGATGCTCCTGCTCATCTCCTTCCGAGCAAGCAGGACCTGCACAAAATCATCAGAGACGATATTTACCGACAGTTCATTCAGATTACTTGGACCAACCCCGGGATGAGCTACGCCCGAAGATGGCCTTCTACGCCAATCACTTTCTCGAAGTCAACAATGGACTCATCATTCGACCCACCTACATCTCCTGTCATTGGATGCATGCTCTCTCGCATCTCCCAGGCAATTCAAAGTTGGCTCTCACAGGGTTCGGGTCGAGAGCGATCACCAGTTGGATCGGGCCGAGAGGATCTGCCAGCTTTGCTCCCTCCAGGAGATTGAGACAGAGGAACACTTCATTTTCCAATGCCCCATCTACTATGAGATCAGAGGGAGGTTTCACTGCCTATTCCGTGAACGTCCAACGTTCACGACCTTCTTCAGGTATTATGATCAAAGGTGTCTCGCTCTCTACTTACAAGAAGCTCTTAAGCTCGTGACGAGGTCCTCCATCCACCTTCCAGGGAGACTACTACTCGACGTATCACATCTTTCTTTGTTGTGCTCTAGGGTGAGAGGGGCACCAAGCGGAGACCTTGATCCTAGTGGGGACCCTCATTCTAGATCTGTCAGACTAGAGGTGCTTCTTCCCAGGCCAGAGATTTACGGACTCAGAACACGACCAAGGACCCTTATCATAGGCGCGACCACCAGGTTCACCCATAGAACTCGACTCTCCACGGATCATAGGTGTCTGACACTTCGATTCGACACTAGACATCAACACATCACTAGATTCTTCCCGACAGACCTTGGGCAATGCAGTCATGAGGATTGGTGTCGAGGCTTTTCCCTCCACCTCCTCTCCTTCTTCGTACTCTCTTTCTTCTTCTTTTGTTGTTCTCGGAGACCCGTTTTGGGTTTTCCCTGCTGCTTCTGATTTTCTTTGTATGGTGCAGTCCCATTGACCTATTTCTGTGGTCACTTGTTGGACATTTAATGTAATTATCTTATCTTATCTTATCCATTTTAGAGAAGTAGAAAAAATAAAGCCTTGAAAGGCTATAAATAGATTTGTTATAGGAAATTTTAGATTGTTTTGTGAGCAAGGAAAAATAGTTATTTTTAGATTGCTTGTGATGAAGCAAAGGTTAGTTATTTCAAGACACGAAATGAAAATATGGCAAGACGTATTGTATTAAGGACAAGATTATTTTAATGTTACGTAGGGACACGTCGCCTACATTTTGGTGACGTCTTGGACGTCCGATGTTTTGGAGATTTTGGAGGGATGTCCCCATTTTTATTATTCTTTATTTTTATTTATTTAAAATTGCTCGATGCTTTTATTTTATAAAAGTCAAATTCAATTATCGTAGTTACCATGTTCAAGAAGTTCAATTCATTCAAAAGGCTTAAAAAGTTTGGATTTTTCGAGAAAAGTTTGGTTTGATTTTGTAATGTCCCCAAATGGACATATTTTGCCCTAAATGGATTTTAGGCAAACCCCAACCACTAAATGCAACTTGTAGACAAAATACCAATAAAGTATCATGTAGATTTGAATTAAACATGGGAAGTGCGACTAGGGTATGAAAGGAAACTCACAACAACCAATGCTTAAACTTTGATATTTCCACTCCAATCTGATCCTTCAATTTTATAAAGCCAAAATATGAAGAAAAATACAGATTTTGATGCACAAGAAGGCTGAAATTAATTTATTTTGAAACCCCAGTCTGCAGAAAATTATGGCAACTTCAAAAATTCATAACTCACTCAAAAATGCTCTCGATTCACACAAATAAACTATGCATGGACTCAGAAAAATAGGGAGAATGCAATGATGTTACCCATTCATACAACTGACCACCACAAGTGCCCTAAACAGCCAAAACACCAATTCGCCCTAGGGTTTTGGGCTGGAAAATGCAGCAAAAACATATAGAAAAGAGTGAGAAATATAACAACAAACTTTTCTTCCAAATCCTTGACAAAAATATGCAACCTTTATTCCTTCAACTGCTGAAAAGATACCGAAAATTACGGCTAACTTAATGATGCTCAATGGAATCCCTTGTGTAGAGAATCCTCACAAACTAGAGGAAGGGTTTTCGTCCTCAAGAGGAAAATGCAAGCCAAATGCTTAACACACAAATCTGAAATTTGATAATAAACAAGTCATGCCTCTTCTAAGCAAGTCGACTTGCTTATATAGAGAAGATGGCCCAACTAACCTCCTTCAACACCCAATCAGATTTGTCCCTTCATTTAATATTTTTTCCACCCACTTTCCTTCCTAGTGCAAGTCGCATTTTTCTAGAGTGGATAACTTTGGCTCATATGCTTTTGCCTTTTTTCTTATTTATTTTTAAGTTACTAATAAATTATTATAAGTGCATATAATGTTTCTTTTTATTTTATTTTTATTTTGCACTTTATAATAAAATATTATAACTTAAGTCACCCTTATTTTCTTCCCTTAGCCGTCGGGTAGACAAAATAGGCTAAGGGTCTTTGATTGGGAAGGGGATATTACAGTCCTCCCTTCCCAAAATTGCTTGCCCTCAAGCAATTTTGATCTTGTTTTGTCCAAGTGCCATGCACAAGAGACAAAACATGCTGAAGTGATCCAAAATCCTTGCATTTATCCTGTCAAATGAGAGAGCTCTTGCAAAAACGTGTTGCTTTCATAATGCCCATATTCATTTATTTGGAACAAGGAATTCACATGCTTTATTCTACAACTTGCATTACCGTACACCTCATGAATAAGGCAAATCTGAAATGGTTCACTATGCAGCAATAAATATGCTCCATTATTATTACTTTCATACCTTGGAGTACCATCAAGGTCTCCACGATTCTTTGTTTTCATGATAATTTGACTTTGTTGTACCAATTCCTTAGCATTCTTGTCAACAATGGGCTGAATATCATTATGAATCAACTGCTGCAATAAACAAGATGACATACCTTCTTCCACACAATCCTCAATCTGTGCAATCTGCCCTCCTTGGAAAGAGATTTCCATGCTCCCGGCTGCCATATCTTGAGGAATATCATTCCTCATACCTTGCTGCCCACTAATTGAAGAAGTCTTTGCCTTGAACTCTTGTAGGTGTTGTTTTGCTTGAGCGGCTATCAATCTAGCAGCCTTAGCTCTTCTTTTCCATTCCTCACACTTTCTTTGAGTTTCCATTACATCCTCCTTGCTTGCATATATGAATTTCTTCTCTTGTCTAATATTAATTTCTCTAGCAAGCAATGTTCTTTCCTCACTAACACAATTATTTTGCTCAATGGAAATCATACCTCTTGAAGCTTCTTCTTCCCTTGGTGTACCCCATGGTTTCACTTCCTTGCTCATCCTCACCATCTTGCACATCAAATCTCTCTAGAAATCTTTGTGAGAAACCTGCAAGTGAATCAATAGACTCAACCCCTTAGGTCTTCAACAAATGATGCCACCATTTATGTGCTACTCCATCCATGTACCTAGAGATGAGCTCGAGGGCATCATCCTGACACATAGGATTATAATACAAGGTGGTCTTAAATTCTTGCAACCAACATCTAGCAGAGATATCTTTAGTTCCATCAAAGAAAGGAACTTGGGTCCACTTCATCTTTTGCATTCAGATTTGATTTTCTTTTATTTCCTCACAGGCTGGGATAATTTCAGGCTCTGATACCACTGTAATGTCCCCAAATGGACATTTTTTCCCTAAATGAATTTTAGGCAAACCCCAACCACTAAATGCAACTTGTAGACAAAATACCAATAAAGTATCATGCAGATCTGAATTAAACATGGGATGTGCGACTAGGGTATGAAAGGAAAGGAAATAACAACCAATGCTTAAACTTTGATATCTCCACTCCAATCTGATCCTTCAATTTTGTAAAGCCAAAATATGAAGACAAATACAGATTTTGATGCACAAAAAGGCTGAAATTAATTTATTTTGAAACCCCAGTTTGCAGAAAATTATGACAACTTCAAAAATTCATAACTCACTCAAAAATGCTCCGATTCACACAAATAAACTATGCATGGACTCAGAAAAATAAGGAGAATGCAATGATGTTACCCATTCATACAACTGACCACCACAAGTGCCCTAAACAGCCAAAACACCAATTCGCCCTAGGGTTTTGGGCTGGAAATTGCAGCAAAAACATATAGAAAAGAGTGAGAAATATAACAACAAACTTCTCTTCCAAACCCTTGACAAAAATCTGCAACCTTTATTCCTTCAACTGCTGAAAAGATACTGAAAATTACGGCTAACTCAATGGAATCCCTTGTGTAGAGAATCCTCACAAACTAGAGGAAGGGTTTTCATCCTTCTCTAGGGCTCTTGGAGGGTTTTCGTCCTCAAGAGGAAGATGCAAGCCAAATGCTTAACACACAAATCTGAAATTTGATAATAAAAAGTCATGCCTCTTCTAAGCAAGTCGACTTGCTTATATAGAGAAGATGGCCCAACTAACCTCCTTCAACACCCAATCAAATTTGTCCCTTTATTTAATATTTTTTCCACCCACTTTCCTTCCTAGTGCAAGTCGCATTTTTCTAGAGTGGATAACTTTGGCTCATATGCTTTTTTTTTTTTTTCTAATTTATTTTGAAGTTACTAATAAATTAATATAAGTGCATATAATGTTTCTTTTTATTTTATTTTTTTATTTTGCACTTTATAATAAAATATTGTAACTTTAAGTCACCCTTATTTTCTTCCCTTAGTCGGTGTAGACAAAATATGCTAAGGGTCTTCGACTGGGAAGGGGATATTACGAGTTGGAGAATTGAATAATAATATATACATATTTGAATAAATAAAATATAGTCAAACTATATAAATATTAAAAACATAATCTTTAGGTTCTTATTTCATTTTTTTTTAGGTCATAAAGATACAACAAGGTTGTCATAAAAGTAACACCTACACTTAGAAAAGTAACTCAACATGAAAACATAAGGTGCATAAGTTAATAAAGTTGAAGTCAACTTAAAAGCATCTTAGGAAGTAACATAAGTTTAAAAGACTTTTCGCTCAAAAAATAAATCAAAAAATATCCACCCTTATATTAGTTTTTATCACAACCGTTGGATTGAGAAAACCATGAAAGTTTCCCTAATCCTTAAGGATGCTTCATAAAAATCAAATTAAGCTTTGGAGGCTCATTTGCAACATGAGCAAGGTTGGGGGAAGGAGAGGGTGAGAGGGGAAAGGCTTGTCCGCGCCTTGTCCCTCCTCCCTCAAACTCCAACAAAGCCTCCATGGACCCTCAAGCTAAAATTTGCAATGGAGGTGGAGGCTTCATAGTTTGTGTAGATTTATTTTCCTTTGGGGTGTAAAAACCCATAAGGCTTCATTCCATGTCTAGGGGTTCCCAATTGTTTTATATCTATTTTCATAGAATGCATTGTTTGTTTTGTTATTTATTTGTAGGCTAAGTCATGAAGTTCGAGTTGGAGTACAAGTTCATGTTTAACGAGGATTAAGGTTGGTTCAAATTTGCCAATGGATAGAGTTCGAAAAGAAACTTCTTTAAGTTCGAACAAAAGTTGTTTTTTGTCATTTTGTATTTTCTGAAAAAATGCATCAATATGTTAGATAGACAGAGTGGAGAGAGCTTTACGTCACTTGCTTTTAGTCAAGACACAATGCATGTATATTTACAAACATCTCGATAAAATAATGCAAAAGCATCTCAAAATTTCACATGTAAAAAAAAAAGGTAAAGTTCAACTTCATGTTTGACGAGGATAAAGTTTGGAATACCTTGTGACATGGTTTGTAGTTTTAGGTGTGTGCTCAGTGTCCATGGGCCTCTTTTCACCCCACTCTGCTTTTAAGGGCCTCTAAAAAATGGTGTTTCTTGTTTGCATGCACTTAGACTTTTAATCCTTGAACAGCCTGGTCATGGCCTTACAAAACGAAAATAAATATATGCATGTAGCGAGATTAAAAACTGTATTTTTTATTTTTCATTATATGATTTTATTGGTCAACTCTCAGGCTGAACCAAACGTGTTTGGTTCGGTGGATTCAAAAAGTTGGGTCTGAACCAAACATTGCTAGTTTGGCAGAACCTGATAACAATGATATTTATCAAAATCATTCAATTTTAATCTTGAAAGTTCCCAAAAACATTAAATATAGTTAAAACCTCTAAATTTCATCAAATAAAGTTAAAATATTTAAAATTAATTTCTATATATTATTTTAACAAATGTTCCCCTGCCATCCCCAAAATTAGAGAATTTTTTTGCTGTCCCAGAAACTCTGTTCCCCTGTCCTTTCGCCCTGTCCCTGTGACGTATGTAACTATGGATTATTTGGAGTGAAAATATGTAATTTTGCACTGAAACAAAGATTGGATGTCTTCAAATTTGGTAGTGGCACACCTGTGAGCTTGGGCTGTTCCGTTTATTGGTTGTAATCAGAGCAAAATTTTATTGGTCGTTTAGAAAAAGTTCACTACTTAAAACTGTTTCCTTTCACATCTCTCATAGATTTCTATTTTGAAATGTCCTGGGCAGATTTTGTAGAACTTTATTAATTTCAGTCTCAATTTGTTGAGATTCAAAACAATGGTATAAAAGTAGTGATTCCGCCACCCTATGTAGTTATAACAACATATCTAGAATGGGGTATGAAGAAGGAAAAGATAGAAGTGAATTCAAACAAGCAATGGAAGAAAGTTTGAATTGTATAAATTTCAGTCCGAATTTGTTTAAGTTCAGACTTGATTCTGCTAGCCCATGAAGTTATAATAACATATCTATGGTTGGGTTTGAGGAAAAACAAGATAAAAGTGAGTTGAAACAGGAAATAGAAGATTTTTTCTAACCGTTGGTTGAAAACATAAACAGCAGTATGGGTGTTAGAGAGATGATCCAAAACATGCAAGAACTACTGAACAACATTGCCAATAGACGTCTTTCATCACATCACTCTTCACCCAAGGCTGAAATGCTGTATCCATCACACTAGGTGTAGAAGGGAGCCTTCGATTGAGCAGTGACGGTCTCCTTCTCGTAGACAAAGGAATCCGATAATAGAGGCGAGACTTTAATGAACACCCTATTAGAAGGTGCAATGTCCCCAAATGGACATATTTTGCCCTAAATGGATTTTAGGCAAACCCCAACACCAAGTACAAATTTAACAAGGAGAAAACAATTAATTGTCATGCAGATCAGAATTATTTATGGGAAATGCGACTAGGGTTATATAGGAAACCCATAAAAATCAGGTATGAAACCAAACCCTTTTCACTCCAAACTGAAATGCAGATTTTATTAACCCAGATCAGACCCTCAAATGATGTATGTAACCATGCAAAGACCCTGTTTGACTGCTGCAAGCAACTACCAGAAATGGCAAATAGATTCATTGAAGGTACCCATACGAATCAGAAACCAAATGTGTATATTTTAACTCTAAACTGATCTGCTATTTTTTCCCGTCCATTCATGGATAAAAGTCTGATTTTAGAGGTAAAATAAACTGAAATATCCCTCAGAAAAACCTGCAATTAAAGCTGACTCAAAATAACACTTATAGCACTCCAAGATTGATGAAAACTGATTATATTTGATTCATAACATCAGATTGAAATGTGACAATACAAATTAGGTTTGGAATACCTCCGAAACAACTTAGAATGACCAAAAAGTGGGTCGCTCAATCTTAAAAAAAATAGAACCTCTCTGCTGCAATCCTTTTACCAAGCTCTGCTGCAAATCTTCAATAAATAACTAGAAATCTTTGCAAGTTCTATGGAAAATATTGTGTAGAAATTCCCAAATGATCTAAGAGGGTTTTCGTCCTCTAGAAGTAAAATACTAAGGGTTTTCGTCCTTAGAATATTTTTGCAAAAGCTCAAGGCTTCAAATACAAATTAGAAATTATAAAAATGATCATAGCATGAATGCCTAAGCAAGTCGACTTCTCCTTATAAAGAAAGAAGAGACCCAAAGGCAACCTCTTAAACATCCAATCAACATTCATTGAATTTCTCTATGCATTTTCCACCCTCCATTTCCCTTCCTAGGACAAGTCGCCATTTCCCTTAGGGAGAATACAAAAGATATTTAATACTTATTTTTCCCTCCCAAAGCTGGTTGCATTTTTCCTAGAGGGAATACACAATGAAATGGGCTTTTATTCTTTCTAAGTTCTCATTTCCCCTTCACCTAGGAAGGATAACAAATTATATTTGGGCCTTTTCCTTCCTAGATTTAATAATTAGTAAGTCATATAAATTATTATAAGTGCTCTATATATATATATATTTTTATGAATGGCACTTTATAATAACTTACAATTGACTTAAGTCACCCTTAGGATTTCCCTTAGCCGTCGGGTAGACAAAATAGGCTAAGGGTCTTCGATTGGGAAGGGGATATTACGAGAAGGTTATGGAGAGCGTATATGGCCAATGATGATGACTTCAGATCAAATTATGACTTCGAGGCATGTTGTGTTATTAGAAGAGCTAATGGACGTGGGCCCAATGGAAGAAATAACCATCTTTGAGCTGAAACCCAACCTCGTAGATGCCAAAAATTGAGCATTGATGGTCTTCTTTTCCTAGGCAAAGGAATCCAATAATCTTGCGAGACTTTAATGAACCCCTATTAGAAGGTTATGGAGACGTATATGGCCAATGACGATGACTTCAGATCAAATTATGACTTTCAGACATGTACTTTTATTAAAAGATCTAATGAACATGGGCCCAATGGTAGAAATAACCATCCTAGATTCGAAACCCAACCTCAGATGCCAAAAATTGACATCCTTGTATTTGATGGATTAGAGAAAACTGAACCACGCATATGAACCTATAAACTTGATGTTTCTTTAGCATGCGTCCAATGACTGATTTGGAAAAAAATCAGTTCGCATCACTACACTAGGAGGGGCGACATATGATAGGTAGCATCATTATGACTTGGATGTTTAAGAAGGTCTCGAGTATGAGATCCTTAACTAGTAAAATTCTTTTCTCTTCCCTTGGACATTTTTGACAAAAAGGCTAGTATGACCGCTACATAGAGTTGAGGAATTTACATCAGAACCTGCAAAAGTGTATTGATGATTATAGTAAAACCTGTGGAATAATTTGCATTTGGGTTTATGCTTTCCCAACATCTATCTAAGCCTACATGTTTGTGGATGGTCCGAATGATGAATTAAAGGAATATGTTGAGGTCCTTAAACCAGCTGACTTGGATGGAGCTATTGCACAAGTCAAATCATATTGAAATTGCTCAAAAGAAGACCCAAAGCAAGTAAAATCGTATGCTTCCTAAGACACATCCTAGCTCAAATAGAATAACACTGAATATTGATATGAAGTGGCTACCCTCTGGAAGAGCTAATTGATGCAGGGCATCCCGGCTCACAAACAATTCTGCACCACCCAAAAAATACTTGGAGTTAACAATAAAGATTTGTGCAATGCCGTGCCACTCCTAAGCAAGCCGCAAAGATCCTTTTAATTTTCCTTTTGTGGAAGTAAAAGCCTATCCAAGCCACAAAATACTATAAATGTTATGCAAACCTATCCTAAGTGCGTAACATTGTGAATGCTTGTAAACACTGCGAATGCATCATAACACTTGTATGCCATGCAAGCCTCGTAGAAGTCGCGCAATACTATAGAAGTCGCAAAACGTATATAAAGCGTGCAACACTATAAATGCCATGAAGCTTGCCCAATACCGCGATACCCAACAATAGCCGATGGACACTAACAACGTCTTGAAATGTCGCATTCTATGAGATCACTTACATTAGCCTCAATGATGAGATCTGCGTCGAGACAAAATCGCTCGTTGACATCAATACAATTAGCGGCGAGCCCACGTGGTTCTTGATCTATATATTTTGGCCGAGACCAACAAAATGATTCGATTGAGCTCAATCCAACGAAGAGAACTTATGAAGTTTAACAATGGCTTAAAGAGGTTGCTTGAGGAATATTCGTCAGGCGAACCTTTACTTACTTGCCAAGACAACTTATTCTCCCACTAGAGCTTCATGAATTCTATAATTAGAAGGTAGATGTGAACATGTAAACAACCTTTTTGAGTCTTAGGGTGAAGAACTAGGAGTGAGGTCGAATTCCCAAGTAAAGGAATTAGGCATCCGCCTTGAGAGTGTGAGCCAAGTGTGGTTCTATAGAAGCTTCACAGAGTTTGCAAGCTTAGGATAGGTCTAGGAATAGAATTCTTAGAACAATTCTTGTAAAGTCTTGTCATTAAACTATAATTGGATTGTTGAGCTATTATGCCTATGTCTATAATTTTTCCTTACATTAATAGAGGAACATGGTTGTTTTCTTGTTAATTGTTGTTCCTGAGATCTTATTACGGTGAGGTCTAACTTTGACAAGTGGTGCGTGGTGTAACGCGCCCCTTTACCATGGAACCCCGATTGCAATCGCACCATTTTTAGTGTCGGACCAAGGATTTCTATATCTTGTTGAAGAGATTGGTATTGTCATCAATCTGGGTTGAGTGAGTGATCTTGATATTTCCGCTTTCCACATTAGGGGTGTGGGTAGAAAGTAGTTGCAGACATCTCCAACACGTTGGGCTGTTAGATGTCAAGACTTGCGGACTTGGTCGATGTGATTAGAGGAATGCAAGCTCGTTTGGAAGTTATGAAAACCATGCAACTTAGAGTTGTGGATGAAGATTAAAGTGATGACAAATAGGAAATAAGATTACCTGTAGATCGGAAGCTACAACATTGCATGTAGGCGAGAAAAAGGATTGATTCTTGCGTGCAATCCCAAGGACTTCAAGCAAACCATGAACAAAAGTTCCATGCTGTTATGGTAGTTTAGATCCGAGAAGATCTTATTGATTGAATTACAAAAAGGAGGAATACTTGAGATAACAAGAAAGTGAGATTTACGAGTACAAGTTGAAAGGACATGCATCCTTGTGGTGGGATCATGTGTAGGCCAAGAGAGTTCAAAGAGGAAAAGACAAGCTTAAGAAGTGTGATTGAATGGTAGTAAAGATGAAGGCTACATTTATGCCGGTGGATTACTAGTCCCATTTGTTTAAGCAATTGCAAAATTTGCATTAGAAGGAATTGAGTTTGAAGTACATTGAGGAGTTCTATCGGCTCAACATTAGAGTTGGACATATAGAGTATGATGACACGAGTAGATCTCGAGGTATGTTAGATGAACTCTCGGTTAGTCCGAGATCTATGGAGGAAGTCTATTTGTTTGCATGAAGGAAAAAGGTAAGTTGTCTTCAAGGTGATAGAGCAATCCATGAGGAAAAGGAAAGTTCTCATGTCGAGGTGGAAAATTGAGCAATGATGCACAACGTCACGTGCATGAAGGGGAAACAAGCACCTCGCATGACCAAAGTCATGTGCAGAGAGGTGGAGGTAGATCTTCATCCAAAGGAAGAGGAGGATTTAGCGGAACATGTTTCCATTGTGGAGAGACCGAACATCGTGCATTCGAGTGTCCCTAAGCTGCGCAAAACAATGACAAGAGGAGGAACGACACTAACAATCTTGTGTCGCAACATGCGGGTGCAGAAAGCCATCCGCCAATGAGTGGTGCAAAAGAACCAGAACGTGGAGAAGTGCTAATGATGAACAAGGTGTTTTTGAAACCCGAAAAGAAGAGAATGTGCCAGATGGAAAAAGAATTTGTTCAAAACCATTTGCAAACCGGATGTAAGTGTTGTAATGTCATTGCTGATTGTGGTAAAGCACCAATAATATTGTTTCTGACAAGATGGTTATGAAGCTTGGTCTGAGGAGAACTGTGCACCCAAACTCGTATAAGGTATTGTGGTTGTTGAAGGTGTATCGGTTGCTTGTGAATGAGAAATGCCAAGTGCGTATCAAGATTAGCACATATGAAGATGAAGTCTTGTATGATATAATGCCCATGGATGGATGCCAGGTGTTGTTGGGGAGACCTTAGCAGTATGACAGACCATAGAAGACTCGTCGAGTACTTGCCGAGTTGGTGAGTACTTGCCAAAGAAAAACCAAGATGAATACTCACTTGGAAAACTCGCCACTCGGGCTCGATGAGTTTTGGCGAGTATTTGCCATGAATATTCGGCGAATACTCGCCAAAACTTGTTGAGTCCGAGCTAAATACTCGCCCATGCTGACCGTACACACAAACATGTCTTTTACACTCAAAAAACTTGGTTTTTTACCTTTATAAGGCCCTAAAGCATTTCATTTTCATTCACACAACCATTTGAGCTTGCATTGTATGTGTTGAACAAATTTTTGAGCGAATTCAAAGAGGAAATTTGGAGAATTGCATTTGGAGGTAAGTTTTTAAATTCTTTCAAGTTTTTTTGCAAATTTGGTATATATTATTTAAGTTTTATATATTCATATTGTAATTTTAAATACATGTAATGTAAAAGCGAATGCTTTTAATTTTTTAATAGGCATTTGCATAAATCGAAGGTATGGTTATTTTCTTTTTGATGTAAATTTGTTCCACATCATTTAAATTTTATATATGCGTATTGTAATCATTTCATCGAATATGGTTTGTAATTTTAAATACGTTCAATGTGATTGCAAATCATTTTAAAATTTTAATGCTCATTTGCAACCGTAGGTATGTTATTTTTATTAAATTTCGGTGAAATATGGTTATGCAGACACATTTTTTTAAAAAATTTAATTAAGCTTACGTTTGTTTAATTTTTTAAATGTGCATGTGTTCATAGATTAGAGCTTAATAATAACATCAAGTTCAGCATCGGAGTTCAACATCCGGGTCAAGCATCACTAGTAGGAACCATTCCTCGCGAACCCTCGTACCCGCTTGAAGTACTGCCCTTGCTTGGAAGTACTCATACCCTTGCTTGTGACGTGGAGCAATTCATGGAAGAGTTTGCAATTTCTGTGGCAAAACACTTTTTGGAGGCATTAATCGTCTGAAATATCACCTTGCATGTATTGTTTCTTGGGACGTTGTGGTTTGCCCCAATGTTATGGAAGAGGCAAAGCGAGAGATGAAAACAAAGCTGACAGAGCGAGAGGAGAAGAAACTAGAGAGGGAAAGGGTGCATGCAGCCATAACACAAGCTATTAGACTTGGGGCTGCAATGTCAAAGGACTTAGTGGATGATGTGGCAAAAATTGTGGGCTCTACTCGTGGTCCATGCATACGAACCAAAAGAGGCACATCTTCATCGAGTTGGAGCTAAGGCATACATAGATTTTTAGTGCCAAAGAACACACGGAGCACAACCTTCATTGCAAGGTACAACTTGGAACAAGGATATGCATGAGGAAGAGGATAAATCATGTGCGAATTTTGGTATGACAACAACCTTACATTCAATGTGGCAAAGAACATGACTGGGAGTACTTGGTGACAACTTTGTGACCATAGGAAAGGGTACAAGGTGACCTCTCCAAAAGATTTGAGTGAAAACTCGCTCTAGGGTGCGGTTGTAGATGCCACTACAATTCTAGAAGATCAAAAGAAATAATGACATAAATACGGATGCACCATTCTTTTATATGGGAGAATGGATGGAAGGAACCGTACCCTCAATTTTTAGCCGCTTCAAATGGTGAGATGGAGTTTTGAAGCCTATTGATGCCTTTAAGCCTTTAACATAGTAAAAATGCGGGGAATTTGAGTGTTATGTTCGAGACGATTGTATTAGAGGCGGGTATATAGAATGTTGTGCAAGTTGTTCACTGCATAATTTAGCAACATATGTGGCGGCCGAGAGACTCATGCACGGAGAGACATTCATCACTCTTTTGGACTCCTTGTGTAAGTCATTGCCTTGACCTTCTTTTGGAAGACATAGGCAAAATTGATTGGGTGAGGCCGGTTGTAAAGATGCAAGAAACGTAACAAAGTAAATATATAATCACTCTTGGGTTTTGAGCTTGATGAGAGAACACAGAAAGGGAAATAACTTGTTCGATTTGGTGTTACAAGGTTTCGCAACTAACTTCGATGATGTTGCAAAGTATTTCTAGTTTGTTGACATCATCAAGCACGTGGTTGTGAGTCCAACATGGCTAGACTCACAATATTAAAAGAAAGCTGATGGAGAGAGGATTGCAAAAATAGTTTTTGATGATATCTTTGCAAAGAGAGCTATAGAGATCATCAAGGTAATTTCAAACTTTAATTTATATTTCAAGTTGATTCCTTTATTTTAATTTGTTAAATTATAAATATATTGTTATTTACTTTTTTACTTTATTTGTAAGTTTGTAACCTTAAATTTTAATTTGTGTGAAGGTGTCAGAGCCGTTGGTGAGGGTTTTACGTTTAGTTGATGGGGAGCTAAACCCTATGGGTTATATTTGTGAGGCCATGGATAGGGCCAAAGATTCTATCCATATAGGGGATATCGTCATATATGGTCATGTTATCACCAAAAACAACACCTCTCGATATGTCATGAATTGTGAATGAGCAAACAATGTTTTTGGGGTAACATGGGATGATCTCACAAGTGTGGGACTTGCATGAATGAGATCAACCTCCAAAGCAGGATGGTACGTCTACCTATTCCTAATGCTAAGCTACTTCTAAGGAAAGAAATGCAATTATCTACTCCTATTCGACCATCCAAGGACTAGGAGAGAGAAAAGTGCATTAAATGGGAAATCCTAAGTTAAAGGGGGTGATAACACCAAGAAGAGGGCAGAGAGACATTCTCAAATGAGGAAAACAAGAGAAAATGAGAGAAGAGAGGATAGACATTAGTATGATAGTCTTAAACTCATTTACACCACCATTTTGAGACACAACAAACTTATATTCTGCAAGGAGAGCAAAAGATGCACAGAATACCCACAAATGTAATGAAAGGCATGAATTTGCAATGGAGCACGAGCTAGGACAATTATATAGTCACAAAACAAGTGTCTTATTGCTTGGGAAGATGCACAATGCATTACAGTGAAGGAGAAAGGCAAGATTCACCAAGTAGATGCTCAAATCTAAGGTCTGAAACCCATATACACATATGTAACACTTAAGACAGAGTGCACAAGCATTACAAGAATGTCCAACCCTTACAAAAGAGTCGATTTTTACAATATATAGAAATTGTAGAGAGAGAAAAGGGAAATCTAGAAGGAAAAGATTAGATTTAATCTTATCATTAATGCAAATTTGTTTTCTTGCTACACGACATGTCAAGCTTCAACCAAACTCAATCTTGTGTTAAAGCATCATGGGCTCCGTGTAAAACTTGTCCAACATGTCCTTTTGCTTGTTTGAAGAAACCAAAGCACAATATCTTGCCAAATCTGATTATTGAGCTACCTGCTACTGCACATTAATGGCCAGATTGACGTTTTCCTGTTTTCCTCCCATCGAACTTAGCCAAAGTCTGATTTGATCATGCCAAAAATGAAGGGCTCGAGGAGACCGCTCGGTGATATAAATTTTGCTTGATTTGGGGCTCAGAGAAAGAGATATGGCCAATTAAAGTTCTGCGTATGTGGGATGCACAGAATTCGATGTGTGGGAGCCTTTGATTGGTTCGGGATTGGCCTTTGCCAACGTGTGCTCGCTTGCTTTTATCATGTGTCGATTGCCCATTGGATCGCAGTCAAGCTTTACTTCCCTTTTTGCTAGCTATCCTTGGCTTTAAACAAGAGTCCGCCTTTATGAAAATACGACCAATAAGACCTTGCCATGTGTCATTCACTGCCGATTGTCCTTCGGTCCTTCCGACAATTGTGAAACATGGACAAATAAGAAAGCCCCATGCACTTTGCATTGTCGATGGCCTGTCTTTAATTCTTTCTCGACATCTGCGAAATTTTGTGATGAGGGAACTCCATGTTTGAAACGTGTCGACTGTGTGTAAACCCTCGATTGCAAGAATCGCGAAGTGCGAGCGAATAGGAAGCTCCATGTTGCCCTTGTGTCGAGGACTGTTAGATTGCCTTCTTCTTCGTGCTTTGCTTGTGATTGGATGAGCCTTCGCATTTGTCGGTCCTCGAAAAGCAAGCAAATGCGGTGGTTCCATGTGGCTCTTCGCATCGCAGATTTCTAATTTGGGGACTTGGAAACTTTTTGGCCTTTTGAATTGTTGCCATGTAGCCCCTTTGACCTTTGCCGACTTTACGGACTGACGAATTATAAAACGCAGCTCACTCGGGGACTTTACGTCCGCTAAATCCCATTGTTTTAGGATTAGCGAAATGCTATCACGTAGCCCCCTTCGGCCATTGATCTATCGCCACGTGGCCTTGCTGACAACCGACACTGAATTTGATGCTCATTTGAACGTCTGTCGACTTTTAACATAGCTTGCTAATAAAAAAGCTAAGTCCACTTGGATTTTTTGAATACTAATGGCCAATGCATTTGGGAAGGGAAATTTGACGGCCGTTTAACGGTCATAGACCTCTAAAAATGGCTAAGTCCATTTAAAAGCTTGTTAAGGCCAAAATAACCCGGGGGTAATTTTGGATAACAGGTCCCTTTTGGAAATTTTTTGATCAGAGGTGGAACAATCAACTCCACCAACCTATTCATGCAGATGGGTACAACCTCAACCCCAAGTTTTTCTTCTCCAACGGTTTCACAAATGTGATTGGAGATGTTATGGAGGGCCTTTCAACATGTATTGAGAGGATGATACTAGATGTTGAGACGAGGGACCTCATTATTTTAGAGCTGCAAAATTACAAACATGCTAGGGGGAGGCTCTTTTCTTTAGGGTTAGCTATCTGAGGGAGAACCACGCAGACACCAAGTAATAAAAATTAGAATGTTTACTAAGTTACTTAGTAGTTACATATTTGATTTTATTAATTACTTATAAACTTTTAATTATCTTATTTGTAGGTTCTTGGTGGGAGGATTGGGGAGGAAATACCCCGCATCTTCAAAAGCTAGCTCTCATAATTCTATCTCAACCTTGTAGCGCTTCTGGATATGAACGCAACTGGAGTTTGTTTGAGGCCATTCACACGAAGAAGCGCAACAAGTTGACTCAGAAACTGCTCAACAACTTGGTTTTTGTGCAATACAAACTCCGTCTTCGCACAAGATAAGTGGATGCCACATCAAAGGAGCTTATTGATTTGGATGAGATAGATCCATACAGTGAGTGGACTAGGCATGAAGAGAAAATCCTTGCGTTCACAGAGGATGAGATTGCTTCTTTTGAGCGGGAAGCTATGGAGGGAGAAGCACTAACAAGAGATATTGGATTGGATGACATCTTTGGAGGTGGTCTCCTACATGCGGCACAGAGCCACCACCATCTACTACCAAGTTGGAGCGAGAGTCGTAGCCTTCTAAGAGGAGCAAAGAGACGCAACCGAGTGTGAGGACTAGTAGAGGCACTAGACCCTCTCCCAATATTTCTCTAGAGCGGGGAAGAGGAAAATGTAACTTATTGTATATTGTAACTTGCATAGATATGAAATTTATGATGATATTTTTCAATGACAATCATCATAAATTCATAGCACTAATCAGGTGACTATTGTATTCGCACGATGATGCGATTTTGTATTGTATTTGTATTCAAATCTAATAGAAAACACTTCTCCAACATTTTATGGACTCATTTGATACATTTTGTAGCTAGATTTTGCTTAAAATTTATGTTTTTAAAAGAAATTTGCATATTTTTAAGTTCTTTGAGTATTCCTAGTATTTTTTGAGTTTTAGTCAAGTCAGTTTTTTTTTGGGTTTGCGGAGTATTCGTGAATACGAGTATGCGAACAGTGTGTGAGACAAGTGGTTCATGATGGCCACATAACCTACATATTGGTGAAAGCCGGATGGAAGTACATTTTAAAGCTGGTGAAGGACTCATGTGTAGAGGTTGAAAGGAGTTCGCAGAATTGCCGTTTCAGAAAACGTTCTTGAATATAGTGAAAGGGATGGTGGATGTTTTGTGTTCATATCAAGGTTTACGCAGAAAACAGAGGAAGGTAAAGATGCACAAACAAAGGAGATCTTGCAAAATGTGAAAGATATGTTAGTTGAATATGCAGATATCATGATAAAAGATATTCCAAACGGTTTCCCACGTATGCATAGTTTCAATCATCAACTGGACTTGATACTAGGGGCTAGTTTACCAAAAAAGTCTGCATATAAGTTAACACCTATGGAGAATGATGAAGTATATGAGTTGTTTGACAAGGGTTGATCAAAGAGTCTCCGAGCCGTGTGCGGTCCACAGTATTGATAAAGATTGGAGGATAGTTGGGAATGTGCATTGATTCCGAGTCATCAATAAGATTGTTATCAAGTATCGATTTCCATTGTTGTATGCGGATGATTTGATGAACTGTTTGAGTGGAGCAAAGTACTTCAAAAAGATTGACCTGAAAAGTGAATATCACGAGATCGGAATTAGGGAAGGAGATGAGTGGAAGACTGCTTTCAAAACGCGGGATGGATTGTATGAGTGGTTGGTCATGCCATTTGGGTTAACCAACGTCACCGAGCACATTCATGCAGTTAATGAATGAAGTGTTGAATCCTTTTCTAGGTAAGTTTGTCATTGTTTATCTAGATGACATTTTGATTTTCAGCAAAATGTAGGAAGAGCACTTATTCCATTTGTGGAAAGTGTTAGAGCATTTGTGAGGGATAAGCTACTAGTCAATTTGAAGAGGCATAGTTTCATATGGAAGGAGTTGGTGTACTTGGGATTTGTAATATCTCAAGAAGGGTTGAAGATGGATCTTGAGAAGGTGCGAGCTATAGTGGATTAGCCGTTACCCAAGAGTGTGATGAAGGCTCGAAGCTTCCATGGAGTTGCGAGCTTACACAAGAAGTTCATTAGAGGATTTAGTGAGATATGTGCACCGATTACGGATGTGTGGTGGAAGGATAAGGAGTATTTCGGGATTTGTAGATGCAGATTATTCATTAGTAGAGAAGGAAGTCACAAAGCATCTTGTGTTGACCTTGCTTGATTTCAACAAAGTATTGTGATGCTAGTGGAGTAGCCATCGGTGTTGTGATGAAATAAGAAGGAAGACCCATTACGTATTTTAGTGAGAAACTGAATTACGCAAGAAGTTATTCATTTTATGACTAGGAGTTTAACGCCATTACAGCAAACCTTGAAGAAGTGGAGGCATTATTTGTTTCAAAGGAGTTCGTGTTGTATACGAACCACCAAGCATGGAATTCATCTATAGCTAGGGAAGTGAATCGTAGAGACACATGAAATGGTTTGAAATTTCGCAGAGTTACTCATTTGTCTTGAAAAACAAAAGTGGGAAGTCAAAGCAGAGTTCTGAAACATTAAGTAGAAGACGTGTCCTATTGAGTGAGATGCAAGAGGAGGTAGTAGGGATCGAAGCAATGAATGAGCTCTACCAAAAGATGGTGATTTCACGAAGCATGGAAGGCATGCATGGATCCAATGAGCATCGACCATATGCCATGGTTAGATTACTTGCTACGGGAAGAGTTTTTATTTAGAGGCACATAGCCATTTGTATTCATGAGGATCAATGAGAGAAAACTTGATTTGGGAGAAGCATTGTGGAGGATTGTCAAGTCACTTTGGAATAGATAAGACCTAGGCATAGTTCGGAGAAAGGTATTTATGGTCATAGATGGCTATGAATGTGCGCAAATATGTGCAATGATGCAAAGTAGGTGAGTTGGCGGAAGGAAAGAGTTATAATGCGAGCTTATATCAACCACTGCTAGTACGAAAAACCTTGGGAGCATTTGAGTATGGATTCTATTTTGAGATTAGCCAAAATGCATAAGGATCACGATTCTATCAGTGTTGTTGGGGATAAATTCTCAAAAATGGATCATTTTATTGCTTGTAAGAAGAGAAGTGATGCTACCCATATTGCAAACTTGTTTTTCAGGGAAGTTGTGAGACTACATCGATTGGCGTGTATTGTTATATCTGATAGTGATACCAAATTTGTGGGCCACTTTTGGTGCACATTGTGGAAGAAACTGAACACAAGGTTGCAATTTAGTTTTGTGTATCACCCATAGATAGATGGCTAAATGAAAGTTCTCAACACGAGCCTTGGGTATTTGTTGAGATGTTTGGTAGGATAAAAGGCAACAACATGAGATTTAGTTCTTGCCTGAGTTGAATTCGCATATAACAACTTTGTCAATAGAAGCACGGGAAGTCATCTTTCCTAATAGGAATAAGTCCATGAGGAATTCGAAAGTAAGGAGTTGTTGCGAGAAGGAAAAAGTGTGCAAGAAAAGACTTTGCTCGATACATGAAGTGTGTGCACGAACAAGTGCGCAGAGCAGTTGGAGAAGAGCAACACACAATACAAGGAATGTGTAGATTTGCGGAGAAGACACTTGGAGCTTAAGATTTAATATTTAGTTTTTGCGCTCCAATGTAAAGAGAGGTTCTTGTGAGAAATGCATGACAAACTCAAGTGGAAGAAGATTGGACCATGTAGAGTCTTGAGAAAATTTGTGGAGAACGCATATGAGTTGGAGCTGCTAGAAGGGATAGACATCTCACCTATCTTCAACATTGTAGATTTGTAACTGTATTTTAAGGGGCAGACAAGTGGAGAAGAAGGTTGCGTAGAAGCAAATTGGAGGCACCAACTATCAAAGAAAAGGTGCACAAAAATTGAATGCATTTTAGAGGACTGCGAGCTTAAAATGACACACCGAGAAGAACACAATGAATATTTGGTGAATGGAGAGGTAGGGGAGTCGAAGATGCATCTAGACTTTGAAGTTGAGATTGTTAGACTTGTTCATTCCATTTTAGACCTTTGGAAACCGGCTTGAGTAGGAGCTCAAGTTTCTTCTTACCAGTGTGTTTGATGCGGGAGCATCCGGGATCACGAACATTCTTGCTTTACCCAAAAGAATACTTAAGAGTCAACAAATCAGGATTTGTGCAATGTTGTGCCACTCCTAAGTAAGCCGCTCAAAGATCCCGTGCCTTATTCATTTTTTGGAATCCATGCAAAATCCCGTCCAAGCTGCGAAATGTTACAAATGATGCATAAGTTGTGGAACATTGCCAATCTTTGCACAACACTGCAAATGCCACGCAAGCCTTTCCAATGCCGTGTAATACTATGGAAAGCGTGGAAGCTTGTCTAAAGCAAATGCAACACTATAATTTGTGCAAGCTTGCCCAATACCATGATACCCTATGGAAGCCTTTGAACACTAACAACGTCGCAAAATGTCATAGTACTACAGGATCACTCCCATTAGCCTCGGTGATGAGATTTGCATTAGACAAAATCACCTATCGACATCAATACGAGTTAGTAGTGAGCCCACATAGTTCTTGATTTGTCTATTTCGACAAGGGACAAACAAAATGATTCTTTTGAGTTTGATCCAACAAAGGGAAACTTTTGAAGCTGATCAATGGTATGAGAGGTCACCCGAGGAATATTTTGTAGGAGAAACTTTACTTTATGAAGGCGTCTTGCTCTCCCACCAAAGCTTTTGAATTCTATAAGTAGAAGGGACTTGTGAACATGTAAAGCGAATTTTTCTGTCTTAGAGTGAAGAACCAAGAGAGGTTGAGTTCGAAGTTAACGAATCGAGCGATTGTCCTTGAGAGTGTGAGCCATATGTAGTTTTGTCGAAGCCTCTTATTAGAGTCTGCAGGCCTAGGATAGGTCTCAGACTAGAATTCTTAGAAGAATGCTTATAAAGTCTTGTCATGAGATTATAATTGGAGTGTTGGGCTAATGTGTGTAAGTCTGTAATCTTTCCCAACTTTAATAGAGAAACATTGTTGTGTTCTTGTTAATTGTCATGCCTAAGATCTTGCTTTAGTGAGGTCTAACTCTGACAAATGGCTGCAAGGTGTAATGCATCTCTTCACGGGGAACCCTGATTGCGACCGCACCACTAATGCTAATAAAGCAACTAGGGAAGAATTAAGGAAGAATGTCCATTGTTTATTATGCAAGGAGAAGTGGGCTCCAAGGAATATGTATAGAGCTAAGGAACAAAATCATTTGGCTGAAATGTTGGATGATTCAGGTAGCAGCAGGGATGAACAAGCTGAAATTGATGTGGATATGCCAACTCTAAAGGCATCATCAAGAGAGCCAATTGACCATCCCTCTACATCTTTGGCTGAAGTATCTTTGCACCCTGCCTTGAGAGGAGGATGAATTAAAGGGGTTCGATCCATAGTGTTGATTGATTCATGTAGTACTGTTAATTCTATTGTTGGTTGCTGATAATGTGTGTCCAAGGACACCAAATGATGATTGATGTCTCAATAGCAACAATGGGAATACTTCCAAAGTGCGAGACCTTGATCCTAACTACACTAATGCTACCTCTAATCTAATCCAAGCTAACACTTGTAGGGGGAGGAGAAAACATGAAATAAACAAGTTGATGCACCAAAAAGAAAGAGGATCACTCTTCCTTCGTCTATTGTTGACTCAATGCATTAGAACCCTGCGAATACAACTCTAACTCGGTATATCATAAAAGAACAGAAAGGCAAGAGTACAATAACACAACAATCAAAGGGCATATATGAGCCACATTTACATTATATTAAAGCTTATAATATGCATAGTTTGTTACAACAATGACAAAGGCCCTGGATGCATTACAAAATCTCAAAATAAGAGATCTAGACACTCATAATTTCAGTCCTCAAAAGAGAAGAGTGACTTTTTATTCGAGAAAGAGGAACAATTAACAAACAAATCGATCTGCCTGTTATACAAGAAGAGAAGAGAGAAGGGAGAAGAGAAAGAGAGGAATATTTTTCTTCCTTCACATCTTTCACACCCCATGCCCCAGAAAATGTCAAGGGCTATGAAATTGATGTGTAACTGAGTATCCTGGCCAAACGGACCCCATGGCATTTCTAGAGTCTTTTCTTAGCTAGAAATGAGCACACATGATGGAAGGAAGAGTCCTACTAATTGCCATGATTTGGGCTACAAGAGTTGAGTGGCAGCTGGTGTTGATGATTGCCCATTATTCCCAAATCACGGTGGATGGCGACATGAAACAACTCTCATCTGGAAGCACTCTTGAAGAGCTTTCCAATGGATTTAATTTGCTGGGATTTGGAGCTCTGGAGAAAAGATATGGCCACTTGTATATGCCCTTCTCATATTGCATAGATGATGGTCACGAGGCCATCAAATTATAACCTCAAAGCCACCCTTGCCACTTTTCTTTTTATGATTAGTTTCTCAGTTCCACTTGGTGAGCTCCTGTGTGTTGCTGGAATATTTTGTATGGGACAAAATATGGGAAATCACAACAGTTTAGGGGACCAAAGGCCCTCCTTAAGGGGGTTCCTTATTGAAAACTACAGAAATATAAACAGTTTTTACAATATTTTAGCTTGATTTTGTTGAGTTTTAGATTCCATCTGCTGGGTTTTTCACGGGAAGGAAGAAGGGGAAGAAAGCAAGAAAAGGAAAAAATAAAATTTAGAGACGAGGAACTGACATCATTTTCGTGAGAGCAAAATACAGATTTCTAACTACTTATGCATATCATGAGATTAAAACATAGCATTTCAAGAGACGAAAATAAACATCACGAATTGTAACAAAAACTGACACAATCACAACTTACACCAATACAAAGTTTGTAATATGCCTTGAATAGCATGAATTCAAAGTTTCATTAATATCTTTGCCAAGAAAATGTACAAAAGATGAAGACTAGGAGAGTGGGAGGAGAGAGGAAGTTTTTCTTCAAAATCTTTATTTTGTAGAAATTCCAATTAGTAGAACCAAAAATCCAACCACTTACAATGAGAAATACCCCCTATTTATACAAGCAGAACCAAAAATCCAACCCCTTACAATGAGAAATAACCCCTATTTATACTTTTCAATTTGTAACCAACTTGTAACTGCTTTCCTCTAAAAAGGTATTTTACTTTTTACCTTTCACTTAAGTTATGATTTCAAGTGACTTTATATTTGAGTCACTTAAGTTTTTCAAAAGCACTTTTGTCAAAGAGTAACTAGAATGCCACGTAAGTGACGAAAAGTGGAAAGGGAAGGAAGAGCTAGGGAGAAGAGTCAATAGCCGAAGAAGTACCCTGAGTGATCTGTCTTGGTACTTTGACGTTTAGCACATGTGATCTGAATTGTGTGACATTGTCTTTTACATTTTGTTCACGAGGAATGATTATGTTGTCCAGAACATCAAGCTAAGAATCAGTAGCTTTAAAGATCTTTTTAACTCGCCAGAAAAAGTTAGGGAGTTCCTTTGTGGCATCAGAGATTGTGTTACATTGTCTAGCAATCATATTCATGGAATTAACATTGAGGTGTTGTGAATGAAAAAACCGATCTTTGATAGTTCCCATGAATTGATTCTTAAGTTATTCAGCTGATTTCAATTCAGAATCATTTTCATTAACTGGCTGACAACGCATATCATGCAAATCCATGCAGATCTCTGATTTCAGCATGTCATTTCTCTACAAATGAGAAGAAAGATCTTCAGATGCTTCCTTGAGTGTCTTCATTCTCCACTCAATGGTTCGAACCCATTTTCTTGAAATATCATCTTCAGCGCAAGTGAAGAACCCTTTTGATAGGAGTACGTTCTTGTTCGAATTAGCCATGGAATGAACGTCATGAATCAATATTTCCCAATGTGAAGTTTCTGCATTGATTGCTTTCAGAGTTCCATCAATTTTTTGAGCTACTATATCAATGAACTCATATATTTTTCTAAATCAGAAAATTGTATCTTATTTGGATATAGCAATGGTGTGAAAGGATACAAAAGCTTTGGAACCTAGAAACAAAGAAGACTGTTTACAGTCGTAATGTAATGTTCAGAGAGATTAAAAGGTTTCCAAAGCAGGAAGGACAAACAAATTAAGAACTAGAAAAGGTGTAGGTTGGATATAACAGGGAGAATTTGTATTTGAATACGAAATGACTAAAGATGAACCAGAAAGGGATCGGCTTGATGAAGATTCAGATGAACAAACATGAATGGAGAAGAGGAATGATCTCAGATTCCAGTTTTGAGAAGATAAGATCGAATTAAAAGGAAACCAAAAAGGTATGGTCTACATGATTTTGGTTTTGCATTTTTTTATCATTCTTTTCTGTTATTGATGATTATCCTAAGACTGTGAGGGAGGCACCTGATTCAAACGGAAATAAAACTTGGAAATAAGGCCATGGATGAAGAAATAGAGTCCTTGGATAAAAATCTGTCATGGGATTTGGTAAAATAGCCTTCTGGTAGAAAACCTGCTGGCTGCAAATGGGAGTTCAAGAAAAGGTCCAATGTAGAAGGAAAAATGGAGAAGTATAAAGTGTGCTTGGTGGCAAAGGGATTATCCCAGGTGGAGAGATTATTTTGGTGAGATTTTATTACCTGTTGCTAAGATAACTTCCTTTTTACTTCTTTAAGTTGTTGATTTCAATATTGAAGAAGAACATGTGGATGCAACGATTGCATTTCTGCATGGGGAGCTTGAGGAAGTGATCTTCATGGTGTGTCCAAAAAGTTTTAAAGTTGAAGGAAATGAGGTCTTGGTGTGCAGGTTGAATAAGTCTCTTTACAGCTTGAAACAATCACCAACAATGTGGAATCAGAAGTTTGACAATTATGTGCTCGGACGAGTTCGTACAAAGTGAAGTTGATCACTTTGTGTATTTGAAACATGTAGGTGATAACCTTGTTATCGTAGTTCTGTATGTGGATGCCATGTTCATTGGTAAAGCGAAGGAAATGATCACGTAGGTTAAATCTCAGTTATCATTGCAATTTTATGAAGGATCTAGGTGCTGCCAAAATCATTTTGGGAATGGAAATTGATAGAGATCGACAGACAAGAAACTGCGGTTGAATAAGATAAAATATGTTGAGATGATATTGCAGAGGTTTAGAATTTAGGAATCTAAACTTGTGAGTACTCCTTTTCTGGCTGGTCCAAAATTATCTGCTGAACATTCTCCCATGACAAATGAAGAGATTGAAGAGATGTCTCAAGTTCCTTATGCAAGTGATGTTGGATGTCTAATGTATGATATGACTTGTACCAGACCTGATATTTTCCATGGAGTGGGTGCTGTGAGTAGAGTTATCTCCAGCTCATGGAATGATCATTGGACTGCTGTAAAGAGGATCTTCAGATATCTGCTTGGCACTTCTGATTATGCAATATGCTACAAGGAAGATCGGGGAGAACAAAAGAGTAAGTGTACAAGGATTTGTTGATGCCATTTGGGGTAGAGATCTTGACTTTATTGGAGCTACAACTGGCTATGTGTTTAACCTGTTTGGTGGAGTAGTTAGCTGGATGAGAATAGGCAAGTAGTTGTTGCAGTACATGGCAGCCCCACGTAAAAGTAAGCAAGCTGTAAGGTAATAGAGGTTGTGTTCAAGTGTTTAGTTCTTTCAAAAAGTTGTAAGCATAGATTGTGACATTCAAAGTGCATTTTGTTTGGAATAGAACCCGCTTATCATGCTTGGTTAAAGCATATTTATGTACAATACCATTTTGTTAGAGACATGGTTGAAGACAAGGTGTTGTTGAAAAAGGTTGATACACTGTAGAATGTTGTTGTTTCATTGACTAAGGTTGTGAGTACCGAGAAATTCTCTTTGGTGTAGAAGATCAATGTGCATGGCTGCTGTTAGCTGCTTGAAGTATGAAGTTGTGGCCCCCTATTCAAGTTTTCAACGAGTGGGATAATTCTGGAAATATGTTGTATATTTTGCATGATTTACCTCCTTTATAGACATACAATTCGACGTACAATTTGTCATGTTGTGTGGGTGTACTGTCCCTTTTTGGGGGACTTCCGGAAAATAGCTAGGGCTGAATGAGAAATGACTGAAATTAATTTTAGATGGCTGTAATCAGACTTCTGAGGGCTGGATATGACTGAAAATGCATATGGAAACCTGCAATTTTACCCTTCCTAGGGCAGCGACCTGATTTGGGAACAACCACTCACTTTTGGATGCCCCAAACTCACTGAAAATATGCCCAATCAAGCTCAAAAGTTCTGATTAATTACCAGCAATTAAAATATGAAGGAAAACTGAGTTTTAGTGCCCTAGAATTGAAGATATGAATTTCTATAAACCCTTCCCTGCAGAGTTACTGTAAAAATTTATAACTTTACCTAGGAAGCTCCAAAATTCATGAAACTTGGGATCTTGGGGTTAAAAAATATGAAGAATTCAATTATCAACTGAACTTTCCCAAACATCTATTCAAACATGCCAAATTCGACCTACAAGCAATCCGCCCCTCTTGGAAATAATGAATTAGTGGCTCAAACTTGCGAGGAAATGATTGCTTTCCCCTTTAATAATTAGTATCAGTACATCCATGCAAGAAGTCATAACATACATCCATCAAAACATATCCAACATGCTCATGATACAAGTCTCCTAGAATACTTTATATTCTAATTAAATGAGTTCTTCTATTGGAGCGCTTGGCTTCCCAATAGGAATACATGATAATAATGAAAATATCTATTTAGAAAATGTCGTCCAAGTCTTCCCCTTGCTTCTTTCCTTGAACCCTCCGGGAGGAAGAATGGGTTAAGGTCTTCAATTCTGCTAATCTCCATAAAGGGACATGATGGTGGGATTTGGGGCTTCATGCATGGGGGTCTAGTGGCCCCTATGCTGGTGTTTGGGGGCAGGAGTCCCTAAATTTTTTTGTGGGTCATTTTATGTGGTTTCAAGTTTGTATGGGTGGTTTTGACAATAATTTACAACCCATGGTATGGTATGGATGATTTCTACACCCATGATCTGGACCCATTGTATTGTAATAACATTTGGATGTTTTCTATTTATATATTTGCAAAAACTTGCACATGCATTTAGGGTAAAGAAAGAACTTTTAAGTATGATAGTTTATTGTAAGATTATTATGTTAGATTGTTTTCCTTGGTGAAAATATTATGTATTGCGTGTGGCATTTTTATAGTATGAGGGATATGAATCATGGGCTTCTCATTGACTGCCACAACCGAGAAATTCACCTTTACATGGGCAGTCATAGCGTGTGGCATTTTTCACAGTATGAGGGATATGAAATTAGTACGAAATAAAATGAGATTTGTAAGATAGTATGGGCTGCTCATATTTCTGCACGGAGTGCCCATACTGTTAGTTACTAACGACTATACTCGGACAACTCACATCAGATGCAAGTCCTGTGTGTATACTTGCCAGTCAATGGATGTACGGCTACTACATACCAAAAGGGGTGTATATCACTATTTCTTACGAGTGTAGAAACATGACGTCAATATCGAGACAAACTTTAGTTCAGATATAGTACAAAAGTAAAGCACACATTTATTGCAGCACAATCATCAATCTACATTATTAACATTGCAGTTAATAATCAACAATCATTGACTTATAATGAGGAAAATACAAACACTATTTACAGCTACGGCAAAGTTTATGGATGAAAAACTGCCACAATCCCATTTATTCATTCTCGAGTTCCTGAGACCCCCACGGTCAAAAAGAACGATAACATAATAGACACAATGTTATAGTTCATATAACTTTTATGACGTAGACATATGCCAAACACAATAATCAACTTGTTGCTTCATGAAGCATCGAACCAGCTACATTATATCGAATTTAAATAAGGGGATATGAATTTCTCATTGACTGCCACAACCGAGATTTCACTATTTTGAAAGAGGGTCTTACACTATATCCCATTCAATAAAAGTCCAATCTAGTCAAAAATAGGGTAATTAAAGCATGAACAAAGCACGCATAATCCTCAAGACTTGTAAAACATAAGACCATTTTAGTAAACATTCATCTCACATATTTCTACAAGCTTAACAGGCTTTTATGTAGGAGGAGGAAACTGCAATCAGGAAGGAAGACATTCACCACTCAATGACATCAGTCAATCTGCTCAAGACAAAATGAAAACAAGACTGAATTCGGAAGTATATAATCTGAGGTCCATATATGGAGCAAGTCCCTACAGTCAAACAACAGATATATAAATACATTTCCACAGTGCTAATCCTAATTCAACCAAATATGAAAGCAACGAATGACAAGTTCAGCACATAACAAATTGACTGACATACCCATAATAGACACTACAAGAGTCTTATGTATAATACAAAGGATGCCCTATTCCAATTTCAAACGAAACTTTTAAGCAAACAATACGTTGATATTCCAGCCCAAGAAGGAACTTGTATTAAGAAGATTATGAATCCACAGGTATTACAAAGATTCATTACTTTTAAGAACCTGAACCCATGAAGTACTTAATCCTAATCAAGTTCGAAAACTATGTTCATTGTTTGAAGTAAGGGACCGTAATTGAGCTACATACATATTGGTGTATATGTATATTCACCAAAGTGTGTATATGTATATTCACCAAAGTGTGTATATGTATATATACACACAACTTAAGTTTCTCGTAAGAAAAGATTAATGAGATAACTCAGACTTCATCTTTGTATTAGATTATATCGACATCCTTAATTGTAATTGTTGGTTGCTCAAACGTGCACCCGCATCTTAGATTTTAGAAGGGCCGAGGTGTTTGAGACCACAATGGAACCGTCCCCAAGTTGTGGGACCTTGCGAGCTTGGGACGGATCTCCGGAGAAGGCCGGTTCCTCTATCTATTTCTACTGCTACTGCTACTGCTACTCCTAGTGCTGGAAGGGAAAACTAATCTAATAATGCCAAGGGACCAGGGATAGAAGGATGTGCAGAAAGGGAAAATCCTAAACTAAGGAAGGCGATAACGCCGAAGGAAAGGGTCGATCTCTCTCCACGAGCGGCGAAGGAAATAGAGAGGGTGCGGGAGAAGAGGGCGGACGGCTCGCGCCACAGATCAACACGCAAGCTCGGCCTTCCAGCGTGCGCAACACATGAACGTGGGGACTGCAAGCACAGGAGTACGCACAACATGCCAAAAAATGCAAACAGAGAGGCGAGATGCAATGAAAACGAGAAAGGGAAGACAAGAGTTCCACAAAACATGATTTTATTGCTTAAGGGATGCACAATCATTTACATTCACAACAGGAGGCGAGAATACATTGCAGAGACCATGCCAAGGTTTGAGACCCGTGGGAAGTCGGCCACCATTTTAGCATGGTGTCGTTACAATCAAGAGGGATCCTTTTTACAAAGTAGAACTCTGCTATTTATAGGAGAGAAGAGAAAGAGAAAGGGAGGAAGCTCGGATTCAAATCTTCAACCACCAACCACCAACGATAAATGCCTGCAAATCCGCCTGCAAGGCTGTCAGATGTGCTTCGCCATGTCTATTTGGCGTGTGGAAGAAGGAAGAAGGCAAGATCTGATGAAATCTAGTGGTTGAGGTCGATTGGATGTGTGCATTGATGAGTGAGAGACGTTTCCTGTTTTTCGACTAAGAAATCCCGCCTACATTTGAATTTGAATAGTCCAACGTGTAGCTTGTGTCAGCAGTTCTCTGACAAGTTTAGGCGCGTGCCGATCTGAGCTCTGTAGCAAAAGATACGGTTGTCGAGAAAAAAGTTAAGAGTGTCGAGTGCATGCAAAAACGTGGCGCGCGCGGATTGACAGAAGGAGTTGCCATTGTTTATTTGTTTTGTCTTTTCTACCACGTGTCATGCATCGGTTCATTTGTCAGATTCGGCGCCCTATTGGCGCGCTTTGATAGGTTGCGTGTAGCACACTCAAGTTTGACAAAAGATGACATGGCACAGTGACTGGCGCAGAAGAAGGCGCAAGGCACGAGAGCACGAGGCAAGTGCGCAAAAGGGGAACAGAGGGGAGGCGCGTGCGCATGAGGAAGGCATACTCTTAGAAGGCAAGTATGGAAACAAGATGCTAACATTCAATTGAAGGAAGGTGCGTGGTGGCTAGAAAGAAAAGAGGGCGAGTGAAGGGACCGAGTCTATGTAAGCGCGCAAGAGGATCGCCAAGGATTTAGCCAATTGGAAGGTAAGTTTGCAGAGGGGCGTGCAAGGAGTGCATGACAGGATAGGGGAGAAAGCGGGCGTGCAAGGGGAAATGGAAGAAGATAGAAGAATGCAAAGAGAACAGGAAGGCGCGCAAGTGCGTGCAGAGGAACTGCAATTGTGCTAAGGTGTCGAAAGAACAATCTTGAGTATACACACCTTGAAATGTGATACACCAAAGTCAGAATGAAAATATAAGTTATCCAGATAACTAGGAGAGTTATTTGGATAACAATTTAGAAGGCAAGTATGGAAACAAGATGCTAACATTCAATCGAAGGAAGGTGCGTGGTGGCGAGGAGAAAGAAAAAGAGGGCGCGAAGGGACCAAGTCTATGTAAGCGCTTGCAAGAGGAATACCAGGATTTAGCCAATTGGAAGGTAAGTCTGCGGAGGGGCGTGCAAGGAGTGCATGACAGGATAGGGGAGAAAGCGGGCGCGCTTGGGAAATGGGAGAAGATAGAAGAATGCAAAGAGAACGGGGAAGGCGCGCAAGCGCGCGCAGAGGAACTCTGAATCGTGCTAAGGTGTTGAAAGAACAATCTTGAGTATACACACCTTGAAATGTGATACACCGTGAGTCAGAATGAAAATATAAGTTATCCAGATAACTAGGAGAGTTATTTGGATAACAATTTTGGCGACTTTCGGGGGCCATCTGCCTGCTAGATGAAGAGACCAATAGCCTTAGAAGTCCATTGGGCATGGAGTCAAGTGCTAATCTTGAAGATCTGATTTGTAACTTTGAAGAACATTCCTGAAGTCACTTGAAGCTCTGTCTGCACTCACGGCCCGAATTGTTACTCTCTTATGAACATATTCTCGAATTGGATTGACGAGAGTGAGATCTATGACCTTGACCGTTGGAATTGCCTCTATGCAAATTGAAGCGCCATCCCGGAAGCAACCAAAGGGCGCGTGGGGCGCAACAAAGAAAGGAAAGGCGCTAGAGGGAGCATGCCGAAATAGAAGCACAACACTATGTACAAAAGTTGAAAATCATACATGTCCCAAATGGAACATGCAGAGTGTGCGCGGGCACTTGTGTTACTGAAAGCAAACCTAAACTAACCTAAACTAACTAGAGGCAAGGGCGCTCAAGTAAAACCTGCAACAGGCAGGAGAAGTAGCTTCCCTTCCTCACAAATTGCGACCATGTAATTGATTTGGCGTTGAACATGGTCGGAAATAAGAGTGAAAAACTGCCTTGCAGATGGCATTTCACCCTCCTCAAAGTATCAACAAACATAACATACACCTCTTGGAGTTGTTATGTACTTGGATCTAGGAGGCGCTGTCTTTGACTGTCCGCGTGCTTTGAAGCTCTATCTCATGCTCTGAAGTGAGCATGACCGATGCAACTCTTTCGTGGCTCTAGGCTAGCCAGATATCTGATTGGGCATGGTTTGATCCTTGTGATCTGCCCATTACTTTGAAGCTCAATCCCACATATGGGATTTTCTTGCAAACTTTCCTCCTGAAGGAGAGTGCTTGCAGCTAGGGCGCACAAATCTAGGGCGCACATGGTTCTGCCTCTACAAGCAACTCGGTCTCCTCCAGAACTATGCCCTCTGGAACTAACTGATTTTTCTCGTGAATAGGCCCGTATGATTTCCTCTTCCCAGTCGGAGTCGCATGAGTCACACCATTCTTCAACTATTCTGCAGTCATTGAACATGATGACGTTGGTTGGGAGAGGCGCATTGGTTGGGGATGTTCATTTTTGTACAATTAGACAGAGGAGACTCGGAAGAAGATGGAAGGATGGCGCAGAAGGTGTGGAAGGCGCACGCTAAAGGAATAGAGGCGCGCACGGAAGGAGAGATGGTGGAAAAGTGAAGGTGAGATGGAGGGGGGATTCTCAATGGGGCGCGTGCGAAGGCTGGGGACACGCGCGTGGCTGAGATGATGTAAGTTGGTGCGGAGGAGTGTGAGGGTTGTAGGATGGTAGTGCAAGGTTGCCCCATTGACAGGGCTGCCGCGCATTAGATTTTTGAGCCTCCATTTTTTCCGCCCACTGTAATTTGGGGCAACATCTCAGTGATGAAGTGCAGCTTCTATTGGGCGCTAAACCAGCTTGGTACAGGGCCGACCCATGGACAAGGAACCTTGTAGCCAACTTCAGCTGCCTTTATGGAGCATTTGACTCTGAGTTGCATCATGTCCATCTCCATCTTTTGCACCTACCTCTAAAAATCAGCTTCGGCCAAGGAGTTTCCACCATCATCTGCATAAACCTGTTCTTCATAAAAATTTTGGTTAGAAAAAGTGGGTTGTATGCATTTTCGGGATAATGGGGTTTATAAAACTGATTTGGAGGAGGATTTTGAAACTATGGGGATGGAGGGAAATAGTTATGCTGTTATGCTGAAATGAGAATTCCATGGCGGGAAAGAAGTCATGATTGCACAACTTCAAAAGAGGAATGTGGAATGATGGAAAAAGGAGAAATGAATGGAGGAATGAGGGGAGACTGGTCTACACATGAGATAATGGGTGTGTTGAATCAGTGGAGTCATTTAGATGTGTTGAAAAATGCCTCCAAAGGATGGATCTCAGCAATAACACATCGAACTTCTTTGAGATGAAGACCTAAAGCTCTTCACTCACTGGGTCTCATCGGGCGTGCTTAAAGCGTTGGTTGCTCAAACGTGTACCCGCGTCTCGGATCTCGAAGGGCCGAGGTGTTTTAGATTTAATGGAATTGTCCCCAAGTTGTGGGACCTTGCAAGCTTGGGACGGATCTCGGAGAAGGCCGGTTCCTCTATCTATCTCTACTGCTACTACTACTGCTATTCCTAGTCTTTGGTAGGGAAAACTAATCTAATAATGCCAAGGACCGAGGATAGAAGGATGTGCAGAAAGGGGAAATCCTAAACTAGGGAAGGCGATAACGCCAGAAGGAAAGGGTCGATCTCCCTCCACGAGCGGTGAAGGAAATAGAGATCGTGCGGGAGAAGAGGGCGGACGGCTTGTGCCATAGATCAACACGCAAGCTCGGCCTTCCAGCGCGCGCAACACATGAACGTGGGGACTGCAAGCACAGGAGTACGCACAACATGCCAAAAAATGCAAACAGAGAGGCGAGATGCAATGGAAACGAGAAAGGGAAGACAAGAGTTCTACAAAACACGATTTTATTGCTTAAGGGATGCACAGTCATTTACATTCACAACAGGAGGCGAGAATACATTGCAGAGACCACGCCAAGGTTTGAGACCCTTGGGAAATCGGCCACCATTTTAGCATGGTGTCGTTCTAATCGAGAGGATTTTTTTGCAAAGTAGAACTCTGCTCTTTATAAAAGGAGAGAAGAGAAGGAGAAAGGAGAGGAAGCTCGGATTCAAATCTTCAACCACCAACAACCAACGATAAATGCCTGCACTTCCGCTGCATGAAGGCCATCGAGATGTGCTTCCCCATGTCTGTTTGGCGTGTGGAAGAAGGAAGAAGGCAAGATCTGATGAAATCTAGTGGTTGAGGTCGATTGGATGTGTGCATTGATGAGCTGAGAGACGTTTCCTGTTTTTCGACTAAGAAATCCCGCCTACATTTGAATTTGAATAGTCCAACGTGTAGCTTGTGTCGTGATTCTATGACAAGTCTAGGCGCGTGCCGATCCGAGCTCAGAGCAAAAGATATGGCTGTCGAGAAAAAGTTAGAGTGTCGGCGCATGCAAAAACGTGGTGCGCGCGGATTGACCGAAGGAGTTGGCCAATTGTTTATTTGTTTTGTCTTTTCTACCACGTGTCATGCATCGGTTGGCTGTCCAGATTCGGCGCCCTGTTGGCGCGCTTTGATAGGTTGCGTGTAGCACACTCAAGTTTGAAAAAGATGACATGGCACAGTGGTCAGCGCGAGAAGAAGGCACAAGGCACAAGAGCACGAGGCAAGTGTGCAAAAGGGGAACAGAGGGGAGGCGCGTGCACATGAGGAAGGCATACTTTTAGAAGGCAAGTATGGAAACAAGACGCGAACATTCAATTGAAGGAAGGCGCGTGGTGGCAGAAAGAAAAGAGGGCGCGCGAAGGACCGAGTCTATGTAAGCGCAAGAGGAACGCCGAGGATTTAGGCGATTGGAAGGTAAGTTTGCAGAGGCGCGCAAGGAGTGCATGAGGATAGGTGAGAAAGCGCGCGGGGAAATGGAAGAAGATAAAAGAATGCAAAGAAAGCGGGAAGGCGCGCTTGAGGGCACGCAGAGGAACCGCAATCTGTGCTAAGGTGTCGAAAGAACAATCTTGATTATACACATCTTGAAATGTGAAACACCAGAATCGAGAATGAAAATATAAGTTATCTAGATAACTAGGAGAGTTATTTGGATAACATAATCTTATCCTTTCAAGCAAGAATGTGATTGTAATGAGTCGATTTACATATTGATGTTTACACAACAATGTGCAAATGGCCCATTAAGTGAAAACCCAATAGCTTTTTCAAGACATTAATCAATAACAAAGGATTGAATTAGGGAGTTAAAAGAAAATTAATGGTCGTTCCTGGTAGGGTGACAAGATTTACAAGAAGACAATGATCTCTTGCTTCCTTTTCAAGCTTGTAGTTTCCATCTTTTGTTCTTTCTTCCTGTGATATTCCTGAAAATAATTAAAATAAATTTGGATATTTATTTCAAAACCTTAGGACATTAGTATAAAAAAATTGCCTTTTATGACAACGACAATCTGATTTTTTAATAATGAGCAAGACGCCCCAACATACTTTTATTTATTGATTTCAATCAGCTCTGATAAAAGAAATAATGGTGTCACGAATAGAATTGTTCTCCCACAATTGATTATGTAAATAGAAATATAAATGGAAAAGATGAGCATACAAACTGATTTGACTGAAATCTGCCTCCAGTGCACCGAAGCCCTAGCTGTCCTTGCTGGTTTGGATGTAAAATTAAGCTGCAAAGCGTGCTCTAGATGCATCGGATGAATAATTGTACCTTGAATGACCATTGCGACCCTTGGATGGAATCACCAAACTCGGATGTGAGGGATTTCGTCCTCAAATCTGTATCAAATGAGGGATTTCGTCCTCTATTGTTGATGCGAAGCAAAAGTCACTTGTAGACGAAGTACTCGATAAATTTCAAGATGAATGAATAATAAACCACAAATCTGCATTTGTAACTTCCAAGGCCCTCTCCAAAGTTGGTGCCCCCTCCTAAAAATAGGAATAACAATATAAAATTGCTTTATCCTCTCTCCCATGTTGGTACCCATCCTAAAAATAGGAATAAACAATATAAAGTTGTTTTATCTCTGTCCATTTCTTGATGCTTATGCGAGTCCGTCTTTGGTGCACCCAAAAATAGTTCTTTATTTTATAAATATTTTATTCCACTCTTGCTTTTGGATTAAAATATAATTCTAGTGTCCTTTTTCCAAATAAAATATAAAAATACCCTTGGACCAGTCAAATTAATTTATTTTCTCTTTAATTCCCCTAGCCTATGGAAAATAAAAAGAATATGTATTGTCCCCTTTTCTAAATTAAAAATATTTTAAGTTGGGCCGACTAATTCTTTATTTGGGGACAACTTAATATTATTATTATTAAAATAAAAGGTATTTTAAATATTAAAGTAGAAAAAAGACCTTTAGCCTATTTTCATTATTTTGATCATTAAAAGGAAGATGTCGTCTCTCTTTAAGAGGGAAAAACAAATGGTAAAAAAGAAATAATGAAGCCTACATGGAGCTCTCTACAAAGAAAGGATAAAAAAAGCTATAAAAGCAAATGTTGGGGCTCATTGTAATGATTATCTTGTGAATTATATGCTTCTCTTTGGAAATCGAGGATTGAGCTCTCGTTTTCACCTTTTGAGGATAAAACCCCTCATTGGATCCCCTTGGGGACGGAAATCCTTAATAGTCACAACACTTGGGGATGGAAACCCTCATTTGTTGCATTGGTGACTTCATCCGAGAGTCACATTGGAGCTTTAAAATTCAAAATTTTAGAATGACAAGGGTTTACGTAAGTGCTAGGGCACACATTCCAGCTAGGGCACGCTTTTTGGGGATGCCGCATTCATTTCTAGCTTCATCTACCCATTTGGAGATTTCAGGATCACTTTTAAGTGGGTTTTGTGGTTGGAAAAATGTAATTGTAATTTTGTTGGATAACCGATATTTTTGTGGTCATTTTGAGCTATCATTTGCATTTTGTCTCCAAGTATTTAGGAAGATATGGAATTTTTAAGTTTCAGGTGTTTCTGAGCAATAATTAATTCCAGCCATCTGTAATCTATTGTTGAAGCATTTATTTTGCATGAATTCATCAAGTGTTTCATGTTGTTGATGTATTTTTGAAGATTTGTGTGTGGGAAAGGCTAAAATCTGAATTCTACCTAGGTCGCTTAGGGTTTTGTGGACCTAAAACAGGTTGCTGCCCTAATTTTTGCATAAAATCAGTTTGCTGTCATAAAAATCAGGTTTTCTGCACGTGTTTGCCATCATTTTCAGCAATGTTCCATTAGGGTTTTGGGGAAAATCCAAATTCCTCAAATTTGAGCTCGAAAGGGATATTACAATGGTATCAAAGCTTTGGTCTTCCCAGCTTGAGGGTTTTCATGCAAGAAGATAAAATGACGGATAATTTTTTTGGTGATGTTAGATTTGAAAGGCTTGCCCTAGGGCAAGAAAGATTGGCCAATAAAATGGCTCAGTTGATCCATAGCCTTTAGGATCCGAATGATGGAAGGAGCTCTTCAAAGGAAGTCAATAATACTCAACCATCCAAAGTGGACAACATTGCTACATGGTATGAGGAGTATAGGGATCTTCCAGAGAAGATTTGTGATGCCATGTCATTTTCTGAGTTCATGGGAGTAAGCAAGGGAAGATCAAGGGCCAAGTTTAGGTCATGCGTTACCCAAAATGAAAAATAAAAATCTGATATGTAAGAGGGCTTTGAGGTGGAATCCTAAGAAGACCATGTTGAAGGACATGGAGAGGTGTTGCTAAATGAAGAACCAAAAAGGGTTTTTGATGCAACAGTATCTCTAAAGAAAGAGGCAAAAGTACCTATCATTTTCCCTAAGGATGAGCCCTTGACTGATTTTCAGAACAACAATATGGAGGGCCAAGGGTTTGATGAAATTTCGAAGCACGAGCCTAGGGAAGAGAAGGAAGCCATGAAGCACGAGTTGGAAGGTAAAAATCCTTTGATATTTAATGATGGCATGTGACAGAAAATGGAGAAGAAAAATCATATTTGTATGGAGTACACAAGGATGGCATTATGGAAGGGTATGTCCATGAAGGAAGGGCACTTCTGGTTCTTCATAATTACTTTCAATTCGCTGGAATTTCCCAAACAACAGTCAATGAGGGGCAGATTGAGGGAGTTTATAACCTTGGAGAGAGTTTTGAAGATGTTCTAGACAAGTACCAACAAAATAAGGGTGAGCTCCTTGTTGGCAGCCCAAGGTATGATAGAAATGATCACATTTTATCTCCTCCTATGTCATTGCCATACTTGTGCCATTATGGGCAGCTTGTTGAAAAGAATGATCATATGTCATGTTTGATGCCTCATAATATTCCTAAATACTCATATTTACTCTAGGTCTATTAGAGACAACTCCATAGTGACAAGTTTAATTAGTTATACGGATCTCAATATAACCATGTAGTTATAATGTCGAAATTGTCTAGCAGAATATGGTTGACATATTTTCTTGGATGCAAAGCAAAACATTAATAATGAAGCGGTAACAATTTGTCGGAAAGCAGAGTAGTAGTAGCAATGTGTCGGAGAGGCGAAGCGAGTAGCAATTTGTCGGAAAGCAGCAGTAGTAGTAGTAATGTGTCGAGAGGCGAAGCAGTAGCAATTTGTTGGAAAGCAAAAATTTATTAATAACTATAGAGGTTTAGAGACGGTGCATTCTGTTTGCAGGTTTGTTTATCATATTCCCCGAATTGCATCCCAATGCGTTGTTAATCTACACGCATTATATAATGACGGGGAATAATTTATCGGTCTGAGGAACAAATAAACACGCGCATCCATTCCACAACACAGGGAACAATTGATTCGCTAATTCAAAAGAAAAGAAATTAAAAGCCAACCTTATATCTCTGCATCTTCAGTGGACCCCATCTGATCGCTAATTGTTTGACGAATTGCTTGCGACTTTGAGTACACTACTTAGGGCAGAGTGGACCCCATTCAGAACACAAGAATCTCCAGTGGACCCCAACAAGTGCTAGGAACGACTGCTAACCATTTGACAAAATGTCCAACAACAAAATCACAGAAATGACACACAACATTGGATAGATTTCATTGTCTACTAACTATTTGATGAATTGCTCTCTTAGAAGCTCTCAAATATTGTCTTTCTATGCAATGGAAACCAACAAAAAAGTATAGGCGGAACTATTGATTTGATGGAGACAAATCAATTAGGCCAAGTAAAAATTGCAGCTTCAGACAAGAGCGGGAAATGGATATGGGTGAATGCCAAACAATACCGTGGCATTTTAAGGCGCAGGCTTCCCGTCTAAAATGGCTACAAGCACGAAGAAAGAAATCTCAACAAGAGACAAGGACTTCACATACTCAAAAGGTCAAAACCCAACAGACCAGCTATAAGGCACTCAAGTTTGAAATGCCCAAACTACAAGACAACGGAGCGAAGGAAGACACAAGCAGCTACAGTCCCATTTCTACGCCACTCACTTGGTCGGCACAATTGTTTGTGCAAGAGCTCCTATATGTCAAAAACAGAGTTGAGTATTTGGAAAAAATGGAAGACGAAAAGAATTACAAGCTACAAGAAAGTATATTAGCGAACCAATCTTTAGCAGAAGATAACAAATATTAAAAGTGCAGATGGCAGTGTTACAAGAAGCTCTAACAGTGGGAAAATGAGAATGACAAAACATGAAATCAGAATTGCAAAATATATTGGATTCAATTAAAGTGAATACAGTCACAATAAACTCAAATATGGTAGAAAAAGAACAGAAATACTTCAGCAGTGGCATATTGAGAATTTAGTGGTAATAGAAAACGAAAAGATAACAGACCAAAAGAAACCAAAACATGGGCCCAAGTAGTTAAAGGCATATCAGACAAAAGTAAAAATGCAAGTCAAAGCAAGGGACAAGAAAGGGAAGACAAAGAAAGGCAAGAAAGAGCAACTAACATAATTATCAGAGGAGTAAAAGATTATGGCAAGAATGAAAATACCTTCAATCTTACAACTAATTTTCTAAGAGACAAAATACAATGGAAAGGTCAAATATACCAAGCACGGAGGGTTGGAAAGATGAGGGAAGGGAACATGCGGCCTATTAAAGTTCACATGGCAAAAATAGAAGACAAACAACAAATTCTAAGCAAAAAGGGACTTTTGAAAGGTTCACACTTCTTTATAGAGGAGGATTTAACACCAATGCAAGTTGAAGAGAAAAGAAAAGAATTGATCAAAGTAAGAGCAACAAGAGATGAAGGTAAAAGAGCATGGATATATAATGGAAAAGCTGTCATTGCCAATTTCATGCCTCCAAACACATCAACTAAACAAGGTAACAACAAAGGAAGACCACAAGAACATATAACTACAAGGAATGCAATAAGACAAGTGTGGGTTGAGAGCCGAGAAAGGCTCCACTACGAGTCTTCAACAACAAAATAAATAGCAAACACAACTTCCCCCTCACCAAGAATGTTTAAAATTGGTATGTTGGAATTGTAGAGGATATCCTTGGAGGAGGGACCAGGATTAGGCCAGGTTGCAGAAGGAAGAGATGTGATATGCCTCACAGAAACTCATGAACATGATGGTTGCAAGACTCCTTTTGATGGCTATAAGAAGTTCACGGTTTGGAACAATACAATGGGTAAGGGAAAAGGTTATGGTGGCATAATGGTGTTAATAAGAGAAGTAGAGGGTAGAAAGATCCAGTTGGAAAAAGAAGACACAAATAAGTAGTATATATGGTTCAAAATATCAGAAAATGGGAGACACATTAGAATTGCAGCTTGTTATTTTGCACCACAGGGCTCAAAAATCTACAAAAAAATGGGTTAAATGGAAAGGCTCTAAAAATGATATCTCTGTGTATTCTCAACTCAAAGAAGTTCTTTTGGGTGATTTCAATGCTAGGAGAACGAATGAACAATCTAGCATTTTATACAAGGAGGATCACAATCCCATATGGCTCGTTGAAGAAGAAACTCATTCATGGAGTAGATGCTCAAAGAGGATTACAAGGACACCAATCATTTTGGCGAAGAGCTAATTGTTGTTTGTGACATGTTTGATCGATTAATCTGCAATGGTTTGAATAGATGGAAAAAGTCTGGAAAATTTACATGCAAAACCTACAATGGTGCAAGTGTTGTTGACTATGTCATTTGTTCACAAAGCTTGATTGAAAAGATAACAAATGTTTTGGTCGAGGAGCCCATGCATGATTTGAAATCAGACCACAACTCAATTTGCATAGTGATATCTTGGGGATCACAAAATCAATATACAAAAAAAGGCATACTAGTCAACAATCTCCAACAAAGGGCAGAATTCTCATAACACAAGAAAATCGTGTTGTCTTCAAGGAAACTTTAGAATGTCTAATGAAAAAGAGTAGATTTGTAGGACATCAAAAGTTATGAGCTGACAAAAATTATTCAAGAAACACTTGGGAGTTGCAAGAGGTCCAAAAACAAGAGGAAAAAATCAAATGGTTTTCCAACAAATAAGTGGTTTGATGAGGAATGCAAAGCTGCAAGGAAAGCTCTTAAGGTTTCAGAGAAAGAGAAAACAGACATAAAGGTATACAAAGATTATTAAGAGAAAGAAAGATGAGTTCATGAGAAATAGGAGAGAAGAACTCATATATCTGGGGAAAAATACACCGAAGTTATTTTGGAGAGAACTTCAACAAAGAAAGAAGCAAACAGTAAATAACATTACAATGACTCAATGGCTAGAATATGCAAAACAATTATATGAATAAGAACAAGAGGTTAAGGCTCCACCTCTAGTGCATTTATTCACGTTACAAGAGGTTAAAACATGTATCAAAAAGCTAGGTGCAGGTAAGGCTAAGATTTAGATGAGTTACAAGCAGAGTACCTAAAATGGGGATCAGATATTCTTGCTCCTCACATTTTGAATATATTCAACAACATCATTCAGTGTGGTTTCCCAAATGATTGGACTACTAGTATGGTGGTACCTCTTTTTAAGAGTGGAGATGTTGACAACCCAACCAATTACAGGACCATCATGATCAATCCCTTATTTGCAAAGTTAGTTGGTAGCATGGTTGAACACAAAATCAGCAATTGGGCAGAAGAAAATGAGAAGAGAGCAAAAGGGCAAGTTGGTTTCAGACCTAAGCACTCCACTTTAGATCATGGTATTACTCTAAGACATATCATTGAAAAAGCGTGGGAGGAAAAGAAATAAGTCTTTTGTTGTTTTGTTGACTTCAGGAAAGCTTTTGACACGGTCCCTAGGGATAAGTTATGGTGCAAAATGCAAGAGCTTGGTATACCAGTGCAACTTAGAGCAGTGGTTCATAGACTTTATGAAAAGGTGTGTATTAAAATCAAAACTCAAACAAACATTTCAGAGAGCTTTAAGAGCGACATTGGTGTTAAGCAAGGGTTGTCCTTTATCACCCACACTCTTTGGTTTATATATAGACCAACTTGAAGAATTGTTAAATATGGAGGGTGGCGATGGTATCCAGTTGGGTGAGTATGTTATAAGGCTTCTTCTATATGCTGATGACCTTATATTGATTGCTACGTCCGCTCAAGGATTGCAAAAACATTTGCTCACACTTGATTTTTTTGCAAAAAAGTGGGTATGCAAGTTAATATCAGCAAGACCAAGATTATGATCTTTAGCAATAGAAGGAAAAGAAATCAGCAACAATTTTTCTTTGAGGGTAGTATTCTAGAAGAAGTAACCGACTACAAATACTTGGGGATTGACTTCAACAACAAACTTACTTGGGAGACTTGCAAAAAAAAAAGAACAATAGCGAGAGGGTGGAAAGCCCTTTATGCTTTACAAAACAAATGCAGAGAAGCAGAGTTATGGGATTGGAAAACTACTCAGACCCTTTTTGAATTATTAGTTACTCTGTTGTACTTTATGGGTGTGAAATATGGGCCAGCAACATACCATTATCAAAATGGAAACAAATTGAGAGAATTCAAAAACATATGATCACAAGCAAGTTCAAGTTGAAAGTTTTTGTCCCTTATGAGATTCTTTTAGTTGAAACAGGTGCAGTTCCAATTGAAGCCATTGTTATGATTCGACTTCTAAGATACCTCAACAAAATTGAACAAATGACAACAAACAGGTGGCCCAACATAGTCTTCAAAGAGCCATTATGCAGGAGAAAAAGGTCATGGGTGAATCAAAACATCAAGTGGATGAAAAGATGGAATATTGAATGGAATGCATGGCCCAAAGACAATAAAGAAATAAAAGCATTTGTAATAGATAAGGTCCACAAAGCTATGTGGGATAAAAGAGGAAGAAAAAGAGATACTACCTCGAAGAATTTAACTACACTTGTGATCATCAACAAAAGGCCTACATTGTAGAGAGCTAAGATTCTCATAGCTCAACTAAGGACTAACTCCCATCGGCTTAGATGCGAAATAGGTAGATGGAAAAGGCCTAAAGAAAAATGGGAAGAGAGACTTTGTGTCTTTTGTTCGGATGGGGCAGTGGAATCAGAAAAACACTTTATTATAGAATGCAATGCTTATAATGACATTCGTTCGAGATATGCAATCAATTTCACGACAACTTTGTCATTACAGGTTATGTTCGATGAGGAGTTGATAGCTAAAATGGGGACTTCATCATCAAGATTAACAAAAGAAGATCAGAATTGATGAAATTAAAAGAAACTGGTTTTATTGTCTCATAGGCTATTTTTAGCCTTGTGGACGTTAAAAGTTTTCATTTCATTTCATATAATTGGTATTAATGTGAAGAACTCATTGAACAACATAAGACACACGAGATCTTTTCTTGCAAGTTCAATATTATGTGAACATAAAAGTTTGGGTTTCGGTTGATCCTTTGAATTATAAAAAAGAGGAAGTCCTTGTTGAATTCAATATTGCTACTCCATGCATATGGTTAGAAAGAAATTTGATGAAGGATTATTTTGAACTTGTTATAGGGCACACATATATTTTCTTGCAAATTCAATATTATGTGAACATAAAAGTTTGCGTTTCTTGTTGATACTTTGAATTATAAGAAAGAGGAAGTCCTTGTTGAGTTCAATATTGCTACTCTATGCATATGGATAGATTTTTTTGATGAAGAATTGTTTTGAGCTTGTTATAGTTGCAAAAGATTTACTCCTAGAGTGTTCCTTGAAGCCAAGTTCTACACTCCAAGGCAAGGATATCAAGATAATCAAAGTTGCTACAACCAAGAAGAAGGGGGGAACTTACGAAAGAAGGCAAGGTATATGGGCAACACATGATGAGGTAAAATCTACAATTTTATTTTCAAAACAACAGTCAAGACATAAGGGTTTTGAGTTCCCAAGTGATAAGCATGCTCAAGTAAATGTTGAATTAGTAATTGTTGTGTATGAAGATGAGCAAGATGGATGCTATCTTGCTGCCAAAGCATCATCACCCAACCGGACATGGAAGGTATGGTTGTGAGTTGTAAACATGTTGATTTTCAGATTTCCAAGCATGTTGTCATAAGATTTTGTATTGCTGTCATAGACATTTCCAACTTGTCTATAATCTTATTTGTTGTCATACAAAAGAGGACAGCCATGAGGGGATAGTTTCCACACTTTTGAGGTATTTTAGTCATCAACAAAGTGTTTCCAGCCCCTACTATGTTGTTTTTACAAGATTTCATAAGGGATATTGATGTATGATAGCGGTTGATCCGTAAAGCGGTAGATTTTATACTCTGTAATTTTTAACTTGATGGATCCTTGATAGGAAGATTATTTTAAATGTCGAATTTTAACTCCCAAAATCAATTGAAAATAAATGCAATGCAAGTAAGAATGAACATTGCACTCAAGTGATAACGGAGTTTGTGGATGCCTATGTCTCAGGGGTATGTTATACGATGAACCGATTCATTATAAAATTCCATTTGTAAGTACAAATAAACTTACAACACTATAATGAATCCGTCATGAACTCAAGTGCCAATCGGTCTTGCAAAGACCTAGGCCCTGGGCTTGGAAGGCTTGCACTATATTCAGCCAGACCTCTAGTAGCCTTTATACACACCTAAGTTAGAATTGGTGTCGGTTGTCGGCTCCATAATACGATGATTCTACGCGGCCTCCAAGTATTGCTAACTTGGTGATAGAGTTTTGTTACAAAACTCGGCTCTTAAACACACCCAACGAATAACGAGAGAATCGAGCTCCGGTTGTCTCATACAATACTTCTTGATGCACTCAAAACCCTTTACTCCATTTTCAAGCTTCGGGTAATAAACACCGGACTTAGGCTTATTAAGCCTTTTCAAAGCACTAAATAATGGGATGAGTTAAAAATAACGCTAAAAATTCCTTTAAATATGCTTGATATGCCTTCACTTATTCTCTTAAGGCTCAAGCTTTGAATTCAAACTTGGATGCCTTGTTATGCCCCATGGACCCCATTTATATACTTGGGGTAGGGCCGAAAATTGTGGATATAAGCCATATCCGCTTGGCTTATATTAGCTAACTCGGCTAGGTGAGTTGGTTAGGATTGCCCGCTGCGGTCGGGGAGGTTGGTGGGTTGATTCTCCACACCGTTCGTTTTACACTGTTCGCCGTCGCTCCGAGCTCGCTGCGCCTTTATACCATGTTGAGTTGTTTGTCATTTGCACCACTTAGCCACATCTTGATCGGTGGGTTTAGTCCCACACTTGGCGGGGGTGGTTTGCGAAGGGTTTGATATAGCTCGTGGGCATTGAGGGTGTTGTGGATTCGACAACGTCTCCATTGCATTTGTTTTGACCGCCGTCGGTTGCGGATGGTGGTTTGGTGAGTTGGCTCACCCCACGAGCTTGGCATATAGCTCATTCCCTTGGCGAGTTGGTTCCTCCGGTTCGGTTGTGATACCGGTCATGCACTTCGCCCGGCTCGGTCACTAGCTTGCCCACAACTCGGTCATCAACTCGACCCTGACTTGCTAGCTCGCTCTCTCATCTAGTTGGGTCTCTAGCTTGATGAGCTACTTGCAATTTCACCGCGGCCAAGGCCCCCTTCGAAATAAAAGTGGACCCCACGATTTGAAAACCACCTTTTCGATCGTCGAAGACTAGAGGCAAAGACCAACCTTATTTTTGCTTCGTGGTTATTGCACAACACCATTTGTCGATTCCATGTCGACCCTCTTGCGATTTCATAATGTGCTCGCTCTGTGTTACCTTTGCCATTATTTTTCCCATTGACTCCTATTCTCGCGTGGGCGGTATCTTGTGCATACGGTGTCCGTTTCGGCCCGTTTAAAATGTGTCGAGAAAGCTGAATTCGAGCTCTTTTGTAAGGAATAAGTTCTAGGAGATCTTGGGAACTTCTAATGCCCAAAGATGACCTTTGGATCAGCTTGATTATACTTGTTTTTCACTTATTGCCCATACAATTTCCAGCCCCTTTCCATTGTTAACAGTTGTAGAAGAATTTCCAACCATTTGGGTGAAGGGTGCTAACAATAGCAACATGCTTACAACTATCATAGGAGGTTTTCCATCTACTTTCATTCTGATTTTTGAGGGAAAAATGCATGATTACAACTGTGTTTGGGGCAGCATGACTGAATTTTTGGACAACCATCACTTGTATGAAGTTTGTGAGAAGTTTGCAAGCAAAAAGGAGCTGGCCATCATATCTACAAGGCATGAAATGAAGAAGAGAACTCTTGTTTTCTCTAATAAGTTTGTTCCATGTGCAGGTACAGGTGTGATGAAGGAAGAGCAACTGAGTTTGCTCTTTTCCCATATAAATGAAAGAGCAAATAAGATTGCAGTTGTAGTAGAAGATGACATTTTGAAGAATGTCAAATTTATTGTCACATGTGATCACCCTTTGTAAGGAGATGAAGCCTCTTCCATACTTGGGTTGAAGCGGAAAAGATTAGAGTATTGAAGAGGTAAAGGGTGACAACGATTATGTAGCCCGAAATTCCTTATTGGCAGCCACAAATCATCATTTTTGGACAACAAAAGAGTTCTCTACAACAAGGTGACTTTCTTGTGTGGTACACATTGGGACAACCTTGCACAATGCTTCCTAGTTCGTCTTGGAGAGTAGAGCACCATTGGAGATTGGTGAATGGTGAGTTTCAAAGGGCAACCCACTTGAAAATTAGAGCAGCACAACAAAGGAAAGGTATGATGACTCATAATTTGGTTATTTTTGCAAAAAGGCTCTAACCAAGCATAGGAGAAATAAGGGGTGATGTTTGGTTACTCTCAAGTGTTAGAAGAAACATCCTTATGACAGCTATGAGCCCATTTGTACTCAATAGCATTGCTGACATCATTTTTGGCAACTCTCATTCTTTTTCAATTGCATTCATGCATGTGATTAGACAGTGTTCTTCCACCATAGTTGACAAGGGTGAGATGGAAGGTGAAGATGCCCCATTGGGAAATGCTTTTGTTGGTCAAGTTGCTTTGAGCATTTTTTAGTTTTTTGCCCTTTGTTTGAGCTTGCGGTTACTGGAAAGTTTCTTGTACATAATCGAGTGTACACCCTTCCACCATAGTTGACAAGGGTGAGATGGAAGGTCAAGATGCCCCATTGGGAAATGCTTTTGTTTGTCAAGTTACTGAGCATTTTTCAGTTTTTTGCCCTTTGTTTGAGCTTGCAGTTGGCTGAATTTTTTTTTGTTCAACTGAGTGTACAAGGAAGAAATTGCTCGTTGTTTATGAGGACAAAATTGGGACAACTGGTTTTTTCTTCATGTCAGCCATAAAACTTCATGGGTTGCGAGGACTGCAATGAAGATACGTGCAACCATTGCATAAATTTGTCTTTGTAGAAGTTCTCTCACTTGAAAGGCATGAGAGCTAGATTATGGGAGTACTACATCATGTTCTTTCACTTTGGCACATTGACACTTGGGTATGAGAGCTTGCATTTGCTTGAGGGCAAGCAAATTTGGGGAGGAGGATTTGTAGTGCCCCCTTTTCTAAATTAGAAGTAATTAATAATATTTTGAATTGGGCCCAACCAATTCTTCATTTTAGTACAACTTAATATTATTATTATTAAAATAAAAGGTATTTTTAAATACTAAAGTAGAAAAAGATCCTTAGCCTATTTTTATTATTTTCAGTTGGCTAAAAGGGAGAGGTCTTCCCTCTTTAAGAGGGAAAAATGTTAAAAAAGAAATAAAGAGGCCTACACGGAGCGCTCCGCAAAGAAATGAAAGAAAAGGCTATAAAAGCAAATGTTGGGGCTCATTATAATGATCATCTTGTGAATTATATACTTCTCTTTTGGAAATTGGAGCATTGAGCTCTCATTTTCACCCTTTGAGGACGAAACCCCTCATTAGATCCTATTGGGAACATAAACCTTCATTTGTTGCATTGGTGACTTCATCTCGAGTCATATTAGAGCTTCAAAATTCAGAATTTCAGAATTGCAAGGGTTTTATCGGTCTTCGGCACACATTCCAGCTAGGCCACACTTTTTGGGGGCTACCACATTCATTTTCAGTTTGATCCATCCATATGGAGATTTCGGGATCACTTTTCGGTGGGTTTTTGTGGTTGGAAAAATATAATTCTAATTTTATTGGAGAGATGAAAATTTTGTGGTCATTGTTAGCTATCATTTGCATTTTATCTTCAAGTATTTAAGAAGATATTGAATTTTGAAGTTTAAGCTATTTCGAGCAAGAATTAATTCTAGCCATTTGTAATTTATTGTTGAAGCATTTATTTTGCATGAATTCATCAAGTGTTTCATGTTGTTGATGTATTTTTGAAGATTTGTGTGTGGGAAAGGCTAAAATCTGAATTCTACCTAGGTCGCTTAGGGTTTTGTGGACCTAAAACAGGTTCTTTGTCGTAATTTTTGCATAAAATCAATTTGTGTAATGTCCCCTTCTTGGGACATTGTTGAAATTGAAGACCTAAAGACCCTCAACCCATTCTCTCTTCTCATGGGTTTGAGGATTGAGCTTGAAGATGGTCCTAAGATGTCTGTTGTCTATTTTGTAACCCCTTGGCATGCCTTGCGCTACAAGGAGGGCTCTCTAAGTTAGTTTAAATGTGCACATAGGATAGTTGCTTTTATTATTTAATTAAAAATAATAAAGTGCACATAGTCTTAGTTTATTAAATATTTTATTATAATGAGAGTTTATGTTTTCCCTCCAAAAGGGATAGGTCGGTCATTGAATGTTGCACCCCTTAATTCTATAAAAGGAGGTTGCGTGACCTTTAGTGGGTTATGTTGATTGATCATTTGAAATTACTCCATGCTTGGAGAAAAGGGATGTATGCCCTATGTTGTTGATTGCTCTCTTTGTTGAAGTTCTTATTTGCAAATTTATTGCAGCTGGTTTGAAGATTCAATTGAAGCCTTCTTGTGTTAGTGTTGAAGTGTATTTGTGCAAGATTAAATCCTCCTAAGCTTGGCGACTTGATATAGAGTGTGGTGCATTTATTTGTGGATGAAATCTTCATGTTTATTGCCCATCTCTTGAAGTAATCTTTGAAGGGTTTGGGATCTTTTTATACTGTTGTTCATTGCTGCATTTATTGTAGCTATAGCGACTTAGATTGAAGACTATTTTAGCATGTTTTGATAACATATGAGCTAGATTTGAAATCTGCTGTGTTAGCATTTATTTCAAAGCAAGGGTCAGTTGTTTGGGGCGTTTGGAGGCTAGATAAGGATTGATAATAATTTATTTATTTTCCTCTAACCCTAGCGAATTGGTTTCAGATTTCTAGGGCTGTCTTGATGAGGTTTTAATGATCAAAAATTCAGATCTATAGTGCATTGGAAAACTCTTAATTTCTAGTTTATTATGCACTTTATTTCGTGGCAAAATATGAGGTATTTAATGAGATATTAATTTTTGAAGTTTCAGTTGTTCTAGGTGCCATATTTAATTTTATAACTGCTGCAATAAAATCAGGTCTAGAAATGTTTGAGTCTCTAATTGGTCCTCCCATCTAACCCACTACCTTGACTAATTCCAACCCCATTTTGGGTTGTAATTACGCTGACATTGGGTTATTTGAGGAAGAACTAAAAGGATCTCATCCTTCTTGGTTCAATCTGGGTTGAAGTTGTAATTTTCTATTTGCCCCAAATAGGGGACATCACAATTTGTTGTCATAAAAATCAGGATTTCTACATGTGGTTGCCATCATTTTTAACGATGTTCCATTAGGGTTTTCAGGAAAATCAAAATTCCTCAAATTTGAGCCCAAAAGGGACATTAAAGAATAGGCTTCGGCCATCCAGAATGAATTAATTTTGAAAAGGGGACATTACAGTCTACCTTCCCAGAATTGCTTGCCTCAAGCAATTGCAAGTCGGGATCCCAAATCGACCTTGGGAATTTACAATTCCCAACCCTCAATGCTTCATGTGATGCCAACATAAATGACTATGCAGAATTGCTGTTGTCCAAAAAACTGTTGTTGTCCAAACTGCTTATCTGAAAATTTTAGCAAGCTCAATGGCAACATTTATATTTGCTGAGTCATTTTCTCAGTGCATACTTTATGCTGCAAGTTATATTCTTCACCCTATCTTGAAATGACATAATAGAGAGCAAGAAATCTGAAATATTCGTAGACCTTAGGCTGTAATGAAAGTGCTCACCTTCTTGTGTCGGAATAGGAATTGTTGAGATACCCCCAACACCTTCATCTTTAGGAACCAATACTCTCGAATTAATGCTAATCAAAATGTTCTCCTCAAAACATATCCATCAATATTGCTGCTCGAAAATCAATCAATGGCCTTACCCTTTGGAAGTTAAGTGGATCGTCCATGATTTGGTGCATCTTTTTCAATCTTGAGCTCGTTGTATCCAACAATTGGCGTCCTTCCCCTTTGACTTCCTCACTTTTATTTTTCTTTGCTATTATGCAAATCACCTTGAGATGACACGAAAGCAATCTTTGGGAGATTGATGGGCGCTTCTTGAACAGGAAAATCTTTTCAACTTCCTCTTGTATGGTGGATTCTTTCATGGGTTGCTTCCTCTCAATTTCTTGCAGCACTAATTGTTCTTCTTTCTTCTTCAATCCTCTTATGTATTCACACAACCCTATTTTATTTGGATTCCTCATTTTGAGTAACTTCAAGTAATTATCAAAGGAAACTTTAGATTTAAGATAATCAAGTTTCCGTTGATACTGGTCAACGATTTTGGGGGCCTCAAGTTTGTACTTTTCTATTTTTACCAACACCTCTTGAATGGGATCTATATTTTCTTCCCACGTTGTAAGAACTTTTCTTGAATAAACATTGTTATTGATTCCTTCTCTATTTGATCCACAAGTTGGCAAGAATACTGTTCGTCTTTTCCTCAAAAACAACCTTTGGATCTTGCTGCCTTAATCTTTCTCTGGCTGTTTTAAAGCTTTTTTCCTCCCTTTATTGGTACCTGACTTCTCTGTCACTACCCTGCATGAAGTTCAAAGCTGCAATTTTTTATTTTTATTTTTTTATTTTTTATTCACTTCCACAGGTTGGGAGGAAATTTTCTCTGATACCACTATAATATCCCTGAAAATACTTTAATTAAATATGAATATTTTCGTCAAAACTCTAAAACATTACTATAAAAAAATTGCCTTTTATGAAAATGATGACAATATGATTTTTTTATAAAAGCAAGCCTCAAAGTGCCAAAAACAAACTTTTATTTATCGATTTCAATCGTGCACAATAAAAGAAATACCGATGTCGAGTACAATTATTCTTGCACAATTGATGATCTAAATAGAAACATAAATGGAAGAGATGAGCATGTGATACGGGAGGATCTTTCTTTGAGAAACACCGATCTATTCTTCACAAATTTCATTACAAATAATTTTCTTTGCATAGAGCTCGTTGAGAACTTTTCAACGGTATGCAAAATGTGGAAAACGAAGGTCGTATGTAAAAGTTATCACACTCAAATTTTGCCTCAACTGGTAAAAATAAATTCACGCAGTTTGAGATGATGTGGACTCGTGCAAGTTCGCCAAGTGGGCTAATCAACTCACGACAAGTGGCAATCTAGTGCAAAATAAGGTTTTGGGGTTTTAGTTTTCTCCTCCGGTCTGCGACACTTGCATGCGGACAAATGAGCCTGCTTATTTGCTAGCATTTGGGGTTCTCGGCCAGTTCGACACACTTTTTTTTTTGAGGAGGGGTGCCTTTACCTCCTTCATATTCATTGAAAGCCACTTATTATTTATATGCCATATTTTCCAACCCACCATGCATGTGGGACTAAACTTCCACGTATTTTTAAACTATGCAAATTACCATTCAACTACATGTTATCTTGGTGAATGTTTTACATGTTGTTATAACTGCTGGAATGAAGGCAAACATGTTAAGATAAACTCTGATCTTAAAGGAATGTGTTGCTAACTTGGATTCTTGCATGCTGTGATTTATTGTATAGGACAGCAATTACTGTACTTGCGTGTTTGCTAATGTGACGACAAATGGTCGTATACTTGCTAAACTCTTGTTGCTGATTGACAGCACACTTTGAATCAATTTCATTGATCCAAAGTATGCTGAGGGCTTCTGGTGAATTCTGTGTCGATTCACACTTGAACCGAACCCGAGATTGTTATGAACGTGCAGCGCCTGATTGCAGGTATGAACAGCTGGCACGTAAATGCCAACGACAGGGATTCGATTCTTGAACCCTGTACTGTCGAACTTGGGACCTCGTGAGGCAAGAAACGCCTGGACGCGGGTGGCCTTGGCACGTGATCCAAAGGACGGAACGTCCTGCTCTGCATTAACGTAAATGTTAGTAAGAAGGCTGGATGGAAGTTGTTTGGTGTTAGTGGTTAGTATGAATTAAAAACCTAAACTAATCCTAAGTCCTAACATGCATCCTACACTATTATCCTAAGTGGATTTTTAAATTACAAAAAAAAAAAAGGGGGAAAATAAACCTAAGCCCTAAAACCTAAGGCTAAACTAAGACCTAGGTTGAACACTATATACAACCTAAACTAATCCTAATCTAAAAGGGCGCGCAGACCCTTGGAAGGAAAGGGATAAGGATGGGAAGAAGGCATTCATTGGCATTTAATAAAAAAAGTCCATACGTGGACGGCGCCGATTTGGCGGGCGGGTAGAAATAGAGGCATCTATTTGGAGATAGAGCCAAATTCAGTTTTACATGGGAAATTTAAAAAAATTGAGTTCGCAACTCAAGTGGCGGTGGCGTGGGAAGTAAGGAAAAAGGCAGAGCCTTTAATGCATTGATTGTTCTTGGTCCTCGCGACCAGTTCGCCTTGGAAAGTGTATGAGGGAATTTGATTTTTCATTGTTTCGGTTTGGCTTTTGCAAAGTTGCTCTGCATTTGGTTTTTTGGCCTGGTTCAGTCGAACCAGCTCTTGGAATTTGACATTTTCTTGGAGATTTCGAGGCTGTTGCTAAGCCTGAAGAAGAAAGAAGTGTTGGGGAGTTTGTGCTGTCGCTGTGGAAGGAAAAACGCGGCAAACGAAGTTTTCTTCGAGTTCTGGAAAAGAGATTACAGGCATGTTAAGCCCTTCTCTTTAAAAATTCTTGCTTTGTTTAAGTGTCTCATTAAAACAACCCTGCTCTTGGGTTTGGATTGTGTGATTGCTGTCGAGTCGATTTGACTTGGATTTTGTTGGTTCTTGCTTTCTTTTCTTTGGGAAATGATAAGAAGAATTGCTTCTGGTTGCTCGGCCTTGATGCGTTTTTGCTCGAATCGAGTTGGAAAATGAATTACTGTATTGGTTGTTGACAGTATGGTGGTTTGAAATAGATATTTTTCTTTCACTGTTCGTGTTGTTTGAAAGTGGAACAGGCTGTGTAATCGTTCCTTATAGTGTAATTGTTTTCCATTTAGTGTAATCGTTTCTTTACTGTTGTGCTTGGAACTGCCTTTGCAAGTAAAGAGGAAATGGAAATACAGTCGTGTATATTGCTGTGATTTGGGTTCCGTTGACTCTTGCTGTCATTTTGGAAATAATATGAAACACTGTTATTGGTCGCTGAGTTCAACTGTCCTTGTATTTCTTGAATGAAATGCTTTCCTGTCGTGCTGGTTGTTTAACAGTATTGGGGAAATTGTCATATGTATCACGGGTCTGTACAGGTTACTTGAGTTGTTTTCACTATTGAAACTATAAGTTCTTTTGCTGATGAACTAAAATGAAAGAAGCAATAGTTGTTTGAAGTTGTTTCTTATTGAAATTTTCAAGGAAATAGATCCTCTTCCTTCTCCGGTTTTGGGATTTTAATGGAAATGGCATTTGGGGTTTCTATGGGTATTCGAACTCGATTCGAATAAAGTAATAGCAATATTTTCATTTCTGTGCCTTTCCTTGAATTGGAAATAAACGAATACGTATTGGGTATTCGTGAAGTAGGAAAAGTTAATTGTTTTTCCTTCTGAACTTATTAATGAATTGTGTTTCTCTTTACGGTGTGGATAAGATGGTTTTATTGTGTTCATTGTTGCTTCTCGGTCTTCTTGTTCGGACTGTAGACACAATTATAAATTGGTTTTGTATTCTGTGCAAGGAACGATTATATATTTTCTTCTTGCTGTGATGGAAAGATGATTCCATTGCGCCATGTAGTTGTGGTTTGATCTTCTGTTTTGAACTGTTCGTGAATGCGAACTTGACTTTGAATTGCTGTGCGAAGTAGTGACGCATGGAAACTCTGTCTTGTTGTTTGGGTTGTCTTAACTGTATCTGACTTACGTATTTAACACCCTATACGGGTTTACTTCAGAAAGAGTTATTGATAACTGAATATTGCATTCCGAAGTCTTGCATATTATTTTGGACTCAACCAAAAGGGGGGATTCGGGCAGAATGCTTGTTGGCAGTAAGCACGATTTGGGTGTTTTCTTTTCTTCTGAACAAATGATTGTTCTTACTGATATCATGGAAATTAGCTCTCCCTCTTCTGCTGATTGATTTCGAAAGAGATAGTAATTAAATTATTTTCTAAATGTTGTACCTTCTGTGCAAATGAAATATTTAAATATTTCGTGTGGTATTCCGAGTTTGGTACTGTCATTTGGTAGAATTGAAATCAGCTGAACAATTCTTGAAGAGTTCGAAGAAGATGATTGTTTTCTTAGTGAGGGTCAAGGACAGGAAATGTTCTCTGTTGCTTTTGAATTCTGGAGATAGCATTAGGGGCTTACTGTGCTTTATAATTGAATTTGCTGTAGGTAACAGCAATGAATAAAATGTTATTTTGAACGGGATATGCTCATAGGATTAGGAAATCATGTGATTAATTGACTGCATGATTGAAATACTGTTTGTCTGTTTAGCATACGGTGAAAGAAATATGGTTTCTTTTAGTATGGTAAATATATGGTACTGCAACCTTATATTGTTTGATCTTGGATGAACATAATGTTGTACTAACCTGTTTCGGATCTTTATATGAGTCTGATTCAAATGAAGTATGGATATGGATGATGAATTCTTCCCTGTTTTCATTTAAAGCTGATTATAAATGAAATCATTCTTGCTGCCGGAAAGTGAATTCCGAATGGATTTTGTAAGTTTCACTCTGAACTGTTATCTTGATTTGTCTCTCGTTTGGATTCCATTGTTCGGACAGTCATGTGGAAAGAAATAGAGATATGGATGAATAACTTGGAAAAATGATCTCTTCTTCTTTCATTCAGTTGGAAATCTGTAATTCGTGAATAATGAATTTTGTAGTGCTTAGATGGGAGCAACTATATGCATTGTTGTTCGCTTTCTTGTCTGTACTTGAGTGCTTGGAATCTAATTTAATACACGAACTGAAAGGAAAGTAATGAGTTTACATTTCAGTTAGTTTCATCCTTTGCATTTATTATTAATGAAAGGCGAGGAAATGATAACAGAATGTTTACGGTTATGTGGAAACGGGACAGCAGTCCTCTGGCTGATTGTGATGATATTTTGATAGTTCAGTTGTTATGCTGATCTTTCTTTTGTGCCTATTTCGTGATTGATGTTTTTGTCGTTTCATAAAAGCAGGGTTCTTTTATTGAGACAGTTAGTTGAAGCACCTTATTTTAAGGATAAGTGCTTAATATGCTCAGTTCATTGAACTGACCCGTGCAATTCATTTTGCAGATGAAATTTGATTAGAATGAAGACATGGTTGTTTTCTGATGCTTCTTGATTAGCTGTAAAATGAATTGTAATTGTTACTTTGATTTCTCTTCGAGGAATTGTGAAAAGAAGAAAATATATTCTTCTGTCCATGAGTTGTATTGATGTTTTATATAAACTATGCCCAATCAGCTGGATTGGCAAATGTACAGATTATGACATGAAATATTGAATCCAATTACATGTGTATTATTTTAATAATTATATCAGTTTGATTTTGTTGTCTAAATTGGAAATATAATGTTATTTCTTGATTTGGATTTGTTTATTGTCCTTGGATGGACGCTAAATGGAAACTGATATCTATTCTTACTTGAATGCAACTTTTAAGTTGAAAAATGCAATTAGTTCATACTTGGGTAAAGATGAATTTTTAATTGACATTAAAAAGGATTAAGAAGAATATGATTCCATAATCGGAAGGTATTCAGGATTAGCTTAGGAGCTAAGGAATATCAAATAACTTTGGAATAATCGAACTTCATTTTCGAATTCCGTTAATGATCTCGTATGCTGAATTCAGAATAAAGGATATAGGATAAGTATATCCATAACTAATGGACCTTAACTATATGACGTTAAGGAGAACAAATGAATACATTTCTCGAAATTTAGACCTCGTATGAATGACGTCTAATAAGTTAATATTCTGAATTTAGTTGCAGTTGAGAAAATCTTGGCTAAGTTTAATAGGTTAAACTTATCACGTCCGTCGGTACGGACCGCTTAATCCATTGATTAAGAAGTGAACCAAGTAGGGAAATGCAGCCCTTCGACACGAAGGAGAAGATGCATAGCAAGTTAATGGACGGATTTAGTCCCTCTTAGCTCTGTCTACAATGCAGAGCGGAAACGAGGATCGAGGATCGGCGTGGATCTTTGAAGGTTGATTTTAATTATTAAATCGTATCAAATCACTTGAGCGGGATGTGCATTCTCGATGGGAGAAGTGCAGCAGGACATTGGCATACGCCGCTACGGCATAAAGATGTGTCTCCATGAAGACGGGGTCTTCATGACGACACAATGTTAATGTTGCGGTGACATATGCAATGCCCTCCCGAATTAAAACATCTCAAGAATACATAGGCTGAATGTGAAACTCGTAGTAGGGGATAGGAATATGATCGGTATACGGAGTGACTCCGGAACACTAAGGATAACTAGACACACGGAGTCGTGGGAACGACACCGTATGTCTGCGTATCTTTAGTTACCAGGAGTGCCTTCCTATACCCGTTCATATTACTAGTTGGAATTGGAAGTTTAAAACTGACCTTAAACGAAGAGGACTGGTAGGAGCCAGGAAAGACCATTCTAGATAACAGGTGAAGTGAGGTGAAGGACGTATTCCGTAGATGTGTATCACATCCAGGAATATGATCATGCAAAGCATGTGAAAATCTTTGGCCAAAGTATCGCAATTGCTGGTTGCGTTGTCCTTATCACTTAATTTAAGATGCAGGATGTCAGATGAATATCAGTAACAGATATTCAGATAGGCTTCTTAAATGGATCACTTCGATAACCGGGAAAGGTTATGAGAACAGGTATATATAATATACTATGCATAAACGAACATGAAGGATCGGTTGTTGCCGAGTCATGAAATGAAGGATCGTTGAAACTCCGAGCCATGAAAATGGAAGATCGGCAGTTCCTCGAGTCATTTACAGCATATAGAATCTGTTATAAGATTGAATGGCATTGAATGTGTGTTCCATATTGTAAATATGCGAACAGGGAACATTCGTTTTAAAAAGAAATTGTGTGATCCAAACTGTGATGTTTGGGCAGAGAACAATTGTTAAAACTTGAACGTGTGTTTGAATTTTATAATTCATAACAGAGAACGTTATATATATATAAAAAAATTTTTTTTCCCTTGTTCGGTATTTTAAAATGGGAAAATGTGGGATTAAAATTAGAAAAGTCAAAGCACATTGGAAGGTCAAGGTGCTTGGAGAGGGATTCGAGCCCTTGACTTGTGGGGTAAAAGGATAGGGATTTAACAATGCACCATGGGTTGGGAAACAATATAAAAGGCGCTTTGTGCTTTATTTGTAAAGGGATTGTTTATGACTGTGTGTATTTTTAAGCAAATAGAGGAGATTATTTGCAAATGGGATCTGTGTGAGGATTTTTGGGAGCTTATTTGCAGGTTGGGAGATCATTAATGTTGTAAACCATCATTGTAAGTGTATTCTTTGCAACAATTTTTAATAGATCGGTCTTTTAAGAGGACTCAGAGACATGCAAAGTGCCGAACTTCGTTATTAATTTGTGAGTTTTGCAGGTTCCGATCCTCTTAATAATCTGGTTTGCACAGTCATTTAAAATGCAGATTTGAATTAATACAGTTTCTACTTGGAGTGAATTTGTTCGAATTAAGAAAACAATTTTATCCTTTTGGTTATATGCAACAAACTATGATGGATTGGAAAAATTTATGGCAAACTAAGGGACAAAGTGTTCAGGATTATACACAAGAGTTTAGAAAAAGGGCTCTTATTTTGGGTATTTCTATCCATACACAAGAGACACTGTTGAAATACATTGATGGGTTGCATAGCTATTTGAGACATATGATTCTCTTGCTTAATCCTACTAATCTTGATGCGGTGTGTGTGTGCAAGCTACTCATTTGGAAGCTAGAGGGAAAATGTCTAAAGAGTCGTTTCCAAAAAGCAAGAACTAGCAATCCAAAAGTAAAGAAAAAAATTTCAAAAGGACAAAGTTCAGGAAAGGGTAAACTAAAAGCTACTTCTACGAGTTAAGAAGGAAGATGAGAAGCCTGTTTGTAAACATTGTCAAAAGAATCATGATGTGTCTAAGTGTTGGAAATTACATCCGAATTGAAACCAAAAAAATATATGAATAAGAAGGAAAAGAAGGCAAATGCCATGGTTCAACATGATCTTGGATCGGATTCGGTGATGAAACAAAGATCATCGTCATGGGTTTACAAGGTTGTACTTCTTCTTCCCCTTCTAACACTAGCTCATCTAATGTAGTTTCTTCATCTAAACAAAAATCTATGCATGATGAGAAAAAACGAAATATCATTAGAGTTGTATCTAAACATACTAAGATAAATACTCTATTTGATAATGGATCTCAAGCTAACTTGATTTCAGAGGAGGTTGTTAGGAAATTGGGCTTCAAACTAAGTCACATCCTAAGCCTTATCCATTGGGCTGGGCTTGTGATAATCTATTCTACATTAGAGTTATATTTAAACGTCTTAAGATAAATACTCTATTTGATAGTGGATCTCAAGCTAACTTGATTTCAGAGGAGGTTGTTAAGAAATTGGGGCTTCAAACTAAGTCACATCTTAAGCCTTATCCATTGGGATGGGTTTGTGATGATGCCAAGTTTCAAGTAACAAAAACTTGCAGATTAAGGTTTCTTTATCACTAACAAGTTCATTGATGAGGTAGATTTGGATGTTGTTCCTTTGGATATTTGTGGTATGGTTTTGGGAAGTCCTTGTCTTTATGATAGAAAAACAATATTCTATAGGGAGGAAAATAAATATGTGTTTGTGAAAGATGGAGTTGAATATATCGTAAGATCTCATCGTATCAAAACAAGCTTATCTCTTGTTTCTGTAGGACAAATGAAAAGGCTTGTGAATTCAAGAAAGTCTTTTGTACTCATGGTTGTAAAGGCCAAGGAAAAAGACAAGTCCAAGGCATTTGAGGATTGTGATCCTAAACATAGAGATGATTTGATTAAAATTGTTTCTAACTATGATGATGTGTTTCAGGATCCACAAGTGTTACCTCCTAAATGAGGAGTACAACATGAGATACATTTGTTGCAGGATGCTCCACTCCCTAATATTGGCATGTATAGATTGTCCGGGGTTGAGAATGAGAAGATCAAGAAGCAGGTGATGGAGTTGGAGAAAGGAGTCATTTGTCAAGCTCATCTCCTTGTGGTTCGCCTATTAGCTTGGTGCCAAAGAAAGATGGCACGTGGCGGATGTGTGTTGATTTTTGTGCTTTAAATATGATCATAGTTAAAAACCGGTACCCTCGTTCTCGCATTGATGATTTGTTGGATCAGTTGAAAAATGCAATTTATTTTACTAAGTTAGACATGAGAAGTATTGATCATCAAGTTAGAATTAATGAAGGTGATATTTGGAAAATTGCTTTTAAAACAAAACAAGGTTTGTTTGAATGATTTGTTATGCCTTTTGGATTGTGCAATGCACCGGCTACATTCATGCATATGATGAATGATGTTTTTAGGCCATTCATTGATTATTTTGCTATAGTCTACTTAGATGATATTTTGATCTTTAGTAAAACATGGGAAGATCATGTCATTCATATTCAAAAAGTTATGAATGCTTTACGAAAGGAGAAATTATATATGATGTCAAAATGTGAATTTGGTAAAACATCTTTAGTTTATTTGGGTTATATTGTGGGACATGTGAACTGAAAATTGATCCTGTAAAAGTAGAGGTCATTGTGAATTGGCCTAAACCCAATAATGTAATGAGGTTAGAAGCTTTCTTGGTGTAGTACAATATTGGAGAAAGTTTATTGCTAACTTCTCATTCATTGCATCTCCTTTGCATTCATTGACTAGTATCAAACAGGTCTTTTAGTGGGGAGGCAAGCATCAAAAAGCCTTTGATATGTTGAAAGAAAAGATTAGTACCATTCTTGTCTTGACACTTCCAGATTTGCCTCAGCCGTTTGAGATTGAGACAGATGCAAGTGACTATGCTATGGGGGCTGTCTTGATGCAAAGAAGAAAACCAGTTTGTTATCATTCTGAAACCTTCACTAGTGTAGTAAAAAAATATCCAACTTATGATAAGGAGTTGTATGCTTTGGTTCAAAGTGTGAAAAAGTGGAAACATTACTTGATGGGCAAGGAAACAATTATTCATACAAATCATCAGCCCCTCTAGTATCTACAATCACATCTCCAAGCTACAACAATCTAGACACTTCCGTTGGATGGGTTTCTTACAACAATTTCATCTGGTGATCAAGATATAAGAAAGGTATACAAAATAAGGTTGCTGACATGTTATCTAGACCTCTATTGTTGTTGCATCTATCCTTTTACAACATAATTCTTTGCTTCATGAAAGTTATAAAGAGCAATATGCTAATGATGCTGATTTTAAGGATGTGTATGAAGACTTGATGAGTGGTAAACAAGTAGAAGAATTGGACTATCATGTGCAAGATGGACTTTTATATCACTTGGGTAAACTTTGTATTCCACATAATGAAAGAGTGCACATGATTAGGGAAGCTCATACTTCTCTTATTTCTGGTCATTTTGGTGTTGGTAAAATAGTTTGCACATTTACAAATGTATTGTTATTGGCCTCGTATGTAGGAGAATGTTGCCAAGTATATTAAGGGATGTGTTCTTTTTTCCACAAGTAAGCCTAATAACATGAAGTTGGGGCTTTATAGTCCTCTCCATGTCCCTACTTGTCCTTGGGAAAGTATCTCCATGGACTTCGTAGGAGGCTTTGCCTATGTCACGAAGGAAACATGACTATTTATACGTGGTGGTGGATAGATTTAGCAAGATGTGTGTGTTAATTCCTTGTACTAAAACTATTACTGGTGAAGGGACTACACATTTGTTCTTCCAAAGCATGTATGGGTTCATTTTGGTTTACCCACTTCTATTATATCGATCGAGACTCTCGGTTTCTTAGAGAATTTTGTTTATTTTTGTGGGATTTGATGGACATTGAGCTCAAGAAGAGTATTGCATTTCATCCACAGACCAATGGTCAGACTGAGCTCGTCAACCACATAGTGGTACATTTGCTTCGAGGTTGTTGTGCCAAACATCCCAAGTTATGGGATGAACATTTGTATTATGTGTAACATGCTTACAACCGAGCACTTCATTCTTCTACTATGAAGTCTCCTTTTGAGACTTGTTATGGATATTTGCCTAAATCTCCTTTGGATTTCTCTTTAGGACAAGAATCTATTGTTGATGGACATAATGATATTGATAAAGCCAAGAAGTTTGTGTGAAGATACAATTGGTTCATCATTTGTTCGACAACAATTGGAGAAAAGTTAAGCCAAATACAAGATTAGGCATGATAAACATCGAGTTGATCACCAATTCTAAGTAGGTGATCTAGTTTGGCTTCGCATCTGAAAGGAGTGGTTGACGGGTGAAGGAAAGAAATTGAAACCAATCCAGTATGGTCCTTTCCAGATATTGGAACAAATTGGTAATAATGCTTTCTAGTTAGAATTACCACCTTACATGCAGATTTATTCTATTGTGAATGTTGAAAATCTAAAATTGTATGAGCCACCAATGATTGTTGATCATGATGAGAGTGTATCTATGCCTTCTGTTGATGATTTTGCTCTTGAGTATCTTAATGAGTTGTAGGAAAATAAAGTTCTTGAAAAGAAGGTGTAGACTTCATGCAGGGGAGATGTTGAATATCTTCGTGTGGGTCTAAAAGGGATGCACCCAAATAAGGCAAAGTGGATGGAAACTAGAAAGGTGAGGGAGAAATACCCTCACCTCATTACAATTAAAAATCCTTTTGGAGGTCCAAAAGTTTCTCAGTGGGGAGGTGTGATCGACGAAGATCTCACGGTAAGAAATGCAGATCTATTCTTCACAAATTTTGTTTGCAAATAATTTTGCATAGATCCGTCTAGAGCTTTCCAATGGTATGCGGAATGTGGAAAACAAAGGTCGTATGTAAAAGTTATCACACGCTGAAATTTTGGCTCAACTGGTAAAAATTAAATACACGTAGGTCAAGATGATGTGGAGTGGTGCAAGTTCGCCAAGTGGACTAATCAACTTTCGACAAGTGGCAGTATGGTATAAAATAAGGTTTTGGGGTTTTTTTTTCTCCTACGGTCTTTGACGCTCGTGTTCGGACAAATGAGGCCCACTATTTGCTAGCTTGGGGCCGTCGGCGGAGTTCGAAACACTCTTTTTGAGGAGGGATGCCTTTTCCTCCTTTACTTCATATTCATTGAAATCCACTTATTATTTATATGCCTTATTTTCCAACCCACCATGCATGCGGGACTAAATTTCGACATATTTTTATAATATGCAAATTACTATTCAACATATACCCACATGTTCAACCAGCTTGCCTAAGGAGCTTTCCACGTCACTAATCCACATGCCAACTCGCCTTGTCTACATGCCAACACGTCTAAACCCCCGACTAGCCAAGTGCTCCACATGCCCAATCAAAGCAGCTCAAAGCCACTTACTAAGCGCCCAAACGCCTATTATAAACCCTTATCCACCAACCGCCCATGCAATGTGGGATTAAAATTAGAAAAGTCTAAGCTCATTGGAAGGTCAAGGCGCTTGGAGAGGGATTCGACCCCTTGACTTGTGGGGTAACAAGATAGGGTTTTAATCAATGCGCCATGGGTCGTGAAATAATATAAAAGGCGCTTTGTGCTATTTGTAAAGGGGATTGTTTATGACTATGTGTATTTTAAGGAAATAGAGGAGAGTATTGGCAAATGGGATCCGTGTGAAGGAATTTTGGGAGTTTATTTTTATTATTTGGGAGGTCATTAATGTTAAACCATCAATGTAAGTGTATCTTTTGCAACAATCTTTAATAGATCGGTCTTAAAAGAGGACCTAAAGACGTAGGCAAATTGCCAAATTCCGTTATCAATTTATGAGTTTCGGAGTTGCTTGATCCTCTTTATAATTTGGTTTGCATAGTTATTTAAAATGCAAATTTGAATTAATTAATTGCGTGAAAAAGCAATTATTTTAATATCCATTTTTTAATTGTTTAAAATTACTAAAATGCAAACCATTACAGATCCACATGCAAACTGATTTGACTCAAATCTGCCTCTAGATCTTGAAGCCTTAAGCATGTACTTGCTGTTGTGGATGTAAAATTAAGCTTGAAAAATGTACCCTAGCCGCCTTTGGATGAACACACTGTGCCTTGCATGACCACTGCAATGTTGGTGTGAGTCATTTTCCACATCACGTGGCGATTCATCTCACTTAGGTGAGGTCATAGGTCTAGGTGTCAAAGGGGTTATGGTAGATTCCTTACGCGTTAGTGCGTCATCTGGGAGTTACTTCCATTCCATTAATGTTACACCCCTTCTTCACTTGAGGAGGTATGATTACAGGCATTGGGGGTTACACAACACCCCTTATTTGTACCCCTTCCTTTTTTCAGATCTGTGGAATGAGATGGTGTATGAGATTATCCCCTTCCAATCTTTTCATGCATATTTTCATGCTTGATACTTGCTCCCTCATGGAACCTAGTCACGTTGCTAGAGTGCAACTCGGTTGATGTTCGTGTTATCCCGCAAATCCTCGTGTTGTCGTGTTTTCGCTATCTTCGTCATGGTATCGATGCACACTTTGTTGGGATCCGCACGCTCACTCATCTCATTTGCCCTCTTGCTCTCCGTTTGTGATTTTCAGGTTTCGTGTGCAAGCGTTGTAATGGATATTCCATTTGTGCTCTACTTGTATTGATTCAGTTTTTAAAATCTTGTTCAAGGTGCTTGGTTCATGTTTTTTTGTGCTCATGGTTTCCTCGGCCTTTCGCATGCATTTTGGAGTGTTTTAAGTTCGAGGATCTTTGTTTTGAGCTTTTTAGTGCTGGTGTTGAGTTTTGTTTAAGGGTGTCAAAATTGGTTTTTAGGCCTAACTCGGCCCTAACTTGTTGAGCTGGAACCTAGTTGGCTTCCCAACTTGCCCGTTTCCCTCTAACTTGCCTTGCACTATCTTCAGCTCGATTTGTTTTATTTGACTTTTGGTTAGCTCCGTCTCTCTTCGACTGCTTGCGTTGAGTTTTGGTGTTTCGACTCCTGCGTGGTTGTCTTCGACCGCTCACATTTCTTCAAGCTTGGCCTTTGGCTTTTCTGCAACCACCCGAACTCTGTCTTTGTGCTAGTTTCACCTTGCCTCTACGTGCCCCGCTCTCACACCGGCCTCATCTCCTGGTCTTCTTGCCTCTTAATCTGGACTACTCGTGTTGGCCTCCCCGCATGCCTCGCACTTGTTGGAGAGCTCGCCTTGGTCCCCTCTCGTTGCCGCATTCAAATGGTTCGTGGATCCGCTTTTTCTGCCATGTGTGTTTGTGCCTAGCTCGACTTGGCCCATCCGGTTTCGTGTGTTATTGTCTCGCTTTGGCGAACCGCTCCCGGGAATCTCGTCGAGTCCATCGGTTTCAACTCGGCTTCAGACTCATCATTCCGTCGCTCGCTCGGTTGTCTCGTCTCGTGACGTGTACTTACCCACCTCGGCTTTGGCTCGTCGAATTGACGTGCACGTGGCCTTAGCGGCTCGAAGCCTCCACAAAATCCGCCCTCATTCCAACTCGATATCTTCCGTTCCCTCTGCGTGGACTCACCGGCGATCCGTCGACCAACTCGCCACGTCTCCCAAGCAACTCAACTCGATGACATTGTCCACGTGCTCGCCTAACTTCGACGCGTCATTCTTTGACTCGACTTGCGGCCCATCCGAGTAGCTCGCCGGCCCCCTTGCACGATTCACCCGAGCTCCCCGAGCGGCTCGCCTCGGCTCGCCTGCTCACCATGTGATTTGCTCAGCATTTGAACAAGCATTTCGGACCGTCTTTGCCCCTTGACTTCTCTTGAGCCTCAAGAAACTTTTCACCCCTTTTGAATTTTTTCTCAATTTTCCCCCTTTTTTGATTAGTTTAGCCTAATTAAGGGGAAAATTAATAAATTCATCATTATAAGGGGGTAAATTTTTTCGGGCTCCATATATAGGGTTATTGGGCTTTTTGGGCCACTTTTTCTAAGGCTTGTCTTTTGAAGTGTTCCTCTTCTGCGGGTAGCTAGTGAGCACGTCCGCCACAACCTTGTGGAGAGAGAGCCTTCTTTTTTGCGATGTGAGACGCCTTCTCTCACACTGAGCAGTGTTTGTACCCTTGTTCTTACGCCCTTTTGTGCTTGATTGCGTGTCGTTCCTTTGCTTCCAACTAGGACTTATTGTGGCCTCCACTCTTACGTGATTTGTTGCTTATTGGAAGGTGAGTGGTGAACTGTCCACTGTCGCATGAACACACCCTATTGTAATCACACACTACTTATAAAGTGCCGCAAATAGGGGGTTATTACTATTCTCGGGTGTTGTATTGCACGCAGATGCATTCTCGGCTGAGTCCAACGTCCGCCACTTCTTCTTGGGAGAGAGATCCGTACATCATGGCGTGCTTCTATGGAATGTTACTTTGCTCACAAGGGTCTTACTACCACTTCCTTGGGAGAGAACTACACATGGTGCTTCATGGAAATTACTTTTGCCTCGAGGGTCTTCGCACTTTCTACATGGGATTCTTGTCGTTTTGAGGAATATCTCGACATGTGCGACCATGTTGTTGGTCACTTGATGTTGCATGTCTCTAGATCTCTTCGCCTTCACGTGGAAGACTCGAATCCTGCCCACACCATCTGGAGCATCTTTCAGTCCTTGTTTGGAGACCCTTCACATATTGCCGTTGTTGCTACTGATTGTCTCCTCTTCTTCTTCATGTGATGATAGTTCTACTGACACAGACTCGCTTGTTTCTATTCCTAATGATGAGGATTGTGCTTCTAGTTTTGATGATGAGAGTGCTACTGAGGACTCCTCTCCTCCTCTCACCTTTCCTAGTATGTTGACACTCCTCCCTTCCCATCAGACATTAGGCAGTCTTGTTCCCAACCTCATACCATCATTGCATCTGTCTCCTTTCCACTTCCAGTGTGCGAGGCCCTTTTCACTCCTCTTCGTTTGGTTGATGATTCATACCTCTGACATTGCTCTTCTGTTTGTTGAGCCCCCTTCTTGGGATGAGTATCTGCCAGACCTTTGTTGTCTTTTCGCAGTGCCTACTTGTGATGCAATACAGGGAGTTCCTCATCCTTCTACAGGTGTTTCGGAGGAGTCCATCTCCTTTGTTAGGAGTGCCACTTGGGACTCTTATCACTTCCACTTTTCTAGAGATCATCATTGATCCACCCTTGTTTGTGGATCCTCCTTTTGTTGTGGGGGTTGTTGCATTGCCTTCACTTGGACATCCTTTTGGCGGATGTTCATCTTTCACACTTTAATAGTTCTATGCTCGTGGCATTACCTTCGGTTCTTTGACACTCATTCTGTTAGACCTATGTCACACTTTCGTGGAGCAGATTCAGAGTTCTTCATACTGCCGCCTTCGGCTTCCTTCGCAGAGTGGGCGGACTTCTAGTACTCCATTTTTGTCCTTCCTAAGGGTAGGCACACACTGTTCGATGCGGTTGGTTCTTCTTCAGTCCATTGCCGAGGACCACATCATCAACACTCTTCTTAGAGACTTCCTAGAGTTGCAGAGTTCAGATCCATCCATGGCATCTTCTGCGTTCCTCTTGTCTCCTTCTTCTCTCTTCTTCTTCTTCCAGAGAGATTGCCCTTTTGTACATGGGTACCTTATTAGGCTCCTCAGTTTCTGGGACCCATTTGTGGCATCTTTCTTAGATTAGAGAGTGTTTTTCATCTCTTGTGGTGGATGTTTTTCCCATTGGTTTTCCTCCATTGCTTGAGATCCTTGTTTTTCATGGGTGCCTCATCAGGCTTTGTTGTCGGGACCCATTTCTCATTTCTGACTTGCTGCCTTATCCTAAGTTACGATGAAGGGGGTGTTGGTGTGAGTCATTTCCACATCATGTGGCGAGTCATCTCACTTAGGTGAGGTCATAGGTCTAGGTGTCATAGGGATTGTTGTAGATTCCTTATGCGTTAGTGCGTCATATGGGAATTGCTTCCGTTCCGAGAATGTAACTCCCTTTCTCCACTTGAGGAGGTATGATTACAGACACTGGGGGTTACACAACACCCCTATTTGTACCCCTTCCCTTTTTCAGATCTATGTGGAATGAGATGGTGTATGAGATTTTCCCCTTCCAATCTTTGCATGCACATTTTCATGGTTGATGCTTTCTCCCTCATGGAACCTCGTCACACTGCCAAAGTGTAACTCGGTTGATGTTCGTGTTATCCCAGCAGATTCTCGTGTTGTCGTGTTTTCGCTTTCTTCGTTATGCAACGACCCTTGGATAGAATTGCCAAGTTGGGATGTGAGGGATTCCGTCCTCAAATTTGTATGCAAATGAGGGATTTCGTCCTCTATTGCTGATGCAAAAGTAGAAGCTACTTGCAAACAAAGAAGTAGTTGATAAATTTCCAAGATGAATGAATAATAAACCCCAAATCTGCATTTATAACTTCCAAGGCCCTCTCCAAAGTTGGCGCCTCTCTTGAAAATAGGAATAACAATATAAAATTGCTTCATCCTCTCTCCCATGTTGGTACCCCATCCTAAATATAGGAATAAACAATATAAAATTGTTTTATCCTCTCTCCATCCTAAAAATTGGATCTTGATGCTCATGCAGCCTGTTCTATCTTTGGTGCACCGTAATAGAATGCTTTGTGTAGTTTTTAATCTATCTTTGGAGCCCCCAAAATTAGTTCTTTATTTTATTAATATTTTAATTCGCTTTTGCTTTTTGGATTAAAATATAATTCAAGTGTCCTTTTTCAAAATAAAATATAAAAATACCCTTGGATCGCTTAAATTAATTTGTTTTCCTCTTTAATTCCCCTTTGGCTACGAAATATAAAGAATAGGCTTTGGGCATCCAGAATCAATTAATGTTGAAAAGGGGACATTACACTTCCCTATGCTTCTTTTTTTTTCTTCTGTCTTATATTAGCAGCTGAAGGTATGTAAATTCTTCCGTGAAACCTCAACCAGAATCTAAAGAGGATTCTGCATTCTTTCCATCTATTGGTTCCTTCCAGAGTTCTGATATAATTTTCTCGCAAAAGGAATCCGCTTTTGCTGTTCTAAAACCGAATTTTGAAAATCCAACCTTAGTGTCGACAAGGCAGCAATATATGCCCTTCTGCTGAGAGCATCAACAACATGATTTTCATTATATTTAGTATCAAAGCCTAGTGTTTTGTAACTTAGCACATAAAACTCTAGGTATTTGATCAAGATCGTGCCGATTTTTGTTATTTCATATCACAATGTTGAGAACTAGGTCTGAAGAAAGAGGTTGTAGGAATTGTAATCACAATTCACCTCGTACATCCTCTAATATGGAGCAGGTGCTTCAGCAAGTACTAGGATCATTGGCAGATGTCCAAGCGCACTTGGCAGGTCAGGAAGCTACGATTACTGGTCTGGATAATCAGTTAATAAAATTCCAACTTTGAATGTGGATAATCAGTTAGTTGCTGAAAAAGCACCTAGGAGGAAGAATTGACAACTTTTCTGAAAGACCTCAAGAAACAACCCCTCCTAGATTTGATGATTAAGGGACTGGTGACATAGACAAAGCTTGGCTTGTTAACCTGAATAAGTACTTTGGACTGCAACCATTGATCTCAATTGAGAAGGCTAGCTTGAGAATAAACCAGCTAGACAAAGAGACATCACTTTGGTGGAACACCAGAATGCCTTGAAAGCCTATTCCATCGCTATGATTACATAGGAAGTATTCAAAGAACAGTTTAAAAATAAATATCTCTCCGCAACCCATAGGTAGGGAAGAGAGTAGAGTTCTAGAAATTGGAATGAGAGACTTCTACTATTGTTGAGTATGAAGCCATGTTTATTCAAGTTGGGGTTATTTGAAGTCTCTATGCACTATGTTAATATAACTAAGCCTATTGACTTAGACTCTGCTTTAGAAGTTACTTTCAAGGCAGAAGAAAAAGAAAATGCACCCCTCAAGGCCAGGAAAGAGTTTAGAAACAAGTAAGTGAAAATGACAACCACCTCTAAAACTTAGTAAAAGACTGCTGAACCAAAGAAAGACAGCAGCAAGGCCGGAGAATCTGCCTCTTGAGTATCAAAAGCAGGATAACGGGAATAAACAACACAAATTTCAGAGGAATTCTGCTAACACCCTTGCAACAAGGGAGAATAAAATTACTGTTACAGCACTAGGACCGGCTTGAGGATCTGGAATTGTGGTAAAGACAACTATGAATGCAACTGCTTGGAACCAAAGTCAGTCCAAAGTCAAAGACATCAGATTTATGCAGCCTTGGACAATAAATCAGCATAACAAGTTAGAATATAAAATGTAAGGTAAAATCTCGGATAAACAAGTTTGTATTTTAGTTTATTTTGGTGCTATGGATAGTTTTATGTCCCCTTCTATTAGAATATAAGTTTTATCTTTTATTATTACATCACTATTAGTTATATTAATGAATGTGTGGCTGTAACCACCTCAACCATTTTGTAACTATCCCTTGCATAGTAAAATGACGGGCACACAATCTACAATGTGTGCATTCTGATTCCTTTTCATTATTTCTCTGTTCACAACTTTTAATATTGATATCAAAGCCATTGGTTCTCGAAGGGCTTGCAGGTTGAGAAGAAGATCATGAAGGCCGTTCAAGGACAAAGTGTTGAAACAAAAATATAACGTTCAGTCCTGTTCAAAGGAGAATATAACACGGCACTCATGAACCCTAAATACACGAAGCTCAAACTTGTATGAAGGAGAAATAAAGTTGCTAGGGAGGAAAATATTGTATGGCACACCTTTTGTTAAATCACGACTGTATTCTTTGCTAAATCGCTACTTGTGCAGACTGTGACGGAGTTCAAGGGTACAAAGTGAAGATTTGCCAGGGTAGTGCTTGAAACTGCCATTATTAAGAGCATGTTTTCGGAGACGCGATGGCACAATCACAGTCGCCACTATTGCAGTCATGAAATCACCGTCATTTTTGCCGCCATTACAGTCGTGTGAGGGCATCATTCGCCATAATCATTCACCATTATTACAAACCTTCCTTGGTACATTGTTTTCTTTGTTGTGAAAAGTTTTTAAATTAATAACATTGCTGCACAATTTTCTGCATTAATTTATGGACCTATAATCAAATCTTGTGTAAAACTAATGAAAAATCATTATGTCTAGTCACATAAACAATTTGAGGTCACCTAGCAGAAGACAATAGTAAGGTAGATGATGAAGATATCAAAGCTATTTTGTTAAACAGTCTGCCTTCTAAATACAACAAGGGAAAGCTCAAAGACAAACCAAATGGGTGAAAATTCACTGATGAAGGATACGTATTTTGAAGAAGTGCAAACTTTGAAGATAGGAAGGGATCTAGTGTAGGTGAAGCTCAACATAAATTAGTTCGGGAGTTTGTGGATCTTGGGAATTACACCCTTACGAGGGTCATGAGACAACTTGATGGATCACTGTGGATGTCGGTCAAGTTTGTCGAATAATTCAGGAGGTTCGTATTTCGGGACTTTCGGGAGGTGGAATCCGGGAACTCGAGAATTTAGCTTAGGAGCTACACCTTTACAAAGGTTATGAAGCAGCTTGATGGAGTTCTACCTAGTCAAAGAATTGTTTGTAAAGAGAGCTTCTAAAGAATGTGTGATTCCTTTTTGGCTTTGTTGTTCCAATTTTTTGTTAGTGTGTTTGTTTTTGCTTTTTGTATATTAAGCCTTAAGAGGGAGTATTAGAATATAAGGCTTACCTTTTATTATTACATGACCATTAGTAATGGTTGTAACCACCTCAACCATTTTGTAACTATCTCTTGCTTAATAAAATGATGGGCACACAATCTACAATGTGTGCATTCCAATTCCTCTTCATTATTTCTCTATTCACATCTTCTAACACCTTCCTTAGTGAGACAATGTGGAATACAAACTGAAAGATTTATAGAAAAGTGGGAGGTAGAGCTAGGCACCGATAAATGCTGCCAAATAACTGAAAAGCTAACACAAGTTGAAGTGGACTTGGGTATCTTAGCGAGAACTTTAGGTCTGTTTTTTGTACCCTTAGGTTTATTAGCTGTTATCTTAGGAATAGACTGGCTCCCCTTGCATCAAGCAAAGGTTGACTGCTTGGAAAAGAAAATCCAAAGTTTGGATGATCAAGGCACTTGGGTAATGCTGTAAGGCATTACAAGACCTTTGAATGTTCAGTTGCTTTCATTGCTGCAATTTCATAGGGTAGTTGAGAAGTGCTGCAAGCTATTCTCAGCCCAAGTAGCAGAGCTGTCCAAGGAGCAACAACCAAGTATTTTTGATCGATCATCAAGAGCATTGGGTCAATTACTTGGGCACCCAACAACTGGAGTTCTACCATGGGCTCCAGTCTTCGCGTGTTGGTTTTTCCTATGTGTACAGTAGTGTTTTCTCAGTTGATGGTATTCTAAGGTACAATTGTAGTAGTAGTAATTGCATTCTTCGAGTTAGGAATGTTCTGTAGCAAATTTGCTACTTTCATCCGTACAGTTGTTTGCATGATTTTTGCTGCAATCTCCTTACTTGAAGCAAGTGGCCCATTCAATGTACTTGTACATACATGGGAATGCCTCCATTCTTCAGCCATTTGTTTGTTGACCTTTTCTCTTGCTCCAACTAGTTTCTCCTTTTTCGTCATTGGGTCAGGTACTGTGCTTTCTTGGCTTGAGACTGCATAATTGTCATGACTTCATTCTCTGCAACATCAATCATATTGATGTTCTCTCCTGAAGCCTCCTTTGAACAACTAGCATCACTATGATTCCTTGTCCCACATCATCAGTAGACAAGTCCTACATTGTTTGTGGGGCAATCTTGGGAAAAAATGTCCCATTCGTTTCACTTTTCACACTGCACAACTGGTTGACCATGAGGATCATATCAGATTCAATTACCTCCTTTATTGTTTTTATGACATCAAGTGTTATTCCTTTGGTTGTGGAACTTGGTTGGTGTATTGGCGGCATAGATGGTTCCTTTTTGGTAAACGGTTCCTGCAGACACTCTTGTTCTCCATGTTATATAGGAAATCTTTAACAAAGTGACCTGTTACTTGAAAAATCTCACACAACAACTTTTTGGTGCAGTTAGCTCTTGTGTGTCCTTTGGTTTTGCAATATATGTACCAAAAATCTCTACCAGCCTTATTTGTTTCTTCCTTCAACTCCCTCATCATTTTCAACCTGTCTTTCTTGAGGGCCTTAACAGAGGTGGGTTCATCTTCATTACTTGCATCGGGTTTGTCAATTTGCATTTGAAACCAGAAATATTTTGTTCACACTCTCTATGTCCGTTTCTTGGTTGTAGGTATCCACGTCTGATGAAGGTTAGACGAATTTTGTCTAATTTTGCAGCGAGGGTATCAAGTCCTCCATGGAACACATTTCCTCAATCTGTTGGCTGGTTCCTTCTCTAATTTCCCCAGCAGCTTCTTAAGTTTTCTATTATATGCTTGTATTGACTGACGCTTACCTTTCCATGACAATCCATCATCATATGAGAGCAACCTGTTTTTTTTTTTTTCAAATCCCTTTCAAAGTTTCTCCCATGTGTTGTTCTCATCAGTTGGTGTGTCTGTATACTAGTTGATTGGTATTTCTTTGAGTGTGGCTGGAAATGACTGCAACCAATATGCCTCATCTGTTTGCTTATTAACAGTTTATATTGTGATGCATGTACAGGTAATGATAAACAAGGTCCTTGAACCCATCAACAGTAAACTTTGTAAGCATTTTCCTTTCTGAACTAGGACTATTTGGGTGAGCCATGGCAGTATTGGTATCTAGAAGGCGCCCTTTCTGCATGATCTCCTCCGAAAAGTTGTCTCGCTCGTTCCAATGCTCTCCCAGTATTTCTGGGCACATCTTGTCCTTCAACACTTCCCTTAGTTATTATGTATTTTATTATTTTACAACTTCAAGTGATAAGAGTCCAATAATCATGCAATATTATTTGGGCTATTAGGTACCATCTGGAGCACTTTGAACAGAATCTATAATGTGGATTGCTATGCTATGTCAGTGACGAGTATGCTTTTGGGTTTCTAGGGTGATCATATGCCATGCAATTCATGTGCTTGTGGAGATTATATTATTGCAAAATTATTTATATGGTTAAATTTGCTTTTGGTGTTAGATAATTATCTTAAATGTTTCCTTTGATACTTTCTTCTATGTTTTCCAAACAGTTTCTCTAGTGTTGTCGAATATCAAAACTTGGGATACATTGGGTGATTTTGCAGTTGTGCTGTTTGTTCTATAGGTTAACAGTCTAAGGCAGGAGCTAAACCTCTTGGTATCAACAAGGCCTATCACTGTTGTTGCTGGGAATTCTCACTCAGGTAATAGATGTCTAATCTTGCTATCATACTTGAATATGTTATTTTTCACTATTTGTCTATGCATATATTTCTATTTTTCATTTATAGTAATAGTACTCTGAAGCTTGCGACAGACATCGACTAGGATTGTGGAAATAACAGATTCAGGACCTGTTTTGGTTGCATACAATTCAAATGCACGGGTTTACTAGGTTCTATGCCTTTTTCTGTTTTCCATATATTTCTGCGCCGTGTCATATATGAAGTACTTGTCAATATTATGAATATGGTTTCTTCGGTGTCAGCAATACTGGATAAGGAATACACAGTTTGGACTTATTTACATAAGGATATACTGTTAAACATAGAAGGAGGTCAATTATTGAAATCAGGAGGAAGGAGGGAAGTCAAATAATTATCACCTCTGAAGATATGTACACATAATAGTTAACATGCTACATAATAGAGTGTTGAGTTGGTTGACTATAGTGCTACACTACAATGGAGCCTAGACTATTTCGGTATGGATACGGATATGGGTAGTGCACGGGTACAGTACGCTGATACGGCAAATTTTTAAAAACTTCGGGTACGGTACGCTGTTGGGTACGTTTTATATATATATATATATATATATGTATATAAAATTATAAATTTAAAGAAGCATTTGCATACTTATTGAAATTTAATACTCATACAATCATTCATAGAACATGAAAACAAATTTCAAATACTTTGAGAATTGAGACTTGAGTTTGTATTGATTCATAATGTTCAAAACATAATAGTTAATAACTTAATACATTCAAGTTCTCAACTTGCTTCACTTTCAGTTTCCTAGGCCTAAAAGCCTAGAACATATCATCTAGATGATCCTCAAAATCATCTTCATGGATGGCACTTGCAGCTCCACTCCCACTAGCTCCACTGTCGAACCCTTGTGAAGGGCTCCTTGGAAGTTCGTCATCAATGCCAAGTAGTGAAACATTAGACAAACAAGCAACAAAAGCTTCAAAGTCTGTGGTTTCAGGTTGGATGTCCCAAAGCTTGTTAGGACCTCTAGTATACTCTTCCGTCTTATGTGTTAAGAGGTGCAAGTTGGAATGTACGTATACTAGATCCTCAACCTTCTTGGATGCCAACATGGTGTGTTTGGCTGAGTGGATGAAGCCATAAGTTCCAGTTTCGCGCTACAGAAGATTCACTAGCCACCTGTCACAAAAACAAGGTATTATTAATATACAAATAGAGTGCTATCATTTTAAATTTTAATTCTTAATTGGTAATTAGAATATCAAATAACAAGTTACAAACTTCATACCTGTGAGAGCAATTTAATCACAATAGGTCGTAGGTACTTGGCATCATGGCCATGTACAATCCACCCGATTTAACAAAAATTAAATAAGTGTTAAACCCTAATTGCAGTAAGCGATAGAAACAATGAAGTACAATTGCTAGATATGATGACACAAGCAATAAACAAGTAACCTAAGTGCAAGAGAGAGAAGAAAGGACTTAGCTAATTTGTGCTTGATCCGGACTGGTGTAGGCGAGGAAATTGCTGAACGAGAAGGAGATCGTCGTGTCGTTGATGGTCGAGATAAAATTTTGGAACTATCTAACAAAGCTAGACTAGGCGCCGCTTGGGTGCCGATTTTGCTCATCGAGCACCCTTGACTTTGCAGTGGTCGGAATTTGATTTTTCTTGTGTCGCACAAGTGTCGCTTTCAGTAGTCGACTTGTGTGTCACACTTGATCGTTGGATGTACTTGTAACGTGCAAAATAAAGATTCACCTGCAAAACCCACAATACCACATCAAATCCAAAAAAGAAAGATGCAAGATGGGAGTCGATTGACCATGCTTATCAATTGTTGATTGACCCCGGTGGTCAATCGATTGAGTGAACTTACGATTGAGCGTTGTACTACATCTCATACTCCATGTAGTTCTTGTGAGAGTGTGAAAGAATTGTGCCCTAGGATGCCCTTGTGCAAGCGTATTTGATATAGCTGTCTGTAGCTAGATGTAGCAATGTAAATAGATGTGTAGATAGAATAATGGAGTTCCCCTTCCTATGCAAAGTGTATGCAAAAATTGCAGTCCCTTGTCCCTTAAATGGATGCCTTTGGATGCAAGCTTAGGTGATGATAATAGATGCTTAGAGTTTGGTCCTTTATTTTGGTCACATAGCTTTGTATTTATATGATTCATTTGGTTGAATTTCGTAATTAAAATCTGGAAGACTGACCCATAAGATAATAAGAAGCCAAAAGATAAAAGAGGCCCAAAAAGAGCGAGTAAGGTGGAAAGAGGTCAGGGGCACCCAGAGGGGACGAGGGCGCTTGGGCGTTGATGTCCTAGTTGTGCACTCGGTGTTCGAAATCATAAAAGATATGCAAGTATCAAATGGACTCGTAGGGTGTAAAAGACCAGAAAGAAGACAAGAAACAAAGCAAAGAGGCCAAAGATAGCTGTTAGTTACTAGTTTTCTTGCTTAGGAATCATGTAAATCCTAGTATGCTTTTAGGACCTAGAAATGTACACAAGTGCGTGATTTTGTGTCTTCATTTGGCGTGATTTTGTGTCTTCATTTGCCCCCACTTTATGTTGTTGAGTGAATACTCGATAACATAAAGTAGTTAGAAGATGCATACCTTTTGTTCGTGTAGAGTGTGATGGCGTCATTGTGCGAGAGACAAGTGAAAGCCTGGAATGATGCAAAAATGAAGCGTGGAAACTAGGAAGAGAAAGTGACCCTAGGGGTGAAGCGTATTGTGTTGTAGTGCTTGTTGTTGGACTACTTGTTGCGTATTAAGGATGGACCTGCAAAAGAAGAGCGAAATGTACCGTATGTGTTGTACCTGTTGTTGTGCCTGATGTAGGGCTACTTCTTGTTGCGTATCAAGAACAGGCCTGCAAAAGAAAAGCGAAAGAGTAATCAAAGTCATGTTTTATGAAAACTCTGTAAAAGTGTGTAAAAGTAGTAAAAGGAAAGTGTGCACCTAATGATCATGAGTGTAAAAGGATAGAAAGATGTCTGAAAATCTGTGTAGAGTGTGTATTCTCAGGCGATTTCAAGCAAAGCGAGCTTTTGGGCGATCTCACGCCAAGAACGAGTTTTGGGCGATCTCACACCAAGAACAAGTTTTTGGGCGATCTCATGCCACGACGAGGAAGAGTGTTGGGGAGAGAGGTCTAGTATTACTTTCCTTCCATGACTACTCAATAAACACCACCGCAATTATATGGGTCGACCTTGCATTAAGGAAAAATAAATAAATATAAGTGGTCGGCCAAGGCATAATGAAGGGATATAATGAATGGACATGTGTTTTCATGTTTTGGCGCCAAGACCTACAAGTATAAATAGGGGTGTTAGGCATCATTTGTGGATATCGACTTTCATTTGTAAAACCAGATTTTGAGAGTGAACTCTCATTTCTCTCCAGTTGGGACGAAACCCCTTGTGAGGTTCATTGTGAGGGACGAAAACCTCTCACTTTTGACTTAAAACAATTTATAATTGCAGATTATTATTATATTGAAGATCAAATTGTGCCAAATCTGATTTATGTCATTTATTCCAAAAGTGCGACTTGTTCTAGTGAGATTTCTGAATTATTGGATGTTATTAACATCATATAAAATTAATATTCCAAGTCGACTTGCATTATAAAGGCCAAATCTGCATTTGCACGGATTTCTATGCATATTTAATGGTCAAATCGAATTATTTATGGTTGCTGCAATTTCCAGATTATCAGAATATTTCCAGCAGAGTATTTTGCATTGCCTAAGTCGATTTGGCTCTAGAAAATTAATAAAATAATATATCTTTCATTGGGCAATATTTTACTTGAATTTGTGAAGAATTTCCAACAATTTTCAAGGAGATTTCAATCGCTGCAATTTAAATTTTAATCTGCTGTAAATTAATTCCAGAATTTGAATATTTTGATAAAACCCTCAAAAAGGGTTATTACAGAGGGCAGACGTTTAATAAAATAGAACTTCAATACTAAACTTTAAATACAAAAAAATTAATTAATATTTTAAAAAATGTAAAATAAATAAATATTAAAAATTAAATAGATCATGATCAATGATCATTGATCACATACTAGTTTGATTATTCCTTACAAAGCATTGATCAAAAGATTTTAAAAAAGAGGATGCATGAAAAATACCTGAAACTAATCCTCCTTGTTGTTTGTTGGCTTGTAGTTGATCCTTCTCCTTCTCTCTCTCTCCTTCAAGTTCTCTCTCTTTCCTTCAAGCTCTCTTTCTCTCCTTCAAGCTCAAAATTAGCAAAATAGCAAAATATGAGTGTGAAATAACAGAAAGGGTTGGGTGTATAAATAGGTTTTGTTTTGGGGAGGGTTTTTTAGGGTTAAATTAGGTTTAGGTTACTTTAGTTTTAAGCTAGGGGCTTTTAATTTTTTAATTTTTTGATGTTTTAGGTTTAAAACAACGTTTTTTTTGAATGGGTATGCTGTGTGTACTTACCCACAGCGTACTATTACCGTACCCGTACTAGGTAAGTATCAGGCCTGGTACGGGAGGGGCAGGGGCCTTTCGGGGCAGTCTAGAATGGAGCCTTGAGCTGTCATTTATATTCCCTCATCATTTTGTCGTGTTCTATGCATTCTAAATTATCTGTTAAAAAATTTAAATGTGTAGAATGTTTGTCATTTTCCTCAAACAAATCTCTTAATATGTAAAGGAATCTGAGAGTTTAATTTCTCTTTTTAGTTGTTGTTCACCGATTCTTTGTGCATTTTACATGCGAGGTTTGCTTGTCGTCTTTGTTTTTGTCTGATATCTTGAAAGCTTCATGTCGTATAACTATAAGCCCTGCAGTTTCAATTCGATAAAATGTAGTCACGGATCATTCTATGCTATGTGGAAATTTCCATAATCAAACTCAGTGGAAAGCAACGGCTTGGGTGTGGGAGCCCATGATATTTGGGAATATAAATGTTTGACTACAGGAAGGATATCTTTCTGGAGACTTATTTTCATGAGCTTTGAGGAGATATCTTGTTGTGCAATTGTTTTGTACATTTCATTCTAAATTTGGAGACGGGTTTCTCATCACGATCCATAGAAAAGTACAAGGAAGTCAAATTAGAGTTTGAAATAAGTTGTGGGGACAAACATAGCATATGATTATGTGCATTTATGGGTTAGATATAATATACAGAACTCTTGTTTTCATTAACATTAGGATGCTGTAATTCTAACAACAGTTACAAATGTGATAGTAGGTGCGGATATGTTATAGGTAGTCAACCTTAGTATGGCATGTTTCCTTCAACAGTTATGGTTGTAGTTAAGATAGAAGGTTCAGACCTTTTAGCAGTGTTTACCTTAACAGTGCATCTTAATATTAGTGATTTTCCTATTCTTTTCTGTATACTTTAGTTTAGTTCATAAAAGATCCTATTGCAAAGTTGCAAGATAAAGTTACTAGACTTTCTGTATTGTTATTTTTCCTAGGTTTGCATCGCTCAGTACACTCAATGCTGCTGAGGAGCATCCTGGTGAATATGGCAGAGTTGCATGAACAATTACGAATGTTGTTAACATAGATGGTTCAGACCTGTTGTTAATATTAGCATATAATGGTACATTGTTATAGTAGCAGTATTTCCTAGTATTTTCTTGATACTTGAATTTGCTTCATAAAAGATACAATTGTAGGCTACATTTATTAGAACTGGTGCATTGCAATTTCCTCAGGTTTGTGTTCTTCAGCAGGATCAGGAGCTTTCCATAGTATCTGTATCATTTCTGAATTACATTTTAGTTCTGATTGGAGTGGTTTCTGTTGAACACATCAACTTTGTGTGAAACTTCACCAGATAGATCGAGCGCAGTCCAACTTAATATTGCAATTTTTTTCAAACAATGCTTTTGTTCTTTCTTGTTCCTTTTGTGCTTATGCAGACGATTCCAACTAAAGCTGTTGGTATGCCATATAGGTCAAAAGGCCCCAGTTATAGAAATCACAAGGGCTTTCTGAATGCTATAATATACACAAAATTATGTATTTCTATGTTGGGGACAGCCTTTGTATTTTACCTTTCATCCAGGTAGAAAATATGCTTCATTTTCTTACTACATGCTTGTGTAGGTGCCAGTACATATGCAGCACCTGTGATCATAATCGGAGTTATGGGTTATGGATACATTTGGTGGAAGGTTAGTTTAAATATTTTGTACATGTTTCAATCATAATAATTTTGTGCTCTAATTGCCTTGATGGTGGTTTTACTATGAATAATTGAGTATTTTATTGTTGTCTGCAATGTTTATCCTTTCATATGGTGGGTTCAAATTTGATGTCTTGTTATGTCAAACTTAAGTTTACTTCTACATGACATGCTAAATAACCAAACAGACCAGTTTTATTTGTAAGATGTAGAATCCTTAAAAGTTATACTATTCTAAATTGTTGCTTTCTACTTGATGATTCTATTTCAACTTCAAGAATGCTCCATTAATGTTATTTCCTTGAGAATTCGATAGTATGGAAGGCTATAAAGAATTTTGAAGTGGAAAATTAAAAATAATGTATCATAAGATTTGTCATATTCCCGTGAAGACTGCTATTTTATAATATACTCTATCTCAATATTCCCTCTCTCATCCCGTGGGGCATTCTAATGCAATTACAGAAAAATGCTTCCATCCTTGGCATGGTAAAGATTGCTTATCAAGTAGAGAGTGTTATTTGTTCTTGATAAATGTAGCGTGTCTAATGCAAAATGGCTACTGAAACCAATGGGGAGTATCTGTTTTCAATAGGTTGTTGATATGATCCGCTTCAGGATTTTGGCTGGCTTGAATACCATTCTGTATGACCCGGTTAAGATTCTTATCCTGTTGGGGTTTTTATTTCTGCTTATAAAATGCAGGACAGTTGATACAAATGGCTACTAGATCCAACAGGATAAATAGAAATATCTATGTTATGCAGGTTTCTGAAAATGGACTCACAGAAACAGGAGAGGCGAGTGCTTAAAAGCTGAGCAAGATGGTTTATAGTCATCCTTTTCCCTCCACGACAGTAAAGCTAATTACAGAAGAGTTGTGCCAAAGTGAGGAGCTTACTTTTCATTAGCATTTGTAAAACTTGGGATAAAAATTGGAAAGACTTCAATGCATAACATTGTCTTTATGTGTACTCAGTAGTGCCTTTTCATGATTAAATCAAACTGAGGAGAATGATTAATGAAATCTGTGATGGATAAATGACGAAATCCACTAGTTTTTTTTTGGTAACTTTCTATTAGCTGGAATGCTTAGAGCAGAAGAATGGAGATCGCCATGTGAGTGAAAAAGTAAATGCTTAAATTTATTTGCAGAAATTAATGTCATACTTTTATTTCCTGGCTATGTTAGTTAACAGCAATCAGGAGTTGGCATTTCACCAATGGTTTCTCCAAGTCTAGGGTACCTTTGGCCAAAAACATAAGAAAAGGAAAGAGGATTGAAATCGGTTTTCATATTAGTACCTTTACCCCCAGTACCTTTGGCCAAAAACATCAAAAAAGGAAAGAGGATTGAAATTGGTTTTCATATTATCAGAAGAAAAAAATATTGATAAATACTACAGTCAAATACATAAAGAAGAATGTGCTATATGAATTTAAAATGTTGACCAAATTCTGCACTTTCTTATTTGAATACAATGAGAAAAGTTGTTCAGGCAACTTTGTAGGTAAAAGTTGTTTTAGCTGAGAAGGGCATATATATATTTATCAATAATGTATAAGTCACATGGCATTGCACATGACATTTTGAAGTGTGTAAATATATAGTTATATTTCATTAGACACTTGTCAATCTTTTTATCAATAAATGAGTGAAAATTTTATTTATATTCAAATGGATTACATAAACCAAATGCTTGCACAGGTTGGATGAGATAAATGTATCTAATCTTCAAGTAATCATTAGATGAAGTTAGTTGTGATATTATGTAATTGCTTGGACTCGTTGAACCTTACTCAACTTCACAAGAGAAAATCAGTTCTTGCTTCAATTCTTATTTCAGTTTTTGATTCAAGTCAATTACCTTTTCATAAATTTTGTGTGGTTGCTTAATTAGTGGAAATATCTACTTAATACGTAGGTTACTTGAATCGTCTTCCATCCCTCCTGTTTTTGCAGTGATAGAATATGGGCACATCTCATGGAATATTAGTGGGGTTGTGAATGATAGCAATTGTTGCATTGCCATTTTTGAGTTATTTCTTGACCTGATAAGGTAGTTTTGCCCCTAATTTTATTTGTTTTTCCCAGCTCATTCCCCTTTCCAGAAAACAGATTAAAAGTAAGGAAAATCCAAACCTTAGATTCCATACATATATAAAACAAAATACATAATAGGCCTCTGTCACCCCATTTCGCCTTATTGAGGTATAACCTCCTTCTCTCTTTTTTTTCCTCCATCTTTTATTTTCAAATGTTTATTGCTAAGTGTTTTTCAGCATATCGTGCTAAGTTTAACTCTTAAGCTGGCAAATGCTTTTTCTTTCAATTGACACCTAAGTTGTCAGTTTAGAAAAAATAGTGCCTTCTAAAGATCCGGCATTTTGTTGATTTATGACATGCCTATAATTCTAATTTGAGGGCTTCATTTTCCTGGAAGTCTTTTCCAGTATTATAGTTACTAGCAGTCTTTATCTATTGTATAGCTACAATTTCCTGATCTCTTTCACAGCAGCATATTACCATGATAGGCTATTGTTTTTGATATATTTACAACTGATTTTATGTTTTTATATCCCGTTCTTATCTTTCAGGGTTGGAAGCTTTCTGATATGATGTTTGCTACAAGACGCAGCCTCTCGGATGCATGTACCAGTGTTGGTAGACAGCTTGAACAAGTTTCGGCCTCTATAACAGTTAGCCTTTCTGTTTTTCCTCTCATTTACTTCTGAATTTAAGCCAATGCTGTGCCCACTATCATTTTTTAAAGAGTTTATTTTTCACTAGTGTCATTGTGACTGGAAATTCTTCTCTCAATCAATGCTAGGAAATATTCAAGATAAAAGTTGTATTATTAAGGTCTAACAGTCATTTTCTTGTCTAGTTTGGTCATGGCGCCAATATGTAATTTAACTTTCTATGGTGGAAAATGCTGAATTATTGCAGCAACATAAAATTGCACGGCATTGATGTCTTCTTAATTTTAGTTTCTGATTCCTTTCATAAGCAGAAACTAATAGATGAGTGCCTGAATGGTATTTCACTTGAATATCTCAATCATATACTCAATGCGGCTGTTCAGTTTTTGAACACTTTTGGCTAGGAAGAGAGTGCAATATTTGAACGTTTCCATCTTTTTGCAGGCAGCAAAACGGCACCTGTCTTCAAGAATTGACCGCGTTGATAACAGTTTGGATCAATGTGCTGAGCTGAATGCTTCTACCAAAGATGAGGTACAAATTCTGCCATTTTTTTCTATTATAAACTTATCTTATCAACCTCTTTCTTGCTTCCCAGTTGCCAATTTTTTTCATGCCCTACACTATATAGGTGCTTAAGCTTCGTGGAGACATGCAAAATGTTGGCTTTGATGTCGAATCTGTTCAACGTGCTGTCCAGGGCTTGGTATGTTCATCTCGTGTTTTGTTCTTTACGAGGAGTTATTGCCCTACATTGTTTGTTTTTTAATGTTTTTCAAAATCATTGCTTATTTTTGTTTGTAGGAGTTCAAAATTGGCCGCATAGAAGGAAAACAGGTAGAAATGTTTTTGCCAGAACTCGTGGAAGTGATACAATTTTGGGATTTTCTGTACGGTTATATATGCATTCGAAATAAGTGCTGTGTAAAATATTTTAAGAGGCGGTACATGGAAATGTTATTGCAGGAGGATCTTACAAATGCAGGTGTATATGAATTATGTCAGTTTGTCCATACTTTAGAGGAAAGGAGACAGACAGAGCGGATTCAGGTAAGCAGGTTTTAATATTAACCAACAAAAGGGACACGAGAGCTGGCAGGTCTTCATATTTTGATAATTTGAAATTTATGTTAACGACAGTTGATTGCAAGTTTTGGTGATTATTTATCTGATATTAGGCGGTAAAAGGAATTGTCTAGAGTGTTTCCTCTAACTACAGATCTTGTTTGCTTAATTTTTCTTTTGAACCATGTACAAGTCTGGTTATTTTCTGAAATCATGTCTCAGGTTTGTATGATTCTTTTGATTGTATGTTTTTTTTTCTCTATCCATGCAAGTTTCTGCTTTCCCTGCATTTGTGTCAATTATTCTGTGAACCTTGGTTATTTTTGGTTTGGTCCAGCTTCTGCAAATTGACATCCTGGATAGTGATGAAAAGGGGGCAGGGAGGGAGGAACTTAGTGTGGCAAGCACCAGAAATAAGGTCAAATGAGCGATAGTGTTATTGTATATTATTATGTAGTAATGATTCATTGGGAAACATTAAGCAATCATATTACAAGAGTGATCACATAAAAGTATAGAGAACCAAGGGCGAGGAAGAGAAGCACCCTGGCCTAAGAATGGTTTCTCTAGTAAAGGGAACTCATGCTTGAAGCTTTCATCTTTGTGTGTTGTGCCTGGGAGAAATTTCTAATGTGTTGTGAGTGATGACCTATGCTATTCGAAAAGTGATGGAATTCGTAGGGTGATTTCGTCAGATAGGGAAGCGTAGATTGACAAAAACTCCACTCAGGTAGAAATTATTAGTGGTTAGCTTGGTGCGATGCAGAATAACTGAACAAGCATATCCACTCCAACAGAATAGAGAAACCCTTAGTTGGCCCAACTGTACAAATCTGCCGATCTTCCTTTGTTTTGCAGTGCATGCCATCTCCAGAAGTCATTACCTATGTCAGAGTATATGCTTCTTACACACATCTGCTAACAAGATAAATAATAGTGTTCGAAGTGTAACCACGAAAGGATATGCCAAGAATACACACATGCACATGCACACATGTGCTGTGGCGTCCATGAGTGTGTGTTGTTTTGTGGCATTTTATTTCATGGTTACAATTCCAACACTTCATTATTTATCTTGTAGATGTATCCACACCGTATACTATCCTGGGGTCTCTGAGAAACTGCTGCATACTTATCAATTTCAGCATGCGTATCCATGTCTGATCCTGTTAATTCAGCTGTCAATTAACGAAAAAAGTATCACGGTCCTCAAGCTGACATGGTTTTGTGTTCTTTGATATTGAGACATGGCTGCCTTGCATATCAAATGTTCTTAGGACTATACTTTGTCTGATTTTTCATAAGGGCAGCCTGATCCATTGATAAACTAAGCCTCAGTATGTTGACACTTTCCTACATCATCCATGAAATTTTGGAGATTGGTGCTTGTAAACTCTGCACCTTGTAGGGTGAGTTTCTTACAAGACATTTTAATGGGTGTAGACTTAAGCTATACGATCCTTGATAGACCCATAAGGACACTCGAAATAAGGTGGTAAGGCTAGACAATTTTCTAATTTGTTTTTAGTTTTTAGGAATTTTGGTAATGTGCTTATATGGCGCACATGTGCAACAATTAAAATTAGGTCAAGTTACTTTGACTAAGCAACACAAGAAATGGAGGGGACCATGGAAATTTCACCAAGCATACACCAGCATGCAAGAGCAATAATGGTGCGAAGTAGCATATCTTTGGATTGCGTGTATATGCACATACATAGGTACAAGAAGAAAATGGATGGAAAAAGGGATGCCACCAATCAAGGGTAGTTGTGTGTGCGGAGCAAAGGTAGCAAGGGAATGCAATAATATATCTAAGGAGCGCACATATGTGCGTGTAAGGGTTTGACAAATGGGTAGATGTATGGAAAAGAAGGGATAAGACCGAATTAAGCTGCGAAGATGAACCAAAGCGATGGAGGACCACTCACTAGATATAATTCTAGGGGGAGGAAGGAGGTAGCAAATTCAAACGAAGGGAAACACTTAAGAACGAAAATAGGGAATTGCAGAGGTGCGTGTTGGCCAGCGCGTACCAACCAAAGGAAAAGGGAAGAGAAAGAAGGTAAAGTGTGCTGAGTTTCAAGAGAGAGAAGCAAGAAAATGGAGAAAGAGCCCTATCTCATGCATCCCATGTGCTTTTAGAATGCCACAAAATCTACACAAACACAATTGCCCAATCTAATGGAGGCACATCTAGAAAAACACCATTGTAAATTCCTAAGGAAGAATTTTGAGGTTTGGAGGGATATAAGCATTAATTAAGCTAGCAATTGAATTCGCCTAAAAACTTTATCAATAGGGACATGTCTAAGGGAAGATAGGTTCGCGTAGAGGACATAGAGAAAGCGACCGACAAGGTTGAAAAGAGGGCCAATACACTCGAAAGAAAATTGAAAGGTTTTGGCCAACACATGAAGGTGCTAAAACAAAGAATTCTTGGGGCAGATCCTCTCATTGAGCGTGGATGCCAAAGCAAAGGCCCCATCGGTGCGTTAGATAAAATAGTCAATCAACTTCTCCAAAGACCAAACCAAACATCGACCCAAGAAGATTTCTAGATAGCGGTGCACATTGGCCTCACAAAGCGGTTGAATGCTCTAGAAGAAACTTTGGCCGAGCCGCAGTCAAGGTATAATTGGCGGTGGCACATCTTTTGAGTTTGAACAAGCGCAAAGGTAGTCAACAAGAACCTCAATGAAGAAGGCACTTGAGGGAAAGATCGTCTAGATCGGGATAAAACCGAGTGAGCGAAAGTTCACCAAGAAGTCTTGGCACTTGAGCAAAGGCATTGTATGATAGTAGGAGGAGCAAAGAGAAAATGAGAAGGCAAACTACTTTGTTGATATGTAAGGCATAATTTTATTTATATGTAATGATGATGGTTACATAGTTACAAAATAGTTTAGTTATAACTCCTTAATAACTTCTTAGAATCGAATGGTTCATTAAATATTTAACACCCTCTCTTAATGATTAAACCGGAAACAATATCGAGTTTGTCTGAAATTTTACAAATGTCCCAAAGCCCATATGTTTAGTCATTAGATTTACAGATTGTGCCATAGGTGGTACTTGGAAATCAGCAGTCCATTGTTATGTTGTAGTTTTCGAATGGAGGACCGCAAAACAAGAATTTGGTCATGTGAACAAAGAGTATGGCGGGTGGTCCACTAATTCTTTGTTACATGATTCATTGACCGGTGATGAATTATCAATGGCCGAGTGTCCCCCATCTCCAGAGTGCTGGAATCAAAAACTCTGAGAGGTGGAGTGAGAAATTTGTTCCAGGCTTGTGTAGTGTGTTGGAGTCTATGCCGAGACTTCGTTAGCCTGCAATCGAAGTCACCTCGATTGTGTCCTCGCAATATCATGTAGTGCTCATCTAGCCTTTTCAAGAAGAGAAATGTGACCATTTGTGTAGTGGAAGTTAGAACCAACTTCGAAATAGTAGGAGAAATAACCATCTTCATCTCAGCGGTGGGAGAAATAACCATCTCTGCAGTGGTAGGAGTGAGAACCAACTCCTTCATCTCATCTCTTTGCTCATTTATCCTCCTCTATTGGGAAAAGTCTTTCACAACACAATGAGCAAACTGCTGTTCACCATGTACCTTCAATGGCCCGGAATAGTGGAGTCTCCATCCACAACAAATTGTTCTTGAGAATGAAGAAATCTATCCTCCCAAGGCATGTCTTATTCGTATATCGGTATAGTGGATACTCCCTCCATAATAAGTGCATGTACGTTGACTATATCCAAGTCAACAACTTTGTGAGGAATGGCTTCCTCCTAAGGCATTGCCGCCTCCTGCACATCCTATATGGTGGAGTTGTCCTCCACACGTGCATTCATGTTACGGTAACAAGATCAACAAGCCAATATTGGCCATCTTTCCCAATACAAGGGCAATCACCCGCTTTTGTTTCATATCGAAACAACACATTTCTTCCCACATAAGTCCACAAAAATATTGGGATTTTCGAGTTAATCGTGAATAGATAGAAGATTATTTTGTAAAGAAGGTATATTTCTAACATTTTGTACCAATAGTTTATGAGCATTATTCAATACAATGCATATATCTCCTATCCCTCCTCCGCATGTGATTCTCTAACAACTAGTACTACCGATTCAAAACATATATTTGTAGTAAGCGATACATACCGGGCCTTGCGACATGAAAAGTGTGCGGATGCACCAAAGTCAATGATCTAACAACTAGTACCATTGTCATGTGAGCATGATGTCGTAAGACAATAAAGAACATGTTCGTCATCCGAATCCCATTCTTTTGCAACTGCTGCCACATGTTGCTCATCACATGGCTTTTTGTTCTGTTGCGAAAGATCGTATTTCTGCATCTGACAATCCTTCTTAAGGTGTCTAACCTTGTGATAGTAATAGTATCTGATCTAATACCAAGTGGAGGACTCACCAAAATGACGTCTCCACTTTCCTTTTGACTGTGTGACAAGAGCACTCTACGATTGGTCACAACTAGATTCACTTGAATTTATCTCTCTGCTCCTTTTGCAACGGTAAGAACTCACCTTGTCAAATGTGAGAGTTTGACTTTCGGCCTTTAAATGGAGTGCCTCCACAAATGACTCATATGAAGAAGGTAAGTTGTTCAGAACAGAGCCACCATATCATCGTCATCCACCGTTTTGTTGATGGAAGATAATTGGTCTTAGAGGTCTTTCATCCGATGTAGGTGCTTAGACAACGATCCACCTTTTTGTAGTTTTACGAAAAGAGCATATTCTTCGGGTATAAAACCCGACTCTTTTCTGACGTCTGATATTTATCCCTCAGACTGGTCCACAACGTGCTTGCCATAGTAGCATTCCACACTTCGGTATCATATCATCCGATACCGACAACTTGAGAAGTAATCGAGCTTCCTTATGATGTTTGTCATAATCCACAGAGTTCGTTGTTGGTCGACCTTCACTAGTTGTGATTATCTTATCGCAATCACAAAATTCTGCAAGAATCAAAATCTTATGGCTCCATACATTGAAATTTGTGCCCGTTAATTTTTGCGTCTCCGACAAAGTCAAGTTTGAAATATTTGCCATTACTCAAAAATTTCTTACCCGCAAAATAATAATGAAGCAACAATAACAACAATGTAATTGTCTGCAGAACCCACAAAATAATAAGTAGTTATGCACGAATCCCGTGCCCTAGCTCCCACAAATTCATAGGAATATACACCACGAATTCCCGTGCCATAAAAAATTGTTGTTTTCTTGATTCGTGACCAGATTAACTATGCCCTCATGACTATAGATTCTTCCGGTAAGTGAATGTATTTCCGTCCAAAAACGCGACTATTATTCATGTGTATTTTGCCCTTGCGATTTGTTTGTATTTATTAAGACAAAGATTACAAATAGTCTATGCGCTTGTGCCCTTCAAAATTTTCTCGAAATGTTGTTTCAACTCTCTATAAGACACTGAGGCAGTGTGAAATCCACCAGACGTCTCTGTAACAGTCGAGTTCTAAGTGTGAGTTCTTCCTTTATCGTGAATCTTCTTCAACAATAAAAAATCCACCAGATGTCTTCACGACCTCCTCCTTAGCTTTCAATGTGAAACACTTAGAATATGACGAAATGACCACCTCGGTTTGTGCCTTGTCGTGGCCTCCTCAAACACTATCAATCTCTCGTACCCTTCAAGGCTTCCTCGGGCAAATCGCGCTCCGATACCAATGTTAGTAGAAGGAGAAACAAAAAAAAAAAAAAAAATGAGAAGGCAAACTGCACTTGCTGAAATGCATTGTTTTATTTATATGTAGGGATGATGGATGAATAGTTCCAAAACGGTTATCGATTATAAATCCTTAGTAAATGCCCGAACCGAATGGCTCATTATATATTCAACATTGAAGCAAAGCAAAAGCTCATGGAGAATGCCTATAACTTTCATTTCACAAGTTATGGAGGAGGAGGATCTCAAGGAGATCGAGGGTAGGATTTCTACGAAGTTTCCCATGACGTGCATGGTGGTCAAAGAGGAGACCGAATGGGAGTACGTTAAGAAGCTATATGGTTTAAGTACCCTTGGCCATCAAGACATTAAAGATGCTATGATAAAGTGGAGTGCTTTTGAAGCACAACAACAATAAGTAGGAAGCGAGTGGGTAAGAAAGCAAGTGTAGTTGGTGAGTTACAAACAACCAAATTAGTCTAGGGGATGTTGACCTTGGAATTTTGAAGATTTCATATGGGTGAAGTAGGTGTCGGGTGGCTCAAGTACTATCAAGAACACGCTAGGGCCAAGGGTAGAGAATTGAGAGCATGAATGCTACCCGACACAAGGATTGGATGTCGGTAGAAATTCCATAGAGATGTCGGAGAAATCACAGGACCGAAAAGTCCAAAGGGAGGTTGGAGCCGATTGGATGGAGGTAGCTTGACATTAATGGCCAATTAGCTTGACCCCTATAATTTGGGCAGGATAATTTAAATTTGAACTCCTTATATACTTCTATAAATAGTCCCTTTGGGAATTGTAATAAAGGAGTGAATGTTTTGTATCATCACATTGCTAGATTGTATCTTGAAGCATGTAATGCGCCCCAAAATATATATGTTTGTTTAGATGAGTCTTGTGTGGCTTATACATTGTAGTCTTTGTTTTCCCACTTAAATGTCTAAAGATGTGGCATTTCATCCAGATAGATACGGACGCTCACCCGAAGCACACAAAGCTACCAAGTCCCTCTTTTATGTGGGCTTTGTTAAGATGTTAGCATACATGTTCATATTCACCATTAAGCAAACCATATAATTAAGTGCAAAGCATAACATGAATCAGATTTACCCAGAGGACATGATGAATCAAATAAGGATCAAGATCAAATTTACCATACAAGTACCATGAACAGAGACATTAATTACCATAATCCATCCACAAACATCCATTGTATTAATCCATCACAAAACAGATGCTGAATACATCACCATACTATTATAAAGTCACATGCGCAAGTACATCCAGAAGCATAACTCTATTACAACTCTCTCTCAAAACAAAGGCAATACAATACATATATATAGGGGTGGGGACTTGCCCTTCATCGCCCATGCATCTCAAAAATAGCCTATATGCCCAAAATAGCCATGCTCTAACAGCTGCATGCTTTTTCAAGATGGCTAATAATAGATTAATCTATAAATATATTCTACTTTAATCCTATTATTAGTGCGAGCTCATGCACGATCCTTGATCTTCACTTCAATCCCAAAATAGCTCTTCTTTAACCACAAAGTCTTCATGCTTTTACCTTTGTGTGATATGCACCCCATCTTGCTTTTCCTATTTTTAGCCCGTGCCATGCAAAAACGGTTGAGTCCTAGACTCGTCTTCCGGGCATAAACGTTCCATCGCGCCACCCTATTTGAGTCTTGCGGCGCGTCACGCCCTTCTTGCGTGCCTCATTATCCCGCGCTCTTCAAAAGTACTTAGTCATTTTCATTAGCCCAACATTAGCCCACACACTAAATACATTGTCGCCCTCAAAGAATGGGGTTGTTCAACTTATATCTCTAAAGAATAGAAGAATAAAGAATGAATTAATAAAGAATGGAATAATAAATAAAAGAAAGCCCTCGCGCTTTATTCATCTATTTGAAGCGAAGCTTAGGTAATCTTTCTTGATATTAACTGCAATTCGAACCATTCACCTAGCACTTTCTTCGCCTTCTTAGGGACATCACCAAGTACTGCCTCCATTTCTTTCAAGGTCATGTTTTCATCATTGTGTTTTAGTTCCCTTATTACTCCAGCTAACCCTGAAATCATGCCATCCATGGCATCCATTCTCTGCGCGATCAATTTTCCCAACTCCTTTATTCTTTCTTCATGCGGGTCCCGAGCTGCTTTAAGCACATCACGTTTCTATGCCAAAGAACGCCTTGACCTTTCCTCCCTTCCCAAGGTTTCATTCTTCTTTGCCGCAAGGACTTCATTTTCTTCTTGAAGTGTCCTTGTTTTGAGGATTTGTTCAGATCCTCACAGATACTTAGCGCCCAATTCACCTTCTTCAACTCATCTTTAAGTGTCTGGAATATGGCATCATACTCTACAATGCGGCGTTCAATCGCTTTTTGTCCTTTCCTTCTTTGCCTCAACATTTTCCCATGTCTCTTCTCGCGCAACTAACTTCTTCAACAAAAGGTGGACACAATCCTATAGAAAGTGCAAGGATGAATTGTAAGTTTTATTTGTCTTTTCATCAAACTTTGGATGTGCTTCTAAGATTTCACCCCGATTTCGCCGCAAATTCCGTAATCTGTTGTTTCCGCTCTTTATCTTTCCTTCGCTCCTTAGTTAGCCACTCAATTTGTTCCTTCATATTTTCATTATCTTCGCAACGCCCGAGAGCGGCCGCATTGTCCAAGGTGTTGCGCGCCAACTCAACCGCCATCTTAGTTAAAGCATTACTTGCTGTTCATTAGTGAATTTAGTTGGCTTTATTGTCATGTGTGCTATCCGGGTTCCCTTCTTCATCTTCCTCTTGACACATGCTTCTTCTTTAACATCAAATTGGCTCATCCATATGAGTTTGCATGCTCCAAGATTGCTGTTTTCTCGTGTGCATGTTTGCTCCCGGGATCCATCAACTCCCACGCATATAAATTTTCGGGGCAAGTGTGCTCTGGAATCTAACACCCCTAAGTCGGGCGTCTTCAAAATTTCTTCTCCCTTACTCCTCTCGGACCGCCTTCCCTTAGGAATATGTACCCTTGCATCATGAACCGACCCCCACCTGTCGGCCCCCATGTTTTCAAGAAGACTCGTTTGATTGCTCGCCAACACTTTGTTCTCTTTCTTCACCTCCACCCGTGGGGTCTTCTTCCTCGTGCTCACCATGCGCCTCTGTTTCCCGTTGAGTCTCTTCTTCCCTAGGCTCCTCTTCTCCTATATCTATCATGGGTATATCCCCCACAGTATGCACGGAGCTCATCGATATTTCTTCTTCACTCTCTTTTCTGGGCACATACTTGCTCGTTTTTGTCTTCTACGGTGGGCTCGGTTTGATAGGAGATGTTCTGGTGACCTCCTCAAGGGCTGTAAGGGTCCCGCATCAGCGCTCTCCGTCCTAGTTCTCCTTAATACTCTTCTGGGTACTTGGTCCTCTGTGCTGCATTACCTTTTCTCTGTTTCTTCTACATTTTCCTCCAGCCCTACTTCCTCTTCTTGTTCTTCCCTAGGGGGAGTACTCTCGCATGGCCTCTTGACTCCGCAGATTAGTTGTCTCCTTGTGCCATGATCTAGCCCACTCGCTATCTTCCTTTTCTTCCTCCCGAAATCCTTCCTCTTTTGTGTGAGGAGAGATGGGCTCATCATCATATAAAGTTCCAACTGTGTGCTTCCCCTTGTGCATCTCTGGAAGCTTAAATTCATTTTCAGTGTATTTTCCATCGACCAATTTAGGCTTAAGGTAAAGATATACCTTAGCCGCGCCTGCCTTCCCAACCGCCAAGGTCATAGAGCTAATACTAATGTCATCGAGATATCAACTTCTCAATGTACGCAAATTTGTTCGGATAGACATAAGTCTTCCGGAGGGTGTGGTACTCACAATCAATTTTATACGCATTGAACCCGAGTTTGCGCGTGTTTGTGAATCTATTGACAAAGGCCGGAAATAGCGTGCGGTGAAAGAATAAGGAAACGTATACCAAGGGCTCCATGTTCCACACTTCATTCGAACCTTCCAATGCGGTAGTCTTTGGAAGATCAGTAAATTGTGCTCTGCTTGTCCACCATGGCGGGTAAGTCCTGGGTATCCTCCACTCGCACTCAAAGGCCTCGCGCATGCGCCCGTACTCAAAGCTCCAGCCTTTATTTGTAAGGGCCACTCATGGTCCCATCACAAGTATACTTTTCACATCTTCTGGAAGTGACCTTCTTTCCTCAGGGAACTACCATATCTTATTCTTATGGCCGTTTGGGACCCCAATTTCCACAAACACAATAGATAAAAGGATGGCGGCAAAGCTGATCTTATCTCCTTTGTACACCTCAATAATGGTTTCAGCTATAAATGCAGACAAATTATAAACAACCCCCCCTGCCATTTTCTTAGCAATGTGGAGCCACCTTCTGTTTACCTGGCCCCATCGCTCCTGGTTATTTAACTTTGTTAGGAGGTGCACGACAATTTTGACCACAGGATGATCATGTATCTTAGCAATGTCCATAGCGCGCCCTCCCTTGCGTATCCTAACTCGACAGAAGTTGCTTCCACCCCGCGTCATTAGTTAGGTCACTAACAATCTCTACCCCCCGAACTTCTCAATCTCTCGTCAATCTCCCGATCAAGGGTGCGGTGAGGTGCACCTGCCTTCCTGCAAAATAAAATAAGTCCTCATGGACTCTTGACATTAACCACTAGTAAAGTTTTTACGACTTGCACAAAGTATGGCAGTTCATATATTTGCATAACTCCCGCCTTCTCCAAAGTCTTCTGCCCAACATCATCGTAAATGGGCTTATCGTTCTCTGTTTTCAAGTCTATCTTTGTTACGAGTTCTTTATCCATCTCATTCTTGTTCGTCTTAGTGCGGTGGTTGTAGTCGCTCACCTTGCTTCGTCTTATGTGGGACTCCCAATCCAACCCCATAATCACTCCTCCAGTATGTGCATCTCTCGAAAATCTATTTTCGTGCGCATCTTCAACCTCCACTTCCACGCTGGTTCATCTTTCTTCTTGCCCCGTGTGGCTGCTCTGTAGTGCTCTTCTTGGTGCCATTTCAAGCTTCACACTTCTTCCTTGCATCTTTCGTGTCTCAGTAAACCCTAATTCACGTGCCCTAGTTGCAATTTTGTTTTCTTCAAACCCTAACTCCACGAACCTTCTTCCTGCACACTTTCAATTAGTGCAAACACCCTTCCAATGGAGATCTATTACGGTCGTGTCCAAATATTAGCTAGTTCTTGCTTTATGCGGTTCTTTGTCAACATGTATGTGAAATGGTTTGTTCCATGAAGGGAAACGCAAAATGGGCGCAGTAGTAAGTCTCTCCTTTAATGTCTCAAACGCTTGTTGTTGCACCTCATCCCAATGGAACTTTCCCTTACTCTTCAACAGTTCTTCCAAGGGCGCGATAATCTTAGCATATCCCTTAATGAATTTCTTGTAATAACCTGTATGTCCCAAGAATTTGTGCACCTCGCTTTGATTGGTAGGCTCTTCTAAGCTCAGAATAAATGCAACCTTAGTCGGATTTACCAACAAGCCTTCTTTACATATAATATGCCCCAATAGAGTTCCAAAAGGTGTAGCAAAGATGCACTTCTTGATGTTGAGAGAGATGCTTATGCTGCCGGCACCTCTCAAACATGAGTCTCAAGTTGTCACAGTGATCTTTTACCAACCCATATATAGTCCAATCATCTAAGTATACCTGTAAAAACTTATGAATAAAGTCCTCAAATGCTTGGACAACAATGTTCGAAAATACCACAGACACATTCTTCAATCCAAAGGGCATAACTGTATATGCAAAACTTTCCCATTCAGTGGTGAAAGTTGTCTTTTCTTGATCCTCCTCAAAGAATGCGCCTTGCAACCCCTTCTAAAATCTCCTTTGTGAATGGGGTGGGAAAGTATCAATCACACAAGTAGCATTCAACTCTCTGTAGTCCACACAAATCCTTATCCTCTCATCTTCCTTTATGCTTATGACCATCAGACTAACACACTCAGATTCTTCAATGGGCTCAATGATTCCAGACATAGGCATCTTATCAATCTCTACCTTTACCTTTACGAGCAGATTAGGATTCATCCTGTAAGGCCTCTTCCTAACTCGGCGTGCACCTTCCTTCAATTTGATCCTCATCTCGCCCAAAGAGTGATGGACTCCCTTCAATTCATGATAGCCCCGTGGAAATAAATCTTGGAAGTCGCGCAACAACTCAATAATCTTTGCCACCTCTTGTTCAGACCAAAGTAATCACCAATAATGGCCTCCTTAGGTTCTGCATTTGTTCCAATGTTAACCTTCTTTGTTTTCATAGGCTCATGATACACGTGTGCCTTCTCATCAAGCACTATCCAACACCTCGCACGTACCTTCAGTGTGGTCAACATCCGATTCTCAACTTCATCATCATCGATCATATAAACCAGTTTACCCTTTTCTTTTTCCATCTAGGTGCGACCAAGTTGTTCCTCATCTGTCTCTTCTTCATCATCGAATCGCGCCTCTAAATATGGCTCTCCTAACGAGATCTAGAATGAGCTCTTCAGCCTTCACGCTATCTCCCATAGAAAGGCGCTTCATAATCTGTAATGCTTCATTAAGGAGGTTTAGTAGAAAAATAATCAAAGGTCCTGGACCATACTGCATTCATTTCTTGCCAATTTCTTGTTTCTTTGTTCAATTCCGCATAGACATACCATGTGCTCACACAACCACGTAATGTGGAGTAGAACTTATGCACCCATAGTGAAGGGGGTAAAGCCTCTTGTCCCTTCGTCCAGAGTCTCTCACAATCTTGGACGTCATGGGAGGTAGGGGATTTCCCATGAAATTCGCATGTTTTAGTAGGTACATTGTTTTCTAGAAACCTATTTGAGAAGGTGATTCTCACTTCTCGCCACTCTATAAGGTTATCTCTGTGTGTAGTCCACCAACATCTTTGTTGTCCCACGCAAAGTGTATACCGGCATATTTCTTCTATCCTCTTCATTAGTCCACTAGGCCTCCATAAAGCACACAAATATACATCAGGATTTCTTTCTAGTGTACCTAGGTACATGGTTGCTCCCAAGTGATTAATAAAAATTATTACCTAAAGGGGGATATTTAGGGTTCTAATGTTAATCTAAATAGGACTAAAACGCTGTAATAAGGAGGCTAAATAGTACTGAATGACAACAAACTTGTATGCTAAAGTAATTGCACAACTTGATCTAATGGAAATAAAACCCTAATAAGTAAGAGGGGAGTAAGGAAATGACTCGAGTTGATTCATCAGACTGTCCGCAGATCTCAAACAGAACCCGACCGTGCAAATGATCACTCAGGGACCCAGCGAAGGGTAAATCTGGACTAGATGAAGTGACACAGGCGCCTGGGAGTGTACTAGGGTACCCCGGGGCGCCCTGGTTAGGATTTTGGGCGCTGTGAATCAGGCAGGAGTCGAAGCGTGTTCGGTAGTGTCGCAACTAGGTCTCGAAACCCCGCATGCCGTCGACTGGATTCGTTGGATTTTTGGATGACACCCGCACATGAAGAAGGGGCCTGGGATCGACCTCGCTTGCCAAACCGGTGGACTTATCATTGAGCGTTGCACTACATTACGAACCCTGATGTAGTTTTGGTGAGTGTGTGTATATGCGTGCCCTAGGTGCTCTCGTGTCAGTTGTACTTTGTGTAGTAGCGAGCTATGATAGCTATAGAAGATGTAGAATGTAGAATAGAATAGATAGAATCCCTCCTCTAAGAATGTGTGAATGGATGTGATGCTAGACTTTGCTAGCTAGGATGCATGGAGCTATGTGGATGGAGATGGTGCAATGGATGCAGCCCTAGATGGAGTGATAGTAGTGATAGGATGCAATGACCTAGGACCCTCATTATGGTCTTATAAGCTTTATATTTATAGGGCTCTCAAGTTTAATTTCACAATTAATCTCGACAATGCCGACTGAGGAAAAGATAAAGGAGACCAACGGCTAGAAGTGACCCAAAAAGGAGCAAAAGAGGTTAAACATAGAGAGGGGCACCTAGGGTGGGACTAGGGTGCCCCAAAGACAGGGTAGGGCACCTGGAATCAGGGTTAGAATCTCGGGGAAGTTGCAAAATGGGTGGATAGGTATCGGGAAATACGTGGGAAAGGAAGTAAAATATAAAACAAAGATGGCAAAAAGGTGGGATTAATTGGTACTTTGTACACTTGAGAACCTTCTAAATAGTAGTATAAGACCGGGCTAAATATTGTCTAATGTGTAATATTTGTGTCTACATTTGCCCCCACTTTATGTTGGTGAGCAAACAACTTGGTAACATAAAGTAGTTAGAGAAGTGTACCTGAAATCCGTGTAGAGTGTAGAAGAAAGCGCGCCGATGGACTAGACTCGAATGTGGAGGAGTGTGGATTCTAAAGATGAAAAATGTAAATAAAAGTGATGAGAGTGAACCTAGGGCGGAACGCGTGTGTAGTTGTTGCATGTGTGTGGTGTACTTGCATGGTTAGTATGACAAGTACGTCGCGGTTTGTTGCTTGTTTTTCATACGGTGCACTGTAAGGAGAAAACGCTCAAGTAGTCAAATATGTATGTATGTAAAAACGTTGTGTAAAGTACGCAAATGTAAAGTACGCTAGAATAGAAAGTGTAAATGGAAAAATGGAACATGTGCACCTGATCCATGTCGAGAGAAAGGGTGTAGAAGGATATCTTGTGATGTCGTGAGTTTTTCGGGTGATCTCACGCCACCCTGGCTGAAGAAGTGTAGGGAGGAAATGCTCGGTGTCCTCCAACTCTAATCGCTGTCGCTGCAATTTGTCAAGAGATCTCTGCATCTTTGTTATGGTGTTTTTTGGGTGATCCTACGCCACTAGACAAAGAAGTGTAGAGAGGCCACCCACTGTAACCCCTGAGCCTGTGACCGCTCTGCAGAATTGTCAAAGGACACCATGTTCTGTTAAGGCCGTTGTGTATGGAATTTTGTCTTATTTGAACTTGCTCGATGTTTGTGAACCGGTGTAGATACGTTGTGTTAGTGGAAACCCACAATGATGCCCCCCTCTTTAGGGGTGCAAGCGACGACCCTGAAAGGAGAATGCAGCCCCAAAAGAGAACCAACTGCATTCGACCTCAGAACCAACTCAGCCCCTGTAGGGGGGAGAGGGAAAGCACTTGGTAGATACCAATGCACGCATAAAAGGGGATGGCTAGCCAATACAAGTGTTAGTATGAACACATGCATGCAAATAAGTGTAAAAGTGCAAATAGTATAGAAAAACTACTAAGTACAGTAGTGTAAACATGCAAGAAAACAAGGAGACCGCACAAAGCGGGTTTCAAACATGGGACATCACTCACGATGTTGCAAGACACGCAAGGCCATCATGGCCACAAACAATAGTCAAGTGTGCACACAAGCAAAGGGCAAAGCCTGCAAACAAAGCAAACAAGTAGAAATACAAGTAGTCATGGGAACATGTAGTCCTGCAAAACAAGTGCTGCACATGAGACACCCATTAGCATGTTAGGATGATAACCAATATGTCAAAAACGTGTATGAGCAAGTAGTAAAAGATGCTAAGTACAAAATGAAACAATAACACCTGTATAAGTCGAATGTGGATGCCCCCAACGACCAATATAGTAAGGGTAGAAGGCGAGCATCCATGCCACGTGTAAATGTCCTGTATCTGCGATCACACTAGACAAAGGCGTGAATGCGCATGTGTGTATGATAATGACATATAGGAAAGCAAGCTAACATGTGTAATAGAATGAACATGCAAAACACTAGTAAGCAAAACTAAATGCTACCAAGACAATGCAATGTTTTGTGGATGGATGGAATGGAATGCAAGATGGAATGATAGGGGCAACGTGCCCCCCAAGTGTATGGAAATGTATGCAGCGAGGTTCATTTTGTTTGCCCCCTCAACAGTCAAGAATGAACTGCAAACGAGAGTGCGTCATCGGAAACGATCGAGTAGTATTGGTTGTGGTCTAATGCGTTCGTGTATGTGTAGTGGTGATGTAATGCGACATGGGGAGAAGATGTGCGTGAACCCTATAGCCGAAGCGTATATCACGACTTTGTTGATCGGAGGAGTGATGATTTATCCCTAAGCATATATCACTATAAGATGAATGGATGGGAATGCGACATATGAAAAAGGTGTGCATGGACCCTATAGCCTAAGCGTATACCACGACTTGGTTGAATAGAGGAGTGATGATTTAGCCCTAAGCGTATATCACTACATGATGGTAAAAGAAGGTGACGATTTAGCCTATAACGTATGTCACTACGAGATGGGTGATGAGGGTGTATGAAGTGTAGATAAGTAGGGGTTGGGTCAGTAGTGAAAGTGGTGATTTTAGCACTAAGCGTAGACCACTATGTGATGAATAAGGCGAGGGTGGTGATTTAGCCTAAAGCGTATACCACTAATGGATGAGTAGGAGGAATGATGATGTGGTAGAATGACTTAGAAGAGGATGATAAAATAGGTGAGGATTGTATGTAAAAGGATAATGTAGAATGGGGAAAGGATTGGTGATTTAACCTAAGGTGTATACCACTATGTGATGATGGATGTGGGTGACGATATAGCCTAGAGCGTTGGTCACTAGTCCGATGAATGTGGTATGATGACATGTCGCATGTAGGTAAGGTCCATTTGATTGGTAAACCCTCGGCAGTTGAGTATGAACCGAGGAACTAGAGTGTGTCATAGGGTGGTGAGTGCAACGCGTAGAACAATGTAGTGTAGATGACCAAGGTAGGTGAATGTGTGGTGTAGGCAATGTAACGTAGTATGTGGGTAGGTAGAGATATTGATGAGAGATGAAACTAGACCCAAGTATAAGGAAATCTAGTGTAGGGTGTAGGATAGGTAGGGTGTATGAATGCAATGTGGGTAGGGAAGGTGTAATGCAATAAGTGTGTAGATAGGAATAGAATGCATAATGATGATAGATAAAACTAGACCCAAGTATAAGGAAATCTAGTGTAAGATGTAGAATCGGTAAGATGTATATATGTAATGATAGCAATGTATGGAAATGGCGGATGGAATGATGATAGATGGAACTAGACCCATGTGTAATGGAATCTAGTGTAGCATGTAGGATGTATGGATGACATAGAAAACTAGACTCATAGATGATGATGACTAGTGTAGCGTGTATGAGATAGATGGGATAGAAATGACGAGTAGATGAGGTATGTGTAGGATGATGTAGGATGGGTCCGGTAGTGTAGTGTGTGGGGTTCAAGTGTAATAGTGATCCCTCAATAGTCCAGTGTGAACCGAAGCACTAGGGTGCGTTATCGGTGAGGGTGTTATGACATATGATGCATGATACTTTTGGAAAGGATGAAGATGTAGAGAAAATATGAGATGTGTTGTCTTGCAAATGTGTAAAGGGGAAAATTGCAAGTTTTCAAGCAAGACAACTTTCTCCTATCTCAAAGTTTCCATGTTTTGATCATACTTGTTAACCAAAAAAAGCTCCCTCTTATTTTGGGTTAACTAGCTTCCTTTTGTGCTTAAGTCAAATTTTTACACATTTTAGGCACTCAAAATTTTAAGGTATTGCTTCATCAGATAGAGAATTCTTTCCCCTTTCTAGAAAGGTAAGGAAGTCCTCCTAACTCCTTGTATTTTGCAAGTTATGGCTCGGCGGAGTTTGGAGGGGAAATTTTCCCTGGGTGGGCCCGCAGAGGTAAGGAGGAAATTTTGCCAAGGAAATTGGCGGGTTGGCGGAGGCGCGGAGAGAAATTCGACACTTAGCCTTTTGGCTAAAAAACTCAAAGGTAAAAAGTTCGCCCGCAAGCCCGCAAAGGAGAATGGAGAAAAATTGATTAAGTCCCCACGTTTAATCACAAGGCGCCACGTGTCCATTCATTGGCGGGGATCGGGGCGTCGGAAGTATTTTTGGTTTTTTGCCAAAACCATAAAAGCGCAAAGGTGAAATGTTGGACCGCATCTCCGCATCGAATCAGAAGGTGCCACGTGTCCACATCAAGCAGTGGAGGTCGGGCCGGCGGAGGACTTTGGGAAAATTTTCCCTTGTGGGCAAAAAGGGCGAAATGTTATTCTGAAGCCCACGGATGAACCAGAAAGCACCACGTGTCATCGGGTGGCGGGGGCACAAAGATTTTGGGGAAAAATTTCCCAATTTGAAAAAAGAGGGAAAAAGGTCAAATTTTGGCCTGCAGACCAATTTTGCCCTAATTTTGCCAATTTTGCCCTAAATCTTCAAGAGGCCATATCTTTTGATCTAGAGCTCGGATTTTTGCGTTTTTGGTATCAATGGAAAGCTGGTGAAATTCTCCACACGATGGACACTTCAATTTTAAATTTTGATGGAGTTTTGTGGGAGAAAATCGAAAACGTCTTTGGCATGCAAAAATGCAAAAATGTTTCCACAACATGAGCAAACGACATTTCGAGGGCACTCACACCGATAGTGATCGGGGATCCACAAGTATAACAGTTCTTCTAGGAAACCTCCTCTTCCACCGCTGCGACCTCGTCCTCTATATCCTCCACATAAGCCTCTACCTCTTTTATCTCCATTAGTGTGCCCTTTATTATCTTTGTCCTTCTTTGTTCCTTTGAGCCACTCGCTACACAAGTCCGACGCACACCAATCTCAATGACTTCATGAATTTGATCAATCAATGTATACGATTCACGGTGTCATGAGTGTGGGTTTTGCAAATCTTACAAGATGCGTGGACATGTTCTCGTCCGAATCGCATTTGCGAAAGAGGTTATCTACTCGAATCATGATCTAAATGACAGATCTCATAGTCCAAAGAACATGGCACGCACCGATTTGCGAGGGCAGCTATCCTTGGTATGTCCTTCAACCTCACAATTTGTACACCATATCCCATCGTGCGTCTCATGAGTGAGTTGGTTGAGAACTTTTCTAATCGCTTCGCCATGGATGCAATCGTGCTTCCAAAAACGAACTAACTCTAGTGTTCACACTTCCAACTTCTATAAATAGGCCCTTCGGAAATTTTAATAAGGGAGTGAATGTTTTGTATCATGACACTACTAGATTGTAAACCGAACTGTAATGCGCCCCAAAATATATATGTTTGTTTAGACGAGTCTTGTGTGGCTTATACATTGTAGTCTTTGTTTTCCCACTTAAATGCCTAGGCATGTTGGCACTTCATCTAGTTAGATCTGGACACTCACCCGAAGTGTGCGAAGCTACTAGGTCCCTCTTTTATGTGGGCTTTGTCAAGATGTTAGCATACATGTTCATATTCACCATTAAACAGATCTTATAATTAAGTGCAAAGCATAACATGAATCAAATATACCCAGAGGACATGATGAGTCAAATAAGGATCAAGATCAGATTTACCATACAAGTACCATGAACAAAGACATTAATTACCATAATCCACCCACAAGTATCCATTGTACTAATTCATGACAAAACAGAAGTTGAACACATCACCATACTATCATAAAGTCACATGCGCAAGTACATCCAGTGCAACATAACTCTATTACAACTCTCTCTCAAAACAATGCAATACATACATACATACATATATATATATACATATATACATACATACATACATATACATACATACATACATACATACATACATACATATATATATATATATATATATATATATATATAAAGTGCGGACTTGCCTTCACCGCCCATGCATCTCAAAAATAGCCTACTTCCCCAAAAATAGTCATGCGCTAAAGCAGCTGCATGCTTTTACAAGATGGCTAATAATAGATTAATCTATAAATATATTCTACTTTAATCCTATTATTAGCGCGAACTCATGCACGATCCTTGATCTTTACTTGAATCCCAAAATAGCTCTTCCTTAACCACAAAGTCTTCATGCATTTACCTTTGCGTGATTTACATCCCATCTTGCTTTTCCTATTTTTAGCCCGTGCCATGCAAAAACGGCTAAGTCCTCTGGACTGTCTTCTTGGGCGCGAATGTCGCGCGCGCCACCCTATTTGACCCCTGCGTGCGTCAACACGCCCTTCTTGCGCGCCTCATTATCCCGTGCTCTTCAAAAGTACTTAGTCATTTTCATTAGCCCAACATACATTATTTGATGCTCTCAATTATCTATTAAAGAGATAAACTGATTTATGGGCTTTAGAGAAAGACACTTTTTGATGAGCTAACCATTCTTCACGATTCATCAAAAACGCTATAAGATAAGATAAGATAAATATATTAAATTTCCAACGAATGACCACAAAAGTAGGTTAATGGAACTGTAACCATACAAAGAAGGCGAAAAATATTCTAGCTAGAGGACCAAAAGGTCCCCGAGAACAACTAGAAAAGAGAAGGAAGAAGAGAAGAATGGGCAAAGAAAGAAGCCCGAAAAAACCTGCAGAGCCCGAACATATAGAGGAAGAAGAGGAGGGAAGAGAAGAGGAGGCAAGAGACCCCCTCAACTAATACCTGGGGCCGATCGAAAGAAGTTAGTAATGTGTTGAAGCTCGGTATCCGGAGATGTGGAGGATCCGGACTGCGATGTCCGGAAGAAGGATGAATTCTCCGTGTTCGTCTGGTGGATCTCAAAGGCCGTCGAAGAGTGGGTGTCCTTGGCCTCGTATGTGACTGGATGTCCTTGGTGTGTGAAATAGTACCTAGAGTCCGTAATGATCTAGAAAATGATGGAATTCAAGTGGGACCAACTAGACTAATATATGACTCTCTTGTTAGCAGAGCTCAACTTACTAGAGTTGAGTTGTAAGCAGTATTGGCTTATTTTCTCACCCTCCTTCCCTTTCCCACTGAGTTGAGGTGGAGCTTGTGGCATTTTAAATAAAATTTATTTGGCAAGGAACAATGACATATCCAAGCACCCCCTAGTTGCTTGGCATACCGCAAGCAAACAGAGGATAAAGGACTAAATATCAAGAATTTAAAGTTATTCAATAATGTTTTAGAATTCAGATTGATTTGGACATTGAGACATCAAGCAACATTCCCAGTGCTACTGCTGACTATATGCCATTGGTTATAACTTATGGGAAATACAAACGTGGTTAAAAACACAATTTTCCTATGGCTAGCATTGGAAGGAAAAAATAATTAAATTCTAACCGTTCTACTTAAAAGGAAAACTATCGATGTTCGAATTGTGAAAGAGATTCCACACATATGCAATGTCACTTTTCCTACAAGATTTAGACCAACCTGGTGGGCCAATTTTATCGTAAAGTGGGCTCCAAAATTTCAAATTATGTCCCGAGATCATTGCACGATGAACATTGTTGCAAACTAACATGGAAATGAATTAATAATTAAAATAATGCACAAGATTTCAACGGGATTGTAATTTGGATTCTTTGGATAGAGATAAGATAAGATAAGATAAATATATTAATGTCCAACGAATGACTACAAAAGTAGGTCAATGGTTTTGAAAAGGCCCACAAACATAAATACAAGGCAAGAGAACCAAAAGGTTCTTGAGAAGGAATAGTGCAAAGAAAATACAAAAACCTAAAAAGGCGAAAAGAATGGGAAGAGCCATCCCATGATTCCAAACATGGGTGTGGGAATGCAAACGAGAAGAAGAGAGGGAAGAAGGTCGAGGAGAAGCGAAAAAGATAGTCTATCAGGGAGCTCCCCTGACATTCAAGGCCGACTGGAAGAAACTCTAGATGGATTGACGACCAGAAAAAGGAGCGTCGGAGTGTAGGGCCGTCTACTATGTTGTTGTCTGCACGTCGTACTATATCTCAAAGATCTGGTAGATCTAGTCTGCTGTCGGCAGTGCGGACTTGGTGAAGACCTGAATGTGATGGATCGAGGAACTATGGATGGTGACCCTCGGATGAATAGATCTAGAGTGAGAAGCGGAGCAAGTCTCACATGGCGCTTGGTACCTCTCATTGAAGGTAGCACTGTGAAGAAGGAAGTGATCCGCTAGGTAGAATCCGGCCTGGAAGGTGGTTGAAGAGTGTGCTCACGAAGCCTCATGGCCTCCTATATGTATAAGGCTAGACACTTGGTCCTCATACCTGAAGAAGTCAGAAAGAGTCTAGTGCCCTCCTAAAAAGACAATAAAATATCCCTCCTGATCTCATAATAAAGGGGGCATCGGAAAATGAAGTGCATCTCTATCTCAGTCTCCTGATGGCTACAAAGCAAACAAGTCCTATCAGAGCGATCAAGGCGACGATCCGTCTCGCAAGCAGAGTCTATAGAACCAACTCGATCTGGCCAAAGGGGATATGAAGGGCATGCATCCAGTGACAGAGAGTGTACTATGGACGGACAATGAGACCGTCCCTCAACTCCAGGAAGTGCTCCGCATAAAAGGCCATTTTAGGGTGTAGCCCCCTTGAGGGTTCACCCAAGTGGTGTGAATAGACTGCTTGTAGATATCCTCTCTGATAAACTGTTAAGTACTTGTCTAGTAGGTAGAAGGTGGCCCGAAGTGTTAAGAGAATTTTGAAAGGGAGAAAGATGATCCATTTGAATAACAACTGTCCCCAGAAGGTCGAAACCTCAGAATACCAAATGCGGCCCTAACGAGGAGAACCTGAGAGAGCAATGGCCTCCAAGGAACGATAGGCCAAGTACGTGAACCTATTATGTCCCTCAACCGAGTCGACAAAGCCTCTGATGCAGTGTAGAAAAGAGATAAGGTCAAACATGGTCTCCAATCTGAAAGGTCGAGCATCAAACTTTGCCACAATGATGTGCTGGGGAACTATTTGCTTGCATTTAATGAACTGGCGAAGGAGTGTCTGAACTTGCTCGACAAAAGCACAGTTGGTCTCTATTAAGGAGGGCGCCCAAGAAAGAAAACTATAGAGCATAGTGGCTCGAATGAGGGAGTCCATGAGGGACATTTTAGATGAAATGTCCTAGAAGTGGTGGCGAAAACATTGTCTCTCAAGAAGGGCTAAGGATCCATAGCCCTTGTTGACATGAGGCTGGAAGGCCTGTCTCAAACTGAAGTGCTGGCCAAAGAACTCATCCCCCAAATAGTTGTAAGAGTTGGTGATCTCAATCTCCTCCCCCTCGAGAAGAAGTGAAGGTGCGAGGTCTTCAGACCATTGAAGACCATATCCTTGGTTTTTCCTAAGTTAACCGTCAATTGCCGGAGGCCACAAAACAGGTCTAGGGCATCCAACCGCCCTTTGTAACCCCTCTGGAGAGGAGGTTAAGAGAACCACATCTTCAGAAAACACAAGAATGGATATCAAAACTTGGCGAACAAGGCAATCGTCACCATCCTAAATATGCTCATGAATGAAGGACTCAAGCTCATCAATATAAATCCCAAAAAGAGTGGGGGACAGGGGACACCCCTGTTTGACTCCAATAGTACTCCTGATGAAATATGACTCCCTGTGAGCCTTGCGGAGGCGACCCAAATTTTTCTTGTAGAGATGCATGATGGCCATGAGAAGGATCTCGAAAATCCCAATGTCTCTAAGTCTCTAAAAGAGTGCCGTTCGCGGAACGGAGTCAAAAACTTTTCGAAAGTCTACAAAGCAGCAATAGACTTTCGACGAGCGATGACGAGCCTCCTCAATAATAGTCGGAGGGTAAAGATGTGATCAATAGTTTGGTGGTCAGGGCGGAAGCCAGCTTGCCCCTTAGCTTTGAGGTGCCTATGCTCCAACTCCTCTGAAAGCTGCATGTGGAGAACAGTAGCATATAATTTGGAAAAAGTATGGCCAACCATAATGGTTTTGTAGTTGTTGGGGTCCGACCTAGGGCCCGACTTGTGAATCGGGTGGATGGAATGGTGTGACCAAACCGGCAGAAAACCAGAACGAACCACGTGGTTGAAGAGATCAGCCAAGAAACTACCAAATCCCTCAAAACCATACTTAAAGAATTCAGCCTGGAACCCCTCTTCGTCTGCGGCCCTGCTACTATTCATCACTCTGATAGCTTCCCTGATCTTCCTGTACGTAAACAAGTTGCACAGAGAGGGCAGGTTATCAACTTGGATTTGTGGCTGCCTTAGGAAGTCATAGAGTTGGGAAGTGTGAGAGAACATGGAGCTGGGGCTGAGCTCAAGGGGAGAGGGGAATGACAAGGGAAATGGTGCACTGGAACTTCTTAGGAGAGTGTTGAAGGGAAGCACACAGGGTTTTTCGAATTTACAGAATAATTAATATAGAGGGAGAGTAATTACAGAATATTCGAAGATACCTATTAGGATACGAATACACTATAATAAGAAACATTAAAAGTGAGATCCAAAGAATGGCATTGGTATATACTAAATCCTTGTTAGGAGAAGCTCCACTCTTCTAGTATGCAGGATCTTCATATATCTCTCATTTGGAGAATTCCATACTCCTACATATTCCCAAGTATTAAAGTCAAAGGTCAAGAAGTTAATCTTCCATCCCCGGAGGGATGTTGTGTGTTAAATTTTGAGATATCCTTCGATATAAATCTTGGAAAAGTGGGTACACAGAAGCATATCATCTCCTATCAAAAACATATAGGGCAGCAGGGTATGTTGCGGAGCAGTTGGCATTGTGCAAAGGGTTGCAATTAGCTTTCACTATGGATTGAATCAAGTTTTTGGGTAGGAGAGTCAATAATTGTCATCAATGTAGTCAACAAACTGATGCATTCTCTACACAACACTGATGGATTTGCCCTTCGGAACTTCTCTCTCAAAAGTAGGTACATGGAAGCATATCATCTCCTACCAAAAACATATAGGCAGCAAATAAGCAATGCTGCAGAGCTGCTGGCATTTTGCAAAGGGCTGCGATTAGCTTTCACTATGGATTGAATCAAGTTCTCAGATAGGAGACTCAATAATTGTCATCAATGTAGTCAATAAAGTGATGCATTTTGTACACAATACTGATGGCTTTGCGCTTCGAAACTTCCTCCCAATTGGAGAATAGAGCGTACAAACTCTAATTGGAAAGTTTGCAAGGTATCAGCTTCAGCCCAAAAGGGACACCATAATTCTGTTGCTGATTTGCTAGTTAAATCTTCTTCCAATGCCAAAAGGCACCGTCTATGGCACCCTAGAGGCTTTGCCTAATCGTATTGGAACCATGGTTGAAAAGCTATCTCCAATGGTAATGCAATTACATGAATTGAAAATGGCCTTACATAGGATTGAATCCACAACCTCTCTCACAAGTCAAATTGAAACGGCTGACTCAACATATATTAAACTATAAGGCTTAGATATATTAGTGTTAAGTTAATATTAGTTGTTTTTCTAGTCTTGTTTTGCTCTCTTATGGTTATTATTGTATATCTTGGCTATGGCCTCTATGTAATTGGTATGGTCCCGGGTAAAAGACCTCTATTCTTAATAAAAAGAAAGTTAATATTAGTTAAGTGTTAATTAATAAACGGTTGTAACATGTTCAACCATTTTGTAACCATCTCTCACACAATAAAATGATGGACACACAATGAACATGTGTGCATTCTGGTTTCTCTTCATTTCATCTTTTTGCACGTTTTCTAACATTGGTATCAGAGCCTTTCCTCCTTGAGGGGGCTCAAAGTTGAGGAAGTTCAAGACGCCAAGGAGAAGACTGAGAAGAAATTTTTTTGAATCACGATTTTCAAACTGATCACGAGTTTGTTTTAGACTGATTGCTAGTCTTAAACTCCTAAATGCTTGTCTCGGATGTTGTGTACAAGGGCACGAGAGAATACACAACGTTGAAATCGTGAAGGTGATCGTGAGGCCTAGAAGGATGAAAACGAGAACGAAATACCACAATGCGCCGAAAATGAGGTCAAAATACCACACTACTTGCGAATACCACATTGCAAATCGTGTCGAAAGGCACACTCACACGCTCGAAAAGGAATAATATACGATCGCTTGATTGAAAAAGGGCATATAAAGATTTCAAATGTTGTTTGAAAGGACATAAAAGCGATGCAAAAGGGCACTACAAACACTAAAACCGACTACGAACTAGGGTATGAGAGGGAGCTTTTACCATTGAAAGCACATAATATTACAAAATCTTAAGATAATATCGAGGGCATGGAAAAATCGCATCACTAATTTCAAGTAAATAAACTCTCGATTTCTCTAGAATATTTTTGCAAGCAAAAGCAAACCCTAGTTATTTATTTTAAAGAATGAGGTTTTCTTTAATTATAGAAAAATATTTTGGTCACAACTTTCACACGTGGAAAGTTAAAAATAAAATACAAATGCAATTGATGAATACAAATTTATGGGAAATAGTAAATGGAAAAGAAAAATCTCCTACTGAGATGCGACTAAACTATTGGATTGGTGAAGGACATATGGGATACTCTACATAAATTGTTCGGAGTGAAAGTGGTCAATGCAAAATTTTCCCTAAAACTTCAGTTATTTAGGTTCAAGATGGATGATGGAGTCACTATGTCAAGCCACATAAACAATCTAAGGTCTCTTCTCAGACAACTTGCAGAAGTCAAGGTTGTGGTAGATGACGAGGATGCTAAAGCTATTTTGTTAAACAATTTACCTTCAAAGTACAACAATGTAATTTTTACCCTCAGTCAAATACAATCTCAATCTCTAGAAGATATGATTGCAGCTCTTCTAGCTGAAGAAAAGAGAACAATTGTAGAAGACGTGAAGGTGATCCTCACCAAGAAAGTGTATTATATTCAAGAAACTTTCGTAGAACAATTAAAGAAAAAAGAGAGATTTAATGTTATTATTGCAAGAAAAGAGGTTACATAGCGTGAGATTGTTGTGTTTGAGCAAACGATGTTCCTAAAGGTAAATTAAAAGGCATACCAAATGAAGTTATTATAAGACTTTGGTTGAAGACCTAGTAGATGCTAAAAGTGGCAAGGATGATGAAGAGTATGTATTATAAACGAAGCCCCACACTTTAAAACGAGTAAAGGATCCAATGTAGGTAAAACTTGACATGGATGGCTGCCCAGATAGTTTGGGAGCATGTGGATCTCAGGAATTCACCCTTATGAGGGTCATGAGACAACTTGATGGAGCATTGTGGGAGTAGCTCAGTATGGATGGTTGTCCAACAATTCGGGAGATTCTGTAATTCGGGAGTACGGGAGGTGGAATCCGGGAACTTGGGGAATTCAGCTCGGGAAGGCTGCAACTTTACGAGGGTTAGGTAGGCAACTTGATGGAGTTATATCTGGTCAAAGCATTGTTTTCAAAGGGAAAAACTTATGAAGAATGTGTGGTTTTGCTTTGTTTTAAATTTTGTTAGTGTTTGTACTTTGCTTTTTGTAGGGTAAGCCTTAAGAAGGGGTATTAAAATATAAGGTTTAAATATATTACTATTAAGTTAATATTAGTCAAGTGTTAACTAATAAACGGTTGTAACCTGTTCAACCATTTTGTAACCATCTCTCACATAATAAAATGACGAACACACAATGAACATGTGTGCATTCCGGTTTCTCTTCATTTCTTATTTGTGCACCTTTTCTTACAAAATAGACTCTCTTTTTGGCCCACGGCCACAAACACATCCATGCCAAGTTTTTATGCTAGTTTCACTCCACTAAAATCAAATTTTGACTAAGTATTATCACTACCGGTGCGGGCACCTTGGTATTAATTATTACAGTTCTTTAGGTTCACTCAATAGCTTTTATCGCCCTAGACACTTTCCTAGTAACTCTCCTCTCGGATGTCATAGCCACTTTCTTTTTATCCAACGCCTTATGCATTTAGATCCCACCAATTACTTTTTACCTAAGTCTTCGAAACATTTTGGATACGGGAGCGGGAGTGGAGTATCGATACGCGGAAACGGCAAATTTTTTTGACCCCGGATACGGCGTAGGATACGGCAATACAAAAACTATATAAAAATTAAAAAATATATAAATTTCAGCCTTCTAAATAGGAATTTAATTATTAACCACATATTATGCATATGAAAGACAAGATAAAAGACAAGTTATAAGCTAAATAAGTGAATAACCACAACAAACAAGCTAGGATACCGATAAAACTTAGAAACTTAAAAGCTTAAAAGTTAAATTAAAATACTTAAATCAAACACAATGTGAATGTCATGAATCTCATGATATATTAAATTCAATCATAGATCAATATTCAAAGTTCAAACTATTTTTCATTGTCAATATTCATCATATTTCTCTTCATCAAAAGGATCAAGATCAACTACATCATCATCATTATGTGGTTCATTAGAACCACATGGGCTCGAACCACTCGCACGAGGACCACTGCCAGTTGCACCCCTTGTGCATGTAGGTCTCATGGTGCCACAAAACTCCCCTCATCATATGCTCCATGGTGGGAAATGGAAACATCCAAGTCAACTATCTCTAGATCAATGTCCCAATGTCTTGTTGACCCTTGTACTCCGGCTGCTTGTGGGATAAAAGGCGCAAGTTGGAATGTATGTATACCAAATCTTCAGCTCTTTTAGCCCCCAACTTGTTGCGTTTCTGTGAGTGGATGAAACTATATGTACTCCAGTTGCGCTCAGAGGAAGATGAACTTGCAACCTATTAAGGCAACCCAAACTTCAAAGTCAATGCAAAGTTCAACTTCAAACTTAAACACTCAAACTTAAATTTAAAAAAATAAAAGAAAAGAGAATAAAAAAATTTAAAACTTACCTGTGCCAAGACCTTGATTGCAAGAGGTTGCAAGTAAACCGATGAAGTACCATGGAGGTACCACCACATATGAGCATCCATCTTGTATTTGCTTCGAAGAGCGAGAAGGCTATGACCGTTTCTGCTATGAAATTGCCAAACTCTACCATAACCTGGTCTTGGGCCTCAGGATCAAGGAAGAGCCTAGCCAATGCCGCCATATATCCCTCACTGACTTCCGCATCCTTGTATGGTGCTACCCTCCCTGGCAAGGAAAGGATCTATGTGCTATAAAATCTAGGAGTCAATGCAAAAGCCAGTAAATGTAATGGGGTGGTCATTTTGTTCCACCGCTCAATGAGGATTGACTTCACTTGTTTGAAAAATATTTCCTCGGGATCTTGTTCTTTTGCATTTATAACGGCTTTTATCTTCTCAATCACTGAGTCGATGCCGTCATATATTTCTCCTAGACATAGCTGATCCGTGTCAATAAACCGGATCATGCTCATAATGGGCTTCGTAAAACTCAACAGATAATCCACTCTATCCCACCAAGGGTCCTCTAAGATCAGGTTCTTCACTTTTTGAGCCCGTTGAGTGTTTGATTGCCTCCATATAGACCAAAGATTGGATGTTACCATCCTCATGAGTGCCTCTCGCACCTTCACTAGTCGTCTCAAGACGATTGTGTGTGATGCAAACCGAGTCTCAACAACCTAATAAGAATGAGGAACAAAAATTAAAAATAAAATTGAAAGCTAAAAGAATACTAAAAAACTTATATTTAAATTTTAAATTAAAAAGAAAGAAAGAAAACTTTTCCTTACCTTCAGTAGCTCCAACTGCGAGAATGATCTAAAACTGCCCGTGACATGTGGTGGTTGGTGACAAACATCTGGATTTCTTCAACCGCATACACTTCATTGGATCCACTCTATTTTGTTTGCCATTTTCTTTAGCATTAAATTCAATGAATGCACGACACATAGTGTCCGAAAAATATGCCCATATCATGCCTCAACTAGCATCCCGCTTGACTTTGCAATTTTTGGCGTTGTCCGTTATGACTTGGACAACATTTTCAGGCCCCATAGCCTCAATGGACTCAGAGAGAATGTTGGCTATGAATTGGGCATCCTTCACTTGCCCCTCACAATCAACCACTTTCAAAAACATTGCCCCCTTAGGGCATACTACAATCACATTGATTAAAGGGTGGCTTCTTGCATCTTTCCATCCATCAGAAACAATGGACACACTTGTTTTGGTCTATGAGTCCCTAATTGGTTGCAAGGAGGTTTCCACATATTTTTTTGTTTATCCAAAAGGGTGGTGCAGATCTTCTCATATCCTAGTGATTTATACCCTTTTGGTGCCTCATTGATGGCTTTCACCATCTCATGCCAATAAGGTGATCTCACAACATTAAAAGAAAGCCCATTAGCATATACACACCTTACAACGTGTTCATCTGCAATTTCCTTGCTCTTTTGTCTTACTTTTCTTTCGTGCAAGAGAAACATCCTCATCCATGGAGATAGGAGCCACAAATGGATGTGGTATGGCCACTGTGGGGATCCACTAGGTGATGGAGCAACTGGAGGCCTCGCTGAACAAGATGAACCTCCTCTTTTGGCCAATGGATGACCCACTCTCATAGCCATATTTGCCTCTGCATCTTCCTGCTCTTTGATATATGCCAAAACTTTTGCTTTTGGCACCCCAAAGATATTTCTCCCCTTGCATACTCTTATACCATTACCTGTTATGGCACACAAGTGGCTTTTTACCTTACTGTAAGAGCCTTTGAATAGTCCATCACAATCATTGCATTTCCATTCAAAATAACCACCACCTGCAATTTGTTGAATTATTGTTACATGCCTCCATAATGGTGAATTTGGGTCAAAGTCGTTGGCCAAAGATTGCCTAGAAGAAGCAGAACTTGTTGCCATTGTAGAAATACCTACAAGGTTCAAAAAAAAAAAAACAAAGAAAACAATGGCATGCAATTGCATTGTGATTGAACAATGAAAATTAAAAAATTAAATAGAAAGAGCAAAAAAAGATGAACATAAGCAAAAAAATCAAAATGTAATGTGTGCAAGATTAAATAACAAAAACATAAAAAGAAAAACAAGGTTAGAAATTAAAAAAACTTACCTTCACTTAGTAAACCACAAATCCTTCACAAATCTTCCTCCTTTACAACTCCTCACACTCCTACAAGCTTAGCAATAGCTCCTCAAACCCTAGACAAGCACAATGCAATTTTGGAGAGCCAAAGGTAAGTTTCTTTGCTTTATGTTTTGTTTTTGAGTTGTTCTTTTGTTTTATTGCTTAGAGTTGTGTTTTAGGGTGTAAATTAGATTAATATTTAATTTTTTAAAGTAGTAATGCTTTTAAAACATGAAAACAATTAATTTTTTTTTAAAAAATCGTTTTTTTGAGGTGGGAGCGGGCAGGGAGCAGCGGCAGGCCTGTGGAAACGGCCGGGTGCACAACGGCACAAGCCGTACCCGGCCGTTTCCACAGACCTGCCGCTGCTCCCTGCCTGCTCCTGTGCCACTCCGCGCCGCTCCCACCGCCGCTCCCGCTCCCGCTGCCCCAGACAGCCGTTTCGGCTACTTAGCTTTTTACCCATGAACTATTTCTTTATCTTCTCTGAGTCTCCCTGCTCTAGACTTCCCAGCACAACTCTTTGTTTTGTTCTAAACAGCTCGCAGCCCCCTCCACCCACTTTAAATACTATCATCTCTAAATTAATTGATGCCTGTACTATATTTAAGAATGGTAATGCCGGCCACATCTCCAGACATATCTCTGAATCGCTGTACCCCTTTCCATAACAGTCAAAAGATCCCAATTCAAAAGCACAATAAAGCTTACTTTACCCTTCAATGGTGATTTAGTGTGTTTCAAATTTTCGTGCGGTCGTTAGTATTTCAAGGAAGAACACATGATCAGCACAAGTCTCTTAGGGCTCAAAAGCATGGTCTACTTGAAGGATCTCATTAAGGGATTTTAAAGAATGTCGTCAGCTGTACGGAAGCCAGGGGTTTTATCATAGTTGTTAGTGCTTTAGATGTAAATCAGGTGCTGTTTAATTTCTTTTATTTGGTCATTTTGGTCTTTTGGTGCTGTTGAAAATGGAAATATAATACTACACTTGCTGAATTGCTAATGCCCCTATGTCCAGTCCCATCCAGACCAGGGCTTGGACACTTGTAATTTTTAAACCTTTTGATTAATATATTTTTCTGTGTAATAAAAATATCTATTTTATTCTACAATCCACTTGTAGTAACTAGTTTGCTGAAAAACCAGATTCCCATGAAATGGAGAATTGGAGAATAGTTTGCTATCAATCGATAACAGTAGTGAGAGCCTCTGTTTTGTGAAAAGTTTCTCCTTTCCCTTCCTTTCTTAGAAAATGGCTAATTCAATTCATTGAGAAAAATGGAAAGGAGAGGCTTCCCCCTTTATCCTCCACGCCACTCATCAAAGAATTCAGCAGTAATGATCTTTAAATCCAGAATTTACCAGTGAAAAGGAAAGCTGCCTCAAACACCACTTTCCAAAATGGCTCCATCCAGTACCAGGCATGTTGATGTGCCTTGAGACAAGTGGTCCCCAAAGTAATTGTTTTTGCAGCAAAGGAAATCCGAGGCATCGCCAAAATGGGGCCTTCCAATGCCTCAATACACGATTAGTAGAGCTTCCAACAAAATGTAGATCATCCAGCGATGAACAATTAAAGTAATGCATGGCTCCAAGAACCAGTGGAACAGCATCGGATGAAAAAGTATCCCAGATTTACTCTCTAGAGCCATAATGTTAGGGAGGAAAGAGGCTACTATTATGAACCCTTTCTTTCGTCACCGTTATTGCCCTAATTCTTAATATATTTTTCTGATGTTAATGCATTTTTCTTGTTTTACCTTTTAAAGTGTGAATCTTTATCTGTGCTTTGTGTTCATGGTGCATAGTTATCTACTTCTAAAATAGACATTACGCAACCCTAGATATTGAAACTAGCTGGATATAAGTGTATAGCCTAGTGAAATAAATACTTTATGCTCGTGTTTGCATAATTTATCTTTTGTTTCACTGATACTGCGAAAAGGGACCATGTTAAGATATTAGAAGGTGCCTGTCTATACTGCTGTATTCTTTCTTATGCTAATATTTTCAAATGATCTCTTCATTAAGCTACTGAAATTTCAGTAACTTAAGAGCTACAGGTTGCTTCTGTTCATTATTAAGCTTCCTAATGTCTTTGACTCTTTGGTATAAGTTTGTGTATATTACATCTAGTTTTTGGATATTGATGTGAAAATAAATTGTCAGGTGTCATCCAGCTTCAAGCAAGCTATAGAACTCCCCACCTCAACTTCCAGCTCTGGTTCATATCACCAGGTAATGAAGCCTGAATACAGGTTTCATTGGGATGTTCTTTTTCAGTTCTATGAATTTTCTTTATGCTCACATTATTTCTTACTTCTGGCATGTTCCTCTATACCTCAGCTAGCCATAGAACTTCCGGGTTCAACATTGAGCTCTGGTTCATCTGTTAAGGTGCATCTAAAGTGTGCCATTTGTCTTCTTTGTTATATTTTATCTTTTATGAGATTGCTTAATCCTTATTTGCTTCTTTCAGGGACCTTCGTCCAGCCCCAGAACACCAGAACTTAGAGTACCAACAACACGTCCAGCTTCTGGTCTGAAGGTGTGCAGGGGCATCCAGTAGCATGCCATCAGAGTGTTTAGAAATTCTGTATGTTTTATGGTCGATGGTTATTTTTCCATGATATATAGTTTATATTTTCAGGAGGTGCAGGGAATTTCTCAGGTTGCTGAACCTTCTAGTCCACACATTTCTGAGGCAAAAGAATGCGAAGATGAACTTATAGGCGATTTCACAGGTTCAAGTGCATTTGGATGGAGAATTCCAGGTTTAGGTGCAACATTCTTGCAAAGATCCAGAAGTGCAACATATTCTTTTAACAAGTATGTGTGCTTGGGCCAACTCCCACGGTGAATTATATCCATGCCTCTAAAGTCCTGAAAGGGATTACGAGAAATTTCTGCCTTTGTTTATTGTGGCTTGCAAGCTGGTTGGGTATCCACTATTGAATTTGTTCTTTGATGCATGATACAGGGGATTGTCAGCAAAGCCTTGACATGTGTTCTCTACTATTTCTGTTGGCATCCAATTTTGTAGATTGGTTTTTGAGTATATTCACACGTGAAGAATTTAATAGGAATTGATGGTTAACACGACCCTGCAAGGAAATAGGACCATCAACTGTCACCTTGATTGGTTCGATATGAAGGAAATTCAAACCTTGCAGTGATTTTTCTTCCAGCAGAAAAGTAAGAATCAATCAGTACACAAAATAGATTTTCATGTATTCTACATAAGATAGGCGACCTTTACTCTAGAACTTGGTTAGAATTTTCATGTTTAAACTTGATGTATTTATTTATAAATAGTGAACTTAGTTGAAATGTGAAGCTTAACTATTTCCTTGTATGCTTCTACATGAGGTAGGTGACCTATTACTCTAGAACCTGGTTAGATTTTTCATGTCTAAACTTGATCTATTTATTTGTAAATAGTAAATACTGTACTCTGTTGAAATGTTTCTTTGTACAAATATTTTGTTATGCTAGTTAATGCTCTTGATGCTCACTAGAATATGAACATTTTTAAAACGTGCTGAGTTTGTAACATAAAGTTATAATGGTCATACTAGTTTTAGTGACAGGCTTAGTCATAAAGACACTTGATGACTTTATTTTGCTTTAGCAAATAATGTAAACTTGACCTAATGTTCACCAAAGTCATTTCAGGGTTAGGGTTTGTGTTGTTGCTTTCCTATAAAGTGGTGGTTGCTCTTTCAATAACATATCCATGAAGTATTTCTCTTTCAAGTTCTCCCTTGTGTATTTGCTTGGTTTCTTTGTGTGCTTGGTGATCTGTAAACTCTTCAACTTTGGAATTATTCACAAATCACAAATTAATCGTTGTTGTTTACTTTCTATTAGAAAATAACAAAGATAGCTAGTGAATGAATTATTATTGTGCTTAGAATCAACAATTGTAGTAAAGGAAAGAATATAAGCTCATAACACCAACAATTTTATCTGGAAAACCTCCAATGGAGGAAAAACTAGTCGGGAAGGGCAATTGCTCTTTCTTCCCACTTCTATTGGCCAATTCAAATCAACAAGTACAGAATTTACAATAAGTATGAAAGGGAAGTAGATAATATCTCAACACTTCCTTTCAATTACTTGCTTGCTCTGTCTCAACACTCCTTTCTTCTACAAAATACAATTTCCAGCACTAAGACTTCTTGCTCACTTGCTCCCATGCTTCGATGATCCTCTACACTTCTACAATCATGTATTTATAGCCTTTCTCATGTCCTCCCGTGCACTAGAGAATGGGAACGGTCATGAAGGAGAAGAGAAATGGACATCTTTTCAAATTCAGAGTTTGTTCATTTCGAATTTTGTTTTCTATCCACAATGGTCAGGACCGTCGCACTGCACAAACCGACGGTCCTGGGACCGCTGCCCTGGCTGAGCAGCGGTTCTGTAACCGCCGCTCGCACAGGGGGCAGTGGTCATGTTACTTAAAACACAGAACCTCCGTTTTATTGTTTTCTTCTTTGTGCTGGCTGTCTCTGATGAAGTGGAGTTATTTTGGATCCCTATGGATCACTCGGTTTTTGTTATATAATACCAGAGTGATGGCAAGGAGACGCTGAGAAGTAGCACTTGAAGGCCCGGTGATTGTTAGATCACCGATGGGCCTAGGGACTGCTCAACCACACAGTTCAACAGAAAGACCAGCAAAATTCATGCAACATAAGCAGTTAGGTTTTAGCTAATTAAAAAAGCACCAGTTAGGGTTCAGCTAATCCGTACATCAGAAACATGCATAGTGTGTCAGATATATGTACAGGTTTTCCGTTATCCTAGTCATTGCCCTTGATGCTCACTAGGATACAAACATTATTAAATTATTAATCTGTTGAGAGTTTGTAACATAAAGTTATAATGGTCATACTAGTCTTAGTGATAGGCTTAGTAATAAAGTCACTTTATGACTTTAGTTTGCTTTAGCAAATAATGTAAACATGACTCAATGTTCACTAAAGTTTGTGTACATATTTCTGGTGTTCAAATTAGTGATAAGCTACAAACAATACATATTGACGTACATTGTTACTTCGTTTGGCAACTCGTAGAAGATGGAGGAGTTGACTTGCAACATTGTCCAACCCAGGATTATATTGCAGACATTCTCACCAAGTCTCTTGGCCCAGATAAATTTGTAAAATTTAGAGATAAACTTGGTGTATTTTCTAGAATGACCATTAAGGGAGGATGTTAAGAGTTTATAACATAAAGTTATAATGGTCATACTATCTTAGTGATAGGCTTAGCGATAAAGTCATTCTATGACTTTCGTTTGTTTTAGCAAATAATGTAAATATGACTTAATGTTCATCTAAGTCATTTTAGGGTTAGGGTTTGTGTTGTTGCTTTCCTATAAAGTGACGGTTGCTCTATCAATACCGTATCATCTATGAAGTATTTCTCTCTTTCAAATTATCTCATGTAATTGGTTTCATTGTGTGCTTGATTTTCCTAATACAATGATAATTGCATTTTCTTTTATTATAAATAAATTCTTTTTTGTTCAGCGATTTTTTGCTCTGTCATCCTCTGTGTTGCTCCAAGTTTAAAGTAGTGCCTATCATGACATGCATGGCAAAAATGGGTTTCAACATATATTCCTTGGTTGTACTTGTATTTGTCTCCTAAAATCTTCAAGCTATTTGAAATTTGCCAGCCATTTTGATATAGAATATGGGAAGCAAAGGTGTTTGAGAACACTGGCATATTCAATATTGTTGGTTATATAAATAGTAGTCAATCTTAATGAACTAGACGTATCTCAATATATTATTCTATCTTTTTATGTCTTCATCTTGTTTTATGGGGATTTTGATATAAACTGCTATTTAATCCATCTTTATTAGTTGTTAAGATGTTCTTTATACTAAAGGCCAACTCATCACTTCAATGCATTTCCTTTAAGCATACCAAAACTGAGTATACAATTCATAATTATTTCAAACATAGTTTGCCTTCATCCATTTGGTTTCTGAAGATTATAGGTGATCTTACAGGCTTTGCCTTTCGCTGTTGTGATAATCAACAAGTCACATATCATGTTTTGTACATATAGAAGGGTTAGACCTTCTTGTCATCACTTTCTCCACAATCATTTCAGGTATTGGATGCTAGGGGTGCTTCCTTGTCCACTTTTCTCATTGGAAAAAAACTATCGGTGAATGGTGGAAATATTTTACTTCTAATCGATAAGTTCCTATCAGCTTAATGTATAGTTGGGCATATATTCTACAGAATAGGCACTTTGGTAACTTGGTTCTTATGAAGATGTTGATGACTAGTGATCTCGTTGCTTTTGGATGTAACATATTGTGTATTTCTATGTTTTGCTGTTTTTATTTGTGGACTAGCATTCTTTGGTGCTCCTCGAGGCTATTATTTCCTATGTAAATATTATTAGTTTTATTTATTTGCAAAATTTATGTTTTATCTTGATGGTTTACACTTCTGACTCAACGTTGGGAGGCATATAGAATGGTGATATGCTTATTCTTCCATTAAACCTTTTGCAAAATTCTCAAAGGATAATGAACTATTTTGGGTTCATTATTGTATCCATGTAGAGTGAAAGAAGTTTCTTGTAGCTAGTAGACAATGGTTTTAACATTACTGCAGGGCTGTTTCCTTGAGACATTCTAAGAATTTTATATCAGTTTTGTGTAATTATGTTGTTGGTATAAACGAAGATTTTAGAACAAGGATTTTCCAATGAAACATCAAATGGGAAATGATATTTTATAATGGACATAAACCTATTAAAAATCATAGAATTCAGTTGATTTTGGCCACATATATATAAATCTTCTAAATTTTGTGTTTTAATAGGTTTCTATTATTATTGATTTTAGCCATATTTATATAAATCTTCTAAGCTTTATGTTCGTATAGGTTTTTGTAAGTATTAAATTCAAAGAGAGTGGTGGTTGGCAATTAAGAGTTTATTCAAACAAGATTGTCCTTGCCCTTGGGTAAATAGTATTGGCTGCCAAGAGAAATGGCAACAGTGGTAAAATGGAAACAATGAATATTGGTTGTATCTTTCACTATAGAGCAATGACCCCAGTTATCTTTATTTTGTTGACAACCCATAAGTGTTGTCCTTTGTCTAAAGGAATGGATTAGCTGTTAGTGGGTTTTGGGGCTATTTTTAAGAATAGACTCTATGAGAATTGATAGTAATATTATGGATTTTGAAAGACATCACCAAGGTATAATAATTATGCATAGATGTGGCCTAATATTTTAAGGGATGGGGTAGATTATTAGAGTTTAGTACTTAGGACTTATCTTAAGGGGTAGGATAGATATAATGAGTGTAGACACCTAAAAAATCGTGCATGGTTTTTATTTGGTCTCATTTTATGTATATGTATAACATTTGTTTATTTGTGGGGATTACTTCAAATTTGGTGTTATTCAACTATTATGGCTCTCATAAACAAAAACCCCTTTTATGCATCCCGGGTATAAACTCTATGCTAGCCCCATATTTTTCTTGTCTTGTTATGGGTGAGTATTGTCAATTGATGGGCCCATCAAGACTATATGTGCACAAAATTAGAGTAGAATGAAAAAGATCAAAAGTAGACGCTTCCCGAATGATTTCATTGGTCGAGGTCTTGGTTACTTATTAACTCTTAGACAACTATTAACCAATGATTCAAGTAATAATAAGGAAACTCTTAGCAAGTACCATTTGTAGTAGACATAAGAAACATGTAGGCTACAAGTAACCCATATTCTAGCTTGTCATATGAGTCAAAGGGCATTTATAGAGTTGCTATCATTAGTAGGCACATACATGCTTCAATATGCTATAAATGGACACTAAGGTTTATTGGGTAGTTATTAAAGTGCACATATCCTTGCTCCTATCGCAAACAAAACTTATTTTAATTCAACATAAGTCTAACCACACCAACAATTAACTAATTGTTGGAGCTCAAAGTTGCACCTTGCTATGCATCGTGAAAGATTAATAATTGTGAGGCAACATGGGATGATCTTTGCAATGTGGGTGTTGCAAAAGTGAGATCAACCTCCGAAAAGGTTGACTTCCTTGTTACATGGGTTTGGGAAAACTTATATAACACAACTTACTTCAAATGCTAAAACTACCCCTTCACTAGCAATTCCAAGGGACCACGGAGAGAGATGTAGGAAAGGGAAATCCTAAGCTAAGGGATGGTGATAGCACCAAAAGAAGGTGGAACTTTTCCCAAATCCAGATGATGCAGATGCAAGAAACGCGAGCGTGGGGTCGCGAGAATGCACTCAGTTCAGATGGATAGGGATAAAAGAACATGAAATATGCAAAAGGGTGAAGTATTCACACCAAACACAAGGTATTTGAAGGAAAGAAGTAAACCACACTTGCATTAATCATTCTTCAAGAATTTACATACGGAAGCGAGAGGCAAGAGAACAGTCGCGGGTTACAGAGATCAATAACATGAAGTTTTGAGTTTCACATAGAAGATCTCAAAAGTATGCTAAGGGAGGAAAGAGGGAGAAGAACCGTTTCGAAGTACATTAACTCGATATTAATACAATTCTTAGCATGAAGAAAGAGAGAAAAGAGAGGGAAAAGGACCGCCGAGATGGAATTGATTGTGTTTGAAATATGCATTGAATGAGTGTGGGCATCATGAGATATTGTAGGATTTGTTTGTAGTATAGGCATGGTCGCCTCCAAATGCAATCAACAACTATAGCATGATCTCCGTTGAGTCTATCGCATGCCATCAGATTGATCGAACGATGTCGACTCCATTGAATTTTGGTGGTTGGGTTAGTTGGCTCTATGGTTCCCATTCGATGTGGCTTTACTACCTCTTGTTGTGTTTCACGGCTTCTACTACAGCATTTTACATCTTCAATGTTTCGTGGATGCTCATACTTTCCCTACGACTTTGAAGAATGAAAATCCCCCACGCTACTCATGAGGGTCTGACTTCTTGATCCACAGCGATTTCCATTCGTTAAACAGGTTTGAGAAAACTCGCGGAACATTAAAAGTAGGTGAGCTCGTGGAACACTAAAATAGTGTTTAGCGGATTTTGAACTTAGCCATTTTTTATTCCTCCACAGATAAACAACTTTGTGGCATGTCCTATTACTTTACGTGCTAGGGACTCACTCCTCTAGTGTTGCAAAAATACTTTGCAAGATGTCGTGCAATACTAGACTTGATCAATTTATGCCTAAGTCCCCTGCGTTGCTCTTTTTTTGTGTGGATTAGGAGAATCCGCATAACACTAAGTTCCCGCATTTCGCAATGATTGAATTAGTCTTCATGCGGATTTTCTAAAGAATGAAAATAGTTAAGTCCTTTAGATGGGTTGTTGAAAATTACACGGAGTGTAATTTTGGACAACAATTTGGTGACTTTCAAGGGACATCTTCCTAGTAGATGATGAAAACTAGTAGCCTTGAAGCTTCCATTGGGCATGGAGTCAAGTTTATACTTGAAGAAACTAGTTTCATTTAAAAACTTGTCTTCTTAATTCACATGAACTTAACACTAGATTGGAGTAAATCATGGAGTGGTGAAAGATGTTCACTAAAGTGCACTCGACTATGATTTCTACCATGAAACTGGATCTCGAGATGATTTGTACATGATTACAAGTGGTCCAAAACTTATGTAAAAGGGAAAATCACACATGCCTCAAATGAAACATGCAAAGAGTGCAAAGCACTTATTACAAACTAAGGGGATCACAACGATGAGGAAAAAGACACTCATTTGGTGATCAAGACAAGAAAAGGAGAATATCTCTAACAACAAAACACATGTATTTACAAGATGTAAAGGAATAACTTAATGAGAGTGCTCAAGATAAATCCTATTAATTGAGATTTGCAATACCTCTCCATCAAGACTAGACAACTCAAAAGAGTTGGCCGCTTTGCAAGTAGTGATAATATATTACCCACTCCAAAGTGCATCAAACATAGAGTGTCGCCCTAGTTTGGCTCTATCCACGTCCCACTTGAGGACCACGTATCCATGGAAAATTGCCTCAATTCTTCAAGTTCAACTAGTTATGCCATTTTGATTTCTCTTTGATCCACACCCTCAAATTCCAACTATTGAGCTAGTTCAAGGAAGGTAATTCAAGTGATAATGGGATCCTAGTTTCTCTACCATATACTAAGAAAAATGGTGAATTTCCAATTGCTTTCTTTGGAGTGATTCTATCAACCCAAAGAGCATTCTTTACTTTAGTGTGCCATTGTTTTTATTGATTTGCATTATCCTCTTCTTGATTCGACCTGTGTTCTTGTTAGTTGATTCCATGGACTATTACCTTGTGGGTAATAATTTGAGGAAGTCTTCAAGTATATTCCATTTCTAAGCACCCAATTAAATACTTTTGATCCCAAAATTCCCGGGCATTATAAAAAATAATAGTTTGGGGGTTCTAAACGTTATTGCAATGTCCACCAAGAAATCAAGGATGACTAATTCAGTTGCCTCCTTGAGTGACACAAACTCCATCCATCAAGTGAAGTATTTTTTTATCGTCAAGACCCATTTATGAGCCGCACTGGATGGAGGATTAATCATTCCTATAAAATCTAGTCCCCATTGAGAAAAATGTTCATCTACTTGGATAGGATGAAGGGGAAGGGTTGACAACCCTTTCTTTCATGTGAAGAAGACACATTCCTTACATTTTATGACCCATTGATATGCATCCACAAATAATGTGGGCTAAAAGTACCCTTCTTTAAGAATTTTCATCACTATAGCCTTCGATGAGAAATGCCCACCGGAAGAGCCATAATGAAATTCCGCCAAGACTTTATCAATATGTTCTTCCTTAATGCACCTTAACAAGACGCCATCAATATTCCTTTTGAAAAGAATGCCATCAATTAAAACATAAGGAATTGATTGTAACATGAGGTGTCTTCTCTTTGTCTTGCTCAAACCAGGAGGATAGCCACTAGTTGCTAAGAAGGTAACTATGTCATTCATCCAACCGTCATGCCTAGCTTGAGTTCCTTTGTCATGTGGCTCTCACGAGCTTGCGTGGGCTCCCTACAACTTGTTTTTGTTTATCCTCCATGAAGAAAGAAGCTTCTTCATGATTTTCTGAGTATCTACAAACTTTGTGGCTTTGATGGTAACATCAAACTCCATTATTTTGGTTACCCATCCAACTCTCTTTTCACTGATTTCCACCCCCATAATGAAATCTCTCACACTAGGATGTGAGACTAGGACATTGATCCGGTTGGCGACCAAGAGAGGTTTGATTTTTTTAGAGCCCACAAGATTGCAAACACTTTTCCAAATGAATATACTTGAGTTTGAAGTTTTTAATGTTTAGCTAAAGAAATCCATAGGCTGCTCTATATCTTCATTATTCTTTTGAGTGATAATTGTAGCTATACTAAGATTTGCATCATAATCATAAATGATAAAGTCCTAAATGTGAAATCTAGGTTAATGAGTGTTGGTGCTTGAACTATTATAGATTTAATCGTATTAAAACTTTCTTTTCCCTCTGTGGTCCATTTGAAAGCAACGTCGTTCCTCAACATCAAAGTGATTGGCTTGACTAGTCTTGAAAAGTTAGGAATAAATATCCTAACAAAATTGATCTTTCCAAGGAAAGACGAGAGATTTTTTGTGAGTTGGCAATGAGAGGGAAAGAATAACAAAAACTCTCTCTGGGTCAATTGCAATTCCATTTTTGAGACAACATGACCCAACATTTTACTCTGGAAATCGCAAAATGCACTTCTTGGGGTTCAATGATACTCCAAACTCTCTGCACCTTTCAAACACTTTCTCCAAATGCTCCATGTGTTGTTTTCCTTGTTTAGAGAAAATCATGATATCATCTAGATACACTAGGACAAACTGATTGATGATTCCGTAGAAAGCAATGTCCATTGCTTTCTGAAATGTGGCACCTACATTTGACAAACCAAAAGGCATTTTTTGATATGCATATGTTCCCCATTTGGTTGTGAACGTGGTTTTGTATTGATCCTCCTTTTAGATATGAATATAATTAAATCTTGAACAAACATCAAGATTAGAGAACCTTTCAAATCTTGCCAGTGTTTGAAGAATTTTCTCCATGGACGGCGAAGGATGATGGTTTTTAATGAAGCCTTGTTTAGGTCCCTGAAATCCACACAAAACCTTATCTCTCCATTCTTCTTCCTAACAAGAACCAAATTTTCCACCCAAGATGAGTATTTGATAGGAAATATTATTTTTGACTCAATGAGTTTAGATAACTCATTCCTCATTAGGGGCTCAATCCTAGGGTTCATAAGCCTTTGCTTTATCTTACTAGCTTGAGATTAGGACCCAGTTCAATAACATGTTGAGCAAGTGTTTGAGTCAAATCCTCTTAGATCCTCATAACTCCATGAGAATACATCATGAAATTTCTTACATAAGGAAACAAAAGCTTGTTCCCATTCGAGTAGTATATACCTTTCCCAACAAAATCTCTTTTCCTTGCGTAATGGTGATTGATTTACAATCTTCTCGACCCATGGACATGCCTTTAATTTTCTCTTTGATCTCATCATCATAATTGAATATGCCTTCAAGGGTGATTAATCCTTTAGGAAACTTGTTTGTTGTCAAATGGACGATCCGATCACCACGCTTAGTTTGCGTGGGATGCAAGTTGGAAGAGAATTCTACTTCATTTTGAATGTATGAACCTTTTTCTCATCATTCTTAAAGACTTTCCTGTTTTCATCATTATCTAGAATGGATGGTCTTACAATTATCTTAACATGTTGTTTCCTTTGGATAAAACTTTATGTTGGAGGGAACTAAAACCAATTGTTGCCATCTGATTTTGCCTCCTTATTTTACTTCCACGACACCACTTGAAGATTGAAAGCTTCAAAGCTTTCCAAAATATCCCAAACTTGGTGCTTGTAAGCTATTAAAAACTTATTTTTAGCAGACACTTGTCTCTTACTTGGTGAATGACCAACTCAATGTTCGTGAATACTTGCAGAGCTTTGATTTATCTCTTTTCTGTAATCAACAAACCATGAACCAATGCCTCATATTCGACACTTTGTTGGAGCAAGAAAATTGTAGTTTGTGGGCAAAGAAGAGCTTCTTAGCCAATGGATAAACAATGACTACACGTGCCCTAGCTCCATTTTTGCTTCTTGAACCATCAAAGTATAACTTCCATAGACCATAAGCATCATTGTCTTTTTCTTTGTGTGACATGGGGGTAGTGAAATTTTCTTCATGGATACAATAAGTACCCAGAATAGTTTACATAGCTATATCATAAGGATCAAATTCATAGTGCTCTTTTTCCCATTCATCTAGCATAAGGTCATGAATTGAAGTTGATGAATGCATTGTTTCAATTGGTTCAGGATCACTATTTTCTTATTTTTAGATCATATAATTTGTACTCAAAAGACTAGGATCATGAATCTCCATATGATAAGCTGAAATATGTTCATCCTTGATTGTAAATCTAGTCCCATACCTTGTTCTTAGGAGCATATGAGATCAATATGAAGACAAATATCCACCCACCTTAGCTATAAAATCTCTAGAGAGGCAAAGGGTGAATAATGGTGGCAAGTTAATCACATAAATGTCCTACATTATGGTTAGACTTGGACAAGCATGCAAATTTAATTTCAAATCTTTTACTATACCCAAGACTAGCACTGTTCCTCAATCAAGCTACAAGATACTCTTAGAAGTTGGATTGTATTCAATCCCCAAAATATATGTTATTTTCTTTGGCATGACTGAAGTAATAACACCCAAATCTATCATGTAATTATGAACAAGGTGCTTTCCAACTCGAGAGACATATGAAAAGGAGGGGGTTTGAAAATTGAGCTTACATGTTCCTCCTTGGATGACAAATGATGACAACATACTCTGCTTTGTGTATGGCAGTTCCAAAGGTGGAATCGCTTCAACGCTTCTTGTAACAAATCCCTTTGAGATGGGATAGACAAGGCATCCCACATTGCAACATTGAGATTTGTTTTTTTCATTTGTTCCACAATGTTGAGAGGAATACCTACATATTTTTGTAATGAAGGTGTGACATGCTCTCTTCTTCTTTTCTCCACCCACGGAGGCTCTTTGATTGGTGGGTTTTGAATACTCCATGGTATTTGTTTGTTTTTGCTTCTTAGATCTTGTATGATCCACCACATGAAGTTGCGTCCTGTCTTAGTTACCCGCGACTTGATTAATAACACAAAATTATTTAGTCCCGAAGAGCATAAAGTTGGGTTTAGGAGAAAACTCTTCAATTTCATCTATATTGCTTAGAAGGAGTCACGATGTGTTCATGTGGGTAGTATAGGGTTTGTACTATGAGATATTTTTCCTGTAAGGAGTTCATTCCATCCTCACATGTGTATTGATTATGGGGTTGATCACATGGATACCACCACTTAAATCCTTCTTCTATGTTTTTATGAATTGGAACAATGACTTTACTTAAGTTCGAGTAGGTGAGGGTTGTGGATTTTGCATTTGGCGGTTTTCTAGGAGGATAACTTTGAGAAAATATTTTATTGGGATACTCAAAGCCTTGTTTTAGATAACTTTGGGGGATTAAGATAACTTTTTGGAGGTTGAGCTTGATGTCTCTTAAGGGAGACAATCTCATTTGTTATATTTTTAAGCTGAACACTAAGACTTTTAATTTCTTCTTGTTTAAAGAGGAACCAAATGTGGAAACAAAGGATGAAGTAGATGGCTAAGGGACATGAGTGACATTGGGTTGGGGTTTAAGTGGCAATTCAGGGGAAATGGGCATAGGAAATCTAGGGGATAACTTTCTTGCTTAGATTAGACAATTTTCAGCCCTAATGGCTATTGCATATGCATTTGGTAATTGGAAAACACCCATAGATTGAATCATTACTGTTATATCAAAATTTAGAGATGTAAGAAAGTATAAGAATGCCCCTTGTGGGGTTGGTCCTTAGTAACACTAGAATTTTGTCTCATGTTCACTATAATATGAAATTAAAGTCCTCCCTGAGCTCATTTGGAACCTTCTTGATTTTTGTGATTTGCTCCAATAAAGATATGTTGCCCGCTTTCTCCTCAAACTCGTAGGAAAAGAGATGTACCAAGTTCATCCTAGTTGTGAATGGAATTAGGCATCAAAATTCTATACCATTGGAGTGATTTACCTTTAAAAGGAGAAGCAAGAATCCTAACTGCAACATCACCTTCTATAACTAGATGAAATGAATAGACATTGGCAACATCTTGAATATGGTCAGCTAGAGTGGTATAATTTTCACAAGCGAATGAAGGAATACTTTTAAGAGCAGACACTAGTATATCATGTTGGACATTAAGTATTAGAGGAATACCACTATTGAAGTTGTAAAATGGCATATTTATCTATTGTTCCATGAATGGGATAAGTCTTAAAACCCTAGAGGACAACAAGAAAGGCCTACCAGAGGAGTCGAAAGATTTATACTTGAAGGAGATGGTGCTCTTTGGACTCGCTTTATCTCTTCTTCTCCTTGGTGACAACTGCAATTATTCAAAAGGTTCAATGCTTACCTTTGTATTTGATCTTATATGTATTCTTGTAATGAAAAAGGCACTTTAAATAATGAAACCAATATATTTTAAGTTTGGAATCGTCGGATATGTTAAAATATGCCTCCAAAGGATGAAATCACTAAGTCACACACCAAAATTTAGAAATAATAAGGATTAAGTTATAAGTCCCATTGGGTGTGCTAAAAATTTTGGAGCTCAAAATTTCACCCTACTCAGCATCGTGAAAGATCCATGATTTTGAGGCAACATGAGATGATCTCTATAATATGGGTGTTGCAAAAGTGAGATCAACCTTCGGAGAAGGCCCAATTCCTTGTTATATGGGTTTAGGAAAACCTACATAACACAATCTACTTCTAATGTTAAAACTATTACACTAACAATTCCAAGGGACTAGGGAGAGAGAGATGCAAGAAATAGAAATACTAAGCTAAGGTATGGTGATAACACCAAAATAAGGTGGAAATTTTCCCAAATCCAGATGATGTAGATGTAAGAGATGTTAGGCTAGGGTTGTGAGAAGGACATAAGAGCACACAATATGCAAAATGATGAAGCATTCAAACCAAACACAAGGTATTTGAAGGAAGGAAGTAAACCACATTTTCATTAATCATTCTTCAAGAGTTTACATACCGAGTAGAGCAAGAGAACACGCCGCAAGTTACTGAGAGGTTGATAACATGAAGTTGTGAGTTTCATAGAGAAGAGCTCAAAAGTAGTCTAAGGGAGGAAAAATGGAGAAAAACCATTTCGGAGAACATTATATTTGTATTTGTAAAATTCATAGCATGAAAAAAGAGAGAAAAGTGTTAGAGTAGGTATTTACCTTAGCTCATGTTCACCTAGGTACTTTATTTACTTTTATTGTATTTATCCTCACCCACTTATGTGTGTGGATATTTTTTAATTTTAGTTAAATATTATGAGATATTATCTAGTTGTTAGGTATAGTTCTTTCCTTGATCTATGGTATTGACTAGTTCTTTCCTTGATCTATGGTATTGATTAGATCCTTGATGTTTAGTTCTCTCCTAAATCTATGGTCTTGACTAGTTCTTTGATGACTACTTATTTCCTTGATTTATGGCTTGAGCTACGACCTTGACTAGTTCTTAGATTGTTATTCCTCGCCTATTTAAACAAGGCCCATTCTCAATGTATTGCATTAAGTTCCATAATAATATATGATATTGCTTTGCTCATTTGTTTACAAATGTTTTATGTAAAGCTATTCGCGAATTGCTTTCATCTTATTGATCGTGGTGTTTGATTAGACGTGTTCTTGGCTTGGTACGATCGGTTATCGTTCCTTTCATGGTATCAGAGTAGGAGATTGCTATTGACATTCGTCTGTAAGTTTTATTTTACAAATAAATTATTTATGTATTCATATATTTGGGATTTGGTCATATTTTGTTGCTGCATGCATTTTTATGTAAAACAGAGGCTTCCATTGGATCCGAAAGGCATGAAAACCCTAAGATCGATTGTAAACTTGACCAATTATGGAGGCAAATCGTTTTTGTGGTTTTTTTATTTTTCGTAGAAGAAGCATACAGTGCGCCTCGAGATTCAAGCCAAGGAAAAAATGTGATTTTATTTATTCAGTTTGTTAGATTTCGAGATCAGATCTTGGTTTTTTTCTATTGCAGCGATCGACTTGGTTTTGCACAGAAGGTTTTCAAATGTTTCCTAATTTTGGCGAGGGTCCACGGATGCTGTGCACATTTTTACTATTTCAAAAAATCCACAGTTGCTATTTTCGGAAAGCAAAAGGTCACTTGTATACACAATCTAGAAATAATATTTTTACCAAAAAGGGTTGGATGTGACTTTCTTGAAAACACGCGACACACCCCAGAATAGTAAGTTGTGCAAACACCCATTAAAATCCTTAGCCCTTGGTCATATGAGGGCTTAAAGCTTGTGATTCCTACTAGTAGGTGCTTAACTTCAACCCCCTTTAATTTTATTTGTGTGGTGAAGACAACAATAATTTATTTTGTTTTAGTGGCAACTAAAATAAATAACAGAGAAAAATATTAAAAAGTTTGTATCTTTTGATCGGTAACTCGGTTTTGAGTGCCGTTTTTTACAAAAGTGCTTGTTTTTTTGTGCTCTTTCCATTGGAGTTATTTATTTTGAGACTTGCACTATAATTATAAAGTGCCAAATATGGAGGAGTGTTGTAATCAATTGTGGATGCAATTTTGGCTGAGCCCGACGTCCTAAATTTTTGGGAGTTGCAGATTGTGCCTATCATGGATTCTCGAATGATATGTTTTTATCTCAAGTATGTGGACTTCAAGAGGATATTATAAAATTTGTGAAAGAAAATAGATTGCTCAAGAAATAAAATTCTCTTCTACAATCACTCATTCACAATAAGGATACAATAATACACTCCTTGTAGAACAAACTTGCTAGCCTACAACATCACAATCATATTGTGGACAACCATATCCATGCTCCTAGTCCACTTGCAGCTGTTGCTCTTGTACCCACTGACATTGATTGTCAGTCTTTGAGCTTGAACTTGCTTTTGATGCTTCTAAACTTGTGAGGCTTATTATTGCATGCTCTTCCACATCTGTGCCTATTATAGTACCACATGTTGTGTATCATACTTCTGCTCAGTTGCATGGCTTTTTTGAGAAGCATACCACTGCATTCTGTTCTCGCATGCTCTGTTCTATGGGTCTCACTAGCAGGGTCATTGGTAGACATTCACAGGGTATTATTTCCTCTATTCCACATGTTAAGTGGAATTCTTGTCATGACATTGGTTTTCGAGCAGATACTTCATTGGAATCACACATTGACAGAGCTCTTTTTTTGTTCACTCGACTCTTTCTGAGGATCTGAGCAACACATGAGCTCTACATCTTCACTCGAGCTTAAGAAATTTGAGATTTCAATGGACATGATCAACCTGACACACATTTTGATGTTCTTTTGCATGCACCCATTGTGCATTTTGTACCAAGTCATATGCAGGCATCTTCTTCATCCATCCGTGTTGATTTGGGGTGGATATTTGATCACTCGTGGAGGTGACATAGGCATTCGTTGAGAGGACTCTACATGCATGGCTCCTCCACCATTCGGCCTCTTACTCCACTTTCTATACCTTATGCATTGTGATGCTTCTTGTTTTGAGCATTTTTCTTTAGCAGGTGTAGTGTATCTCTCTTGTTTGTTGAGAGATTTTGTATATGTATTTTCAACACTTTTGACATATTGTGATCTCTCTTGTGGGGAGTTATTACGGTGGAGCCAAGGTGTTAGTTTGTCAGTGTTTGAGTAGTTTTTTTGACAACTCATACAAATTTGTAGCGCCACTCCACCCATTCAACAGTATGGGAGGGTGTGGTGTTAATCTTGCTTCTTTAGGTTTTTTGTCCTTGCCTTGTTACCTTGGCTTTTCTTGGATCGTGACACTCTAGATTTTGTGTCCTTGCCTTGTTGCTTTGGTTATTGTTCTTAGATCGTGGCACACCTATTTGTAGCACTTGATCGAATTATGTTTGGTGTTTTTTTGCACTTTTGACATCACTCTATTGATAATCTCCTTGTATGGAGCTATTCTGGTGGAGCCAGTGTCAATTTGTTTTTGAGTTTTGTGATCGAGCAGTGGATTCAAACCATAATGCACACCAAATTTCTTCAACATTTTATGAGTTTTTTGAGCCAAGCTTCTTGGGATGCCTTGGAGTGGGTCTTTACTCTATTTACTTTGTTATTACTGGTTTTGGGTACCTTACGGTGTCCCTTTTTTCTCAGTTATTGTACATGAGTACCTCATCAGACCTAGTTGTCAAGACTCATACTATGGACATGTCACATCTATTTTGGCCCCTAGCTTCACTTAAGGGGGGGTGTTAGAGTAGGTATTTACCTTAGCTCATGTTCACCTAGGTAATTTATTTACCTTTATTGTATTTATCCTCACCCACTTATGTGTGTGGATATTTCTTTTATCTTATTTAGATATTAGGAGATATTATCTAGTTGTTAGGTATAGTTTTTTCTTTGATATATGGTATTGACTAGATCTTTGATGTCTAGTTCTCTCCTAAATCTATGGTCTTGACTAGTTCTTTGATGACTAATTCTTTCCTTGATTTATGGCTTGATCTATGACCTTTATTGGTTCTTAGATTGCTATTCCTTGCCTATTTAAGCAAGGCCCATTCTCAATGTATTGCATTGAGTTTCATAATAATATATGATATTGTTTCTCATTTGTTTGCAAAGGTTTTATGTAAAGCTAATATGGCGAATTGCTTTCATCTTATTGATCGTGGTGTTTGATTAGCATCTGTGTTCTTGGCTTGGTATGATCGATTATCGTTCCTTTCAAAAAGAAATGGAAAAGGATTGCGAGAGATGGAACTAAGCGTGTTTGAAATATGCATTGAATGAGTGTGGGTGACATGTGATCTTGCTAGATTTTTTTGTAGTTTAGGCATGGTCACCTCCAAATGAAATAAAAATATAGAATGACCTCCATCGAGTCTATCACATGTTATTAGATTGATCAACATGTCACCATAGTACATTGAATTTTGGTGGTTGGGGTATTTGGATCTCTTATACCCATTCGATGCAACTTTACTACCTCTCGTTGTGTTTCACAACTTCTAGCATGTCCTTTTACATCTTCAATGTTCCACGGGAATTCACACTTTCCCTACTGATTTGAAGAATGCAAATCCTCCACGCTACTCGTGAGGCTTTGAATTTTTGATTCGTGGCTATTTCCATTCATTCGCATGTTTGAGAAAATCCATGGAACATTAAATTTGGGTGAGCCCACATAACACTAAACTAGTGTTGAACAACTTTTGAACTTAGCGATTTTTATTCCTTCGCGGTTAAACAACTCCGTGATACCTCATATGAATTTATGTGTCGGTGAATCACTCCTCCTATGTTGCAAAAAATATTGCAATATGCCGCTTAATACTAGACTTTAACAATTTCCACCTAAGTCCCCGCACCGCTCTTTTCTTTGTTCCATAGATTATAAGAACCAATGAAACACTAGGTTCTTGCATTATATGGTAGAATGAATTAGTCTCCCAAGGATTTTCTAGAGCATGAAAATGGTTATGTCCTTTAGATGGGTTGTTCAAAATTATATGGAGTGTACATTTGGACAACACTAACCTTTATAGTGATGGCATGCATACAAGTATAATTGTTGATAGATGATACATTAAGGTCTATGACTTATAGTTAATCTAGTAACTAGTTATCAATGATTCAATAATATTAAGAAAATTCTTACCAAGTACCATTTATAATAAACACGAATGATGTAGGCAACAAGCTAACCATATCCTAGTACATTGAATGGGTGAAAGGGAATTTATAAAGTTACTTTTACCGGTAGGCACATACATGCCTTAATATGTTATAATAAATGTGTAGAAAGGGTCACATGGTACTTACTAATTATGTTCCCATATCCTTAGTTCTACCAAAATCAAGAATCTTGTTTTAATCCAAGCCAAACCGTGTTACCATACACCCCCATCCATGCTCATTGCTATTGTACAATGAGTTGTTGCACATGGTCTTAAAACATTTTGGCTTTCATTCACATAATACATGTCATTCATTAGTTTATGTGTGTGCACGTGTCTCCGCTTTGTGTGTGCATGTATGTTGCATGCATGCATGTCTCATTGTTGGATTTTTACCCATAATAAAACATTCATAATCATGTATCCATTAACATATACATAGAGTTATGATAGAGGTTTATTAAAGAAAACCTTCAAGAACCAAAATGGAAATTTCATTCTTATTATAATAATAAAAGATATGACTAACTAGTCAAAGTATGAAAAACCCATATCCAAGTAAAAAATTTGAAGCATGAAATAATCACAAGTGAGTTGCTCAAGGTCATTAACTACATCTAGTGACACCTCGGGAGAAACACAATGGTAAGTGTGCTAAAAAAATCCCTTATGTTGGATATATTATCATTGATGTCAAATGAATGATGATGTAAAAGAAAATGTCAAAGGAATTAGATTACATGTCTCATGTGTTGGAAATAATTTTCATTGATGTAAGTTAATACACTTTGAATCCTTCTGTCGTGCAACAATGAAAAGAATTTTTAGTGTATTGAGGAGTTGCGTTACAAAGGAATTCACTTTACAATGTTACGTGGGTTTCCAAATCCACACAACAAAGGGGGACAATCTTATAGCCTCCCGCAGGTTTTTGAAGGGAATGAGTTTTTTGTGTTTCGTGTGTGGTAGAAAACAAATACCCACGCAACAAAGTAACTTTATAAACAAGAATGCAAAGGTTAAGGAAGTGGTCCGTGGAGGTTGGGAAAGCTAGGGAAGACAAAAATAGACCGCAAAGGTCAAGGAAGGGCTGTGGAGGTCCAAGAATGTCGCATAACAAAGAATATATTAAATGAAAGCCGGAAATTCAAGAAATTTCGCAATATAAAGGAAAACACAAACCAAAGCTATGGAAGACTAGGAATCCCGTAGAACAAAGGAAAAAAATATGTTGATTGTTCGGATCTTTCCTAAAGTGTTGGTCATTGGGAGCTAGGAATATAAATGGTCTAGAGATAATGATCTTGGTATTGAGCTGAGAAAGAATTGGTCCAGAGTTCATGGGTTGTTTGTGTCCGGAGCTAGCTATATTAAGTCGACTCATGATCAATCTTGGAAAAAGCATTTGAATTCCTTGTTTTGGAGACTCTCCTTTTTTGTATTGACATTTAACTTATAGGTTGACCCATGCTTGGCACAAATATTGTCTATAGTTATAAAATAATATATAGTTAAATGAATTTAAAGTGCTTAAGAGAGGGAGTGTGAACTGCATTGAAAGGAGAAGAGAAGAGCAATTAATGAATACATTCTTTTGAGTCTCAAGAATATTTATGAGCATGGAGTAATAAAGAATTATTAACGAGGAAGAGAAAACTCAATGATGAAATAGAGAGTTGATGAAGAGGAAGGAGGAGAAAGCAACACATGAGTCGGAGCGAGTGAATTGTGACAATTCTTTGGTGTGTGAAGCCACCAAGAGAAGTGAAGTATGAACAAAACCCGAGGAGTAGTAATAGATAAAACAATAGAAGTAGAGTTCGAAAGTGATTTAATTCATCCAATGAAGAAGTATATTTGGAGATTGGTGTCTCTAGTGAGTTAGTGCTCAAAAATTGGCTAAGTTAGTGCTTGGAATTGGGGGTTGGTGTCTCTGGTGAGTTGGTGCTCATAAATTGGCTGAGTTGGTGCTTGGAAATTGGGATTGGGTCAATCAATAAGTATGTTGGTGCTAAAAAAATTTGAAAAGTAAATTATTGTATGACTGCTACAAACATTTGTAAAGTAAATAATGTTATGTTTGGATTTGGATAGTAGATCAAAGGAATTTTCTCTATGGGTTTTCTCCCGAAATGGTTTCCACATAAATCTCGTGTTTCATAATTGTTGGATCTTGTATGATTTTTGTTGTTGTGGATGTTAAAATTTTAAATAAGTAAAAGTTTGTATAATCGATTCATCTCCGACTCTCGGTATTAGTAGTGTGATCTTCAATCAAGTATTAGAGAAAGGTTCCTTTAAAAATAGTTTAACAACTAGAAAGTAGATCTCGAAGCACACACATGACAGTCAAGAATTTTTCTCCTCAAATAGAGCTCCATTGTTTGATGGAACTAATTATGATTTTTGGAGTATAATAATGTATTCCTATCTAATGGATCTTGGGTTTGATATTTGGTAGTCAATTGTGAATGGTTATGCAGCTCCAGTAACTCCTCCAACATATCAAGTTGGAAAGAAGGCAAGTGAGAGCAATATAAAGGATATGAATGCAATATTGTGTGGTTTTTCTGAATTAAAATTTGTTAAAGTGATGCATTGTGTTTCAACCAAGTAAATATGGGATAAAATCAAGAACATCTATGAAGGAGATGACAAAGTGAAGAAATAAAAACTCCAAATGCATAGAAGTCAATTTGAGGGTTTAAAGATGAAGGATGAGGAAAACATTGCAACCTACTTTCTTCGTGTGGATGAAATTATCAACACTATTAGAGGGATTGGAGAATAATTAAATATGATATTATTGTGCAAAAAGTGCTAAGATCTCTTCCTTTGAGGTTTGATGCCAAAGTGTCTACTATTGAAGAAATGAAGGAATTAAGCACCCTAACAATGGATGAGTTGCATGGGATTCTCATGGCGTATGGGATGGGAACCGAAAAGATAAATCATTTAAGCGTGAGGTATCCTTCAATGCATAAAATAAGTTAAACATCAAAAACTTGAACAACATGGCTGCTCCATCAATGAGTCAGACAAGGAAGAAGTTCATTTTATCGAAAGATGAAGAAATGATCTAGAACATACAAGTGTAAGTTAACCTTAAAATATTTTAATTGTGGTAAAGTAGGGCATTATGATGCTAAATGTCTATATACATGAAATGAGAATAGTGATAGTGAAAAATATCACAACATGAAGGAAGATAACCATTAATTACATGATCGGAGTCATGATGTTGTTTGACATCCATTGGCAATACCTTGGGTACTACACTCTATATAGATTCTCAAACCACTAATTACACCCATACTACCTATGCCCGGATCCTGGTGGAACTTGACACTGATAAAAATCTTCCTGCTACCATAGACCTTAGAGTGCAAAATAGAACTTGGTCACAAACTCTTGATTATGAAGGTCTACCTTTTGATGTAGAAGGTGTTTTGGATTAGGACACACCTCTACTACTTGTGGGATGGAAAAATGTCAACATGAGAAGTGCAACTGGTGGAAAGACACACTCCCGAACACCTAATTTTTATGCTAAAAAGGATCTTGAATCAAAAGTAGATACCGTGGTTGAATCCAATTCTGCCCTAGAAACCCCTCTATCCAAAACTCAAATTGTTAGCAGCATGAAATATGCACAAGTTGTTGAGGGCAACAAGGAAAATAATAAATATATCTCTCAGGATGTCAATGAGGCTGCCCCAATTGGCACAAATGCGACTAAGGAAAATACTCCTCCTTTGTCTTCTCCTCCAACCATGGAGGCTCCTTCAAGCTGGGTAATGGTCAGCAAAAAAAAAAAAATCACCCTGAAGGAGAGCTCTACGCCTAGATGATCTTCTCTGTTAGTGTTCGGCTGGGTTACATTATTTCATTTTTCGTGGCCAGATCACAGAGTGTTTCTTTTCCAATGGTGTTGATGTGCCATTGTTATTTGATCGTTGTACATCAGTTGTCTTTTTGTTGATGTGTTATTGGTTGTGGGTTTTTCTTTGCAGACAGTTTTATGCAATTGGTCTTTATTGTTCTATCTGGATTCTGATCTCTTTCTTTGTGCTTAATCTTTCAATTCTGGCTTCGAGCCTTGATGTACAAGGGTATAGTCCCTTTCTAAAAACTATTTACCAATAATAAAAAACATGAAGGAAGATAACAAGTATTATTAGTCTAAAAAAATTATAAGCAAGGAAAATATGAGAAAATGAATAACTTCTACAAGGAAAATAAAAACACTTATACCAAGGAGGAAAGTAGTTCATTTTAAGAAAGTAATGAAAACAACTATGCCAGTAATAAAGAAGAATCATTGTTCATGGCAATATAAATAAAAGAAAGCAAAGGAGGTGGTGGTGCAAATTAACTCACAACAATTAGTATGTTGTTTGTTAATCCACAATCATTAAATATTAGACATAGGGACGCATAATTTCAATATTGCCAAAGTGTTGTATGTACGATTACAAATGTTGTGAGGTATAAGGGGAAATTGTTTATTCTACAATTAGGAAATACAATGCTAGAAATAAACTAGTTTATGACTGGAAATGAATACTATGGCTATCATCAAATCATGTAAAAGACAGATCATAAATAAAGAATAAGATGATGCAAATCTAATCTAATCATGCAAGAAACTATAATGGAAAAAAAGGAGAGGGTTAGCAAACCACAAGTGGGCCCTACCTTGGGTGTTAATCCCTCATAAGGCTTGTGTCTAAAACAATTAACAAAACTCAAATTTTATTCAATAACATGAAGATTACAAATGGAATGGAAAAAAAAATCTCTACATATGGATCGATCCCTTTCTTACAGCCTTAGCATTATTTTTATATTCTTCCCTTCAGAAGAGATGTGAAGAGACCACCTCATTACTAACGATTTACAATTTCATTTAGTAAAATATCACAACAAAAAAATATAGAGATTCTCATGCTTGCAAACAAACTCGTTAAAATGTGTCCTCATATAATGACATAACTTAACAAACTGATCAATTTAAACAACCAGTTATCAAATTAAATCAAATAGTTCCTTGTTGAAGTTGCAGAGCATAATCAGGTGATGGTGTTGAATCTTCTTTGTGTTCTCATAACTGCTACTTTAGCAACACGTGAAAACTTAGGTGAAGTGTCCACATTTCTAAAGCTTTCTGAGAATTACACTTGTATATGCGTGTGACCTCCCTTGGCTACAGGTGCTTTGCTATGAACGAGTCTCAGTTGTTGCATGTTAGTTGTTGCGGATGAGTCCCTTTACATTGTGAATGAGTTTCTTTGGCTGCATGTTAGTGGATACACATAAAAAATCTTTGGCAATCAAGGCTAACATTTATTCAAAGCACTATTTAATCATCACATTGCATTCAGAAGAATAAATGCATCCATAATCCACAAAATAAAGTAAACTTAGTAATAATTATATTAACTAATATAAGTGCCATAAGTTCAAGATATAGTAGATATGTTCAACAATATATGAGAAACAAAAATTCAGGGGTACACATGGATAAAAAAAATACAACAAATGAGGCATTTTAAATAGTAAATAAAAGGGCTCATCACACCCCTGAATGAGCTTCTTGAATGTCCTCATTCAAGAATTCTTGCATTCTTCCTCTCCTTTCTTGGGGTCAGCCTAAATAATGTTGCACAATCTCCTAAAGTCCATTGGTTCGATATACCTTTTGGTTCACTAAATAAGTACCCCGCATTCATCTATACCTTTCCATTATCCTAACCTACAAGTCCTCATTTAGCTCTTTTTTCCAAACTAGTGGGGGTAGGATAGTGGAAAATTGGTGGATAATAACCAATAGGAAACCAAGTTTTTCCACATCCCTTAGAGACTTCAATATATGCATTTATCCTCCTAAAATTTGGGATGATATTAGGATAAGAATTCATTTCCTTCCTCTGCATCTCTTGTGACATTTCTTCCCATCTTTCCCTACAGGCTTGTACTATTTCCACACCATTAAACTTAATGTAGTTTCTTTCTTCATCATGGGCTTCCTGTCTCATCCAATAAACCCTCTATTTAATTTTCGAATTGCCATAAAATTCCCATATTCTTCAATCATGGCTTTGGTATTTCCAACTTCTTCCCTTATCATCAAAGGTTGCACTTTGCATAAATGTTTGTAATCAACCATTTGCTTTTCTCTATACAACTCATTAAAGTAGGAACACAGTTCCCTAATTTTCACATCCCTAATGTAGAGTGTAGGTATCTAATCTCTTTCATACTCCAGAGCATAGTTATACATATATAATTCACATAAAAACAATTTAATTTCATGTGGCATATTTAAATACAATCTAAAGAAGCTGCGATCGCACTAATGTCAAACTGAAAATCGAGTTGATGCAAGTAAGTTTTAGTTGTAGCATTTTTTCCTTCAAGAAGACAACATATACATTTGAAGGTGGCCTACATAAGAGTATTTCATTGGTTACCTTAATAGTTCCTTTTGCTTCTTTCAGTCTAGCAATCTCATTATCCTTAGCCCTAAGCTGCCTATCCTTCTCTTCAATATCTAGTTGATGTTGGAAGAGAAATTATTCCTTCTCTCTGTCCCACTTTCTCTACAACTTGTTAACATAATTCTCAAATTATTGTACCCAATAATCCAACAAGGTGGTTTGAGTTTCCATATCCCTACAAGATGGTCTAGGAGGTTCTCTAAAAATTTCCTTGATCACAACCTATGGCTGTAGGTTGAGTGGTGGAAATGGTGGATGCACAAGCTCAAAGACTTCATGAACTTTGTCTTGGGAGGTTGTAGGACTGTCCACTTGTGTTATCTCAATAGGTTCATGAACAGGTTTTGGCTCAAGGTCTTGGACAATATTCTCAATTGTTTCCTCAATATCTTGTGGAAAATCATCCACCGTGTCCATTACATCAGTTTGTGGTTCAAGTATTGAGTGTTCTAGTGCTTCCTTGGTCTATTCTTCATTATTTGTGGTCACATTGGCTACATTTTCAATTTCCTCTATTGATACTTCTCCTTCATGTTGTATGTGGGTTTCCCCAGCATGAACAACCTCTGTTTGAACTCTAATTGGTTCATTAGGGCTCTCATGAGTAGGTTTCTCATCTAACTCCTCCTTTTTCTCTTCCACTTCCTTAGTTGTATCTTCCATGCCTATGTCTTCATATGTGTTTACATGATCTCCCTGCTCAACATCCATTGGAATAGGTTCCTCAATATTTATAGCTCTTCTTCATCACTATCCGAGAAATATTTGAATGTTTCTCCTAGGCTTTGAGGTTTTGGTATTTTTAGTATGGAGCCTATGGGATCTCCTTGATGTTTTAGGGGATTTGCTTGAGGAATTCTATTTTCCTTTTGATGAGGACTCAGGGGTGGATATCTCTAACAGAGTTTCAACAATAAGAATTATATCAGGGGAGATTGGCCTAGGGTCCTTCTTCAAGAGATGGAGGTTTGTTAGGAACAAAAGTTTCTATAGGTATGCAAGTTTTGTAGGGAGAGAGGTTTCTGTAGGGATGGAGGTAGAAGCTAAGGTTTCAGTGCAGGCATAGAAGAACTAGCTAAGCTTCTCCTCTTTTTCTTCCCCTTATCCAACAAATCATTTAGGTGTTTTGTCCTATAAAAATCCTCCCATTTTATTGTAGGATGTTCCATTACCAATGCATGTTTTACAACTAAGGTGATAAGACAATGGTGAGATAATGCAAACCTACCCCTTTGAGATTCCTTACTCATTTTCTTTAGGCTTTCATGTAGGAAGTTAGGGACATTGACATGTCTGCCATTTTTCAAATGATTGAGCAATTTAAAATGCACAATGTTTAACCTTGAGTACCTACCCTCACATGTGAAGTACTTTATAACATAGTTGGCAACATCATCCCAAAAGGGTTTTAAAGAAGTGCGTAAGGTACCTTGTCTATCACTGATGAAGTTTTCATTTGGGTCTCCAAATTCTCTGTGAGATTCATCTGTATTTTCCTTTGTAGGATACAACTCTCCTTCTATTGGGAATCTGGTTACTTGAGTTATAATTCCAAAGCATCCACCTTAATTGTGGCCTTTCTGTCCTTTAAGGTGGCAAAAAAATCTATTACCATTGACTCGTTAAATCCTTTAAATTTATTAATATAATCCATCTAACCACTATCATGGAAATCTTTGTAGAATTTTTATTGATTAAAGAGCCGTGAATGATCGCAGAATTGTTCCTAATTAGGTCACCACCCATTTTTGAATTCTGTAACTTCTTTTAGGTCTGAGAGGCAAGAATTATTTATAGTTTGAATTGATTTTACAAAAAATCAAATGAGTGTAAAGATCTTGAGTACTTGGTATTTTCAAAGTTTGTAATCGACTCACACGTAGCTTGAAAGGGCATGTATTAATTGGATTTGAAATGTGCAAGCATGTGAGGTGACGAGGTGGGGTGACGTGGGAGACAAATCACATTAAGGAAGGTGGTGAAAAATTATGGTAAATAAATTTATTGATGACATGGAACAAGTATTAATCACTTATAATTATTCCATTGCTACTTTAATAAAGTGGATTAAGTGCACTTATCTCAAGAAGTATGTTTGATGATTTTGACATGTGCCTTTTTAGAATTTGTGCCTTTGACTACATGCAGAATCATCATGATGCTGTAAGTTGAGTTGCTACATTGCTGTAGGAACTGTATAGAGTGTTGCAAATGTATGTTAGAGGTCCCTTAGTAAGAAAAGTTAATTCCCTGAGAGGGAAGATTGAATATTTTTGTGTCAATATTCTTCATAAGTGCTTGCAGGTGTAATTTGATCCTTATTTCTTCATGAAATCATAATTTCTACCAACAAGAAAAGCAAAACAGAGCTTTGTTGTATGTTCGCAAGTGGATGTTTTAGTCTTTGCATCATCTCCTTTTGTCAGAGATTATGCACTCCTTGGAATAGATACACCAAAACCTGCAAAACAAAAATTCTAAATAAAAAAACATGTTAGTTGAGTGGTGATGATCACCAAGAGGGCTGATCACATCACTTTTATTCATCCTTGGAGTATCCAACAAGTTGAATATACCAAGGCCACTGAACATCTCATTCCTCAACAACTTTAGAAGATGAACCAACAGGTTCAACTTATGATCTTGTCTTTGATATTCTCATCTCCATCCTGCTTTGACCTCCTTTGAATTGTTACATGAAAGTGCTCCTATCAGCTGGATTTTTGTACAACTTCAATCTATGACCATTCACCAGTAGTTTGAATCTCATAGGATCTATGGTAGTGAGTTTCACAGCCCCATTGGGAAAGATTTTCTCAATCTCATATGGCCCCAACCACCTTGTTTTGAGTTTTCCCATGTGGTCCTTGTACTTAGAGTCAAATAAGAGAGCCCAATCACCTTCTTAGAATTTTCTTATTTTGATGAACCTGTCATGCCATTTGATCCTTTGCTTTTGTACCACCTCTATATTATGAACAACTTGCCTCCTCATTTCATCCAACTCATTGAGTTAGATAATCCTTTGTCTCTAAGATTCAGACAAATATATGCCTAATTCAAGTGCAGTCCTTAGTGTCTTATGCTCAAATTTAATAGGTAGAACAATAGTATTACCGTACAAGAGCTTGAATGGTGTAAAGCCGTTGTTGTCTTCCAAGTTGTATTGATTACCCAAAGCGCTTACGGAAGTCTTTCGACCATTCATTTCGTGGAGTGCAATGGTTTTGGTCAAGATGACTTCTATTTCCCTATTTGTTACCTCAAATTGGCCATTGGATTGGGGGTGATAAGGTGTAGATTTCCTGTGCCTGATTTCATATTCCTTAGCTAAATCAGATATGACTTTAGTAGTGAAGTGTGTACCTTGATTTGTAACAATTTATCTTGGCACACCATATCTTGTGAAGATGTGGTCATATAGGAATTTAGCAACTTTCTCACTCTTCTGATTTGGTAATGATTTCACTCTCGTCCATTTCGTGAGATAACATGTACACACCAAAATTTACTCTTTATGTTGATATTTAGGATCTATCGGACCAATGAAGTCCAATCCCCATTTGTTAAATGGCTATAATACCAACTGAGGCTGCAAAGTCATCTCATCTATCTTGGTAGGATTACCCATTCTTTGGAATTTATCATGTCCTTTTGGCATACAATGCTACATCATTATGAATTGTAGGCTAGTAATATCTTGTTGTCAACACTTTTTGTGTTGTATTTTTGCAAAAAAATTTCCTCCACATGGCTCACTATGGCAGGATTTGAGGACATCATATATTTCCTCATCATCTATGCATCTCCTCATAACATTATCCTTCCCTGTGTAAAATATAAAACTATTTATGAAAGAAAAAATCACACTTTTCTCAACAATATATTTCTTTTTAGAGTATAGATAGTGTGGAGGTGTCTTACCGAGACCAAATAATTAGCTATATCAGCATACCAGGGTGTTTTAGTGGAGATGGAAAACATGTATTCATCTAGGAAAGAGTCATCCACTACCTTCTCTTTAGTATTATTCTCCATTATTAAGATAAATTCAGCTATAACATTGTCCTTACCTGGCTTATCCACCATTACGACATCAAATTCTTGTAAAATCAATAACCATATGATTATTCTACTACTTACAATTGGTTTGTTGATCAGGTATTTAATAACAACGTGGTTAGTGTGGATGAACACTAGGTAGCCTGTGATATAGCATCTAAAATTCTTAATGGCATACACAACCGCCAAAAACTCTTTCTTCATGATTGTATAATTGAGCTCAGTGTGATGTAGATTCTTACTGACATAGTACATTTCATAATTTAGGATCCCATCTTTTTTTCCTGAAACAAATTGAATGGTATGATCTAAGGCATATGTATGTATCAAAAATGGAAAACTCCAATCTGGTCCTCTTAACACAGGTGTAGAAGTTAACATTTGCTTCAAAGTCTGGAATGCAGCTTCACATTTTTCAGTCCACACAAAGCCAACACCTTTTCCCCATAACACAAATAATGGTGTTGTAATTTTATTGAAATATTGAATTAATCTTTGGTAATATCCAAGCATGACATAAGAAGCTCCTCACATCCTTTTGCTTCTTGGGTGTTGGCAGATTTACAATCACAAATATTTTTGATGGATCTACTTGAATTCCAGTAGATGATAGATAGTGTCCCAACACTATTCCTTCAGAAATCATCATGTAACATTTTTCATTTCTTAAGGACAAGGTTATTCTCCTTGCATCTCTTGAGAACTTTGTCTAAAATATTCATTGCTTCATCAAAAGTACTACCATGGACTGTAAAATCATCCATTTATACCTCCATGTAGTCATTAGTTAAATCTAAGAATATGCTAAGAATTTCTCTCTGAAATGTGGCGGGAGCATTACAAAGACCAAAGGGAAGAACAAAGTATGTAAACGTTCCCCATGGGCATGTGAATGTGGTTTTTTCTTGATCCTTTCATCTCTTGAGAACTTTGTCTAAATTATTCATTTTTTCATCAAAAAAATCTTGCCATGGTAGTAAAATCATCCATATATACCTCCATGTAGTTATTGGTTAGATCTAAAAGATGCTAAGAATTTCTCTACGAAATGTGGCAGGAGAATTACACGGACCAAAGGGAAGAATAGAGTATGAAAATGTTCCCCATGGGCATGTGAATGTGGTTTTTCCGATCCTCTGGTCTAATTTGAATTTGTTTGTAGCCACTATAGCCATCAAGAAAATTAATATATTTCTTACCAGCAAGAGTGTTAAGTAACTAATTAATGAAAGGAAGCGGAAATGATCCTTATTTGTTTTCACATTCAACTCTCTATAGTCCACACTGATTCTCCTTTTTCCATTCTTTTTAATACAATAACAAGGGTGACACCCATCGTTGTCTAGAATTGAATATATGAATACAATATCTAGTAATTTATTTAATTCTTTTTCACTATATCCCTCATTGTTGGGTTCATTCTTGTTTGTATCTATCTTATTGGCTTGCATTTGTCTTTGAGATATATTTTATGAGTACAAAGTTTAGGATGGATCCCATGCATGTCTCTATAGTCCCATGTAAATGATGTCTTGTTTTTATTGAGAAGAAAAATTAACAACTTCTCATGTTGCATGCTCAACATTTTGTTCACATTGAGTGGATTTCCGGTGTAATCTCTACTTGCTTAGATGGATAATCCATAGAGCATAGGCTATTATTTACAGAATTCAATATACAATCATGTGGAAGAAGCTAGTGTAGGATGTAGTTCTTACCTGGAACATTCATAGTACTCTGTCTGCGGTAAGATTTGATTCTCAGGACAACTTATGCATCATAATTTTCCATCTTCTTCTTCATTCTTACCATAATTATTCTACAGGATGTTAGAAAGAACAACATCCTCTTCTTGTCCCTTAATTATGCATGACTTCTCCAGCATCATGAGTTGCTGAACTAAGCTATGATATTCTTTTGGTTCTTCCACCCAAATGGTTTGGTCTTCTTCATTGAATGGTTGTGCAGGTGGTAAAGCATATGATTTTTGTGCCACTTCCATTAGAGATGATCATATTACTAGATCTCGCATCCCGTGAATGCATCGGCGGATGTTGACCATGGTCTTCCTAGGATAACAATATATCCTCCCAAACTTTCTTTTGGATGAAGAATAATAAAATCAGTAGGTTATTCCCAAGAGTCTACCACTACTACTACGTCCTCCAAGACTCCTTTAGGCTTAACTGTGACCTATCTATAAGATACAAGACCGTGGTTATTGGTCTTATCCCCTCTTACTTTAAATCTTCCATAATTTGTTTTGTCACTACATTTATTTCTACACCCAAGTTATTTAGCGTGTTCTTGATCACCATGCCATTGATTGTGACATTTACCAAAGTACTACCTAGATCTATGTATTTGGGTAGGATTGAGTTCCCAAGCATAATATCAGCTAAATGTCTAATGACCTGCACAGTAGTTGGATATTTCATTTTTCTTCTGGTTTCTTTATGCATAGATCTTTAACCAATTTCTTATAGATGGGCACATCCTTAATAGATGAAGTTAATGAAATTTTGACAAATGTATTTTAGATGGTTGAAAAAATTAGAATCGGATTTTGATTCGAGGTCAATATTCTTTTCTTGTAACCTTTCAGGAAATGGTGGCTCATTACCCTGCATTTTACCTTTACTAGAAATTTACACAGATTGCTGCAGATCAGCCTACAACATCTTATGGCCTTGCTACGGGTCATCATGTAGCAATTGTGGTTCTTATGTAATTTCAGTAATGGCGGGTCCAACTGGTGGAGGAAGTGATCTTCCTGAGTGAAGATGGATATTGTTAATATCAATAGAATAGGTAGGGTATTGAGTGGTTCAGTGGAATAGGTTGGTTGAGCAACTTTATTGTTAGGATTAGGCATTGGTTGAGTAGGTAGTTGTGTAGCTTTTGGTTAGGATCCTACTTGGGGTTTGACATCAAAGCTTTCTATTGCTGTTGATAAGGAGGTTACAGATAAGATTATTAGTAATTAGGAGGTGGGTTAATCCATTGTTTTCCTCCTCTCTAGGGCTATTGCCATGATTGAGGAGGATGTTGCCATTGTTTTTGTGGTTGGCCTTAGAATTGAGGTTGCCACTATTATTGATATTGGTTAGAATATGGGCCCATCCTTGAGGGTTAATCCCAAGGTGGGGGTTGCATATATGAATTATTAGACTAATTTTGAAATGATTGCATAGGGTATTTTTTCATACCTCCTTACCTTAGTGACCATGGTTTTCTTTGAGAAACATAGAAAACTTGCCCATCCTCTGTCTCCAACATATTGAAATCAAGTGAATCCTCCCTTTCTTGAATAATGCTGGCCACTTCTCTACATCGACAATCAAATTTCTTCCTTCTACATGCATGGCATTATTCTTTGAGTGCCACTTCTACGTCTTCCTTTTTCTTTTTAGCATGCATAACATCTAATTGATTAGCCATATCATTGACTATCCTACTTCATGTTTTTGAACATGCTAACAATCCCTGACTTGGATATGTCCCCAATTGTTTTGGTAGTTAATTTACCTCTTAATCTTACATTTATTACCCTCTTCATAGTAGCTCTTGAGGAATTTTTCCAGGCTTCACATTTTTTTTCAAAATTAGCTTTTGAAACTTCCCCTGCTCCTATCATATCTAGAACATCCATTTCCTCCTCACCGAGTCCCTTCAAAAGAGTAATTTAAGGGAGTCGGGTGGTATGTTGGTGGTGTGTCTTGACTTCTAAATGCAGAACAAGAAAATTTCCAAATAGTCTTCCAATGGTTCATCCTCTTTTTGTGCCATTCTATAGATTTCATTACCTCCTATGTTGCTTGGCATGCAATAATCATGGTACTTCTCGAGGAATTTCTCCTTCATTTTTGCTCATGTGGTTACAACATTTCTTCCCAATCCCATGAACCATCTCAAGGCTGAATCCTTGAGTGTAGCAGGGAATATCTTCAATTTATGTGCATCAGTAGTATAATCATAGCTTTTGCATAGAACATCAAACTCAAATAGAAAGGTGTCTGGGTCTTCTGCCATGGATCCATGAAAGTTGGGCAAGGTTGAGGTAGAAATATTATTCATACCAACAACTGCATTGTTTTCAATGATGGGGAAATCAAAGATGGTTGCCCCATTTTGAGAATTTTGATTTACATATTCTTCCATCCCAAACTGCTCAGGAGCATCTTCAGATCCTTCACTCAGAGGATTATCTTAAAAAAAAAAACTTAGTATGGAGGTTTCTTCTTGAGAATATTTAGAGGTAAATGAAGAGATTTGTACTACTTGCAGATTAGGTGAAAATATACCATGTGTATCCCTTGGATGGTGGATGGATCATCTAATCCACTCATTCAACAAAAATTAGTAGGGGTTTAGTTTGAGGTGAATTCCTAAAACCTAGACTACTTCTAAGAAATGAAAAACCCTCTTCAAAAAACTCATAACTTGGCAGTATCCCCAACAACGATGCCAAAAATGGTGGTGCAAATTAACTCACAACAATTAGTATGTTGTTTATTAATCCACAGTCATTTAATTATCAGACCTAGGGACGTAAAATTTCAATATTTCCAGTGTTGTATGCATAGTTACAGATGTTGGGAGGTATAAGGGAAAATTTTTGTCACTACAATTAGGAAATACAATGTTGAAATGAACTATTTTATGAATGGAAATGAATACTATGGCTATCATCAAAGCATGTAAAAGAAAAATCATAAATAAATAATAAGTTCTGCAAATCTAATCTAATCATGAAAGAAACTATAACAACAAACAAAAGGAGAGGGTTAGCAGACCACAAGTGGGCCCTGCCTTGGGTGCTAATCCCTCCTAAGGCTTGTGTCTAAAAAAATTTAACAGAACTCATATTTTATTCAATAACATGAATATTACAAATGGAATGTACAACAAAATCTCTACCTATGGATTGATCCCTTTCCTACAACCTTAGCATTATTTTTATATTCTTCCCTTCAGAAGATACGTGAAGAGATTGCCTCATTACTAATAGTTACAATTTGATTAAGTACAAGATCACAACCAAGAAATCCGATATTATCATACATGCAACAAAAATGTTAAAATGTATCCTCATACAATGACATAACTTAACAAATTGATCAATTTAAACAATCAATTATCAAATTAAATCAACTAGTTCCTTGTTGGAGTTACAGAGCATAATCAGGTGATGGTGTTGAATCTTCTTTGTGTTCTCATAACTACTCCTTTAACAACATGTGCAAACTCAGGTGAAGTGTCCATGTTGCTCAAGATTTCCATAATTATGGTCTTGTATATGCATGTGACCTCTTGATGCAGAAGCATCAAGAGCCAAATTTCATAAGGTCATATGAGACCATTTAGATATGTTTGTTTAGGTGTATGTGAGTGATTCCACTTGAGTAAGTAAATGTCAAATTGAATGTGTAGTAAAAAAATTAAACTAGGTGTGTGTAAAGAGAAAGTTGTTTTTCAAGTCTAGTATGGCATAATGATGTGTCAAAAGAGTGAATCTAGGAGGATAAATGAGTTGAGGGAGTTGTTTCAACTTATTCTAAGTTAGGTGTGTGTGTTGAGCTCTTTAAGGAGCTAGAACAAGTCATATACAAGTTAAAAAACAAGAATAAAGGTGGTGGTTTTAAAGATACATTTTAGAGAATGAATAATGGAAGATGATTCAAGAGAATGTAATGGAAGGTTTGAAGTAAATAATGAATAAGGAAGACATCTATTTGTGTTGTAGGTAAGAATTTTGCATGGATTTTGTATGATTATTGTCTTTTAGATGGACTATGTTATCATGCTTTTTTCCTAGGACCGAGAACTAAAATTTTGTGATCACCTAAGAGGGGTTTGGAGGATATGTGAATGCACAAGTAATTTAAGGAGGTTAAGAGAATTCACTATGAATTTTAATAGGTTTTGAAATTGATCAAATCATCCTATAGCCTCAAATCTACCCTCTCGGGCCATAACTAGGGCATCACCTAACTATAATTCTATCCATAAAAAATAGATGAGATTTTAGGAGCACTTCTGTCTTGGTGAAGACTAAAGATTTTTGGAGTTTTATGATCTAACTTGCATGTGTGAAGGGTAGACATAAGGACGTGTATCACATATTGTGACTATGTACATGAAAGAGAGGAAATGGAGTGCATCGATGAGTTGTAGAAAGAGTTAAGTCACTAAAACTTGTAGACATCATGTGGGGATCATTTCAGAGGTGTTTCAATCCACTAGTAGGTCACCAAGTGTCCATTTTCATAGCCATTATTGTTAAGAAGGCCTAATTAGCCTAGGGAAGGGTATTGAAATTCCTAGAACGTATAAAGTAACCCTTGGTGAATTTGATATATGTTTTATAATCTAATTAAGGGTATTCTAATCACCAATTTGTTAGTTTTATTGTTTGGAACAAATATGATATTGAACTCGGTTTATATGCCACCAGAGGGCTACGAGCAATAAGGGCTTAAATGAGATTGTAGGTGAACCAAAGGGATATGACTTTGCAGATGAGTCTAATCATCTTGTTTTGAGTTAGATAAGATTTCCTAAGAGGCCTAATAGAGATTCAAGGGTCTATATAAATTTTTGGGCACATTGGTCCTAGTGACTAAAGCAAGAGAAAATAAGGAAAGTAGGAGTACTCCAAGGTAAAGTTGATTAAGAATATCCAAGGAAGGTTGAGGGAACATATTAGGGAATGAAACTGATGATTTAGGAGTTGAGAACTCTGTCACAAGTTACAAAATTACCTTCCTTCATGTTGCACCCATAAAATGGTCTATTGACTTATGAGATTGTAAGGAAAAGGTTAATAGCTAACTTTGTGAATGTGAGTATTTTATTGTACAAGGAATATGTGTTCGTTGGATATCCTCAGTGTAGGGAGGTATAAACTAATGTGAACAATATTAGAGCTTCTTGAAGAGAGTAAGGGTATAATAAGAAGGTAAATGTTCAAACTAGAAGGCTATAATGCAATTGAATATAATCCCTGCACCATTTTGGTATCACAACCGAGCTTTATGAGGATCAATTTATTGTAGAGATTGTAACTATATGATATTATTTTGTGTATTAAGATAGAGTAAATTTTATTGTTGACAATATGGCCAAAGCAGGAAATCCATCATTGCAAGGAATTATAGATTTGATCAAGGGAGAAGTGATGGACAAGAAGAATGAATTGGTGAATGGTCAGAGGGATATGAAGCATGAAATCAGAAACCTAGAGACAAGGATGACAAACATGGAAGTAGTATGCTCAGGTATAGATAATTCAACTAATGGAGATGGTGATTATAGGCATGGAGAATCATTATTGGTAAGAAGATTACTTCTACAACAAAAACAAGCCAAAGCTTAGGAGCCAATCTGCAGGAGAAGCCTATTCAGAACTAGATGCAGGACATGAGGTAAGTGTTGTGATGTCATTATAGACAATGAAAGTAGTGATAATATTGTGTGTGAGGAAATGGTTAGTAAATTAGGGTTAAAGAGGTTAGTTCACCCTACACCTGATAGAGTTTCATGGGTTCCAAAGGATCATCAGATTCTTATAAATGAGCAATATAGAGTTCCTTTCAAAATTGGAAGTTTGCATGATGAAGTCCTGTGTGATGTAATGCCTATGGATGTATTTCATTTACTCTTAGGTAGGCCATGGAAATATGATAGGAAGGTGGTGTATAATGGTAGGTTGAATATTAAAATTTTCTAATAAAGAATGTAATAGAGCATGTGTTAGTGCCTTTGATGGACCAACATGCAGGCATTGAAAGGAGAAGCATGATATTTGGCTTCAAGTAATTTGTTGAAAAGACCAAGAATCAGGTCTTAGAATTCATGAAATATGAAGGTAAAATTGATGATAAAATGCAGCAGTACCAAGAAGTACAAGTGAAGGTTGATGAATAAGCTCAAGCAATGCTTAGAGAGACCATGAAGGTATTGAAAGGAAAAACAAGTGAGGACCAAGAAGGTCAATTTAGTCACCTAGTCAAGTATGACAGAAGGGAGTTAACTTAGAGAAGAAAAGAAGAAGAAATGACTTGGAAATTAGTCCTAGAGGATCTTATGCAAGATATAAGAGAAGAAGAGGATGAGAATACACAAGAAGGTGTCATGAAAGGAATGGAAGCAAATAGGTCATTTGAAGACCGAAAAGAGGAAGTAAAGGATAATCGAGTTCTTGTAAAGAAATAAAAACAAAAAGGGAACATGGTAGAAAGATGAAATGAAGAAGAATTCAGAGAAAATAAGGATGCTATTCAAGATGAAAAATAGTGCTTTGAAGAAGACACCATGAATGATAAAGAGAAGAAGAGGTAATTGAAGTGACAAGGCTTACAAACAAGCCTAGAAGAGAATGCAAATAACAAACAACTTGAAAGCATGCATGGAACAACTAATAAGGACAAAGAAACTCTGATTTTGAATCTAACCTTGTATTAGCATGTGTGAATGTAGGTTGCAGAGATCATTTACCAAGAATGGTCATGAATGATCAAAGACCAAGTGAATTTAGTGAAATATGGAACAATGAAATCATCCTAGAGACCTCAAAAGGTCTAAATATGTCTTCTCAAGAGGATGAACTATGTAAGTTGAAGACTAAGAATAGTCCAGAACTATAGCATTCAATAAAGAGGACTTGAACAAGATAAATTTGTAGGTTATATGGTGGATGATAAGTCAAAGCAAGTTATCAAACAAAGTGGAGCTGTACATGGAGTCATGGAATGGAAAGAAGAGCCTAGTATAATCAAGAAAACCAAGGGAAAACCATATTAGGTATCAACTATAGCAAGCATGTACATATGATGTTTCTTATCAACATATTTTCAAGTTTCAAGAAGAACTCAAGGTGAAAAAACCAAGAATGAAGCAATCAGACAGTCTAAGCATGTATGGGAAGGAGGTAGACAAACATATTATAGTCAAGAGGAACATTAAGATACTTGTCATGAAAGGAGGAAAAAATACACAAGGACAAGATAGATCAACACATGTACGTTTTATAACAAATAAGAGGTGTAGTGACCCTTTCCATGGTCATGTATCCATTTGAAATTTTTTTGGAGACATACCAAGAAGAAGAAGAACAATATCAAAAGGATGGGGATGATTTAGAACAAGAAACCAGAGACTTAGAATGGGCTATACAAGCTTAAAGTCTTATCCTAATCTGTCATACTACAAGTACAAAGTTTGAAATTCAAAAAGATCATGATATGATGAAAATAAGAAGGAATATATCCCAGTCCAAACTAGAAGAATAATGGGATAGTGAAGACTTTAAATTTCTTATGAAATTTGGTGAAATAGTTTTGGAACAATATTTAGTTGATATTCATTCCATGACAATCATTGAGTACAAAAGAAGTAGTGTTGCAAACTCATTAAAGCAGTCATAATGTTCAAATGATGTTTTTCTACAATCAAGAAGGGTTGGTGAGCTTTTTGCAAAGGAACAATTAGGTGGAATACAATTTAGTACAAGATCAAGAATAATGACAAGTATAGTACAAGGAGGTAGGAAAATGCAAATAGAAAGCAAGGTTACTAAGAAGCTAGAGGAACTAGTAAATATCAAAGAACAAGGGGATAATACCAAGAGAGATGTTCCACATAGTAAAGAAGAAAGAAGCCATTAGTTACAAGGAGATAAGTCATATGGAGTATTAAGAAATGCAAAGGAGTTATAATTTCATATAGGAGACTTCCACTTCATGAACAAATCTATACAAGATTTTGAGGATGCAATAGGAGAAGATGGAAAAAGAAAGGTACTAGAACATATCAAGAGGGCTATCAAGTCTTACACTTTTGTACCCCACATTACTACAAAAGTTATGATTACGAGATAAGCAAGGAGGAAGCAAAATAGAGTCTCTAACTAGAGTCACTATGAAGAATATAGAAGAGTTACAGAAATCAAGCATAAAGATAAAGCCTATGAAGAATACATGTAAGAATAGGTTCAAAGTGGTGCTAGAAATGTTGGAAACACCAGTAGGATAATATATATCACAAAAGGAAACAAGGGTAAATTAGAAACCTAGGAAGAAGAGAAGAACAATATTGTATTTGAGCAGGAGCTCAAATTTTTCTCACAAGGGTACTCTAATGCAAGAGCATCAAGAGCCAAATGTCATAAGGTCATATGAGACCATCTAGATATGTTTGTTTAGGTGTATGTGAGTGATTCCACTTGAGTAAGTGAATGTCAAATTGAATGTGTTGTAAAAAAAGTAAACTAGGTGTGTGTAGAGAGAAAGTTAAATGTTTTTCAAGCCTAATATGGCATAATGATGTGTCAAAATAGTGAATCTAGGAGGATAAACAAGTTTAGCGAGTTAGGTGTGTGTGTTGAGATCTTTTAGGAGCTACAACAAGTTATATAGGAGTAAAAAAAAAAGAATAAAGGTGGTGTTTTAGAGAAACATTCGAGAGAATGAATAATGAAAGATGATTCAAGGGAATGTAATAGAAGGTTTGAAGTAAATAATGAATAAATAATACATGTATGTGTTACATGTAAGAATTTGCATGGATTTTGTATGATTATTTTCTTTTACATGGGTGTGTGTTATCATGCCTCTATCCTGACCGAGCACTAAAATTTTTATAGTCACCCAAAGAGGGGTTTGGAGGATTTGTGAATGCATGATTAGTTTAAGGAGGTTAAGAGGATTCAACATGAATTTTTATAAGTTTTGAAATTGATCAAATCATTATGTAGCCTCAAATCTACCCTCTCGGGCCATAACGAGGGCATCACCTAACCATAATAAATAGATGATATTTTAGGATCACTTTGTTGTCTTAGTGAAGACTAAATTTTTATGGAGTTTCAGGTTCTAAATCACACATGTGAAGGGTATACGCAAGGACTTGCATCACAGAATGTGACTGTGTACATGAAATAGAGGAAATGGAGTGCATGGATGAGTTGAAGAAAGACTTAAGTCACTAACACTTGTAGACATCATGTGGGAGCATTTCAGAGGTGTTTCAATCCACTACCAGGTAAAACTATCACACCAAGTGTCCAGTGTCATAGCCATTGCTGTTAAGAAGGCCTAATTAGCCTACACACGGCAAGGTATTAAAATTCATGGACTGTAAAAATTAACCCTTGGTGAATTTTATATATGTTTTGTAATGTGATTAAGGGTATTCTAATCACCTATTTGTTGGTTTGGTTGTTTGGAACAAATATGAGATTGAACTCAGTTTATATGCCTAGAGGGATACAAGCAATAAGGGCTTAAATGAGATTGTAGGTGAACCAAAGGGATATGACTATGAAGATGAGTCTAACCATCTTGTTTTGAGTTAGATAAGATGTCCTAAGAGGCCTATTAGATATTTAAGGGCCTGTATCAAGTTTTGGGCACATTGGTCCTAGTGACTAAAGCAAGAGAAAAGAAGGCAAGTAGGATTAATCTAAGGTAAAGTTGATTAAGAAGATCCAAGGAAGGTTGGGGAAACATTTTATGGAATGAAACTAATGATTTTGGAGGTGAGAACTCGTGACAAGTTGCATAATTACTTTCCTTCATGTTGCACCCATAAAATGGTCTATTGACTTATGAGATTGTAAGGAAAAGGCTGATAGCTAACTTTGTGAATGTGAGTATGTCATTATACAGGAAATATGTGTGGCTTGGAGATCCTTAGGTGCAGGGGAGGTATAAACTAATGTGAAAAATCTTAGAGCTTCTTGAAGAGAGTAAGGGTATAATAAGAAGGTAAGTGTTCATACTAGAAGGATATAGTGAAATTGAATATAAGCCCTGCACCACCTCCCTTGGATGCAAGTGCTTTTCTCGCGAATGAGTCCCGGTTCCGCGGGCCAATTGCTGCAGATGATTCCCTTTACATTGTGAATGATTTTCTTTGGATGTATGTTGATGATATCATTTTTAGAGGAAGTAGTGACAAGATGTGTGAAGAGTTTGTTTTTGAAATGTAAAAGGAGTTTGAAATGTCCATGTTTGGTGAGTTATCATTCTTTCTTGGTTTACAAATTTATCAATCAGAAAAAGGTATATTTATTTCACAAAATAATTATATTAAATATATGTTGAACAACTTTAAAATGGAATATTGCAAACTAGTTAACACACCCATGGTCACAAGCTATAAGTTGAGAAAGGATGATGAGTATCTTGAAGAAAATTAGACTCTTTATAGATCAATGATTGGAAGTTTATTATATGTGAAGAAATAAAGATCGATGTGATGCAAGTAGAAGGTATGCACATTTTCTAGATGCTCTTAAATAAACTCATGTCCAAGATTTAAAAATAATATTCAAATATATAGATGAAGATCAAATGAAATCCGTATAAGTCATGAAATTGTGCAATATAAAGGAAAATACAAACTAAAGCCAAAAAATACTAAGAATCTTGTAAAACAAAGGAAAAATGTTGATAATTCGGAGCTCGCCTATAGTGTTAGTCATCTAGAGCTAAGAATATAAATGGTCCATAACTAATGGTCTTGGCCTTGAACTCATAAATAATTGGTCTATAGTTCATGGGATTTTTGGTATGGAGCTAGCTATATTAAGATGAATCATGCTCATTCTTGGCACTAGCATTTGAATTCTCAATTTTGGAAACTCTCCTTTATTTTGGTATTAAAATTTAACTTACAGACCAACCCATCTTTGGAAAAAGAATATCTACAAGTATAAAATAAGATATAGTTAAATGAAGAAAGAGTTATTGAGAGAATGGAGTATAAAATGCTGAGAGGAGAAGAGAGGAGTGACTAATGAAGACATTATTTTGAGTCTCAAGAAGATTTATGAGCATGGAATAATAGAAAATTGTTGAAGAGGAGGAAGATCAAACTCAAGTAGACTAAAATAGTTGAAAGTGTTGGACCCAATTTACAAAATGATCGAGAGATAAAAAAACAAATTACCAAGAATGATATTCAATGTTCTCTCGTCATGAAGCTTACATATATATAGGAAATAAACTTCCTATAGTTTAGGAAGTTGTTGTAACTCTTCCAACAAATACTTCCGTCAAAACTAATTACGTGAGTTGTTGAAACTTACCCAAAAATAATTGTTATATGTTGTTTTATATAACTATATAACAATATATACTAACTTACAATAAAAGGATAATAATTACTCACATAATTATTATTTACCTATACACTCATGTGGAACACTAACATGTATTTTCCTAACATCCCCCTTAGTGTGAACATGGGGAAAACCTTCCTCCGCACTTCGCACCTACTCATGATCCGGTTATTTTCACGGGATGATCACAAACCTCAAGGATGGTTTTGCAAACGGTTAACCAAAAACCGAAAATGGTGGTTTTTCCATTGGTTTACCACAAACCACAAGGTGATGGTTTTGGAAATGGTTTACAACCAACCAAGAATGGTGGTTTTGCAATTGGTTTACAACAAACCATAAATGAAGGTTTTCAAGTAGTTTACCTATAACCACATCATGATGTGCCAAGTACTATTATCATCCTCATCACATCTCACTGCAGGGAATAACATAGGAAGTTATGCTAAAATCTGACTCATATACACAAAGAAAATGTTGACATAAGGGAAATGGAAAATTGGATCATGTTCCCCCCTCAATGTGAAATTTACACTTATTCACACACACCAAACAACCAAGAACACTCGAAAACAAGAACACACTACACACAACTAGAAATGAACACACAAATTAAACAAAATGTGACACCAAATCTTCATGTGGCCCCATCGTTGGTGACTGACGAGAGGTCGCCGATTGATCTCCAATCTCCGATGCCTCCGTCCTCCAAGATAATGTTGCTAGTTCATCCATATTTGATCATGAAGCTCACTTTTATATACCTCACCAAACATTGAACACCACCGAAAATGCGTCCATAATGTAATTTTTTTTTTAATTTTCACAACTTTTGACTCCACAGGATGAGACAATAACCCTATTGACATTTTTGGACATTTTCAACTCTTTTGACTCTTAATGAAAATAATTACAATAATAACGACTTAAAAATTTGACATACGCATGTGACATGTACACACACACACTCTTGGATTTATGTCTTTAATGACTCTAATAACAACATTTAACATTGAACACAAGAACTATGACTAATGGAATATTTAATGAAAAAATAACATTAACAAAAACACGTTGACCTCTTAAAATGTCATGACCTAATGTACACACTATATATTCAAATTATTGAAGAGTCGTATTTTTAACTCTATGCTATGGATTAAATGAAATGAAATGGAATTTCTAACCTAAATACCTTTATGCTTTGAATTGATGGGAACAAATCTTCACATCTTGACCAGAATAAGGTTTGTATATATATACTTTTACACATAACTACAAAATTGAATGGAACGAATGTCGATGCCGATGCTAGGTGTGTCAAGGGGAGTTGGATCGGTCAACACTGCTGAATGTAGAGTGAAGACGCAATGAACCGAGAATAGCATTGAGATATAATAAATGACCATTGACAACCACAAACAAAACCTCAAATCTGTCAGATACAAGTCTAGATTAATTGTATCACAATTTGATGAGAATTATTGTATGCAGCCACGTTGATTTCTATTTAGGTGATAGAAATGGATGAACCGATCAACTATTAATGGCGTGTTCTGAATTACTCAGCTGGAGATGAAGTTTGATCCAAATAGACAATACATATTATCAAATCGGTTTTATTATCAATACAAAACCATACCTTTAAATTCCATTTTTACTCCTCAAATTTATTTACGTTATTATCAATGCATAGTGATTGACCATTTCTATTCAAACTGAGAGCTCTCCTTCTTGGATTTGGCGATGGAAGGTTACACAATCATCAAAGATTGGTAAGCGTAGGTGTCCTCATAACAACCCTTTCACACGCTCTAAATTTATATGCATACACAAATCAAGTATGGAGAATATACGCAAAAACTGATGACAATGATATGAAATCAATGAGTCTATCCACACATATACTAGATCACAGATAATAATATTTTCCCATCCTCAGAGGTGAAGCACAATGCTACAACCCCTTTTTATATCCTAGGAATTCATGATTGCTATGATACCAAATGAAAGTGCTGGACCAGATTTACAGAATGATCAGAGATATAGAAAACAGATTACCTAGAATGATATTCAATGTTCTCCGACATGAAGCTTACAAATATATATAGGAAATGAAATTCCTATAGTTTAGGAAGTTGTCGTAACTCTTCTAACAAATACCTTTGTCAAAACGAATTACGTGAGTTGTTGAAACTCACCAACAAATAATTATTATATGTTGTTTTATACAACAACTATATAACAATATATATTAACTTACAAGTACATGATAATAATTGCTCACGTAATTATTATTTACTAATGAAATCATGTAGAGCACTAACATGTATTTTCTTAACAATAATGAACTAATGAAGAGGAAGGAGGAACAAGAAGCATGTGAGTAAGAGTGAGTGAAGTGTGATAAGTTTGGGTGTGTGAAACCAACAAGAGAATTTAAATATGAATAGTAAACCTAAGGAGCAGTAAAAGATACAAAATTAGAAGTAAATCTCTAAAATATATTTAATTCATCCATTGAAGAAGTGTAGTTTGGGATTGGTGGCTTTAGAGAGTTAGCAATCACACATTGGCTAAGTTGGTGCTTATCATTGGGGATTGGTGTCTCCAGTGACTTGGTGCTCACAATAGTTAAGTTGGTGCTTGAAATTGGGGATTAGTGTCTCCAATAGGTTGGTGCTTACAAAAATTTATAAAGTAATTAATTTTATGACTAGTTTTGGAGAGTAGATCCAAGCAGTTTTTTTTTTTGTGGTTTTCTCCTGAAAGGGTTTCTACATAAATCATGTGTTTCATAATTATTCGATCTTGTATTATTTTTGTTGTTGTGGATGTTAAAGTTTTAAATAAGTAAAAGTTTGTATAGTACTAATTCACCTCCCTCTCATTATTAGTGTGTTCTCTTCACCTTACTAGGCATGAAGATTATCCCTAGGATTTTCAAAATCCTTTGATGACAAATATACCTTAGTGTTAATTTTATTTCTTGTAAACCCTCTCGACACTTCTCTGGATTAGTTCCCCCTTTTTGTTAGGCCTATCTCAATAATATGAGTGATCATATTTTTGTAATAACATTTCCCATGTGCTGAAAATATGAAAGCAAGTTCATAAATTTCTTCTGAGATTGTGCTTCTCAAGGTAATTTCTTCAATGAGCCTAGAAAGGATATTTCTATCCTTTTCGGGACAGTGTGCACCCTCTCGGATATATTTCAAGAATAAAACTCATCATGAAGTAATGCCGAGGATATAAGATCATATTTCAAGTTATTTAGGAAAATTTAGGGAAGATTTGAAGGTTTAGGGAAAAGCTCAATAAACCGGGTTTTTAAAGGTGAAGGAGCTTACAGTTCAAAAAAGCACCTGAGCTTCGAAAGATGATTTCGGGAGATATAAAAAGAGTTAGAGGAAAAACAAGATATCATTGGAAATATAATTCAATGATATAAATGATTGTGCTTTCATATTTTTCACAAGACTAAGAAGTTTCGATACAACCCATCTTTGGTAGGCACACCATGCGGCCTTGAGATAAAAAGGCTTTTCTTAGGGAGTTGCAAAAATTTAGATCATGGGACCCATCCCATTATTCTAAAAAGGATTTTTGGAGTCAAAATCATATAAATAAGTGCTAAAAAAGACCTCCTAGAGCTCCAACAACTTCATCTTCAAGCTCTCTCTCAAGGCACGCTCTCGTAGTCGATTTTTTTACTGGTGGACACATGTTAACACAGCACTAAGGCATATTTTCCCCCTTCCATCTCATCCCAAGCGGAAAATGGGGAATTTTTTTTTTTCCCACCCGCAGTTGATCCTGGACCCATCACATGACCTTGGAAAGCCTCAGTAAGCTCGTTTTTACCAATTTTCTAGCCCCGATTTGTGCAACCTCAACTCGCCACTTGTCATCATGAGGTTGAGCCATTTTTTTTCCATTCTGTTCCATTCTAAGGGGACAATGGGGACACAAAAATTTTCCCTCCCCCTTGCTCCCACATGGTCTCTCACATGACCCAAACTCGGTCCCAGGTGTGTTAAAAAAATAGCTCTTCTCCCTCTTCCTCTAATGAATCAATGACTGTCACTTGACATCATAGGGATAAGGAAAATTTTCCTATCCATTTCATACTATACCAAGGGGAAAATGGGAAAAAAATGCTCCCCTCACAATGAAGCATTAAAAATCCAAAAATGGCTAAGTCCTTGACTCTCATGTGCTTCCTCACTTGATCCTCCACTCCACAAATACATTCGCTCAATGTCAACACCAATCAAAACTTGAAAAAAGAATTAAAATCATAAATAAATATCATTAGCAGCCATTAAATAAATGTTTTGATCTGGTTACTGACGTTCAAGCATGAAAAAACTCTCTGTTGTGCCCTAGCTCCCAAATCAATTTTTTCTCATATCTCATGTTCCCGAGCTCCAATTGCCATGAGATTTGAACCAATGGATTATTTATGAGAATGACATTAAGAAGAGTATTTGTATGACATTATTTATAACCTCATGCTTATTTTATATCCAAATGAATTTTATTGCAAAAATCACCTTTTCTCGGATGGACTCAACTCTAGTGAATGGAATCCCCTAGAAATTAGAGAAGAGCTTGAAATGAATTATGTAAACTTATGCAAGTGGTTTCATTCGAATCCAACATTAGGAATACCAATTTATTTTTTAGTATGTCCCTACCACATAGCTTACTAAAAATAGTAAGTCTGAGGAAAGATTGTTTTTGGTTTCTCCAGATACTCCTTCAAGTATAAAACATTCAAAAGTGACAAATTTGGCAAAAATTGGCAAAATTGGCTAAATGGGCACCCATGTGAAACAAGATAAAAATAATAAGTGGGTGAAATGAGATAAAATTTATCACATTTCAGTCCTTACATATTATCAAATGATCCTGGTGCTCATAGAGGTCTCGAGGCATCATTTTGGTCACATTTGTAGAATAGAACACCATAGGGCACAACTGCTGTAACAAGAGGCATTGTGCAGTCAAAGGAGATTAAAAAGAGCCAATATGTCAATTGAAAATCCAAGCCAAGGTGGTCATTGTAACTTTTCAATCAGGTTAGATCCATCCACATCTCCTTGTTGAGCTATTTGGGTGAACTCAGTGTGTTATCCAAGGTGATTGGATGCGGTGAGCATAATGTATCTCAAAGAGGAAATGCCAATTTTGGAATTTCCTATAATTCTTAACCTTTCACTAATTTAGGACCATCTCTCTGGAGACTTCCTTGTGATAATGGTAATAAAAATTCATTCTTGCACATGAGTGAAATATAAATTGTGACTCATCTAGATTGGTTCCTAATTATTTTCATCCATATCTTCAAGGTGACAGAATCATCATGGTTGCATTATACAAGCAATTGTTTCAAGTTCTCATTCATATGTATAATTTTTCAAAAAGGAGTGGTATATTTTCATGGGTTGTTCAAGTGTGTGAAGACATCTTTCAATGTCTACAGTGGTCTAGTGATCAAGTGCTTCTCACTTCTTCACTCAATGTACATAATGGGATACAATTGTTGATCATTTAGAAAGAGGTTTCTCATGGTGAAAAGAGTTCAAGGATGCAAGTGTTCAACATTTAGGAGAAGGCTTATTTCAATATAGAGGGCTAGATTTCTTAATTCAGAGTTCATGACCGCATTGAAGCGTTTTATTAGATCATCACAATAGTGAATTTTCTTCATACTCGAGATTATCATCTTCTCCTCCTTATATCTTTCTCCCTCTTCCTTCACTCCCCTTTGTAATTATTCATTGATAATAATCATTATATTTTGTCATATTCACTTAAGTGACGTATCGTTAAAATTGTAAAAGTATTTTATCAAAATTATAAGAGAAATACTTAATTTTTCTCTTCTAATGGAAAATGAAAGGTCACAAGTGGAATAGGAACATGAAGAGTCATGTGGGGGAGATGAGAGGTCAATTAACATTTCTATAAATTAGGATGGATTCTCCATTCTAAGGGATCCTAGAAATGCTATATTTTGATAGAATCCATGTTATATCAATTGTGGATTATTGTTATTAAGATTTGTATCATCAATTGACAAGAAAAAAGCTACATTTCTTCCATTCCCCTTTTCCTATATTTTCCTCCATTCCCTCTCTTATATGCACTTTGTAAGTATAGTGATCAAAAATATATTTTTTATCTTTGATGAATTGGCCTCAGAGAACTGTGTGTCTGTGTGGATTTACTCGTCTAACTAATATCTTCATTGTTGCTTTCCTCTATATAAAATGTTGAAATACTCTGGTTATTGGGTGTGAAATTTTTCTTGTGCCTACTCATAATAATGACATTCCTTTGTATAATTTCTATCCTTCACCCCTCATTGCTATAATTTACCCCCTTGTACCATATACAAGAAATTTTCAATAGGATCAATGGATTGTTCATGTGTGATCCCCATCCTATTTGGAAAACCCACATCATTTAGATATGAATAGATTAGTTTACATTACATAATGAGATCTTCACCATTCAATGAAGAGGGACATAGCCCCCGTGAGCATTGGTGGAAATACATAATTTTTCATGTTGATTGTTTTCACTCAAATCATGCACCCATTGAATCTCTGAGTGATCCCATGCAACGTTGGAACATCCCCAAGGTGTGGGACCTTGTCACCTTGGGATGAACCTCCAGATAAGGCCAAATTCCTTTGAAACTTGGAGCACTTGATTTAAGATCAATATGCAAGGCTAAAACATTTGAAAATAATTCTAATCTACTCAACTAATGGGCTTAAAGTCAAAGATAAAAAAATAATAATAAGGTGATGCACCAAGTATATTGAATAGATAGACCCACTTAAATACACAATCAACTCCTCACAACAATATATGATATGCACATGTCTTTCAATCTTCCTCTATCCATGACTATAAATAATAATGCAACTTTGTAACAGAAAGGAAATAGATTTTCCACAACTGATATTCAAAGTAACTATATCACTTTTCACATGAATTGAAATAAGATAACTGGAATAAAGATAAATTAAACAATCACATCAAGGAATTAAACATTCACAAGCTATAAATTGATCAATGATTAAGAAAATAAACTAAAATTTTCATGGCAAAATATTGTTCGAATATAATGAAAGCCTCAAAGTATATGAAGCACTCTTCCAAGCTTGAAGAGTAACTTCTTCAAATGATCTATATGTCTCCATACACTTAATGCATTTAACTATTTATATGCTCTAGAGGTTGATCCATTACACCTAAACCTTAACTAACAAATTACTAAAAATAGATTATAATAAGCTCAAGGGAACATGCTCCCATAAACATAGTAAATTTATTCCAAAGGTATTACTAATTCAACCCTTTTACTTTGACCGATTTAGAGATTGAAACCATCCTAATCATCGATTCTTGGCTTAGCTTGGACCTTCATCATCTTTCTCTTGTTCGAGTTTTCCCCGATCTTCTTCCCACATAGCCATCCAATATTTATAATCAACAAAATATTTGATGATTCCTATACTTCCTTCTCCTCTGGTCCGCATGCATAATGATTTACCACGTCCGTTGTATCAATCTCCCTCACAACTTTGGCTAGTAACCTTTTCAACTTATTCACCACTTTCTTCAACTGACATATGAAATTCAGGCACGAGACTAACCTGTAAATTGAATTGCTATTGAAAGTTTTAGTTACTTCATCATCTTCATCACCAAATATTTTAAATTTTATTTAATTTTTCCCTTTGGAAGAGCATCAATATTCTCATTAGAAAAATTGCGAGTTGATATTATAAAACTCTTCGAAATATCATTTAGACCATCCATTATTTCCATGCATTTATTATCCAATTTATTAAAAAAATATTGCAACACCGGGATCTAAATTCCATAGCCTTTTAAAAATCAAACAATTTAGAAGTATCATCAATTACTCCTTATTGAAGGAGTAAATGCAGTCCACATCTCTAATCTCACTCTATGCGGTCAAATTTAGATTCAAATTATTGTTATCCTCAAAGATGATTTAATCTATCCTGCAAATAAAAATTATTTCAGTTTGTAAATCATTATACAATTCAATAATTGTTTTAATCAAATAATTAGCTTCCTAAAATATATGTTCTATCTATCAATCCACCGATCTTCCCTTCTGACCTATCTTCTCAATTTCATGATATGAAATATCATCCAAACCGTAAGAAACTATCAGAGTAGTTGTAGTTGAAGGATCAGTAGCAAAGTTCATTTTAAGACACCCATAGAAAATTGGAAGTGGAAAATACCTGGCGAATATCCCTGGAACTAGTTTTAGTGAAAGGTGAATTTACCAATTTTTTAGAACTGAATTTTCACCCATTTTTTTGAGCTAGAGAGACTGCATATTTGCAAACACTGACGGCTTGTTGACGTGTGTCAACAAGCCTTGTTGACAACCATGTACTCATACACAACAATTTATTTTTAACAAATTTAGAATGCAAAACAAAAATGATAAATTGTGGTGCAAATTCATGAATATAACTATTAGCGAACATACAACTATCAAAAACATAAATACAGAATCATGCATTCCAATCAACTTGCATAACCCCATAATTAATTTGGATATCAGGGGAGCGTCGTTCTGTTCCATTTCATGCATTCCTAATACCTAAGGTTATGAACACACATAACCCTATCAAGATACTTTATTTAGCAGACTCGGTGAGTATTAATTACTTGTAAGCGAATTTCATGGCAACAAATGCCATGTAACTCAGTCCAATCAAAATTACTACGAAACCGAACAGAATCGTGGCATCTTAAGTGGTGCCACCACTCCAAATAGTGTTATGAGGAAGGCTAATGTCACTGCCATCCATGCAGCTTCACCAAGTACCCCATCTCTTTTTTCAAAAGAAGCCAAAGCGCTATAATCTGCACCCATAATCAACCTGCAACTCACCTCCTTCCAACCAATTTTCATTTTATCTTCGTCCCTTGCCATTTCAATTAGGACGTATCTTTGGCCGTTCAAAAAATCTCTTTATCATTCAATTGTGAAACGGGGAGGGAAGCATGTTGCATTCCAGTACCTAACCCCTCCATTGAAGTCCCACCTTGAGCAAATCCAACTGTTTCCATATCAAGATTCTTAAAAAATTGTTATTCAAAAAACCCAACAAGCTACTTAAATTACACATTCACTATCCATGCATCAATAAGTCTTATTGACACATGTCCAAAAGTCTTATTGATGCGCGTCAAATAGTCTTGTTGACACGTGTCAATGGGATTTTTTGACGTGCTTCAACTACTTAACCCCTTGTCATGTGTCAACTGCTTTACCCCTTGTTGCACATCAACTACTTTACCCTTTGTCATGCATCAACTACTTAACCCCTTATCACGCATCAATTTCTTAACCCCTTGTCACATGTCTACAATACCTCCTTGTCGTGCGTCTGCAATACCTCTTTGTCTCGTGTCAATCTCTGGTGCTTAAGAGTATGTGAGTTCATGGTATTGGTAATTTGGTAAGCTACTTGTGGTAGTACCATAGTATACTACCCGCGAATCACCTAGGTTTTTATAGGAGATGTTTTCAAATGTAGGTGAAGATGACCCCAAAAAAAAATTGTAAATTTTAGGTGAACAGGACACCAACTCGCTCCGAAAAAATCACCTTTTCAAATTTTCCTAAAATGAAATTTTCACCATATTAAGAATATTCACCACTAAAATTAAACCTGATCAGTAGTTGGAGTGGGTTGTTTTACTTTCCTTAATAGAGAAGTGAGATATTCAACCTTTGAATTTAATTAATCTTTGCAAGATTAATATTATCATACTTCTCAAACAAATTTCAAGGGCCACTTGAAGATCTGTTTGGCAGCTTCATGTGTTGTCTTCCCTAATGAAAACCTAGAGATCGACAATATGATACTATAATAGTTTCTTTAGTTTTCCGTCATTGGGGTAGCTATTTCCATGACCCTTTCTCCTAATTGGTTTATTGATAAACTAGAGACGATATTTGGCCGTTTTTCTTGTCTCTTGATTAGGTTCCAACACACTTAGATCTATCACATCTACAAGAGGCACCTTCTTCGCTTTAAGGTTTGGTGATATAGCCATTCAGGTATAGTAGACGTAGATGAAAGTGGCATGGTTGATTTAACACCTAGAGCACTAGATAAAACAATAGCATTGGTAATATTAGTTGGCAATGAAATGGAGGTGGTAATGATAGAAGGGGTGGAAGTGAGAATATCCTCGGGATTGGATGCAACAAGATTAGAAGTGGAAATGGAAGGAAATGAAAGCTACTAAGAAAGTGGAGTAGAAAATGGAGACCCAATCATTTCCCCTACTGAGAGGACATGAAGGGATGAAAACACTTGGGCCATGGATGGGGATAGAAAAGTAGAGATGAGTGAAGGAGAAGTGGATAATGATGGGGAATGTGGAGTGAAGGAGGGGGTGGAAAATCTTGTGACACAACTGGAGAATTACTAACTTCAACAAATTTTGTTACTTTTATTGAGAGGACATAACCTCTATAATGGGAACTTTTTAAAGAGAGGAACTCCTAATAGAAAATGAGACCTTCTTGGAGTTATATTGGCCTTTTCAATAGACCTTTTACCTTTTGTGGGTGTAGGGATACTCAATGTTGGTTAGGATTCAATTCTTATAGATTGATCTATCCATTTAGGTGAAATTCTCAAGGTAGCCAACCAATCATATTTCCTTTGTAGAATGTTCCCGCCATTTCCTTAGTATTGTAATGCTATTCTAGTACGAATCGATCTATGATAAAGGTTGATTAGCAACATTATTGTTCTTATACATTGGATCCAATACTTCATCATCATCCTCCATTCCTTCTGGAATATCTGCAATACCAAATTTTTTAACCTCATTCAAAGTAAAATTTTCATATTCTCATTATCTGATGATAATCTCATCCTGAAAATGAATCGAAATATCCTATAGTTGAGGCACATGAGAACTAGCCAACCCTGTTTCACTGAACCTACCCCAATAATAAAAATTGGTTATGGGATGGAAAGTTCGTAAAGTAACTTTAGACATTTCTCCATCCACATTCTTCTCTTTATAAATATTGCCACATGTATACCTTCCTATTGAAATAGGAAATTGGACTCCCACCTTATGTCGTTTATTTTGAATTTTGTGATAATCCAAAATTTTAGAAACCAATTCTAATAAAACCCATTTTTTTGGTAGGAAATCTTGGTAACTTACTAGGGGCACCCAAGAAACCGAGAATCCTTATGTATGTGATTGTCGGAAATTGAGGATAAATAGCTCCCCATTCCCTTACCTCTGTAAAAACTTCATAAGAAATTCTCCAATTATAGAAATTTTTATCAAAATGATAAAGGAGGAGAGAAAAAAGGCATCATTGATTCTATGGAACTATTTTTTCCTTCTTCCATTGTAATTTGAGGATAAAATTGATAAATATATGACACACTTTTGAAACCTTTTGTATTCAAACCATTGAATTCCCCCATGGCAAAGCAACAACATAAATGAGGAAGGAAGTCATGAAGAAGTTTTTAGAAGTCAAAACATTGCTCAAATGAAAACAAATTGAGATGCTGATATGTTCCCCCCATCATATGAATTCCTTATTCTTCTTGATAGTAGCAATATAGAGGAACATCCATTCCTAAAACTCCTTCACCGAAGCGAGACCGAAACTCTACTGAACAATATAATAAGATCTTTCACTTCATGGATGAAGTCTTAGTGGAACAATGTTTTAGGAAGCTTGATGACATTCTTGGACATGTAACTCTTCATTATGACATTTGTACACAGGTCAGTTTCTTTATCCCAATGTTCAACTGTAGATTCTAGTGATTTTTTTTGCGTATCCTTCAACATATGGAATTTTAAATAAATCTTCAAAGAAATTGGCGTTCATCCTGATTACAAACTTTCCGTCATCATCCTTTCGATTTAGAATCCTTATCAAAATGGGCTGCTGTAGCTAAGACAAACTCAGGATAGTGCATGGATGAAGGAAAACCCACAGTGAGAGCAAGCCCATTGTCGAATATGGCCCGCATCCAAGGCTTCTTCTTAGAGGATTTTAATCTTTCCCAGAAGTTTGGAAAATCTATTTTTCCAAGGTAAGTATCTCCAATATTCCCCACATCTGAAGATAGACATGAGTGAGGAACAACTCCTAAGAATGTGTATTTCATCTTTCCCTTTCCCTTTGATGAGGAAGTTAACTTTAATTCAGAATTCGAGAATCGAATAGTCTTTGGAAATTTTGTAAGAAATTGTAAAGGTTCCAAAATCCTGAAGTCTAAAAGTATGAAAATGGTAATTACAAAAAGGCTTTAACTCCGAAGTAGAAACCTCCAAAAGACCAAAATCTTCATAGTCCCGAAACCTTGAAAAGCAAATCTCTAAAACTCGACTCGAAAGACTAAAAATATGAAGAAGTCTGTGCCGCTAACTACGAAACACTAAAAAGTGAACCTCGAAATTTTGTCCTCGAAAACCCAAAGCGTGACCTCGAAAACTCAAAACTATGAATCTCTAAAACGTTGACTCCCAAAAGCCCAAAAATCTTAAGATGCTACTAACTATGAAACTACGAAAAGTGAACTTGAAAGTATAAGTGGAAAACCTCCAAAATTTTGTTCTCCGAAAACCCAAAAGCTGCGACCTCCAAAATTGTCGAAGGGCACAAAATGAAAATTGAATCTTTGTGAAGATACGAAAGGAAATGATTGCGTAATTCTTGTAATTGATAAAACTAGATGCCTGCATGAATTAAATTTCGTAGTATTGAGAAAAGAAACATATGACATGGTTAAAGGACTAACGGTGGATGATAAGGGTTTCCATGTCAAACAAGAAAACAAACAGATAAAAAAAAAAAAAAGCAAAAAAAACACGATCGATCATAACTAAAAAGAACTAACTTAAAATATTTACCTTGAAAACAATGCCTTGAAAGTAAAAAATGGTGTGGTAAAATCAAAGTGTTAGAGAAAAATCCAGGTGAAAATGACAGGTAAAAATTTGAGTTTATATAGGAAACTTGGAATTAATGCTCAGAAGCTAACATGTGTGGGGGTTGTTGGAAATTAAATGTTTCTGGAAGGTTTGAAATTGTAACCCTTGAAACTTTGAAATGAAGCGTGATTATTGTAATGCAAAACCCAAATTTTGAAACTCTAGAAGTCCGAAGTTCCAAAATTTCATAACTTTGAAGTTTTGGAATTCAGAAATCCGAAGCGAAATTATCCACAAAAATAACGTGAGAATCCGAAACCTGAAAGTTTGAAGTTACAAAATTTTAGAATTTCAGGATTTTGGATTTTGAAACTTCAGAACTCTGAAAAAAAAATGCCAAAGAGGACTCTAAAACCCGAAAGTCTAAAAATCCAAAATTTCAGACTTTCGGGATTTCAGAGTTCAGAATTCTAAATCAAAATTTTATTTTGTAATCAATAAAACTTTGAAAAGAGAAGAAAAAACCCCTGAAATCCAAAATCTAAAAATTTTTACTTCAGAGTTTTATAAAATTTTGAAATTTTAAAAGCACGTTCAGGCAAGAAGAATTCAAGAAGGTTCAAGGAATTTTGACAATTTTTGAAAACACCTTCCTGTTAAGGTAAATTTTAAAGGTTAACATTTTTGGTGATCTCTAGGGAATGCTTTCCTACTAAGCTTTAGGCTAGTAGCCTTATACAAACCATTGGGAAAAATAGTCTTAAAAAGAAAATATTCAGAACACACCAAACAAAAAGAAATAGATAAACAAACATCACAATGTGCGAAGCACTTAATGTAAATGGTAAAAAAATATACAAATGCAAAAACTGTTGTCAAAAGAAATATTTGAGATGAATCCCATTCACATGGATGGGCAATTCTTCTCCATTGAGTCTTGATAAGAAAAATGAGTTTGCTTCTTTGTAACTTGTGATAATATATGGTCCGCTCCAAAGGGAGTCAAATTTAGCATGCATACCTAGCTTGGCTCTATCAGCATCCCATTTGAGAACCAAATATCCTTCATGGAACTCTTTGTTGGATGCCTTTTTGTCGAAAGATATTTTAACTTGAGATTGATGTTGTTCTAGAGTCTTCATTTCTTTGTTCCTTGTTTCTTCTAGCTCCATTAGTTTAGAATACCTAACTATCATTGAATCACTTTCCATGAGTTCCAGTTGATATGATAATTCTAAAGAAGGTAGTTCTAGAGATAGTGGGAGCTTTTCTTCCCTTCCATATACTAGCATAAAAGATGAATTTCCAATAGCCCTTTTGGGTGTGATCCGATCTGCCCACAGGGTGGTTTTAAGTTGAGTGTGCCAAGTTCTTCTATTGGTTTCCATTATACGCTTGATGATCCATATGAGATTTTTGTTACTAGACTTGGCTAATCCATTTCCCTGTGGGTAGTAATTTGATGAAGTTTTGAGATAAACCCCATTCTTGACAGCCCATTTAGTTAATTTCAAACCAAGAAATGCCATTTCATTGTTTGAAATTACTGTAAATGGAACACCAAAATGTGTCATTATTCCTTCCAGAAAATTAAGAACAACCTTTTCATTTCCTTCCTTTAGTGTCATGGCTTCCGTCTAACAAGTGAAATATTCCGTTGTAGTGAGAACCCATTTATTTCCATCACTAGATGGAGGATTAAGCATTCGATGAAATCTAATCCCCACTGGACAAAAGGTTGGTCAACCTAAATTGGGTGAAGAGGAAGGGCTACCAATCTCTATTTTCCTATGAAAAAAGCACATTCCTTACATTTTCTTACCCATAAATGAGTATCCTTAAATAAATCGGCCAATAGAACTGCTGGCCCTCATGATTTTATAGCAGTAGTCCTTGTAGAATAATGCCCTTTAGACAAACCATTGTGAATTTCTTGCAAAATCCTATCCGTACCTCTGTTATGGTCCTATACATCAAGTAGAGCACCATTTAAATCTCTACGAAAAATAACATGATCCACTAATTGATAAAGAATGGATTGAAGAAGGAAGCTTCACCTTTGATTTTTATCTAGGTCAGCAGGATATACCCCTAATAGGATAAAAAAATTCATCTTTGACAACCAATCAACCTAGTCATTTTCCCGAGGTTCATTTAGGAGCACTGTGTCTTTTTCAGCCTTTGTCTCCAAATCTATAGCCAACTGTTGACATAGAACCTTACCCCTAACGAGCTTAGTGACCTTAATATGTACATCATATTCCATAACTTTAGTAACCCATCCAACACGTTTTTCATTCATGTCTTTATTTAGCAAAAAGTCTTTAACTCTGGGATGAGACACCATCAAATGAATTTTGTTATTGGATAACATATGTTTGAACTTCTTCAAATCCCAAATGATAGCAAATAATTGTTTCTCAAAAAATGAATACTTTAGCTCATAATATTTTAGGGATTGGCTAAAGAAGGCAATTGGTTGTTCCATTGATTCATTATTTTGTTGGGTGAGGATACCTGAAATGCTCTCTTGACTGCAAAAGCATAAAGAATAAAATCTTTATCAAACTTGGGGTTCATTAGTGTGGGAGCTTGAGAAATTGGTGTCTTAATGGCTTCAAAAATATCTTTCCCTTCTTTTTTCCATGAGAAAGGCATATTCTTCTTCAACATTGTTGTCAGTGGTTTATCCAATATTGCGAATTGAGGGATGAATCTTCACATGAAATTTATGGTTCCAAGAAAAATATGTGTTGGTGCTCGAATTAATCTCACCCTTATTTGGTTAAGATTTTCCATCATTGTCTGCTATATTTTTCTACTTTCCCTGTTGAGGTGCGAGTCAACTTTGTGGTTTTTCTGTGTATGGTCTAGTCTTTCCTCTTTTTCAGTTGAGGATCATGTCTGAATGTGCATTATCTGGTGGTTTCTTATAGAGAATCCATTTTGTTTTAAGTTCTAGAGTTTGAGGGATTGCTTGTTGTAAATTACTTCTGGGTCTTGTCTATTATTTACATTCTCTCTCTTATTGCCCATTGATATGTGGTAGTTCCAAATTGATTGCGGTGTGGTGGGTCAAATTTGCAAACTTGTATTTTTCTCTTGCATTCACAAAGTGTGAAATCAGCCTCGTCACCCGATAAATGTTCTCCGAATATTAATACAGTCAAAAGGTAATATAAATAATTTCTCAATTGGTGGGGAGTGTACATGTGTCACAATTGGAGTGGATGTGGGGAGGTGGTACATATTTGTAGCTTTACGCATTTATGAAGAAAGGAGTAAAAGTGTAAAAAGTTCCGACACCTGCAAGAGACACATGGCTACGTAAATGCAAAAGGCGGAGATGTGGGTCACTGGGGAACTCAAGCATTTTTGGTTTGAAAAGGAAGTGAGGTAAAATTATAAAAAAAGGCCGCAACCCCGCTATCACTCAAATGTGACCACGTGTCGAGCTAGTATTGAAAACCAAAAGGTGGATGGGCGGGTCAAGTTTGCCAAAAGTGTGTAAAGTCTCTAATGCTACAAAATTACAAAAGGTTCCCCAAGCCTGTGATAGTGAAAAGCTTTATTCCACGTGGACGGTTCATTTTTAAAATTGTGAATGACAAATTGAATGGTCTTGATGTATTGCATTTATTTATGCCACCATTAATGTTGCTACACAAATCAAGGACATTTTAAAGCTTGTGAATGCTTTCATCTTTATTTACCAATTGGCTTGATTTTTGTTCTTTGCCTTTGTGATTTGTGTGAAGAATTATCGCGTCATTAGTTGTGGAGCTCAAATTGTGAACTTGAGGATTTAAGAAGTTGTTGATTTGGGTTTAAATTGTTCAGGCACTTGTGGATTGACTGGTAAGAGCTTTGAAACTCTTGTATTTCTCTTTTAGTGGCAAGGTTGGTTTAAAAGGAAAGTTAGGGTTTTTGAACAATGAAGACTATGCCATCTTTGTTCTCATTTGTGTCAAGAATCACAAGTGATCTAGATAAAATTACAGACACAGACTTAATGGGTGCTGATCTAGATGACTTCCTCTAAAGGTTAAAAATTCCCCATCAGAATGAATCCTTAAAAGCAATTCAAGAAAGTTGTATTGCTCTAGCTGGTGCCATCCCGCCCTTTGTTCATTTCCCTGAATTAGTGTGGCATTGTGCTATGAATTATGATCCAGAAAAGAGGGAGGTGTTAGATGGGAGTGGGGATGTAGTATTGACACTAACACCAACAACCATCGAATAATGTTAAAATTTCCTATAGTCACAAACCCAATTACCATCGGCATCAAGTTGGCTCTGAAGGATTATGAAACAAAGAAGAAGGACTATGTCAAGATGATAAATACAAACTAGCTTATTACAAAGAAGACAATGGCTAGAATCCCTAAGAAGCTGGTTAGGGAACAGTTTGTAGAGGAGGTTGAGGATGTCATTGTGTTTCTAAGTTGAATGACAGGTTTAGAAACAACAAATGAATTCAAAGAATGGATGACTACATACATATGGATTATTCTGGAGGGAAAAAGGGAGCATTTGCTGGGCCACCTTTATTGCAGATGCACTCCATGATCACATGGTCACTTTGTAGAGAAAAAATTGAGATGGGAGATATTGCAGACCTTGAATTTTATATGATGACATATCTCATTTATAATGTTGCAAGGCAAAAACGTTTCCCAAGTTTTTCACCACGTGTATATTTCAAGCAATGTCAAATGCATGAGATATTTCCCCAACTGCAATTGATCAACTGGAGTGGGAATGTAAGGTTAGTTAATGACACTTTCTTTTCCCCAATCATTTGTCTTTTCAAGCTAGAGTGGGGACAATATAGGATGTCTGAACAAGCTAGACAAGTAATTTTGGAATATGGATGTTGCTTCATCCAATATAAAAGGTTTACTTACATAAGAGTTAGTGGTTTTGAGGGAAAGCCATATAAGTTGCCTAGGTATGTAGATGATAAATTGATTTTATGGGAACTAGTAAGGCAGTTGACACTGTGCATAAAATAATTGTTGGGAGGCATAAAACAAATATCAAATTTCCTATTTGAATTGGAAGGTATTCATGCCCTTCCATCATAAAGGCTAGATTGATTGAAGAGGAAATGCAGAAATTTGATATGGAAAAGTTTGAGGCCAGGCCTAATTATGACATTAGATGGGTGTTTAACAACATTGCAAATACCTTTGAGCATGAGCCCCATTTCGAGGATTACTGGATGAACTGTAGGGATGAGGAAGAAGTCAGGTTAAGGGATTTTTCCAGAATGACTCTGTCACAGATAATAGACTACAAAATTGTGGTTATCCCGAGAGGGATTGTGGATGATCCACACATAGTGAGAAGATTTTATATTGATCAAAAGGTGGGGGATCATCTTGTATCTCCTCTAGACTAGAATGTGGTAGAATATGATGATCCTTATTTAAGAATAGCTGATGTAATGAGGACTATAAACTGGTTGACCCAAAAGAACATTGATCTTTCACTCCAAAATATAAAAATCCTAAACAATTTTAGAAGTTTGGGAAACTTGAGTGAGGATATTCCACCCCTGAGGGAGGATGCAGATAGAATGGACCCACTGGGAGGAAAGGCCCCTCAATTTCCATCCAAAAGGCCTACTCCTAAATTCATTGATGAGTGGACATCAACCACTAGTGGAACTGACACTTCTATGTCAGTTCTCAGGAAAAAGACTGAAGAGATGCTTTTAAAATCTATGGAGAATTCCCCCATTACTTTTGCAGTGCCAATTCAGGAAAAGGGGAAAGGTTTGGCATCACATGTGGTCCGTCCAAGTGTTTCGCCAAAGCAACATAGTGCTGAAAAGTTAATGAGTGGAGCCATTGCAAGTGGCCACATTCAGTCTAAGCCACACAAGGATGAAAGAAGGGTAGCACCAGATTTAAAAAGGTTTGAGAGGACACACAAAAACACAAGGTTATTCACTAGCCAGTCTTGGTAAGAGTAGGTTCCCATACACCTACAAAGTTCAAGCACCGGGATGTGGTAATTGATCCCCTAGAGTCTAAAAGGAGTGATGCTTTCCAAAAGTAACATGATACATCACTGCCACGTGTAGAGCAATCAGATCCTCTGATCCCATCTCTATCTTTTATGGAAAAACAATGGAATGCACTCAGAGTCTAGTTTCCCAAGGAATTATTGTAGTTAATCTAGTAGACAATCAATTTATTACCCCAGGTATGAAAATATCTGAAACTTTGCTTGCAAGGATATAAATGTGCCTCCGAAAAACAATGCACGAATTTGCAAAGTGCCAAACTGATGTAATTGATGTTGATGTTGGTGAAGGATTTTCCATGTTGGATGCACTTAATTTATCTGTAGATGAACCAATATTGACACCAGTGGGTAGCATTCAAGAAAGAAAATAATTGGAAAAGATATTCATGTACCAACTACTGAAGTGAGGATCTAGGCAACTGAAATACTTTCCCTAGGACAAATTGTTTGAATTGGGTAAACCAGAGTTGTTTGTTGAAAAGGATACTAATACTGAGTTATTAGTGGAAGAGGTTATATCCATTTCTGTTGAGGTGACCAAGACTGATGACCTTCCTCAGGAGGGAAAATCTATTTTTGAAGAAAGATTGAAAATAGCACAAGATGTAATTACTGATGAAGAAATCATTACTAGTGAAAATTTACAACCATTAATGGGAAATGTAGAGTTGTTTCAGAGGAACAACCTACCATGGAATTTCCAGATACATCATTAGAGCATGAAAAGGGTAAGGTTGCAACTCAATAGACTTTGGGAGAGAAAGAGCCCACAACCCAAATTTTGGTACAAGAAAGTGTTGGAGAAGAGATTGACTCCACTATGGCTTCAACTAAAGAAGCAAGGAAGGAGTTTCCCGAAATGTTGATACAATTCAGGAAAAAATGATCAATCTAAAGTTCCAGACCATGAAAAAGAGCATCCAAAAGAATCAGTAGCACAAGGTGAGATTGGCATAGGGACCATCAAAATAAGTAATCAGGAACAGACATAATCATTGGTGTAAAATGAACAAGAAGTATCCAAGAAAATGGTAGTTGTTCCTAAGAAACTCTAGCAAGAATCACAAGAAACAAGAGCTATAACGAGCTTAGAAAAGGGATGGATCAGTGAGTTGATTTCAAATGAAGAAAAAGAGGTTCTCCTTGTGCAAGTTGTTGACCTTACTACTCTGTCTTTTCCAAAGGCAAGTAAGAGCCTCAAAAAGGGCCAGGACCATCACAAAAACCCACACTGATTCATCTAGAGCAAGAACCTTGGAAATAACAACCCCTTTTGAGGGTAAAACAAGAAAAGACATAAAATCGATGATTATAACATTCAGATTATTCCTTTGGGAAAACCTTCAAGGGAAAAATTGAAGCAAGGAGTGTCTGAGGTAGTGAGTGATCTTCTACAAAGGTTGATGAAGATGGAATGACAAAAAGGCAACTAAAGGAGCAAGTTAAGGCCTTGAGTTCTTGTTTGCAACAGTTGACAAGGAAGACTAGTCAAATGCAAGCAAGTGCCTATATAAACACCCCTAAAGAAATGAATAAGATAAACAAGGTTGTCAAGAAGGTTCAAGCAGTAGACACATGGATTGAGAATTTGACCAAGAGGGGAAAAGAAGCAATTACGGAAGCCAGATCGAAGTATGAAGATCTCAAAAATAGAATCAATGAAATTGATGAGATAATTGAACAATGTGACAATGAGATTTTCTATTTTGAAGGTATTCTTCCCAAGTTGGACCACATTACCTAGCTCAGTGATGAGTTGGTTGAGGAGGAGGACATTGTACCAACTAAATTTAAAGGAAGCCAACATGCCCTTGAAGAGTTGTCAAAAATTAGAGTTGAGACCCTAAATGGAATCAAAGAAAAGCTTGAAATCAAAAGAAACTGGGTTGATGACACTCTCAATGCTATTGAATTAAATTTGGAGGATATGGTTATTGATAAGTTCAAGAAGAGTTATGGGGACATGAAGATTGATTTCTTACTTGAAATTTTGAAAAGAATGTTCTAAGGAATGAATTCTCCTATGAATTCATTAAGACCATGAGAAAGATAGAGAATATAATTGTAGAGTTGAAGGCAAGGCCACTAGAATATAAGAAGAAAATGGGCCATTGCATTGATGCAATATTTTAGACAGGAACTGATTTTACAACATCATACATGACTAGATGAGGATGAGGTTAACAAATTATTCAAAAGATATGATGCATATGTGGCGAGGCTACCAAAAGAAAAAGATCTAGAAGTAGAATCAAGAAAGAGAAACAATGAAAGTCGACAACATCTAGGCATTCTTCAGCCCTACTTCATAGTTTCCTCCTAGTAGGGGGAGCTTGTTCAAGAGTTTGTTTTTTCTTAGCACAAACTGGCTTGAGCCTTTTGCTATTTGAACAAAAATGACTGACCTTGCTAGGTCCTGGGACATTCCCATATCCATTAAATCCTCCGAGTCATTCTAGGACGACTCATGATTTATTCCAGTTCAACTTTATTTTGTTGAGATGAAACCCAATCTAAAAGATCCAAACCTCCTATGAATAAGTCCATATTTCCTTTCCCTTTTGAAGGGTCGACTTACTGGGAGTGGGTTGAGAGGGGATACTGAAGAGGTTGGAGGGGTAAGTACTGCATATTGTTGACTGGGCTAATTGCGAGGCCTCAAAATTGCCCCACCTCCCATTTCCGTGTGAAATGTGGATTGTCCTTCGGGGAAGGAATTGGTCGAGGGCCCAATAATTCATGCATTTCCTCAAGAGCACATTGCATTAAGTGGGTTGATGACCGAATAGGAAGTTTCCCACTGTTGTCCTGAGCGGAGGAAATGACTTCCCTTGAGTGGTGAGTAGGCAATGGTTGGTCCTCTTCTCCATCTGAGATAATGATTGGAGGTTTTGATTGTGGTTCACCTTTCCTTTTCCCAGAAGATGACCCTGGTACTAAAACTGATTGTGAAGGCATGGTCTCTACTTGCTTTTTCTCCAGGAAGTTGATCCTTTTCTCTAACTCTTCTATTTTATGGGAGATAGCAGGCACTGTGTTGATGGAGGATTTATCATACAACACATATGATTCCTGGGGAATATCTTTTGATACAAAATCCTCATCACATAAGAAGGGACATTGAAAATTGGTCTGCCTCAGAGACCGAGGTCTTCTCTCAACCCAGTATTTTTTCAAATCTTCAGGAGATTTCATGTGCTCCCATCTAAAAATATGGAAATACATAACCTAGAAGGCTGTAAACATAGGATTGATCCTGATTAGCCTTGTAAGAAGTGCTAACCAAACTTTCCAAGTATGTTAAGGGCCCTCTGGTGTCACCCACACATTCTATATCAAATAGAGCCCTGACAAAAGCTTCATCAGGACCGCTTAAATCAAAAATCTGATTTAGGTCCTCTGAAGAAATATCCTTCAGGCTATGAGCTACAAGTACCTTATCCATTTTCTTTGAAATTTCTTATACTTAGAACAAGAAGGGAAAGGCATGATGATAATGAAATTGAGCCAGGTTTTATAATGGAAAGGAGACATATGTTTTTGATTTGATGTAATATTTCCCATGAAATGAAGGAGATTTTGTTTAGTTTGCATAGAGGAAAATTTAAGATTTGGAAAAAGTTAGGAATGAGAAAAGATGGTAAATCAAGGTGATTCGACAGAAACTATGTGTGGAAATTAAGCCAATGAGACATGAAGCGAGTGTGTGGCGCCCAAGGTAGATTATTGAAAAATGAGTATGGATATATGTCATTTCAATATTATCCGGAGGTGTTTAGAGATTGTTTGAAATGATTATCTAATCAATACAGAAATAATGATTAAAATAAACCACCAGAAGTGATTACCTGATATCCCAGTCGAGCACTAGTGAAGTTGATTGAAAAGACTGGTGATTTGTACACCTAGAAACTTTAAGAAAAACCTTTCTAAATGCCATGTTCTAGAACAATTTTTAAAAAGGGAATATTCTTAGGAATATTCATACTTTTAGGGGGAAATAACTTTGAAGGTTAACAAGTAAAGGAGATGATATAAAAGGAAAAATAATAATCATGAAAAAGGGGGTTAATCTTTCTAAGATTTATTCAGAGAAAAGAGAAGGAGAGAAAGCCGAGAAAATCCATTTTCCAAAGGAACTTATTTGAGAAACTAGTTATTTCTTGTGTATATTTGAAATTGATCATGTCAAGATGGTTGCAAATGTACAACCATTGACAAGCTTTGATATTGTAAACAAACTTTCCCTTGTTGATCAATTTGAAAAACCTTAAGTAATTTGTGTTAATCATGAACCATGTTGTGTCTACTATCATTTTGAGATATCTTCAAATAGTTATTTGTGTTCCTATTGCAATCTTACATTAGGAATCCCTCTGAAATTACACAATATCTCGTCCTCATGACAATATTGTGGCATTTGTAATTACATTATGAAGAGAGATTTCATTTCATGATGCAATAAGCAATTTAAATTCACTTTACTTTCATTTTAGTGATATCAGATTTTTGTTAGTTTATGAGTGTATCATAAGCATGATATATTAGGGACTTATAAGGTTTAATTAAGTCTTTAACATGATTTCTTATGTTAAATCCTTGAAGAATGTGTGAAGCCGTGTGTCTTTGAGCTTTCATAGATGCACAATTTTCTAGTTGAAGGTTCGTCCTGACTATTTGAAGCCATTTTTCATTTTGCTTTGTAGATTTTTCAACATTTGTTAAAAGCTCTCAAGAATTTGGTATAATCAACTTTATCCTGCTTAACTTCCCAACCATAAATTTCATATTCAGTGATATATCATACATGAACCATCCCTTGCACTGTATATCCACAAATGCTAAAGAAGATCATTAAATTTGTCCATCCTTTACCAAAATATGCAGATGTAATCAATTTTTATCATTGTCTTTAGTGACTGGGCCTTGTCTAGAGAACATCTTCATTTTCTAAGGTGACAACTTGTGAGAGTTAGGTTATGTTGTATTGGCCATGTTTTCTCAAGGTCTCCTTCAAAATATTGCAAAGGAAGAGTCAAATACTATTAATCTATTGATAATTTCCACTAATATAGGTCACAAAGTGGGTCCTCTCACCCTGGTTGAAGGAACAACCTAAAGTAGTAAGGGTAGGTCAAACTCTTAGCACGGTGACACCTAGTCCTTTCCAAACTAGAGTGATAAAGAGTCATCTAGAATCCATCCCGGCTACAAAATGAATCCTACTATGATTTTTTTGTCTCTAAGCATCGTGATAAACTTGTGATGCTGTTTGGTTTTAAAAGAAGGATCAATTTGGGTACCAACACTATGGAGACCATTTTTGTGACTTGGGAGAGATAAAGACATAATCAAACACATCCCTGGCTAGATCAATTGACAATCCTTCTTTGAAACAACATGCCCCAAAAACTTCCCCTCGCGCCTTTGCAAAAATACATTTCTTAGGATTGAGGGAAACCCCAAATTCCCAAAATCTTTGGAAAACCTTCCTTAGATGCATGATGTGGTCTTCTGCATGCTTAGAGTATAAACTCATATCATCAAGGTAAACCAAGATGATATCATTGATTATTCCCTAAAATGCCATGTCCATGGATCTTTGGAAAGTAGCACCAACATTGGATAATCCGAATGGAATTTTATTATAGGCATACATACCCCACATAGTAGTAAATGTTGTCTTAAATCGATCGATTATTTAACCAAGATCGATTATCTCCGAATATCCATTGAGTAGTGAAAATATTTGTGATCCTACTATTGTTTAGAGAATCTACTCCATTTATGGAAGAGGATAATGATCTTTCAATGAGGCATTGTTCAAATCTCTAAAATTCACGCATAGTTGAATTTCTCCACTCTTTTCCTTCGCAAGGAACATATTGGCTACCCAAGATGAATGCTTCATAGGAAAAATTATATATGCCTCGACGAGTTTGGTTATCTCTTTCTTCATTAGTGGCTTACTTTTGGGATTAATTGGCCTTTGTTTCGACAAACCGGCTTGGCGTGAGGATCCATTCGATATTATGTTGTGCTAGACATGGATCAAAACCACACAGGTATTTGTAGCTCCACACAAAAATGTCATGATACTCTTGACAAAGTTTTATGAAATCTTATTTTTCTTTAGGAGTGCATACTTTTCGATCTTCAGAAACTTTTCATTTTCTACCTCAACTTCCTCAAAATCTTCTTCTTTGATGACCATATTAGAGCTTTGTCTTTTGTCTTAATTGTATGAATTGAAGAAGGATTCCTAATTAACTAAGACTTTTAGTAGGTTGTTGCTTTTCAATTTTATGATTTGATCACCGTATGCTTCTTGCAAATTTTCTTGACCTTTTGTGGAAAACTCTACCTCCTCTTGTAGAAATAAAACAATTTGTTTGTCACTATCGAACACTTACCAGCTACTCACTTTATCGTGGACCTGCAGGTCAAATGACCATTTTGACATATTACTGCCCTTATTTTGTGATATCAACTAGTATGTCATATTGTAAGCCAATCGTAGCAAGCCTATCAACATCTTGATTTTTATTTCTAGGAACCATGTGGATCCCAAAAGATTTGAAATCTTCAATCAAATCCCATAATCGGTTCTTTTATGATATTAAAAGATCATTTTTGGATGCACTGCATGCTATCACTTGATGAACTACTAACTCACTGTCTCCAAAAATAATCAGGGCTTTGATTCCCTTCTTTTGAGCTAGCTGAATTCCTTACACAAGGGCCTCATATTCCACAACATTATTAGTGTAACTGAATTACAACTGGAAATATGAGAAGTATTTATCTCCTTCTAGATAAATTAGCATAACACCAACACTAGATCCATTCTTACTCCTCGAGCCATCGAAGAACAATTTCCATAGTCCTTTAGGATTACTTTGTGTTTTGAAAAGTTGTGGTATGATCGTACCTTATTCATGGATGTAGTATGTACCCAATCACATCTCTTCCAAAAGAAACAAACCAAATTATTCCTCTTCCAACACATCAATGTAGGGATCGTATTGATGGTCTCCACTCACTTCATCCAACACAGTATCATGGACGTCTTCTGTAAAGGTGGTTGGTTCATGATTAACAAATTTTTCCTCTCAATCATGGATGGTATAATTCCCATCTATAGGACTAGAAGTGTAGGGTTCTACATGATTATGGCATATTGTTCCTTCCTTATAGTCACTTTGGTTCCATATCGAGTTCGAGAATCATATGTGACCAATCAATTGATAGATAACCACCCATCTTGGCAGTGAAATATCATGATAGGAAGATGGAAAAGAGAGGAGGGAGATCAATGATTGATATGTCTTGGGTGAACGAAAAAATTAAGCATGCATGGATGGTAAGTTAAAGTCCTCTCGATAAATCCAAAATTTTTAATGGTTTGTGCCATCTAGATGAATAAATCATCTTACAACCGGCGTATAATGTATGCCTAGTACATCTGTAATGTTTTTGGGCATGACCGAGCTCATCGGCACCGTAATCAATCATGCACTTATATACCGAATGATTTCCAATGGTAAAAGAAATATAGAATGGTAGTGGTTTGTTTGTATTAGGAATCATTTTCCCTTCTAGTTGTCACAAAATTGTAGCAATTGTCACTCCACGACACGATGATCCATCGGTTGTACCAAAAGCTGTTCAAAGTTTCTTGCATCAAGTTTCTTTGAGGAGGAATTGAGAGTGTGTCCACATAATAACACTCAGGTTTATCTTCTTCATTTGTTCTATAAAACTGAAGGGAATTACTCCTAGATTTCTGACATTTCTTTGAGCATCATCTTTTGGAAAATGATTTTTGGGTACAGTGATGTTTGAAGACCCTTCTTTCCTTGCACCTTGGCTAACATGTGTCTCTAGCAGTTTATTTACCACATATTTATCAATAGCCACTTGTGGATGAGGCTATGAAGTGGATGCTTGATCAACTTTGGAAGGTTGAGATTACATTGCTCTCTTTTTGAAATGAGTATTTGTTACCACTGATGAGGAATCGTATTCAACCCACAAAAATCTTTTTCTTTCCAATTTAGCAAAGTGGTTTCTTCATGTGCCTATGGTTGATCTACTATTTCCTACGTAGATGAATTTTCTTTTGGGTCTGAAGGGGAAGATATGCTTTGAACCATAAGGGCTTGAATAATAACATATTTTTATTGTGAGGTTGAGAACATGGATAACACCATTCATAATCTTGAACTAGATTGTTTTGGATGGGTACAATAGCTTTAGAAGAACTAGCAGCAAGAGAATTCCTAAAATTTAGAGGTTTGATAGGTAGCTTGACTAATAACTTGGTTTTGAGGCTGATTGTTTCCTTGAAAAGGAGGAAAATTAGCCTAATACTACTGATTTTATGGCTGGTATGGACGATTATATTGAATTTTTTCCTTTTGAGTGCAACGAGATCATTCCCAAAAGTTTGCAGTAGTGACTTGACTTCAAATAGATCATTTAAAGGGGTGGGGGTAGACCGAAGGCGGCTGATTGGAAGCTACTATAATAGGATCAATGGTAGGATATGTGTTTGTAAGATCCAGAGACAATGACATTGGCGGTCATGGAGCTATCTTTCCATCCTAAATCAAAAAATTTGCCTCTTATGGAAACTTCGTAGGCATTAGGTAATTTAGTCCCTCCCATGGACTGGATGATAATCTGCTACATCATTGTTCAAGGGTCACAAATATTATAGGAATGTGTTATTTGGAGAAGGATTTATGAGTTCGAAATCCTATTCTAAGTCCTTTGGAATTGGAAATTGAAATTGCTCATGTATTCTTGGGGAGCTCTCTTTATGGTAGTGAGTTGTTCCAAGAGTGACATGTGATCGCTCTTGTCTTCGAACTGTTTGCAAATATTCTCCCCCAACTCATCCCAAGTGGTAATAGTTCCAGCCCCTAACCCACAAAACCACTGAAGTGATTTTCCCTTGAAGGAAGTATCCAAGAGTCTGACCGCAATGTTGTCTTCTGTAACATTATGAACTACAAAAATGCTGGCCACATCAAGAATATGTTCTAAAGGAGTGATATGAGTTTCCCCTTTGTAAAAGGGTGAAATTTTGAGTGTAGCAAGAAAGGAATAGGATCCCGTTGGGATAATGGAAGAGGACTACCTGTATTGGATTCAGAAATACCTAGTTCCTAGCCATTCTATCGAGAGGTTGATTGTTCCTAGGTGGAGGGAACCTTTTGTAAGGAGGAGTAGAATGACCCCTACGTGGTGACACTGTAATTGGTGAGTTTGAAATTCTTCTCCTTCTTCTTGGAGGAGATAAAGATAACTCAATATGTTGATAATTTCCTTCTCATCTCGCAGAAGCTCTTTTCTGAATTCTTCACATATGTTAAAACATTGAGATATGAAATCCAAATATATGGAGTCGCTAGGTACTTTGATTCATGCAAGTATGAAGAGAAGTACCAACTCTATCCCACCAAAGGCGTGTTAAAATTTTTGTCACGTGGATCCTGTACCTCGAATCTATAAGGGATCTTATGCAACGTTGGAACATCCCCAAGGTGTGGGACCTTGTTGCCTTGGGATGAACCTCCGGATAAGGCTGACTTCCTTTGAAACTTGGAGCACTTGATTTAAGATCAATATGCAAGGCTAAAACATTTGAAAATAATTCTAATCTACTCAACTGATGGGCTTAAAGTCAGAGATAAAAAAATAAGAATAAGGTGATGCACCAAGTATATTGAACAGATAGACCCACTTAAATGCACAATCAACTCCTCACAACAATATATGATATGCACATGTCTTTCAATCTTCCTCTATCCATGACTATAAATAATAATGTAACTTTGCAACAGAAAGGAATTAGCTTTTCCACAACTGATATTCAAAGTAACTATATCACTTTTCACATGAATTGAAACAAGATAAATGAGATAAAAGGAAAATTAACCAATCACATAAAGGAATCAAACACTCACAAGCTATAATATGATCAATAATTAACATAATAAATCAGACTTTTCATGGAAAAATATTGTTTTGAATATAACTAAAAGGCTCAAAGTATATGAAGCACTCTTCCATGCTTGAAGAGTAACTTCTCAAAATGATCTATATGTCTCCATAAACTTAATTCATTTAACTATTTATATGTTCCAGAGGTTGATCCATTACACCGAACCTTAAATAAAAAATTACTAAAAATAGAGTATAATAAGTTCAGGGAACATGCTCCTATAAAAATAGTAAATTTGTTGCAAAGGTTTTACTAAGTCAACCCTTTTACTTTGACCAATTCAGAGCTTAGAACCGTCCTAATCATGGCCACCTAGCTTAGCTTGGACATGCATCACCTTTCTCTTGTTCGAGCTTTTCCCCGATCTTCTTCCCACATAGCTATCCAATATTTGTAATCAACGAAACATTTGATGATTCCCTGTACTTCCTTCTCCTCCTGGTATGCATGTATAATTATTTACCATGTATGGTGTATCAATCTCTTTTGTAACCTTGGCTGGTAACCTTTTCAACTTATTCACCACTTTGCTCAACTTACTTATGAAATTCGGCACTAGACTAACTGTAAATTGATTCACTATTGAAAGTTTTAGTTACTTCATCATATTTCATTACCAAATATTTGAAATTTGATTTAATTTGTCCCCTTTGTAAGAGCATCAATATTCTCATTGAAAAACTTGCATTTGATATTATCAAACTCTTTCGAAATATCATTTAGAGCGTCCATTATTTCCACGCATTTATCATCCAATTTCTTAAGAAAATCTTGCAACGTATCATCAATTAATCCTTCTTCAAGGAGTAAATATGGGTCCACGTCTCTAATATTTCTCCATGTAGTCAAATTTAGATTAAAATTATTGTTATCCTTAGAGAGTATTTCATCTATCTTGGGAATAGAATTTCTTTCAATTTGTAAATCTTTATACAATTCAACAATTATTTTAATAAAAAAATTAGCTTCTTGAAGAATACATTCTATCCATTCATCCATTGATCTTCCCTTTTGACATATCTTCTGAATTTTATGGTATGAAATATCATCCAATCAGGAAGAAACTGTCCAAGCAGTTGTAAATGAAGGATCAGAAGTTGGAGTGGGTTGTGTTACTTTCCTTAATAGAGTAGTGAGTTGTTTAACCTTTAAATTCAATTCATCTTTGGAAGCTTTATCTTTATCATAATTCTCCAAAAAAATTTCCAAGGGCCACTTGAACATCCTATTTGAAACCTTCATGTGTTGCCTTCCCTAATGAAAACCTAGTGATCCGATAATCTATTGTTGTAATAGTTTATTTAGTTTTTCCCTCAATTGGGGTAGCTATTTCCATGACCCTTTATCTTTATTGGTTTATCAATAAACTAGAGATGATATTTGGTTGTTTGGCTTGTCTCTTGAGAGTAGGTTCCAGTGCACTCAAATCTATCACATCTATAAGAGGCACCTTCTTCTTCTGCTTTGGGGTTTGGCGATATAACCATTTAGGTATAATGGATGCAGAAAAAAGTGGCATGGTTGATTCAACACTTTGAGCACTAGATAAAATAATAACATTGGTAATATTAGTTGGCAATGAAATGGAGGTGGTAATGATAGAAGGGGTGGAAGTGAGATTAGCCTTGGGAGTGGATACATCAAGATCTGTAAGTGGAAATGGAAGAAAATGAAAGCTGCTGAGAAAGTGGAGTAGAAACTGGAGACCCAATCATTTCCCCTATTGAGAGGAAAAGAAGGGATAAAAACACTTGGGCCATGGATGGGGATAGAAAAGTAGAGATGAGTGAAGGAGCAGTGGATAATGATGGGGAAAGTGGAGCTGAAGGAGGGGGTGGAAAATCTTGTGACAAAACTAGAGAATCACTAACTTCAAAAACTTTTGTTACTTGTATTGTAGAGGACACAACCTTGGAAATGGGAAATTTTTAAAGAGAGGAACTCCCAACAAAAAATGAGATATTCCTTGGAGTTATATTGGCCTTTTGAGTAGACCTTTTACCTTTCGTGGGTGTAGGGAGACTTAATATTGGTTGGGTTTCTATTCTTATAGATTGATCTATCCATTTGGGTGAAATTCCCAAGGTAGCCAACCAATCATATTTCCTTTATAGAATGGCCCCACCCTTTCCTTAGTATTGTAATGTTCTTCCTAGTACCAATCGATCCATGGAAAAGGTTGATTAACAACATTATTGTTCATTTACACTGGATCCAATACTTCATCATCATCCTCCATTCCTTATGGAATATCTATAATACCAATTTTTTAACCTCATTCAAATTCAATCTTTCATATTATCATTTTCTGATGATAACCTCATCTTGAAAATGAATCCAAATATCCTCTAGCTAAGGTACATGAGAACTAGACAACCTTGTTTCACTAAACCTACCCCAATAATCAAAGTTGGTTTTGGGATGGAAAGTTCGCAAAGTAACTTCAAACATTTATCCATCGACATTCTTCACTTTATAAATACTAGCACATGTATACCTTCCTATTGAAATAGGAAACTGAACTCCCACCTTATGTCGTTTGTTTTGAATTTTGTGATAATCTAACAATTTTTGAACCAATTCTAATAAAACCCATTTGTTGGTAGGACATCTTGGTAACTTACTAGGGGGATCCAAGAAATCGGGAATACTGATATATGTGATTGTTAGAAATTGAGGATAAATATCTCCCCATTCCCTTACCTCTTTAAAAGCTTCTTTATAAATTCTTCGATTATACAAATTTTTATCAAAACGATAAATGAGGAAGACAAAAAAGGCATCATTGACTCTGTGGAAATGTTTGTTTCCTTCTTCCATTGTAATTTGAAGATAAAATTGATAAATATCGACACACTTCTTACACCTTTTGTATTTAAATCGTTGAATTCCTCCATGACAAACAACAACATAAATGAGGAAGGAAGTCATGAAGAAGTTTTTAGAAGTCAAAACATTGCTCAACTGAAAAAAATTGAGCTGCTGATATGTTCCCCCATTGTATGAACTCCTTATTCTTCTTGATAGTAGTAATATAGAGGAACATCCATTCTTGAAACTCCTTCGCTGAAACGAGATCCAAAACACTATTCAACAATACAATAAGATCATTTAATTTCTTGATGAAGTTTGAGGAGAACAACGTATTATGAAGCTTGATGACATTCTTGGCCAAGTAACTCTTCATTATGACCTTTGGATATAGTTCAACTTATTTATCCCAATGTTCAACTACGACTTTTGGTAAAATTGTTACATATCTTTCAACATCCGGAAGTTTAAATAAATCTTCAAATAAATCAGTCTCTAGCCTGATTATGACCTTTTGTCATCATCCTTTACCAATTTAGTATCCTTATCAAAATGGGTTGTTGTAGCTAAGAAAAACTCGAAGCGGTGCATGGATGAAGGAAAAACCACAACAAGAGCGAGCCCACTATCGAATATGGCTGCATCTAAGGCTTCCTATTAGGTACTTTTAATCTTTCCGGAAGTCTGAAAAATCTATAAGTCTAAGTTTAGTATCTACAATATTCCCAAATATGAAGATATGCATGAGTGAGGAACAACTCCTAAGAATGCGTATTTCATATTTCCCTTTCCCTTTGATGAGGAAGTTGACATTAATTTGGAATTTGAAATCCGAATAGTCTTTGGAATTTTTTAAGAAAGCGTAAATGTTCGAAAGTCTAAAAATTGTATTTCAAAAAGGTTTCAACTTCAAGTAAAAACCTCATAAGCCCAAACTCTTCATAGTCTCGAAACCCAAAAAGTGAATCTACGAAACCACGACTCTCAAAAGCCTAAAAATATGAAGGTGCCGCTAACTCGGAACTTTGAAAATCCAACCTTTGAAAGTCTATCCTCGAAAACCCAAAACCATGACCTCGAAAATGTAAAACTACTAATCTTTGAAACCCCGACTCCCAAAATCATTAAAAGCCAAAGGTTCCACTAAATCCAAAACTCGAAAAAGTGAACCTCTAAAATTAAGAAAGGAAAAGCTATGAAATTCGTCCTTCGAAAACCCGAAAGCGTGACCTCCAAACCTAAAACTACAACCTCGAAAACCCAAAACTATGAGCTCTAAAATTATCGAAGGGCACAGAAAGAAAATTGAATGCTATGAATATCGAAAGGAAATTGTGGCACAATTCTTGGAATCGATAAAACTAGATGCTTGCATGAATTGAAGTTTGTAGTATTGAGAAAAGAAACAAATGACATGGTTAAAGGATGAACAATGAGATGATAAGGGTTTCCATGTCAAGAAAGAAAAGAAGAACATATAAAAATAAAAAGAAACAAACAAAAACCCTAATCGATCATAACCAAAAAGAAATAAATTAAAAAATTTACCTTGAAAATGATGCCTTGAAAGTACAAAATGGTGCGGTAAAATCAAAGTGTCAGAGCAAAAGCCAGTGAAAATGACAGGTAAAAATTTGATTTTATATAGAAAACATTGGAATTAATGCTTGGAAGCTGACATGTGTGAGGGTAGTTGGAAATTAAATGTTTTTAGAAGGTCTGAAAATGTAACCCACAAAACTCGAAATGAAGTGTAATCCTTACAATGCGAAACCCAAAGTCTGAAACCCCGAAAGTCTGAAGTTACGAAATTTTGGAACTTAAGAGTTTCGGACTTCATAACTTTGGAGAAAAATTATCTGCAAAAAAAAGTGAGATTATAAAACCTGAAATTATGAAGTTTTGAAATTTCAAATTTTTTGGGATTTCGGAATTTGGAACTTCAGAACTCGAAAAGAAAATAAAAAATTCCAAAGAGGATTCCAAAATTGGAAAGTCGAAATTTTGGAATCTTGGGCTTTCAGAGTTTGGAACTCTAAATCAAAATTTATTTTGTAATAAAAAAAACTATGAAAAGAGAGGAAAAAACCCCCAAAATTTGAAATCGAGAATTCAGACTTGGAGTTTCATAAATTTTGAAATTTTTAAAGCATTTTCAAGTGAGAAGAATTTAAGAAAGTTCAAGGAATTTTGACAATTTTTGACAATACCTTCTGTTAAGGTAAATTTTAAAGGTTAAAATTGACAAATTTCCTCACCAACAGACTTTTGATGACTTTACCGAGGAAAGATCTTCCTTCATGCACCAAAAACATATATTTCCAAAATGCAAAAAAGTATATATTACCAAAAAAATCAGGTTTCAAAGGAAAATCAATTTTTGAAGGTGACTCCATCAAGGAACAAATCCATGTCACATTCGTTTCCTACAACACAATGAAGAAATTTATAGATTGGATTGAGGTACCAATGAGTGAAAGTGAAGAAGAAGAAGAATATGGTTTCCAAGAAATGCAAATTTTTTACTAGTCATCATTGCAGGTGAGTTCTTGCGAAGAGGAGAATTTGAGAACGGTGAAAAGGTATTTTTATTCAAGAGAAAATATGTAATTAGATATGGGAAAGAAGGTTATTGGCATGTATTTAAAAATCAAGGAAAGACTGTATAGAATAAACAAAATTTCACTTGTGAAGAACCTATCATCAAACCCCGGTAGTTTCGGTTCAAGTGGATTATGGCTAAAGGAAATAAAATCAGATTTGCCGATGAGGTAGAAGGTAAGAACATGAAGAAAATGATGCAAATGAAATACAATATGTTGCATGAAGTCCATGAAGATAAAGAATTTGCTAAAGGTAATACTTTCAATCTCACACAGCTGAACGAGAAGCTCAGAGCCATGTATTTTATCTTTCTCCCTTAGGATGATTTCTTTTCATATGGAAATGAAGAAATGGTAGCCTTGAAAACTATGTATATGAAAAGAGTTATGAGCATTACAAAATGAAATTTAGATCCCCAAATCAACCTCAAAATTCTGAACTAAGTTGAAGCCATGTAAGAAAGATACGAACAACTTGAAACAATTCATGGTAAGGATGAAGAGAGAGGAGATTTTCCTTATGGAGGAAGACCCTCATGATTATAAGCACTATGAGGTATTCATCCCTAGAATATTCTTGGGAACTTATGATGAATTTCATATCCTTGAACCCTATGTTGAGAATCAAATCAATACTATGAAGGATAATAAAGAAGACAAGACAGATGAATTATATCCCAAGGCACAAGTACATTGAAGAAATAATGAACATAAACGAGGAGGATTCTTGTTGCACAACAAAAGATCAAATTTTTGTTGAATAATCCATCAATCATGAAGATGTATGAGAAAGCAATCCTTCATCCTAGACTCAAGATGAAAAATTCAAGGTAATCATGGATGATATCCTTTCCAATTTTGATTCTTCAAGTGATGTAGAAATGTTGAATGATGAAATGGAGATAGTTGAAGAATCAAGTTCCCTTCTTGATACAACAATGGATGAAAAAATGGAAGAGGCAAATTTATTTTTCAAAGCCAAGGAGAATGAGAAATTTGAGCATAACCTCTTCGAGGAGTTAACTCCACCATTCTCACCTAAGGAGCATAATGTTGATCATCATGGTGAGTATGAAATATTTAATTTTCCATATGAAAAAGAAGATTCAATAATGAATGATCAAGATAGAGTTGAAAATTCTTCCCATATTTCTGCCCCAACATGGTTCTCTACTTCTCATCATGAGGACAATGAAATGGATTTTGAGCTCAAAGGAGTGCCTTTCCTATATAGTTTGGATTTTCTCCTTGTCGAGAAGTTTGAAAATCAAGTATGCCCATCCTTGCAAAGAGGTGAGCCTTGGGAGATAAGAAGCATAAAGGAGGTGAATGAGGATGTTTTAAATGAATCATGGACATGTGTGGATCATATTTTTAGTCATCTCCTTTAAGCTCAATGCGATGACCTTTCTAGTAAAGGTGAGAATGAGTATATGGAAAAATCAGAAGAGTTATCTGTGCAAGACATCTTGAAGGTTGTGGAAGTAACTAAAGACCCTCAAATCAGTCTTAAGATCCTAACTTGGGCCATGGAAATACAAGATAGGTATGAGGCATCTTATTTTTCTCCTTCTCATATACCAATGTTAGATGATGATATAGACCAAATGGATGAGCTTGATGTCTTCCTCGATACATGGATGGATGAGAGAAAATGTGAAGGTGAGTCTTCCTCTTTATTTTTTGTGAAGAATATCATGAATCCCCAATGAATATTCTCAATTTTGAAGACAACATCTCTGCCATGGAGGATGATAGTAGGGAAAATGTTGAGCTGATTTGTATTGAAGATAATGGTTCAAAACAAGGTGAAAAGTTGCAGGAGTCTTGTGAGTGTATTCAAGATCAACTTGTTCTCACCACCATTAGATATCCTACCAATTTGGAACAAGAATCCACACTGCAATATTCACTCAAGGGTGAAGAATGCTTCTATGAACAAATCAAGGATTTTAGTTTTAAAAATGATATCAAGATGGACTATGAGTGGATAGGTACTTGAAAAAAATTGTTCTAGAAAAATAGTGATAATTTGTATGATTCTTATGAAAGGATTTGAATTCACATTAATGAAGACCTTCATCCCACTAATGTGGACTCTATTTTTGAAAGATATTACTCAGACCAACAAAGTGAGATGTTTAGAGAAGTTGTTGAATGGGATTAAAATTAGTTTTTTCTCACTCCTTCCGAGTTCCTCGGTGATTCAAAGGATGTTTCCATGCTGCAATTCAAGGATGAAGTATATTTCCATGAAAAGATCAATGTTTCCAATTTTGAGAACATGGAGGAATGGTTTCTCATGATCACAAGACATCAAGTGGAAGCCACAAGATGCAAGATTTTGAAAAGGTAACAAATTTTTCATTGGATGCAAGAATGCTTTTAGTGAAATATGAGTACGAAGATGGAATCTTTGTGTGTATTATTCTTCTCAAGCCAAGCCATCACAGAAGCATGGTATGATCAGATAGTGACTTTTGTGCTTAAAAGAATAATTTTAGTTCATTGTTCCATGATGGTATGTAATTTTACCAGCCCATTTCTAGGTGTGTGTACATACATTCCATGCCTTTGTAAATATCCCTTCCTGTAATATAATTTCCCTTTCCATTGTGAGTTATTTTCCACTTTTGGCATGTTTACCTTCCATGTGTTTATTTTTGTGTGTGTGTGTGTGTGTGTGTGTGTGTGTGTGTGTGTGTGTGTGTGTGTGTGTGTGTGTGTGTGTGTGTGTGTGTGTTTGGAAGAAATTACTTCATAAGCCTAATGGATAATGAATGGTCCATGATGTATATTAATATTCTAGGGTTCTTCATTACTCTGTCCTCATTGCAATAAATCCAAAACATGTCCTCAAGTTAGAGTCAACTGTTGTCATGTGTATTTTCAAGGGAAAATTTCAGTGAGTAAAACATTTTTTTGGATTAATGCTAAATAAGGGTTGAGGGGACCCTACCTTGTACAAAACAATCCGAGTTAAAAAATCAGAAACAAGGCCAAGAGTATACCCATTGAAGCCAACTAAAATAGAAACATAGATAAAATAACAGTAATTCATAACCATATTAACAAAAATATAAGTCATAATAACCAAACTAACAACATAAAAATGGAATATAACCCAAAAAGGGTCAAGGAATAGCAACTCATTCATTGAAAATTACTCCTACTGAGTGCATGCACTCCTTCCATTCCTTCGACAAGTCCAGTTATGGAGATCTTCCTTTTCTCATTGTTTGGCTCAATCATCTCCCTTCTATGCATAAACCCATATTTCTCTAGTTGTTTGGCTCTCTGCATGGCCTAAACTAGTTCTCCCAACATCTTAATGTGTTGGGTAATAGTCTTCATATTCAGAATGTGTATTTATTTAATGTTCATATGGGTTTCTTTTATTTTGAGTAAGTCCTTCTCCATAGCCATACACATTTTATTCTTTTTTTTGCAAATCATCATTCACCACTATGGGCATGATATTTTCCAATTTCTCTTGAAGCTCCCTCAAATCAATGGACACTATACTAATTTTGTGTCTATTAACGTTAACGTAAAGTTTGCAATTTCTAAAATCCTTAAAAATACACTTTCTTTAATCATTGAGTCATGAGCAGAGAACAAGTATTTTGAGAAACCTTAAGTTCCCAAAGACTGGAAATGGATTCTTTCATTCTCTGGGTTTGAGTCTCCAGGATCTCTTCCTTTTCAGCCATCTTGGGTGGATATTTGATCTGATTCTCCTATACTTTAACAATATTCTCTCTACTTTCCATTTGCACCTCTATGCTAATGTCAAACTAGTCAAAGTCATCCATGTCCTTTTCCACAGATCTAGAGCTAACATCAATATCATTCAGATTACCTTGTTAACCCTCCCCTCTCATTTTCTTCATGGGGTTTTCCTTGGCTGTGCAAGACCTTGTCCTTTTTCCACCATATTGCCCTCCTCCTCCATCCTAGGGTTCTTAGTATTTTCTTCTAATTTAACGCTGCAGCTTTTAAAGGTATGTATTTTAACCAAATAGTTTAGAAGGCCGTAGTGGAGAGGAACATAAAAGGTTCCTTTCCTAACCATATATATGGATTTTACCAGTGATTTATACAAAAAATTAGGAAAATTATACTTCCTCCCATTTCTAATGTGATTAAACATAGGAAATTGGTAATTATACACTACTCTATACCATCCCTCAAGAGTAATATAAGACATTAAAACCAATGATATTTCATCATAAGGAGGAGGTAAGGATTATATATTATAGCTATTGAAATTTTGTTTGAGATAACCCTTACCTTGCATGAAGTTATCCACCTCCAGTGTAATCCGTTTTGGGTTTAAAAACACATATGCCCTAGTGTCATATTATTTTCTTGTAAACCATCTCAAGAACTTCTTTATATTAGTTCACCATCTTTATTAGTAATATCCCAATCCTTTGAGTTCTCATATTTTTTTATTTACCTTTTCCATGTGTATAAAATATGAAAACAATTTCATGAAGTTCTTCCGAGACAATGCTTCTTAAGGAAATTTCTTCAGTGAGCATAGAAAGGCTATTTCTAGCCTTTCTAGGATAGGTGTGCACCCTATGGAATATATTTGAATCCTTAAACTCATAAATAAGTATTTTGGAGGAGCTAAGATCATATTTAAAGTGATTTAGGAAAGTTTAGGGAAGATTTTAAGGTTTAGGGACAAGTTTAGTGAAAGCGGGTTTTGAAGGTGAAGGAGCTTGCAGTTAAAAAAGCACTGAGTTTAGGAAGATGATTCAAGAGCTTCAGAAAGAGTTAGAGGCCAAAAATATACCATTGGAAATATAATTAAATGATATAAATTATGTACTCTTCATTGTTTCAAAAACTAAGTAATTTCTTTCCGCATCCCATCTTTGGCATGAGGCACACTTTGTAGTCATGACAAAAGTTTTTTTAGGGATTTTCATGTAGAATTATATCATGGGACCCATAACCTTATTATAAAAATTATTTTTAGAGTAAAAACATATAAATAGGTTCCAAAATACCTCATAAAGCTCCAAAACTTCATCTTTGAGCTCTCTCTCAAGGTACACTCTCATGATTAGAAATTATTTTTCAACTCGACACATGTCAACACGGAACTAATGCACATTTTTTTATCTATTTAGTATAATAAAAATGGGATAATGGGTAAAAAATACACCCCACCCTTATAATATCGCATGGAGCCATCACATGACCATGGAAAACCTCAATAAGCTTCTTTTACCAATTTTTTAGCCCCGTTTAAGTGCAACCTCAACTTGCCACTTGTCATGATGATCACTAAAGCAATATATTTTTTCCCTTATGTCCCATTCCAAGGGTAAAATAGAGACAAATTTTTCCCCTCCCCACTTGATCCATCATGGTCACTCACATGACTCAAACTCAGTCCTTGGGTAATAAAAAATAGCTCTTTTCCCTCATCGCAACCAAATCAATGACTACCACTTATCCTCATAGGGCTAAGACACAGTTTTCTATCCCTTTAATCTATTACCAAGGGGATGATGGGGAATTTTTTTTTCCCCTCCCCATGAAGTATTAAAAATCCAAAAATGGTTAATTCCTTGGCTCTCATGTACTTCGTCACTCTATCCTCCACTCCACAAATACATTCGCTCATGCTCACCACCACTCACAACTTAAAAACATGAATTAAAAGCATAAATAAACCTTCTTGGTATAAATTAAGGAAAATTTTGTAGCTGGTTACGACGTTCAAGCATGAAAATCCCTTTGTTGTGCCCTATCTCCCAAATCAAGTTTTGCTCATATCTCATGTTCCCAAACTCGATTGCCATGAGATTTGAACCAATGGATTATTTATGTGAACACCATTAAGAAGAGTATTTACATACCATAATTCATGCCCTCATGTATTTTTATAGCCATGTGAATTTTTCCACAAAAATAACCTTTTCTTAGATTTACTCAACTCCAGTGAATGAAATCCTCGAAATTAAAGTAGAGCTTCAAAATGAATTATGTAAACTTCTGAAAGTGGTTTCATTTGAATCAAAAATCAAGAAGACAATTTCTATTTTTATTATTTCCCTACCACATAGCTTACTAAAAATAGTAATTCTAAGGAAAATTTGGTTTCTGGTTTCTCAAGATACTCCTTCAAGTGCAAAACATTCATAATTGGAAAATTTGGCAAAAGTTGGCAAAAATTGGCAAAATTTGCACCCATGTGAAACATGATAAAAATATTAAGTGGGTGAACTGAGATAAAAATGGTTACATTTAATTCCTTCACACATTCTCAAATGATCTTGGTACTCAAAAAGGTTTCGAGGCATCATTTTTGTCAAATTTGTAGAATAGAACACCGTAAGGCACAACAAGCATTGTAATGAGATCCATTGTGCGGTCAAAGGAGAATTAAAAAGAGCCAAGATGTCAGTGGAAAATCTAATCTAAGGTGGTCATTTTAACTTGTCAATATAGTTAGAGCCATCCACATCTCCTCATTGAGATGTTTGGGTGAACTCAGTGTGTTATTCAAGGTGAATCGGATGCGGTGAGCATAATGTATCTCAAAGAGGAAATGCCAATTTTGGAAGTTCCTATAACTCTTCACCTGTCACTAAGTGGTGACCATATCTCTAGAGATTTCCTCATGATAATGGTAATGAAAAATTCATGCTTGTAGAGGAGTGAAAGATGAATTGTGACTCATATGGATTGGTTCCTAATTTTGGTCATCCATATCCTCGAATCATCATGGTTGCATTATACAAGAAATTGTTTCAAGTTATCATTCATATGCATGATTGGTCAAAAAGGAGTGGTAGTTTTTCATGGTTTTTTCAAGTGTGTGAAGACATCCTTCATGAGTCTAGTGATCAAGTTCTTCTCACTTCTTCACTCAATGTACCTAATGGGATACAATTATTGATCATTCAAAAGGAGGTTTCTCATGGTGCAAAAGAGTTAAAGGCTACAAGTGTTCATCATTTAGGAGGAGGCTTCTTTTATAATAGATGGCCAAAGATCGTGACTGCATCGAAGCATTCTTATTGGATCATAAAATGAGTGGATTTTTATTCATACTTGGAGCATCTCATATCCTCCCTCCTTCTCTCTTTCTCCCTCTTCCTTATCTCCCCTTTTTGATTATTCATTGAGTATAATCATTGTATTTTTATTATTCACTTAAGTCACGTATCTTTAAAATTGTAAAAGTATTTTCTCACAATTATAAGATAAATACTTAATTTTTCTCTTCTAATGGTGAATGAAAGGTCACAAGTGGAATAGGAACATGAAGAGTCATGTTGGGGGAGATGAGAGGTCAATGCACAATAATATAAATTAGGTTGGTTTCTCTATCCTAAGGGATCCTAAAAATTATAGATTTTGATAACATCTATGTTGTAAATATTGTGGATTTTTGTTGTTGAGATTTGTATCATCAATGCACAAATTATTAAATATTCATTTCGTCCATTCCCTTTGCCTTGTATTCCCCATTATCTCTCTTAGATGCACTTTGTAAGTATATTGATCAAAACAAGCTTTTTATCTTCGATGAATGGGTATCGAGAACCGTGTCTCTGTGTGGGTTTATTTGTCTCACTAATAGCTTCATTGTTGTTTTCCTCTATATTGAATGTTGAACTAATCTGGTTATCCGGTGTGAAATTCTACTTGTGCCTACTCATACAAATAACCTTTATTTGTCTAATTTCTCTCCTTCACTTCTCATTTCTGTAATTTCCTCCCTTGTACCTGTACAAGCATTTTACCACGAGTTCAATGGATTTTTCATGTTTGATCCCCAACATATTTGGAAAACCCACATAATTTATATAGGAATAGATTCTTTTGCATTAAATAATGGGAGCTACACCATTCAATGAAGAGGGTAATAGTCCTATGAGCGTTTGTGGAAACAACTAATTTTCCATATAGAAAATTTTCTCACCAAAAATCAATTAATTAGTTTTGTGCATTTATTATCATATGCTAAAGATATTTTCATAACAATAGTACATGTAGCTATATTCTATGTGTAATTTTTTTATAAATCTCAATGCATATTTCATAACTATTTAGACATGTAGATGCAAGCCATAGATGCAACGATTACCATAGGTGTCGGTAGAAGTAGAAGTCAAGACTACATATGTTGAAGATGACCATAAGTGCCATGAACTAAGGTACATTTTTGTCATCTCCATTATATAATTAATGTATTTAGAATTTGATTTTTCATATGAAATGGTGCATGTAAATTTGTAGTGGTTATTTCCTTTTACATGATTCTACCATTTTTGGTGAGATGAAGAATATTTTATTTTAATGAAACATAACTATTTGAATTATACTAGTAATTCAATCATAATTACAAAAATGTTTTTCAATGAATTTTGGATAAATATGCCTTATAACGGTGTCGAATAGGGGGATTTCAATGAGCTTCTCATCAAGTAAGATACAAAAATGTCTCATGGTGTCTCAAGCATCTTTTATTTATTTTATGATGGTGGTGGGAATGAACCAATACTATAAACTTGGGGTATATGAACTTGGGTAATGGGAGAAGTAAGTAACGATATACCATCATGCAATAGGGGATTATGTTCAATATTAAAAACATCATGTATATAATCTTGGACCAATTGGGTGGTAACGTGATTGTGTGTAGTCACCAAGAATCATACAAATGATAGAGGATATAACAAGGTATTATCATGGTATAAATATGAAACCATGTCTTCATCTTACATGTGTCATATTTATAATTCACCTCAAAGGTTAGGGGATAAATCTTGATAATAGTTTTCTCGTTCTTAATGACACAAGTAGAATGGTGTTCAAAATATTAATGTAGTAAAAATGCGGTAGAAAATGTATACTAAGGTAGTAATATTTTTTATATAATTAGGTTAATAGATTGGGTGGCCTAAGGCCATTTTAAAATGTAGAATATAATTGTGAACACTTAGTGTTGGTTCTTTTTGAATATCTAATAGAGGCTTGATGCATGTGTTGTAATCAAAATTGGTGTAAAAATGAGTGGAAAATATTGTGTTAATTGATTGAATGAGGTAATAGAAGTAAGGGGTAAGTAGAATGACCACTCACGTACTATACCAAACAAGGTTATCAAAATTTTCTTAAGATGATTTTGTCACTACGAGATTTTTCAAGGGATTTTATAAAACTCTAAATTTTTCATTGGGTCACTCGAGGGAATAAAAAAGTAGTGGGAACAAATAAACGTGTGAGGGGTAAGGTGTATATAATATTGTCAAATCAAATTAATGATTATGAATATGATCATTGCACTACATAAGGATATGTATGAGCTTGTGCTACATGTTATCGAATGTAATTATTTCCTAATGAAATATTATGTCTTGAAATATTTGAATTTTCCTAACCATATCATCAAATAAATTCATACATCCTATCTCACTAGTCATGGAGTATCTTAAATGAATGTCAATATCATGGTTAAATTTCTTATCAATTGATCATTAAAAATAGCGCATAAATCAATATTAGAGTCTATTGAATAATATGAGATGAATATGGGAAAAATAGGGTTGCGAAAAACCCTAAAAACCAATCAAATTAGAGAAAGCAACAATGTGGAAAAAATGAAACCATAAGGGAAAGGAACAAAACACTATGTTTGCGTAGTTCAATAGAAAGGTGGGTTTACCTAAATACAATATGAAAATTAGGTTTATATTATTGATTATATATTTCTTGTATATAATAGTTTAAAAAACACAATATTCTTAACATCCCAAAAAATTGTAGTTAGATCATGCCAATATATATGCTAAATAAAAGGTAGTTATGGTTAGATAAATGATACCATGTTATCGAACTTAGATTGTGGGACAATTTGTTGAAATCAAATTTAGAAACTAAGTAAAGTGACTTCAAGTTGTTTGTATGGGGACTTGAAAGTGTTTTAAATTTAGATTCATTAGGAGGAAAACTTCATGGTTGGATACATCTTCGGGGATATAGATCCATCGATATTGACCCAAAAATGAAAGATCTTGTAAGAAAAAATTGAATTGTACAATTTGGAAGATAGCTCTGGAAGGTCAAGTCATGATTCCATGTTGACATCTAACCAAAGAGCCAAGAAGATAGGAAATATAAATAAAGGTAGTTGATATTCCAAAAATGAAAGGAAGAAAGGCTTTTGGTGGAGGTCTAATTCCAACAAGGATCTAGAAAGAGGAGAAAAATATAGAAAAAAAATAGAGAGAGCATGAAAAGGGATTCTAGGCTTAGTTATTATATTGGCTAGCCTTAACAAGACTGTATATAGAAGGAAGTTGTAATATGTGCCATATCAGCCTTATGTATTATTTTCTCTATGAATAAAGAGTTCTTGTTCTATGCATCTTAGCTTTCAATATTTTGTCTTTCTTCTTTCATTGCTAGTAGTAGTTTTTAGATAAATTTGAAGATCTATCATGTTATATGCCCTTGGGTTTTCTTTATGTATCTATCATCTACATATTGTTATGTTTTACACCTTCTCGGCCTCTGATAATCTAAGATACTTCTAAAAATAGTAGATCATGCTAAAAACGCTCTTCAAACTATTTTAAGTAGTTTCCCAGGATCCATCTTTGTGTCTTTTAAGATATTTTGGCGTATCACCTTAGTTAGTTTTACATTTTATTTCAGTTTTCCTCTAACCTTATCTCACCATAGAGAAGAGCCAACTTCTTTAAAATATGGAGGTTATCTTAGGGCACATGTCCCACTTCCTAAGGTATCCCATGACTCTGATGGTTCATCCACAAAGATAATCATCAATAGTTTTCTAGCACATGCCGGTGGGACAAAACATCTACACATCTTGATACTCCATCATCAAAAATCTACTGATTTTAGCAGTACTAAGTTTGGTCTTCTCTAGTTTACAAGATGAATGTGAACAAGAGTGAGGACAAGGGAGGAAGGTGTGTTTGAATACTTTACAAGTTATCTCCACCATGCAACAAAAGAGGTAGATAGATTCAGAGGTCTCTGTCTCCTCCGAACTAGACTCTCTCAACACCTCCACCTAGGTAGGCCCTTCTTACAATCAACTAGAACCCTTAGACCTATTTTAATGGCCCACCTCCAAGCTCAACCCCCGAGGTAATTTTTTTCATGGAATCAAGGGAGTCTGCTCATCCTACCCACACCCCCGTGGTGTGGAATCCTATTCCTAACTAATGCGCTAAAAGTGCTACCCAAATTTAGTGGAGAAGACTTCAAAACTCTGGAGGAACACCTCCAAGATGTAGCAAAAATATGTGTGGTACATTATATTAGGGAACATGATGTCACCTTATGGTTGTTGCTAGCTACTTCCTTTAAGGGGAAGGCTCTGGATTGGTACCGATCCCTAACTCCTAATACTATCGGCACTTGGGACCAACTGGGAAATGTATTGGTAGCAAGATTCAATGAGAAAGGGGATAGATCCTCACTCCTACAACAACTTATCAACATCAAGAAGGGCCCACAAGAGCTTATGACTGATTTTAACACCTAGGTTTCACAAAACATGGCAAAGGATTCCTGCTCTAGTGAGGCCACCTGTAGGTATGGCTATTATTTTTTACTTAAAATCTCTAAATTAGATATTTTGTGATGATTCAATCATTAGGGGGATTCTTTACCACAAGCATATGATATTGTGATCCAAGATGAGAACAATCTAATAGATGTGGTAAGCTTCCCCCGAGAGCCCTTTGCCAATATACCCCAAAATAGCTCCTATCCCACAAGCACAAGTCCCAAGCTCTACCCAAGCCCCTATGTCTCTGTATAATTACCCATCTCTCTCATCCAACACCAATTCCCCTACAACAATCATCATCATCCTCTTCTTGAAATGGAGGAAGTCAAAAATATCCTTAGAAACTTCTCTAATGAGATAGTAAATCTTAAAAGGAATCAAAGTGCACTTACCCAAGACAAAATTATCAAAGCTATCAAGGTGGTAGGCCTCCCTATCCCTCTCAACATCAGAATACCTAGAGAGACCACCATTTTGCACAGTCATCTAACCAGCTCATCCTAGTGCCAACACCACTCCAAACTATCCCACCCAATAGCGGAAGAGAAATGGTACTGGGAAAAAAATTTGGTAGAAGATCCCAATGCATGGTGCTTCCCCTATAATACATCCCACATGCCAAGAGACTATCCACAAGGAAATTTGCAACAAAAGGTAGCCAAACAAAGAGAAAGAGAAGGCTATGATGTTAATGCATCAAGACCTTACCAAGTCCAGGAGTCCAAAATGGCCTTTTTTGTGCAGATTCAAGGATGTCCCTAGAACAAGAAGTAGGAGATCACACTAGAACATGCACTTTTCTCTTGGATAGAAGGAGAGGAATTCATATTTACAAATGAGGTAGTTTTTCCAAACCTGTTCAATTTAATTACAACACTCACTTCAAAAAAAGGATGATAGAGATGGATGCTCCTATCCCAAGCATGACTAACAAGATGCAAAAAGAGTCTCCAAACCATCATGGTCTCACCACTGATGGTCATAAAAGAAGCTCTGAGAACTATCTAGAAATCAGGATGCTCTCCATCCCATGGTTGAAGGAATAAAACACCAGTCATCATCAAATCATCATCCCTGGACCAATTAATGTGGTTCAACAACTCAAGAAAGTGCCTAGCTAATGCATCCTTGTGGGATCTTCTGGGCATTCCAGAAAAAGGAGTTGCTCAAGAAGCACTTAAATCAAATGATGACCCAACCACCAGGAAAGAGAAGGAATGGGTAAAAGTGATTTGAGCCCCAACAAAGGTAGTGTTGTTAAATCAAAAGGGAGAAGTAAGTAAACCAAGGCCCAACCCCTTTTTATGACTCTTATCATAGGTAGGAAATTATTGCATAATTCCATGATAGACTCTAGTGCAAGCACTACAGTCATGCCCAAAGTGATTGCAGATGCCTTGGGAATTAAATATGAGTCCCTTAAAGAAAGGATTCATGCAACTGGATGGAAAATCAGTCCAAACCATAGGAGCTATCAAGGGACTCCCATTGCAGCTCTATTCCTACCCAAACATAACCATTCCATAGATATAGTAGTAATCGATGTTTCCTCCAATCTTTGGACTGTGTCTCTCCCATGATTTCACAAGCTAAAATAGAGGCTATATGTCTCTTGATTGGTCCCATCTGATTTGTGGACCAAGTATGGATCTAAGATGAAGGTATTATCAAGAACCCCTTGCCAAGGAACATATAATGGACCAAGTAGTCTCAAGATTTGAGGCTTCCCATGCTATGATCACCAGAGAAGAGGAATCATATATGGAGGAGGGTAATCTTCAAAGTGGTGGTCATCTAGCCAACCTTCCCCTGGGTGATCCCTTGGGAACTTTGATTCCACTGGTTTGGGTACTTACGTCATCTTTGATGAAGACTCCATGATTCCAAAGGTGGTAAAAGGAAAGGATAAAAGAGAAGGGAATCCCATCAGAGATTCCTAGATATGGACCCTACATTTTGATGGGGCTAAAAGAAAAAATGGCTCAAGAGCTAGAATATGCTTGTTATCCCCAAGTGGAAAGAAGATACTCTAGGATTTCCACTTCTAGTTCTCCTGTACCAGTAATGAAGTAGAGTATGAGGCCTTAGTACATGGCTTGGCCAGCCATGACATGAAAAGAAGGCATCAAAATAGTTGAGAGTCTTTGGTGACTCAAAATTGGTGGTGACATAGGTAAGGAACACTACCACCAAAAAAACCCAAGAATGAGGTCCTATCGACATAGGGTGTGGGATCTCATCAAATATTTTGAAGCCTTTAATATCAAGGTTATTCCCCAGAGACCAAAATATAGAGGTTGATAGGATGGCCTTAATCGGGTCACAATTCAACCCAATACAGGATTTGATAGTGAATGAAAGTACCATAAAATTGATCATCCACCCTTCTATACCTGATAACATCGATCATTGGTAGGTTTTTAATAGTGACCAATAGATTATACACTTCCTCCAACAATCCAACTAGTTCACAAACCAACTCCAACCCAAGATCGAAGAAGCATATGGAGACCAGATTATTCAGTTAAAGATGAACAAACTTCAAAAGGGTTAATAACCCTAGAAAGTATTTTTTGATTCAAATGATGCTAGTATAGATCGAAGGAAGTTTTGTAGTGGTAAAGGAGGATTATGTCGAGCTGGAAGTGACTAAAGAGAGAAAGCTAAAAGTTGGGAGATTAGTCACTCAAAGAGAAAGGGAAAGACTTGTGGCTTTATGCCATAAGTATGATAAAGTGATGGCTTGGATGTATGATGACCTACATGGTTACAACAAGGATATCATCCAACACACCATCGACCTTGAAGAAGGAACTAAGCCTGTGCACTAGAAAAAAGGCCCGTGAACCCAAAAATAGAATCCCTCATGGTTGAGGAACTAAGAAAACTCCTAGAGGCCAACATAATATTTCCTATCAAGCACACAACATGGGTCTCTAACTTAGTCTAGTGAGGAAGAAAAATGGTGAAATTTGGCTCTGTGTAGATTTCAGAGACCTAAATAGAGTCTCCCTAAAGGATCACTACCCCTTACCTTCCATGGAGTAGATATTATAAATAGTTACAGGCTCATAAAGGTTTCTCTCTGCTAGATGGTTTTTAGGTTATAACCAGATATGGCTCATAGAAAGGGACCAACATAAGACCACTTTCACAAAAAATGGGGAACCTTCACATACGCAAAAATTCCATTTGGACTCACAAAATGGGAGCTACCTTCAAAGAGCCATGGACTCCGCATTTGGAGAACTGATCAATAAGGTAATTCTCATATACCTAGATGATCTCACGGTGTTTACCAAGACAATGGAGGATCATTTTGATGCCTTGGAAGTTGTGTTCAAGAAATGCCAAGAATTTGGGATCTCTTTGAACCCAAAGAAATGTGTTTTGGAGTACCCCAAGGAAAACTCTGGGACACATTATTTCAAAGGAAGGATCTCTATTGATCCAAAAAGGGTTGAAGCCATTCTGGGACTACCCTTACTAGTCAATAAGAAAGTGGTCCAATCTTTCTTAGGAAAGATTAATTTTTTCAGCAAGTTCATTTCAGATTTTCGTCAGACAAATCCACCCGATCATGTTAATGCTCAAGAAGGACCTTAACTTCAAATGGACCATTGAAGGTCATCAGGCCTTTGAGGTAATTAAAGGGGCTATCACATCCACCCCAGTACTACACAACCCCGACTTCTCAAAATATTTCATCATGTATGTATGTATACGGGGGTAAACATAGCATAACATCTATACTAACATAGAAGGGAGAGTCTCAAGGAGAAGAACATCCGATCACCTTCTTCTCAAAAACTCTCCATGACTATGAAACAAGGTATAACTTTGTAGAAAGACAAGCTTATGCTATAGTTAAGGGTCTGAAGAAATTCAGGCACCTTGTCACTCATAGTAAAATCCAGGTTATGGTGGCTCACTCTAGTGTCAAAGAATATATAATAGAGGGTGAGATAACCGATAAAAGAGCTAACTAGATCACTAAGATCCTCGAATATGACATCGAGGTAAAACCTACAAAGCTAGTATGGGGAAGGGGCCTATGTCAATATCTAACACAAGACCCCATGCCCCTGATTAATGAAGAGCCCGAAGAGATACTCTATATCCAAGAAAGTGACTAGGTAGTTGGGTCTAGATAGGATCCACTTCATAAATAGGGAAATACCCAAGCCATCTCCCTTAAAAAGAGGAGGTACTATAGGCAACAAGGATCCCATTTCACCATGATTGATGATTCCTTTTTAAAAGGAACTTTAATGGAATCCTGCTAAGGTGCCTAGAGAATGAAGAAGTTAAAAGAGTCTTACGTGAGTTACACCATGGGAGCTCGGGAGGCCATTTTTTTACCCAAACCACAACCATAAAAATCTTGCAAGCAGGATACTTTTGGCCAAGCTTGTTCATTGACAATCAAGAAGAGACAAACAGATGCAAGGTTTGTCAAGTTTATATGGGTTTTCGGAGGAATGTGACATTACCTCTTAATCCCATCCTAATAGAGGAACCATTTTGCACAATGGGGTCTAGACTTCATTAGAATGGTCAACCCAACTTCTAAGTGGGCACAAATGGATCCTCACCATGCAACCGATTACTTCACCCGATGGGTGGAGGTAGTTCCACTAAAAGAGGCCACAGAGAATGTGATCTGGGACTCCTACATGATATCACTACCCACTTTGGACCCCCCCACACTATTATATCAGATAATGCAAAGGCCTTTTTGGGAGCCAAAGTATCTGATTTCATTGTAAAGCATGGGATCTATCTAAAAACATCCTCCAACTATTACCCACAAGGAAATGGTTTGGCAGAGTCCACTAACAAAAACCTGATTAAGCTCATAAAAAGAATGGGAAATGAGCATAAGAGGCTATGGCATGAACATATCAAAACAACCTTATGGGATGATCGGATCACACCCAAAACAGATCCTGAAAGCCTCACCATATGAGATAGTCTATGGGAAAAGTGTTGTGATGCCAATTTCCTAGAAATCCCTGTGTTACAACTATTGAAACAAATTGAGATAGAGGAAAATGGGGTGATGCAAGTGAGACTCACCGAGCTAGTAGAGCTCCAAGAGAAGTGGGAGGCCACTCATGAAGCCATGATCACCGCCAATAGGTGGTGAAAACTTGGTTTGATCAAAAGACATCGTTAGAACCAGAATTCCAAGTTGGTACTATGGTTTTGAAATGGGATGCAAGGGCTGCCAAGCCTGGAAATCATGGGAAGTTTGACCCCTTATGGATGGGACCCTTCAAAAAAATCAATGCATGTAAGTAACACAAATGCTTTGAGCTTGAAACCATGGAAGGTGACCCCTTGGAAATTCTGGTAAATGGGATTCACTTAAAACCTTTCATGTAAGTCTCTTCGTTAAATATTGTATCATATGTATAGTTTTTTTTTTCCTTGTTCTTTTGCTTTCTTTTTTTTTGTCCCTTTTAATAAGTGTCTCGGACATGTGTCCCTCATGGATCCCCCTTGCCTCTTTTGAAATTTTGGAGGGAGTGTACCTTCCTAATTTTCCCCAAAATTAATGATCCAATGACTTCCTAGGACACTTGAGAGAAAAATATTTAGAATTGATACAAAATCTCTGAAAAAAGTGTAGAGTTTGGTGCTTAGGGTCATTAATTAAAAAGGGGTCATTATGTGAAGTGACTCTATATATACACATGAGCCATTACTCTCCAAGTTAGGGTGGCTATTTAAGATATTGGGAGAGCATCCAACATGCTCATTTCAAATGCTAGAGTCTTCCAAATCAGTCATCAAGTGTCAAAGTAAAAGAATCAGAGCCTTCTCCTAGTTCTAAAAACCACCATGGTAACTTCTAACTCCACACCACCAAGTAAAGTTACGCAGGACAACCCATACCCCCATGCCCTCTTCAACCAAAGTTGAGATTCCCTGATGGGGGTCTTGATCAGTGACCCTTCTGTGGTTTTGACATTCACCGATGACATCTTTGACCCTGTTCTCAACAAGAAACCAAAATCTCTGAGAGAGGAACCTTCACTAGGTTTCTTAACCTGGGAAATTCCAAATCTTTTGGCTCAAGAATCTAGAGCATGAAACTCACCCAATATATGGTGCCTCTCGTGCACCCATACCCAGAACTCATATAGATGATGTGTGCAGGTTGTTTTGACTCCAACACCAACACCATCCATGGTAGGAACATAATGGTGGTAATTACACCTCAAGCTATCAGGACATGTTGGCTCTAACCTATGACCAGTGGCTAGTTTCTATGATATGGCCAAACTCCAAAGCATCTGGGCTCAATGCTAGAAAAAGCTTCATTCCTTAATAGGGAGTTGAGGTAGAAAAATTCAGGTGGTTTGGGAACCACAGACTCCCCATTCCCTTGAAGTTACTATTGGAAGATTCTCAGGATGCCTGCTCAATGTTGACATTCATTTTTGGCCAAGATTTAGACAGGAACATCTAGGATTGGTAGATGGTGGCCTTGTTTAGAATGAGGTCCATAAAGAAAGAGTAGGTATACCGCTTTGAACTTCACCAAAGTCATTGCATGGAATCTATCTGTGAACAACTCTTCTGGGTTCCTGGTAAACTCCACCTTTAGGTATTCTTCATATTTGTTCCACCTTATTCTGTATCAGAATGCCTAGTACTTCAGTCAGTTCATGACTCTGACTCTATGGGATGTGGAGGTTGATCCCAAAATATCATTCCAGTGTCCACTTGGACTCATATATTGTCCCGCTCATCAGATGTATATGAATTTTTTAATTCTTTTGTGGAGCCCCTCCTACTTGAAACTTGACCTTGAAGGGGTCAACAATAGAATGAATAACTTTGTGAAATCCATCTCTCAGACCCCCTGCACCCTTGTGATTATTTCTTCAAGAGGACATTCCATGATTAGCTGCATGGTTTTAGAGATGAATCCTTTATGCTCCCGAGGGTCCTCACGACATGGGTGGTGGGTCTGAGATAGCAAGAAGCTAGTACTCTTGGATATTGAGTTTGGCTCATCGAAAAAAGAAGGCACTTTTTGATCTCCCCTTGAGCAAGGGAGGAATCATTGTAATTAAGAGGAAGGATGGAGCATAGCCTCACACAGAAGTTGGCCTCCTATGGGTTTTCCTTAATTCAAGACTCATGGAGATATGACCCGGATGGGACAATGGCCATGACTCTAGTTTGTAACAAGGTTTCGGACTCCTACAAGCACGAGTCTAGGGAATTTTTTTGAAGCAAGGTGGTCCCCGAGAAGAGTCACTTGACATATTCATCGAGCTCAATGACATACCAATTCAGACTGGGAGTCATTCCACCCAGTTAAAACATAGGTATGATCCCACCCTCACCATGAAAAAGGACTCAGAGAAGCCCCTGCGTAAGAAAGACTGGAGCGCAGAGAAAATTGAAGCCTATTAGAAGTATAGGTAGGAGATCGGCCAGACCACCCTCAATTTTGAGGTCATCTCTAGTGATGAGAAATGGGAGGATTTTTGGGATGCGGATCATGGATCTGATGTAAAAAGTGAGGATATGGTAACAATCATCTCAGAATGGCCCACGGGATCGACCACAGAGTCTTTCGGTCCCTCCCAACAAAATTCACTAGTTCCTCCTCCCCCTCCATTTCAATCAAGGTCTTCCAATTCAGGCACCCACTCCAGCCATCTCACATCAATTCCCCCTAGGTGAGAGAACCCTATGGAGGGATCAATGCCGAGCCCCCACGTAAAAAAATTAAAAAGTTGGTCATGACCCCTACTTCTCTCCTCCCCCTCTACCTCCTCCCAGGGCTCCATTTCAATCTCCTCCTCCCACCAGCCATTTTCCCCTCAAGAAGTATCCCCTTGTCAGTCACCCCATCTTAGACTCTCCCTCTACCCAGAGCCCCTTTAATGCCTCAACCTTCCTCCACCATCCCAAATTTCTCCCCCCATGTGGTGACATGCCCTTCTTTGGCTCTAGTAACTTCAATGCCTCAACCACAAGTTACAATTCCTTATGGTCTATCCCACCCTGGGTTCCCATTCACGGGTGGGGTTGTCCTTCTCCCTCCAAATTTTTGAGTCAAGCCAAAACCACTAAGGCCACCCGTGAGACAATAGAAGGGAAAAAAGAAGAAGAAAGAAAATGTGGGTAGAGAGCAAAAAAAGTAGATGTGGTCATTATATGACCATCACAGAGCTCCTTGACTATCATGTGACTCATCCCCCAAGTATCCAAACCCCATGGAACAGATGCAACCCGATGACTATTCTATCTATCAATGCTATCATGGTGACCTCTTGAGTTCGGCCTTAGGATAAGGTCAAGTTAATGAATGAAACTATGGTGGTAGTCACAATAGACTACCTTAAGCTCAACAACCAGCTGAAAAAGGCACAATCTAGCCTCCATAAGGTAGAAGCAACCATGTGGCCAACCAACAAGCCATGAAATTAAAGGAAGGAAAAAGGAGATAGAACAACTCCACAAGGAATTGAAGGAAGCTCCATCACAAGAAGTCCTTGTGGCTTCTCAAGTGGAAGCTAAGACTCTAATGGCCAAACTTGCCACATCCGAGGCCTCGGCCAATTCACTCTCTCACAGAAAAGGAGCCCTTCAAAAGGAGGTTGATTCAAGAAAGGAAGAGGTGGCTATGATCCAAGCCAAGTTGTGCATCATTCGAGGTAGAAAAGGGAAGCCTCAGACAAGGTTGAAATCATCTGAGGATGTGGTCAAGGATTTGACCCATAAATTGGGACAACAACCCTAGAAAGGGGGAATTGTAACATTAGTGCAAGAGTTATATGCTTCTTGTTGTGACCAAATTTCCACCATGGATAATGAATTTAGCCCCCACACTTGGATTTATATCCGATGCACAAGGGTTATGCTCAAATGTGGAGACCACAACCTCCACCATCAATGTAGTATCCACCAAGGTCCCTGAATCATTATTGTTGATTCAAAACTTTACGATGCTTCTAACTCCACCCTACAAGGGAAGGAATCACTGACATAGGTGGATGATTGCTGTAAAGATCAATGAGATTCTGAGCTACAATAAAGCCTCCATCAAATTCCATAATCTCTTGGCTCAGCTCCAATAGGGGATAAAAGAAAGGAAGTAGAGCATCAATGAATTAGTCTAGTTAGGCTTCCCTCCCCTTCCCCGATGACTCTATAGTCCTATCAAAGGACCAAATTCAAAAAGCTCTTGATCACCAAATGACAAGACAAGACTATCTTTTAGTCTTTAAAAGAGAGCTCCAGTGTCACCGAGGTGGAAGCCATCTTGAACCCCATCATGTAGTTGGAGTTCACTTGCTTACATGTAGTAGTGCAGAGTCTCCAAAAATTTTTCCCATAAGGAGATAATCGAGCTGGACCAAGATTTCCAAGCCTTGCAGAGAAGGACCTACCCTACAGAGGTGGAATGGCTCGGATATAGGACTACTTTTGCAAGCAGCTTTGAGTGGCATTTTGTGAGCCACATTTTGATTTTTGAGGCTAGAGAGATTTTGATCCTTCCATGACTGGCATGGAGTCCCTTGGTGAGTCACCATAACTATAGAGTTCTTTTTGTATAAGACTTTTAAAACCACCATCTTTTTTTCACTCCGGCCCTAGTTTCTTTTTGTTTTCTTGAGCCTAAAATTGACTAAGTATGAAGTTGAATGTGGAAGGTGTCCATGCATCCCTTTGGCACACTGGGGCATGAAGTGGAGAAGGAATGTTCTCAAACTTGCGCCGCATCGTCCACATGTCCCAGACCCGATAAAGTTCCCCGGTGGGTTGAAAATTCAAAAACATAGTAGAGACACACAGGGTCTCCATGTGTCACTTGAGCACAATTTCAAATAAAAAAAGAAAGAAAGGCCCTCAAACAAGCACACCCTCCATGTGTCTCTCAAGTGTAGTTTGGAAGACAAAGCTCTAAGGAAGGCCCTCAAACAAGCACATGACCTCCACGTGGAAAAAAGAATCATCACCGACCAAAGGAGTGCAAGTTGGATGAATTAAAGGAAATAGGAAATATCACCAACAGTAGTTGAGATATTGACCCAAAAATGAAAGATCTTGTAAGAAAATTGAATGTTTTGGTGGAAGGTCTGATTCCAGACATTGAAGCAAGAGCCAAGAAGATCTATAAAGGAATGTTTCGATCTAGGAAAAAGGAGGGAGAAAATATAGAAAAGAAAACAGACTAGAGCCATGAAAAGGGATTCTAGGCTTAGTTATTGTATTAGCTAGCCTTAGCAAGACTCTGTTATAGAAGGAAGTTGTAATCTATGCCATATCGGCCTTATGTATTATTTTCTCTATGAATAAAGAGTTCTTGTTCTATGCATCTTAGCTTTCAATATTTTGTGTCTTTCTTCTTTCACTGCTAGTAGTTTTTAGATAAATTTGAAGATCTATCATGTTATACGCCCTTGGATTTTCTTTATGTATCTATCATCTGCATATTGTTATGTTTTACACCTTCTCGCCTCTGATAATCTAAGATACTTCTAAAAATAGTAGATCTATGATCACACTGGAAATATACAATTTTGAATTAATTTTGGATCATTGATTTGTGACATAGGAAAAGCGTTAGGAATAATCCTATTAGTGCTCATAGGGGTTTAATATATATGTGAGAATATATTATGATAATGTGGTTGAGTAAATTGTTATTAGTGTTATAACAATTTACGTAATTAGTGAGTGGTTGAGAGAATATAGGTATGCATTGTTAGAGTTGTTATGCCTATCTAAAAGCCTATATATATGGCTAATATATTGTGAATGGATATCCTGGATGAATTGAATAATAATAAGATTATTATTCGGTGTTATTTGATTTATTCTGTGTTAGACTATTTGGTTTTCTAGATTTGGTATCAGAGTGATATTATAATTTTGTGGATGTGCATTTGTATTTTTAGATTCAATTATTCTCATGTAAAGAACAGTCTGGTTTGCCAAGAATTCAGATCCTAACGTGTGGATAAATTTATTTCTCCAAACTGTTCACTACGTCCTTAGCCTGGGAGGTATTCGCTCATATTTTCCTCCTATCAAGCAGTGTCAACAACAAGATTTAGTACCAGCATGTAACTTTAATCTTCCTCACACCATCTAGTGCATATATTAAAGGACAATCAGGTATCTCTATCATTGTAGAATTTCCGTCTAATTTTATATTGCTTAAAATTTCTCAGTCTGAGTAAAACCAGCATAACTTTCTCATTTCTCAACGAAATTGAGAATTTCAAAATGTTTCAAAAGCTTGAAATGAAGGGAATAAAACCCATAAATTGTTTTGGAAAATTCATTTTTGGGTGTGAGCAGTCAATTTCAGAAATATGATATTTTTTAAGAGCATTCAACATACTGGTTCGGATTTGTTCTCTGTTGGCATAAGATCGATTTGTCCTCCTACGTATTGATCAGAAGACCCATGCTGATGTTCATCTTTCAAAGCTCATAGGCACCCTTCCATCTTGCAGATCTACTTTCCTCCATGGTGGACTAAGATCTCTATCGGAATCATCACTTCATATATGACATTACATTGGACTTGGCACTTGTGCACCCGCCATCGACTCCAGTTTGCATGCTACATTTGGTACATTATATCTTCACTACATTTACATTGGAATTCATTTGAGTTCAAGTAAAAACTCAACCTTCTAGATCGATAGTTCATTCCACCATCCACGGGTAAGATCAAGTCTGAATCACATTGGGCAGCGAGCTAAGTTGGGTATTGATTATCCAATTTTGAAGGCATTTTTGCATACAGTTCGGAGAAGACATCAGTCATATGGTGGCCATATAAAATCATTGTGAATCGGTTCATGGTCAATCAAGCTCGAAGCGCATGTCTTCATCTTTCAACATTGGCATCTATTCATAAACCAGCTCCAGATCGAATTTCTTTTGAATAGCTTACTATGTGTGCTTTGACAAATATATCCACATGGCATTCCAAGGCATTAAACGGTGAAATTTGTCTCTTGTTGTGTTTATTTTTAGCATTTTATGTTAATTTTCATAACAGTAAAGTCAATAGTTTGTAATTGTATAAAAAGTAATCATTAATTACTTTTTATCGTTCATGTATATTACAATTAATGGATTTATAATTGTCCATTACAAATTAAGTTTATAGTCTATAATGTCTATTTGTTTGTAAAAAGGTGCATTTTTCGGTTTTAGCCGACACCTATTTTTAAATTTGTGAAGATTCATAATGGATAAGTTGAGTCACATTGAAAAATTTGAAGGTAAATATTTTCATACCTGGCAAGTACAAACTCAGTTGTTCCTAATTAACAAAGACTTGTGGGATATTGTTGATGGAAAAGAGAAGAAATTGACAAATGCAGATGAAGCAACAAAATGGGCAAGCAGAGATCGAAAGGCTACAGTGATTATTGGATTGGGTCTATCAAATTCTTATTTGCATCATATAGACTTAAAAAATTCCTCTCACACAATTTGGGAGACATTGAAAAAATTGTTTGGATCACAAGCTAGAAGCGCAACAATATCTTTAAAGCAGATATTGTTCAGCCTCAAGATGGAAGAAGGTGACAACATGGTGGAACATATTAGTAAGTTTCATTCTATTTGCAATCAACTAGCGGGAATAAGTGTAGATGTACCTAATGACGACGATGCTAAAGTAGTATTACTCAATAGCATGCCTCCATGTTATTCTAACATGGTCTTTACATTGAGTAAAATAAATCCAAGTTTAGAAGAACTTATTTCTTCTTTGCTAGATGAAGAAAAGAGAATCATGTTTTGCAGAACCAGAGGAAAAGGACATGTATGGTAAGAAACAAGATAAAAGAAGATCTAAATCTTCTTTCAGACCTGGATCATCTTATAAAGATTCCAAGAAGTGGCTCACCTGTTATTACTGCAGAAAATTTGGTCACTTGTTATCAAATTTCAAGAAAAGAGAACAAGACTTAATGGGAAACTCGCAAGATAATGCCATGGCTACTAGTGATGAAGGAGAAAATGAAGAGGAAGGAAATACTGCTTATACAGAAAATCAAAGTGATGAATATTTTCTCTATTAAATAATTTAAATTGGAGGATGGAGGCAACGAAGGAAGGAGGACAACTAGCGTCCTCTCATCAGTCATCAATGACGGGGCCATGTAACATATTTTGTGACATGTGTGTGTTTGTTTTTCAAGCATTTCCAGTGTGTTGATTCATTTCAGAGTTCCTATTTTACAGTTTTGTAGAATAATGGAAATTTCACATTGTGGGGGAATAGAACACAATATTCCATTTCCATTCTGTGTGAAATATATTCCAGTATGAGCTATTTCCTATATACTTCCCTGATGTACAAGCATAGTGGCGAATAGAAGCACCAGAGTAAGTCAATTCATGGATCTTGAAAAGGTTTGTGGGAGATCCAGAAAACCATGCAAGGTGGACAGTTGATGGGTTCCTGTTCATGTCAAGGTTTGTGGTAAACCTATTTAAAACCATGGAAGGAGAGAGCCTTTCTTTTGGATCAAGGTCATGAGTCACAGAGATGGACATGCCACAGGGGTGAGCATACTGCAGAGAAGTGTGTGAATGTTTTTTCTACCATGTTCGCACTAAGGGGGGGAATGTTAGGAATAATCCTATTAGTGCTCATAGGGGTTTGCATAATATATATGTGAGAATATATTATGATAATGTGGTTGAGTAAATTGTTATTAGTGTTATAACAATTTACGTAATTAGTGAGTGGTTGAGAGAATATAGGTATGCATTGTTAGAGTTGTTATGCCTATCTAAAAGCCTATATATATGGCTAATATATTGTGAATGGATATCCTGGATGAATTGAATAATAATAAGATTATTATTCTAGTGTTATTTGATTTAATCCTGTGTTAGACTATTTTCTTTTCTAAAAAAACAATATAAATTTATTAAAAATTAGAATATCTATCTATAATAATAATATAAAACATGGGTTCTTTCAAATATTCTTAATTTCCTTCTTTGAGCATGCCTTTTATATGTGATTCCTAGATGCCCCTAAAGAGTTAGAATGAACATGTTTATATATGCAACAATTCAAATGACTTCCCATCAATTGAACCAAAATTACTACATAAGATGATTAACATAAGTTATGCATTTGAAAATATGGCAATTACAAGTACAAGTGTGTAGACACAAAATCACACACTTTGGGTATTATTTAGTCCCGATATCATACTCTTTTGTTTTATATGGTTTATGAGTGAAGAAAGTACTAATTAACCCTTGTCTTTTGGCCATTTTACTTTGCTTTCTGTCATCACTGCCGACCTCCCACACATACATGCCTAGTATGTTTTTTCATTTTGCATCACTCTACCCCTAAGCTGGGGTGCCTAAGATAGTACATGGGCACCCCATGCACCCCGGTCCCCTTTGTGGTGCCCCGATCCTTTTCCCACTTTACTTCCATATTTTGGGCACTTTCTAGCCATTTGAGCTATATATATTTTTAGTGGTTGGAATTTTCAGGTTAATTATGAAATTAGAACAAGAGAACCATATAAATATATTGTTATGAGACCATAAGGAGGGACCAGAACTAGTCACTACTATCATCACCTAAGGTTGCATCCATCTAAATCTCCATTTACATACATCTAGCTCCTCACAAGGGACAAGGTTGGTTCATCCGTATCACACTACAAATGAGGAAATTTTATTCTATTCCATCCACCATTCTATTATATTTATACATCTAGTTATATCTCTCTACTTCACAAAGTGTGACTAGAACAAGAGCACTTACGACATGAATTTCACACCTGTGCCTAGAATTACATTTAGGTCTGAAATGTAGTACATCGCTCACGATTGGTAAGTCCACCATTGTGGTCACGAGGATAGTCTAACCCTTTCATTTGAATTTTTATTTTTAGGGTTTGATGCTTGTTTTGGGGTTTTTCAGGTCTTCTCTTCATCATTGATTAGTATCGACATCTAGTGCATCTCAACAACATACACGAAATAGGCAACAAAGGCTTCACATCACTTGGGGACCCTGTAAATCTGGTTTTTGGACCTCTTCAGACAAACCAGGTGCCTAGGCACCCTGATCCTCTCTTAGGTACCCCATTCCACTCGAGAATGCTAAGATATGCACTTGTTATGGGCCTCAACATAGTCATTTCCTCCTCTTGTTTCTTTAGCCAACTCTTCTACACAGTTCAATAATTTCATCGAATCGATTAAGTTCTTTCTAACTCTCCTTTTACATTTAGGGTTTACATTTATACTTTATTAATTGTTTGGGTCACTTCCTTATTTAGTTTAGACATTTATTTCACTCTTTGTACTTATTACACTAACTTTTAAAATTTATATTTTCGTTAATCACTTTGGTGAACCCGACTCATTAAAATATCATGCTTATTAAATCTTCATTCTTTCATTGTTTATCATCCTAGGGTTTATTCATCATGAGTATCTCAATTAATGATTATTTTCTTACAAATCCTGATCTAAGGCATAGAGTCCAACATCTTCTTGCTACTACTTGTATTCATGTTGATATGCATCCTAACTCAATTTATCAAACATTTTTTGATGCATTCTCTCAACACATAACATTCAAGTCTAATCCAACCGTTGATGTTCATACTTTTGAAAATGACCCACCATTGCATATCATGTGTCACATTAACAATTTGGGTATCAAGTGCACTTTAATTGATAATGGATCTAAGCTCACTTGTGTCCCATGTCATTCCTTGAATTCCTAGGTATTTCAGCTTGTGACATTATTCCATCTTTTCTTTCTTCGGGTTCTTATGATGGTTTTGTTCATTATCATTGTATTGGTCATTTTACACTACCTATCATTGTAAGGCCCAAAAATCTCCCCCACTTGTGTGTTTTTGTCATTGATTTCCCAGGTCTCCTATAATGTTTACTTGGTAGGCCATGGCTTCACGCCATAAAAACTATTGCTTAGAGTATACATCATTGTGTTAAATTTCTCCATGAAGGCATCAAGTAAGTTGTACATACCTATGGAATATTTCTCATAAAAAATGGGGGAATAGGACAACCGTGTGCATACTAATGAGTGAGATTTTGTGTATAGCCAAGAAAGGAACTATTGCAAATAAAGACATGACCAAAAGGCATGGGGAAAGAGATGTTTATATGATCAGGATCAAGAATTCCCCCAATGTAATCAAGCCATGATTACCCTAATGTAAGTGGTGTAGATTGAGGGTCGCATCTAAGGAATATCGTGAGGTGAAAGACATGGATGCCATAAGTGGTCGTGATGTAAACAAACCCATAATAAAGATGAGGAGCGTATGGTGTAGGATAGAGGTCCTCAAAATAAAAACCTAGTCGAGCCAAACCCTCATGTGTACATATAGTGTCATTATATGTAGGTTCAAATGGAATGTGTTCCCAATATGAATCATTCATAAAGAGTGTGCAAGTAAATTGTGGGTGTGTTAATATAGGTTATACATGTGAAGGTGTGGGTGATACGGCAACATACATAGACTGGACATGCCCCTAATAAGGAATCATAATAGTATCAGTGGTAGGTGGCATAGAATAAATTTCCTCTATCATACAAATGACACCATCAAGTGGTGGAAAGTGAGGTGGTTTTTCCATACGTTGAGGATATTCTATAGTATCGTGTGTGGAATAGGAAGACTAGTGTTAGGATCTTGGTCACAATATTGGAATGGATTGCGATCATGAAAATGCCTCAATGGATCATTACGTGGTCAACTAGACACTATTAATTATCAAGTAACCAATGTTTATCCAAATAACTATGACCCACGAAAGAGATGATATTTTAGATGACATTACATGATTGCATCCTTCATCTTCCACACTTAGGGGGAATAACATCCAACACATCATCCCATCATATTAGTGTCAATTCACTTATTATATTTCATTATCATTCATTAATCTCCTAGCCAAAAACATACTGATCACACATTTTAGTGTCATCACTACCCGATGACATACTCTTGTTCTTGATTCACACTTGATTTGTTGAGGGCATACTACACATGAACCCCACACACTACATAGTAGGTACTACACATTGAGTCTTTTCACACATATCTCATCATCTATCTTACATTGGGGATTATGTTCTACATTTAGAATACATCATTTTGGCATTTACACATCTCTACATCATACATCATATTATTCTTCATCATACGTGTGTCATACTCTCATTATCTACGATTCTAGCATCCTATACTACTCATCCTAAATAATACATAGAACACATCTTCACATTACAAGTATTTTTACACCTACTACATTACATGATATACATTTCATACTTACACATTCTACACATCACATGGTTGTCCACTCATCACACATACTATATATTCTTCTATGCGCCGCACTCACTACCCTATGACCCACTTGTAGTTCCTCGGTCCATACCGACTACCAAGGGATTACAAATCAAATGGACCTTATCATAATTTCATTCTCATCATTCGACCTCCTATCATGCAACATTACTAGGTTAATGACATATGTTATAGGCTAAATGGTCACCTATTACTTCACCTTGTAGTGGTATACAATTTTAGGATACATCACCACTCCCTCTATTCATCTTGTAGTGATATATGCTTTAGGATACATAATCACTCTTTCGATCATCTTATCGTGATATACGCTTTAGCTATAGGGTCACGCACACATCATCTTTAGGTTTCATATCATCACCATTACACATACACATTCATCACAACGTGTTAGGCACAACACAAACTTCAACCATTTCCCAATGATGCACTCTTATTTACGGTTCCTTCTTTACTACTGAGGGGGAAAATAAAATGAAACTCACTACATAAAACTCCATTCACTTAGAGGCACGTGGATCCTATCATCCATCTTGCATTCCATTCCATCCATCCACTGCATATTGCATATCTTGGTTACTTCTACTCTTGCTTGCATTTTCTTATATATGGTCATCTTACTACACATGTTAGATACATCTCTTGTATGTCATTATATTTAATGTACACACATGGACATTCACATCTTTCCCTAGTTGTGATCATAGATACAGTTCTCTTACATGAAGCATGCATTCTTGTCTTCCACCACTCCTATAACGGTTGTTGAGGGCATCTACATTCATCTCATCTAGGTGTTATTGTTTCATTTTGTACTTAGAAATTTTCATTTACTTGGTTATACATGCTTTTGACATACTGGTTATCTTTCTAACATGATAATGGGTGCTTCATGTGCAACATTTGTTATGTAAGGATATTTTCTTCCATACTTGTTTGTTACATTGTCTACTATTACTTGTTCTTATTTGTGGGATCTTCCCTTTGTTTTGTGTGTACACTTGTTTGTTTTATGCGACCATTACAAACTTGATTTTATTACGACATCATGAGTGATGTACCATATTTACAAGCCACTATGGTGGTCTAAATTTTCTTCTTGTGTGTTTACTTGATTTCTAGCTTGCACATTTTTTGTGTAGATTACACTTATTTTCTACATGCATGCTTGTTCCTACTAACATTTGTTTGTTTCCTAGCCACTTGTTTGTGTGCACCTTAATTTATACCAAGTACATTCCCTTCCTCATGAAAGGCATAGTTTATGTGGTTTGTCCCTTTTGGGGCCATATTCTCCTATCATCGACGTCTCATGCACCCCCAAAGAGGGAGGGCATCATTTGGGGTTTTACATACTACACATCACTTTCTACCGGTACATTTTATTTAAGTTTCCATCCTTGACATTTTGGGTTATACAACGAGTGGGTTGAAACCAATCTACTAATCCTCGTATACAAAGTGAATTTTACAAGACATGATTTTCCTTAGCATTCTAGGGAGTAGTTACAGGTTAGATGATACAATGGAGTTCCTCTCTACACTACTTCAGCTAGTGGCATTAGATCTCCCAAAAAAGTAGGCAATATAAATATCTCGTCACACATCTTCGGGGAGGTAGTTACAATTTGGAGAATAATACAAATTTTTCCCTACACTTTTGGCTACGGTGGTGTGAGATCACCCAAAAAAATCATCGCATAGGATATCCTCTCTACACCCTTTCTCTCATCATGGATCAGGTGCACATGTTCCTTTTACATTTTTCATTTCCATTACATGATTTTTACTATATACATGCATCTTTACATGCATTTTTGACATATATACATGCATATTTGACTACTTGACTGTCTTCTCCTTGTAGGTCCAACAATATGATAAGAAAGCGGTCAACAACAAAAATGATGACAACAATAATGAGGTCAATAACAAGAACATCATGCAGCAACACACGCTTCATAATAACATGTAGGTACATCACATACATCAACAACTACACACGCATTTCCACCCTAGGTTCACTCTCATCACTCTTTTCTCTTTTGCATCTTTAGTTTCCACGCTCCATATTTTTTTCACTCCACGCTTTGTCTAGTCCTTCAACATGATTTCTACATCACTCTACATAGACACCAAATACACATATCTATATACTTTATGTTACCGAGTATTCGCTCACCAATATAAAGTGGGGGAAAATGTAGACACAAAATCACACACTTTGGGTATTATTTAGTCTCAGTCTCATACTACTATTCATATGGTTTTTGAGTGAAGAAATTACTAATTAACCCTCATATTTTGGCCATTTTACTTTACTTTCTGTTGTCACTACCAACCTCCCGCACATACATAACTATTTTATTTTTGTCATTTTGCATCATTCTACCCCTAATCGGGGCACCAAGGATAATCTTGGGTCTCCTGTGTGCCCGGTTCCATTTAGGGTGCCCTAGTCCTTTTCCCACTTTACTTTCATATTTTGGGCACTTTATAGCCGTTTAAGATTTCTATATTTTTAGTGGTCATCCTTTTTGGGGTTAATTACGAAATTAGAACAAGAGAACCATATAAATATAAAGTTATGAGACCATAATGAGGGACTAGGAACTAGTCACTACTATCATCACCCAAGGATGCATCCATCCAAGGATTCATTCACATCCATCTAGCTCCATCACAAGGGAAAAGGCTGGTTCATGTGAATCACACCGCATAGGAGAGAAGTTTATTCTATTCCATCCACCATTCTATTACATTTATGCATCTAGTTATATCTCGCTACTTCACAAAGTATAACTAACACAAGAGCACCTAGGGCATGAATTTCACACACACACACACACACACACACACACACACACACACACACACACACACACCTAGAACTACATTTGTGTTTGAAATGTAGTGCATCCCTTGGTTAATAAGTCCATCATTATTTCTATTGAGGACATCCCAACCCCTTCATTTGTATTTTTATTTTTTAGGGTTTGATGCTTGTTTGGGGTTTTTTAGATCTTCTCTTCATCATTGATTATTAATGACATCTTGCACATATCAATGACATAAATGTGACAGTAACAAAGGATTCACATCACTTGATGACCCTAAAAATTCAGTTTTGGACCTCTTGTATAGACCAGGGCACTGAGAACTCGGATGAGGGTGCCTCGTGCACCCCGATCCTCTCCAGGCACCCAGTCCACTTAGACTAGTCGATCTGCACTATTATAGGCCTCGACTTAGTCATTTCCTCCTCCTGTTTCTTCATTCATCTCCATGACACAATCTAGAAAGTTCTTCAAATCAGCTCAGTTCTTTCTAACTCTCCTTGCACATTTAGGGTTTACATTTCTACTTTCTTAGTTATTTGGGTCACTTTCCTTATTTAGTTAGACATTTATTTCACTTATGTACTTCTTAGATTAACTTTTGAAATTCATATTTTAGCTAATCAAAGGTACATGTTTATGAAAGGATGGATAGTTTTATAATTGAATCTATTCCAAACCTATGAACCTACCTAAGCTCAAACTAGTATCATGTCCGATACAAGTGATAATAGGTAGATGTATTATGTAAGGAATGGAAATATTTACAAATTTCTTGGTTAGATAATAATTTTGAACAAGTGGAATCGAGGTACAATATAAAGTTATTGTTAGGAAATTAAATATTAATGTTTACATTATAGTTTGGTATTTACCGAAAGGTAAATAAGTAGTTTGTTAGTTAATATTTAATATTGTTATATATTAAATATTAAGTTTGAATATTGTTATAATATATTGTTTCAACAATATATTATTCATAGAGTATGTTTTACCCGTGAATATTATTTCAGGTTTTCTTTTTTAATAATCACAAAAATATATATTTGCTCAAATATGTGAGTACTACTCCATTTTCCTAACAATTCCCCCTTAGTGTGAACATGGGGAGAAGCATAAATCTTCCGACTGAGTAGTGTACAAATTTCTTGACCTTCCTTTGTGCACTTTGATTGTGGGAACACATCAACCAGGATATGAGAACACTATCAACCATCCATGGGAACATCAACCAAGGTGGGAAACCGCATTGAACACTTGGGAACACATTGACCATGCAAAGGGGCGGGAACATAACATCACCATCAACCATATCTGGGAACATCGACCAACTAATCAGAAAAGTAGTGGGAACATGACATCAACCATCTACTTTTATCAAGAACATCTCCTGCTTCAGTACTCTGTTCTGAATCTCCTGCACTATCTCACATTAGGGGTTGATCTAGAAATCATAATCACAAATTACACACATGAACAAGAGGTAGAAATGAAAATGGAACATTGAGACCATGTTCCCCCCCTCAATGTGAATATTATTTTGGGTTTTCTTTTTTTTATAATCACAAAAATATATATTTTCTCAAATATGTGAGTACTATTCCATTTTCCTAACATTCCCCCTTAGTGCGAACATGCAGAGAAACATAAATCTTCTGGCTGAGTAGCATACACATGTCTTGACCTTCCTTTGTGCACTCTGATTAAATATATATTACAATATATAACAATATTAAATATTAACTAACAAACTACTTATTTACCTTTTGGTAAATACCAAACTAGAATGTAAACATTAATATTTAATTTCCTAATGCTTATATGATCTTTAAGTTGGTAAATGAATGGATAAATGTTAATAATATTAGAATAATTACCAAAGTGACATTTCCATGTGCACATGACCATATTTAGGTACTACACATACACTTCAAGAAAGTGAAATAAACTAAGGGATCCTAGTCATGAGAATTTCGTGAGATCTTGATGGATCTTTCATGTTTCATAACTTCACATTCAATCATCTATGTTAAGTATTTAAAATATATTTTCTTCCATTTTTATAGATATTCTTGATATTATTTTCCTCATCCTTCCTTTCCTTATAAAGAAATTGTTATCTCCAATCTGCTTTTGTAAAGTATGAGTATGCACTTCACCACTTGTTCAAGATTCATGGTAATGGTAGAAATTGAATATGTTCAATATCGATGAAATGTTGAACATGTTTGATAGTTCTATCTCGTAGCCGCTTGTCATGAACTTTTTAGAACCTTGGAGGGTCTACTATTATTCCATTTTAATTTATATCTTGTTCCTATAAGGAAACAAAACCTTAGGTATTCCAAGACCATGTCACCCACCTAAAATTCTTACTCCCTTATCTTACAATATGCACAATTTATTATACTATGCAATAATATTTTCTAACTTCTATCCACATGTTATTATACCTCTCACATCTAATCAAAATATATTCCATTTATGCACTTCTCATACTCATGGCTATGATATCTCATAACTTTCTAACCCCTAATGGGATACTCCCGTAAATAATATTAAATGGTGTTATGGAGTGTTTTGATACACCAAATTGTTCTTTGTTAATTCATTTAGTGCCTAGACTAAATCCCATAATATTTACTTCTCTCTAATCAAACATCATAAAACATTTCCTAGATCTTGTTGACTATATTTATTTTCCCATTTATCTCGAGAATGGTATGTGTTGTTCAAAATAACACCCATGTTATTTTAACAACTTCATTTAAGGTGAGGAATTAAGAAAAAAATGTTCAGAAAAATGCGGAACAAAATAAGCTTAGTCTTCCAAAGAAGACAAAATTTAGTGTTCTGCAGGTTCAAATAACGCACAGAACAAAGGAACAAGGTCTCAGGACTTAAGAAACTCCAAAATTAAAAGTTTGTGGGAAAAATAAGTTAGTGTTACGTAGAAATCAATTAGAGACATGGTGTTTTGTGGGTTTAGGAAAGATACTAAATCATGTGTTTAAAGGTCCACATTATAAAGAAAACAAACCGTGAATTTATACTCCATGGAAAAAGAAGTGAGGATGTGGAAAATCATGGAATGTGAAAAGTAAACTTATCTGTGGAGTGAAGAAATTAATAACACATGTTTTTTATGGGATTACAGAAGAATAATGTTCTACAGATTCTAAAATCCTCACAAAAAAGGAACACCACTGTGGGTTTCAAATTTTGTGCAACAAAGGAACACCACCGTGGAAATTAAATTCTGCAGAATGAAGGAAACATAATACAAAGAAGTATCACCAACAAGTCTTCATGTGGTAAAAATTAAAAGCGATTCAAAGGTTGTTCACAAAGTTAAAGTGGAAATCAACAACTCTATAGATCATTCATAATATGTGGAAATATTTGGAAGACCTTGAAAATAAGTAAATAATTTCATGGAGCAAATATAAACATCATGCGAGTCATCAAGGGCTAATAATAAAGAGATAAAACCATGGAATACATGATAAATGTGGTGTTGGCACCTAAATTTACACCTCCTTTGGGGCAAATGTAGTTTCAACAAATAGACTGAGGTACTTTAAGAATGTCAAGCTTGGAGATTTTACACCATTTGTGGCTAGGGAAATGTCTGAAAAACCTATTAAGACCATGATTTTGAGGGCTTGGGTGACACATACAAAGGAATAACCAACCCTACTACTTTTGGTCCTACCTTTGACTAGGGTGAGAGAAACCAAGGGGTAACTTAAAACATAGTAGAAGGGATAATAATTTTACTTCTCAATCTCTTGTGGGAAACAAATCAGTCTGGGATAAGCATGGCCATATACACAACACTTCAATTTCACAAGTTGTCACACAAAGTGATGTATACACTTATTTCACCATAAATAGGTTACTATAAACAGATAAGCTACATTGTTATTACATTTTTATAAAGGGAAATAAAATCATGGGTTCTTTTCACCGATATTTGTAAATAACACAATAAGATGAAAAACAAAGGGATTGTATTCTATGTTGAGACTCAAATTATGTTTTTTATAAGGATGGGGGATTTTAAGATAATATATCACTCAATGAAATTTCTCACAGACTTTCTTAGACATATACGACATCCTAGAAAATAAAGAACAATTCATCAATTAGTCACAATTTCCATTTAAATAAAGGTTTGCATTCATTGATACTTAATTATGAAAAATATTTCACACAATCCTTACAATACTCAACACAAAAGCTCATGCAAATATTTTAATGAAGTGTTTCTTGCTTTTGATCTCACACTTAAGATACACTCAAAAGCTTACAAAAATCAATCAAAAAAACAATTTCAGCAAGGATTTTATAATTGCATTCAATATTTTAAAGTAAAAGCTCACACCACAATATTGAACAAATGACCAAAGCTTAATCACTAAGGATAGACCTAGTGTATTTCAAAGAAGAAATAAATACATAATTGTAATAGAAAATACAATTGATCAACTAAATGTTTAGTACATAAAATCCAGATCATGTAAGCCAAACTCATAGTAAGAAAAAATTCATTTAAATATACCAAATTCTTGACAAGGGAACATGAAAATAAATGATCTCAATTCATGTTAATGAATATACACTGTAATCATCTTAACATTTTAATTTTAAAGAGTAAAAACTTAAAATGTATTTCTTCCAGAACAATTTAAGTAGTATCACAACAAAATATATCAATTCTTGTCTTTGCAAAAGCTTAAAAAAACCCTTTAGTATGAGGAAAAACCCCTCATACTTATAAAACTATTAAAATTGCTTTAATCTCCCCAAAAACATCCCAAAGGATCCCTTGAATCCCTACTCCGTGTAATTCAAAATCTTCAAAGGAAGTATCTACTAACTGAAAAGATTCCTTTTTGTTCTGATTGGGTTGAGTGAAGAAAGAACCATGTGGTGACACTTGGGAGAGATGGAAAAGATATTATTTTAATTCTAAAATTTTTTTCCTTTTAGTAAGATGCACTGTTTCGAGGAAATCCTTGATCAGATGTATTGAGAAACAAAGTTTTTTTTAAACTCTGTTTCTCTTCTTTTTAATTTTCATAGCCTTTTTTAGTGGGTTGATTTGAGCTTTCCCCTACCCTATTTTTATAGGAATCAAAATTTTCAAACATTTGAGTGAAAACTTCCTCATCGGGTCTTGAGTGGTAATTGGAAACTATTTCATGTTTCGTACTTATTTCATCCAGCTCCGCAAAGATAGATTTTTATTTCTCCATCCTCATTAACAATTTATCAATTGTTAACTCAATGTATAACCAGTCCGTATGGTGAATACATTGAAAACCCTCGACTCTCCTAGTTTACCCATAACATACTCCCTGAAAATTCTAATCAATTTTTTTGTGTTCTCCATTGTAATTGTTTCTCCATTTTCTATCCCAATTATCTTGTCTATCAGATCATGAAGGCCACCGCTATAGTCCATTATTTTATCTCTTAATTTGTCGAGAATTTTAAGAAATTATTTTAAAATCTCCACTCTAAATTTTTCCATATTGTAATATTCGTTGATTTTGCACCTGCAGTCGGAGACACAATTCCTTCTTTAAAAACCAATTATTCACCTAATTTTTTGATAGCTTCCATTTTTGGTAGCATATTATTCCACATTAATTACTCAGCTTCACATTTATCCATTAATGCCTTGGTTGTTTCTACTTTTTCAAAAATATAGGAATACCGTTTTTATATCGTCTATGATTATTGATTCACCTCTAATAACCAAATCATTCTCCTATTGGATAGTGGCCTCCCCTCTTTTTCTTAAGTCACTTACTCTCTTGATGTCATCATTGGTGATCTCTAAGACTCCAAATTTCCCTTCATTGTGAGTTCTGGTCAATTTTATGACCAAGATAGATAGTGCCTTGCTGTTCTTGGCCTTTATTTTCTTTAAACTCATCAATACTTTGGAATACCTCTTCTACTGCTACAAAAATCATATTTCATTTCTTCAATAGAAGGCTTACCCAATGAAATCCTAGAGAACTAAATAATTAGATGGGGATGAAACATCAACTTTGGGAGTTGCAACATATATGAATCATTCTCCTTTCTTCCTCATGGCTTCCCTGGAGATAAATTTTTCCTTTTTGGGTGGTCTTACTAGATTGAGGAGAGCTATGATATATAAATCATCATCATTCAGTTGTATTTCCACCTTATTCTTCTTTGGGAGAGTACTACCTATCCACTCTCTTATGGGAGACTCATGTTCATCAAGTGATTATAGAACTGGAGTTATAGGGATAACTGCAAGGGATTTGGAAGAGGAAGATGAAATATACATACCTTTTGAAGTTGCATATATTGGTTCCTCCCGAGTACCTAGTCCTATAAGTCCACCCTGACCTCAATTCCATCCATAGATTTAGATTGTCCCCTATTTATTCAACTATTGGGGTTTTTGGTCATCAACTTCATTTTCTATCTGTGTTGAGTCCTCACCTATTTTCTTACTAGGAAGAAAGATCATCTCACCAGGTCCTTAGGAGATGGCTTTAGTTGTGGGAATGCAAGCTTCAATAATTCCTACATTTACTTCAGTTGTCTTGAGGTGTTATTATAACTGTGACATCTAAAGTTTCTTCTTTTGTTACTTGTACTAGACTTTCCTCTGTATGAGGTTGTACTCTATGTATAATTATTTTCTCATCTTTTGTTGTCACACTACTCAGAGTTGGCTCTGGGGTAGTCTCAAGATGTTGTTTTGGAATAGTTGAGGCATCAAGTATAGGAGCATTCATGAGGGATGGTTCCTTGATGGGTGAAGCAACTGGAGATATTGGAATGGTAAGGGTTATCATCACACATACAGTTGCTCAATGAGTAAAGTTGTAGGAGATTGGGTGATAATAGATGAAACGATAGGGAAATAAATATTTATTACCTGTCTAGGTTTCTCTCGCCTCATCCAAATCAATCCATTCGGATGTTTGATTGTTTCCTATTTTGAATCTGGACTTGTTTCTCCTCCTCTAATCCCGCAAACCATTCTTTGGTGTTTGAAATTCATGAGGAGTCTCAAACAATTTTTCCTCCTTAGGCTTCTTAAGAGTGGATTCCATAATTTTTCTTTTCCTTTGGATCCCAAAGTAGATGCTAGAACAATTTGTAAAGGAGTAGCATGAACAATAAGGCCCTCAACCATACCTTCTTGAAGCATTTCTCCAGGTTATTCTCATTTTTTGAGGAGGGGAATTTCTAATTCTGCTATCTTGGGCACGTACATCACTCAAGCATCGGTAATTTGTTCAACTTCTTAATCTTCTGTCTCCATAAAATCTCCCTAATAAACCCTCCAATATGGGGGAGAACATCATAAATGAGCTTATTATTTCTACATTCTCTAAATAATGGGGTCTGTTGGTAAATTATATACACATTTTTTTGAAAATAACCACCTTATGGATAGTCGGATGGTATTTGTAGTCTTATCTTGGTTATATTTTTCTCACTAGTGTCCCAATTGATCGTGGAAAAGGCTAAGAAGAAATATCATTTGATGTATTATTAACAAATCACATTACTATTATCCTCTAACCCTTTAGGATTTTGGATAACCCAAAAATCACTCATATGGGACTAGGTCATTCTTGAATGTTCTCTCCATCCGACTTCCATTTCATCTTCACAATTAATCCGAAAATCCTTATAATGAGGTTTGTGCTCTACTTAAGTGGGCACAATATTGTGTAGTATATGCTTTATATCATAATGTTTTATGTCCTCAAATATATCCATTATGCACTTGTTCATATATCCTTCCAAAATTTTTTCCTTCTAGATGTTATGACAAGTGTAATTCCTTATGAATATGAGGAATTTGATTTAGGATATTAGATGATTTAGGGTAATGAAATGATGTACTAATAGAAACTATCTGACCAATTCTATTAATGCCCATTTATCATTTACACACTGGTAGCACATAGGGTTTCCCATCAAAACCACTAACCCTGATATATGAATAAGTCTTGAATTGGATGAAATAACACCCGTATTGAGTAATGACTCTCTTAAAGCAACATGGGAGAATCTTCCGCCTCTCCCAAGGTGGTATGAACAAATTATAGGTGCAAAGAAGTGATTGGAAATATTTATGTAATGTATTTCATAGATTACTAGCTTTGGCTGATAGAAAATGTCATACACCTTAGAGCTGTTAATATTCCCATCTATTAGCAATTGTGGAAAATATTTATAAAAATAAATGCTTTAAACAAGCTAAGAAGTCATGAAAAATTCATCCATTCCGAGTTTTTCTCCTCTCACAATCTGGGTCACTCCCATCATTTGTTCAAGAATACAAATACTTATGATCTCAACCTAAGGGAGAGGATCTTCATTTGTAAGTATCACCTAAATGAATTGAAACATCCATTCCTGAAAGAATGAAGTGGATTCAATACCCATTACTTGGTTCAATAGTATAATTACATCTCCGACTTAATAAATTTATCGCTATTTAATTTCTTTGTCATTCTGGGGGAAAAAGTTTGCAGATTATTCAACCAATGGTAATTAATAAATTTTTTCCATTTATTTGAATGAGAGTTCCAATATATCTATGTTGATTCCTTGGTAATAGCCCTTTCTTCCCTTATGGGAGGAAAAACCAACATTCTGTCAAATTCCTGCTCTTGGAAATATAAAACCAAATCTCCCCTTCCATCCCAAACTTATCTATTTATAGGATTATAATGTTGAGAACATACCCATACAAATTATGGGAATGGTGTAGTGAGAGGAAAAGAAAAAAATAGGTCAATACAACTGTTAACTATTTTGGTCATGGTATTACTTCTTTTAGGGGGTGTAGCCTCTACTTAAAATCTTCTAAGTCGGAAAATGCAATATCATAATCTGGAATTTTGTCTAGAGAGGAACTATGACTGGAACTTGTTTTCAAGGGAAACACAAGGATCTTCATGATTCTCGGTTCGGCTTATATCACACTTATTTTCACAAAAACCCGAACTTTTAAAACAACTCTCAAAATATCATAGAAAATATAGGAACTGATGTACTTACCTTTTCACCAAAACTCCAATCATTGCTCAGAACTTGACTGAGAAGGAACTGCAACTAAACTCTGATCTTTGGGTTTGATTCTTGCTTTGGCTATCCTTCAATACTGATTGAATTTTTTTCAAAACATCAAATCTTGGGAGTACCCATAGACTACTTTAAAACAAGTTTTTGTATTAAAAGCTCATGAATTCATGCATTAATGCTGAAGATTGTGTTCATGGGGAAATTTCATAATTCTCATCTTTTCATGTTTTCAACCATTGTAATCTTTTCACATCCTACCGTCTATGTATCTACCTTACACGAGTCCTTTTCATTAATGGGATTTACTCGTATGGCTAGTGCATTAATGAACCCCTTTTTAGCTTTTAAAAGACTTCAGAATATTTTTGTAAAATGATCTACACACCATTATTATAACATGTGAAATGCATTTCTTTCTCCATTCTCGTGCATGCCATATGCTTAGTCTATGTTCATAAGTCATTTTGCCTTGGTTTTTTTACCCATTGCACATCCCGAAAGATCATAGGAACTTTTTTCCATTTTCTTGGCTTCTCGACCTTCCTCTTCATATATTGGTTTCCTTTTACTTATTTTTCGAAGGGATGCAAAATATTAAACCCGACTCGATAAACCGTTGTTGACTTTGATTACTAAGTTGACACATATTCTCCTTCAAGTTTTGGAGTTGTAACTTCACTTTGCACTTTACTGGGTGTAAAGTTTAAAGGTGAATAAAGGCCCGTCTCCCCACTCTAATGATACCTTTACACATGTTTCCTTTTAGGGAATGAGGATGTATCCGCATTTTGCATTATGCTCATATGAGTATTTCCTAGAGTATTCCATTAGGCTTTAGGGATTATTTTGAACCTTGCATATTTACATTACTTCTATAAACATTCAAATTAGGCCCAATATCGTGAAAGCAAACCCAAACACGCCACATGCCTCTCGGGCGTCAAGAAACAAAATGTAGTTTGCATAAGGATTAACAAAGGATGACACTTAAGGAATTTTTGCAAGGATTGATATGACTGTTTAACAAATTTTACATAAAAATATTTTTAAACAACATGGTTGTGACTACTTCGACTGGGAAAGAATATTCATGCCATATTTGTTGCATTAACACATTATTTTTTTGGGTTTAACATGGGTTCATCCTTTGAGTAAATGTATTTCAGAGTTCTAGCAAACAGGACATGAAAATATTTGAAGACACATTTAAAATTAAGGGCTAAGCTTAGAAAGAGCACCAATAGGTGGCAAAACATCAAAATTTTGTGAATCACGATATTTTCACCAACAAGTGTTCTCTTTAAGAAGGATAATTTGAATAAAGGGAGGTGTGGGCCATGTTTTCACTTCCATCACTTGATCTAGTTGCAGAAATGATCTCATTTCTAAAATTTATAAGAAAGGTAAGTTAATTTTATCAACCAATACTTGGCTTTGTTTAGCTTTCTTTTCTCTTGGTTAGAGTAGGAGTAGTTTAGTTTTGCTTTTTACAAAATATGTGTTTTGCACATTATGCATATATCCATTTGGATCATGTATGATTTCTCTTTTGTACATAGTTTTTGTGAGCCTCTTTTGTAGTTATGCATAGTCCAAATCATTCACCTTCATGGGTAGAGAATCATATATTTTGGACCACTTTTTATCTCATCAAGATGTTACTCAAATCTCCATAGATCAGTTTCAAACCAGTTCCAAGTTTAGTACTTTATGTGGATTCAAGGTGAGTTTTAAAAGTTTTGGATCAGTCTCAAGATGTATGCTTGACTCCATGCCCAATGGATATGTTAGGCTATTGATCCTTACATCTAGTAGGAAGATGTCCCCTAGAAGTCAGCAAAAGTTTGACCAAAATAACACCCATGCCATTTTTAAAACATCATTTAAGCTAAGTACTTATGTAATTTTTGTTTGGTTCCATGGAAGGTATAATTTAGTGTTCCATGGGTTCAAATAACCCATAGAACAAAGAAAAAGAAATCGGGACTTAGTCAACTCTAAAAATAAATATTATGCAAAATAAATAAGTTAGTGTTCCATAGAAATCAATTGGAGATGTAGTGTTTTGAAAGTTGAAGAAATATAGTGCATAATGGGTTTGAAAGGTCTGCATTAAAAAAGGACCACAAAGTTATACTCTACAGAAAAAAGTAATGAGTCCATGTGGTATTATAACATGTGAAAAATTAATCTACTTACAAAGACAATAAATGAAGAACTATAGTGTTCCACAAGATTGCATGAGTATAATGTTATGTGAATTTGAAAACATGCACAATAAAGGAACACTTCCATGGGTTCTAAATGTTACATATTAAAGGAACACCACCATGGAACTAAATGTCATGGAATGAAGGAAGAATAATTTGTAGAAGGAGAAACAACAAGTCTATGGGTGGTAAAATGTAAAGCAAAGTTAGAGGTTGTTTGCTTTGGTTATGGTGGAAATCAACGATAACTCCATAGATCATTCAAAAGATGTGGAAATATGTAGAAGACCATGAAAACTAGAAAATAAGGCCATAGATAAAATAGAAACATCATAAAGCCATGGGAGATAGAAATGAAGTTGGTGGTCATCAAGAGCTAATAAGGCAAAGTGAACTCCATAGAAGACATGACAAAAGAGATAGAACATCAAAAAAATTGAAGCATGTCAAAGGCACACCTAATTTGAACCAAATACTCAACCACTCCAACAGCCAAAATTTAGGTTTGAGTGGTGCCAACCTCCCGCATAGGATATATGATGGCATGTGATTGGAAAATTGTCAGGCACCCATACATGTCCTACAAAATCAATGGTGATTGGTCCTTGGTGGGCAGAGAGTGGTTGGTTCCATTCATTTATGGAGTGATATGATGTTCTCCTATCTCTTATCTTCTTCTCTATAAAAATAAAATCAAATTTAAATTACAAAGGGTCCTCTCTCAATTGAAACGTCACCATGTTAAAATGGTGGCCAAGCTTTCATGAGTTCAGAACCTCTTATATGATATTTTGTAATGCATCCAAAGCCTTCTAAGTGACTGTAATAGACTATGCATACTTATAAGCAATAATATGATGTTGAATGTGGCTTCTATCTACCCTTTGACTTAGATTATTGTCTTTTTGCCTCTTTGTTCTTTTCATTTCATGTTGTGTATGGACTATATTTACATGGATTGGTTTACATAGTCTTGATTTGTGGCATGTATCTTCCCTCTCATCTTGTGTTTCCCTTTTTTTTTCTATCCCTTGAGTGGAGATAAAACCCTTTCTTTTCTTATGCCATTACCATTCCCTTAGCTTAGTTTCATTTCATGCATCTCTCCTCACTTTTCACAAGCAAGCAATATATTAGCTTAGGAGTAGTGTTAGTGTTAGAATATATAGGTAGAGGAGGCAAACCTTTTCTATAGGTTGATCTCATGTATTTAAGTCCCACATTGAGAGATCATCCCATGTTTCACTGAGGTGTTGAATCTGCTAGATTCAAAAAGGGTGTAACTTCAAGTGACAATAATATGCTGAATTGATTTGTAATTGGGTGTTTAAATTCTTCTAAAACATCCTAAAATATATTGAAAAATAATTGTATCTCTACTAAACTCTATACTTTGTGCAAAACATTTCAATTTCATAAATTTCTCTAAAGCAATTGGCTACATGTGTAAAATTTTTATTATTCTTGCATGCAATAAAATAGTCCATTATGTAAAATATATTTGCTAAAATTAAAGAATCATGGTAATTTGAATTTACAAATAAATATTAAAACATATTCCATGCTGATATTACTACCACAATATCTCTAGAATAGGCAATGATTAATACAACCATGGAATCCAACTATTCCTATTTTCTAACTAGAAAATTGTACATCCTCATATAAATTTATACTTATCAGTTCTCATTTTTGGCTAAAAGTAGCCTTCACTAACCTGATCCAATGTCTTATCAAGATTGAAATGAAAAACATCCACCATTATACATCTCCTTTATCAACCTATCTTGCATAGATCCTTGAGGTATACACAACTATTTCCACTAGAATAATAATTCTTTGTAAATAAATTAGTCTAACCATGATGTATTATCCATGCTTGCAAGACTCTTGCATGTTTTCCATGCAATATTGAAATCCTCATCCTTATTGCACAATGTTTGTATACTATCAAATCCTACTACCTCCACATTCATTTCATTCAATGTGAGACATATTACTCAATACATCTACCACCTTGTTTGACTTTTCATTCCTACATTTTAGCACAAATAGCCTTGTAGGATTTAACCAACTTCATATACCTCTAGTTTAAATTATATTGGATATTAATGAATTATTATGTATAATGATTAATATATGACACAAAATCCTTTAATAATAGGAAATCCTCCATTTCTTAAGATATGTCTCCATGGAATGGAACTCTTGATCATAAAATGAATATTTTCCTTGGATTCATTCAATTTCACTACCAATTTAAAAGTGACAAATGGGATTACCTTCTTGACTCAAATAAATCTAACTAGAATTCTACTATTATCAAAATTAACCTAAAATTACACATTGAAATGCCAACACTTGCTACTAAGTTACATTCCTCTTTAAAATTTAGAATATGTTCTATTTTTTATATGAATTATTTTCTATCTCTTCACATTGTCTCAATGATTGATATACATGTTATGATTAATTTCATGATGTAATTGATATTGAACATCTCTAAGCCATGGTATATTTGGGGTTCAAATATGTTTCAGTAAGTGATAAACGTACATGATTTCACTCACTTTCTCTAGATTCATTCACAACCCTTCTTAGGATATTACAATACCTAATCACAACTACTTCTTCATGAATTTACATTTATTCATACAAATCATAAACTTCTCCTTGCATAAGTAACTACAAAAATTTACTTGTGTATATAAAAGGAAACTCCTTTTTTAACTAAAGATAAAAATCCACGAAATAGCTTCAATACTTCATTCACGAGTCTTATGAATGTACTAAGTGTTTTTGTCAACCAATATGGTGTGAAAATATATTTATATGGATCATACTTATTTTTCAATGCAGTATTCCATTCATCACCTTAATTTATCCTAATCTAGTGAAACCATCATTCAAATCAATCTTGAAGAAGTAATCATATATGTAGATACCTGAATTCCATCTTGAAATTTTACTCATAAATTTCAAATATGATGTATTAATTCCTATCATCACTGATTAATTAATGACCTTCTATTACTTAATATATTCTCCTTTTGGATGTTAATTAATGTTGTTTCATTTTTTAAAATCCTCCTTTTGAAAGTGCTTAATGAACCATTATTAATTAGTTTCTTTTCCTCATATTTTATTTAATTAATGACCATTCCAAAGTAATTAAATCACGCTTTTAATCATATTTAAAATAAATATTTTTCATATAAAAATCCTCCAGATAAATTCTAAAAGATAAAATTGGAATATTAATTAATCCCCTTTCATCCCCATCCAAGTCCCATGGAGCACTAATGCCATTTAATTACTCTATATCATATTTAACCAAGCTTAGTCCTACATTCCCATTATCCCACAATCACTACAAGTTACACATTTCTTGATGGTGCAAATTAACTTACAACAATTGATATGTTGTTCACTAATCCACATTCATTTAATCATCAAACCATGGGATGTAAAATTTCAATAATGTCAGTGTTGTATGCACAGTTACATGGATTTAGGAGGTAAGGAAAAAAATTGTTGTCACTACAATGCTTGAAACTAAACTAAACTCAAATTGAAAGTAATTATCTTCTAAAGACTATGACTAAGGCAAAACATATGAATTAAGAATGTAGATAAAGGAATGAATTGTTTGTTAGTCTAATTATGTAATAAATCAAATCAAAACACTATGGAGGGGTTAATGAGACCAAAATTGAGCCCTTCCTTCGGTGTTAATCCCTCCTAAGGCTTGTAACTAAAAGCTACTAAACAAAACTCATAATTTTTATTAAATTCACATAAATATTACAATTGGGAACAAAGAAAATTTTGTATTCACATATTCTCTATTCTCCAAATATATTCTAGACCTATATTCTTCATCTCTATATTTTCCAAAAATAACCCTTTTCCTTTTATACTTCTCATTACAGTAAAGCGTGAGAAGCAAAGTTTGACTAGGAGTTCAAAAAAATCAAGTAAAATATATTAACATATCATCAAAAGATTCAATACATACAACATAATTAATTATCAAGTTTTTATATGTCAAAAACGTAACTTAAGTAACCAATCAGTTCTCAAATCATGAATTTAATCAATCAGTTCCCCATTAAGTTGCAACAAATAATCAGATCTAGAGTTAAGTTATATCTCAGTTCTCATGTTTTAATTGTAATCACTCCTTCAATCGACGCGTACAAAATCAAGTGTTATATCCACATTCCAAGAAATATTTATGATCATGAATTCTTATTGTACATGACTTCCTTTACTTGTAGACATGTTAATTCAAATAAGTCCTTTGGCTATAGGTGAGTTCATGTGGATGATCCCTTAGCTATAGGTGATTCCTTTTGGATATGGATGGGTTATTGTGGATATATCCTTTAGTTGCATGTGAGTTATTGCACATAAAAATTTCTTACAATAATAGGGCATCACATGTATCATCAATCAAATAACTTATTGAACTCACACGAATAAATGCAAACTCGAATACCATAAAATAAAGTTAACTAGTAATAAATATATTAATCAATATTATGCCAATAAATTCAATTTATAGTGATGATGTTCAAGAGTTATGGCTATGAAATACTAGGATATAGCTTAATAAATTAAAAATATCAAATGATGAGTTGTTTATAATAAGATGTTTTCACAACTCATCACACCCCTAAGTTTAACTCCTTGAATGCCTTCCTTCAAGAGACTCAATTCCTAGCTGTTGAATGTTGCATTCATGCCTGAAATCCACTGGAGTATTTATCCCTCCTAGTTCATTAAAAAGTAACCTCCATTTATCCTAAACATGTTCATGGATTTTTCGTGTAATATTTCATTCATTGGCCTATCACATGTCCATGCTGAGATTGGAAAGTGGAATATTGGGGGTAATAGCCTATTAGGAACCACTTTTCTCCACAACCAATGACAACGTCAATGTATACATTTAGTCTTATTAGAGTTGGTATTATGTTAGGGTACAAATGTATTTCCTTCTATTTTAGTTCGGGAGTCATTTCATTCCAGTGCATTCTTCATGCTTGAACTATCTAAGTTCCATTATCTTTTATCATTTCTCTTATCTCCTCATGAGCTAATTTTATTATCTATGATACCATTATTTTGATTTCCTTCTTTTACATATACTTGGCATATTCTTCTACAACTGCTTTAGTTTTTGTAGCTTCATCCCTGACCATCGGTGGATGTACCTTCTCCAAGTTCTTGTATTGTTCAATTTGTCTCTCCTTATCCAACTCATTCACAAAATAAGAATAAAGTGCTTTAACCTGAACATCTCCAATGTATAGGATTGGAATCCAATCCCTATCATGCTCAACAACATTTTTGTATAGGTATAGTTCACATAGGAGGGGTTGAATTTCATGAGGGATGTTTAGATAAAACCTAAAGAAGTTCCTAGCTATACTTATATCAAATGATATTTCAGAATTGATGCATGTGAGATTGAGTTGTAACAAATCTTTTAAGAAAACAACATAAATGTTTGAGGGAGGCCTAAATTTGAATATTTCATGGGCCACCTAAAGGGTATCTTCTTTATTTTTCTTTATCCTTTTAATTTCTTTTTCTTTTTCTTCAATGTCTTTCTTGTGTTGGAAGATAAGTTCTTATTTTCCCCTCTGCCACTTTCCTTTCAATTTATCTACATAGATATCCCATTGTTACATCAAGTAATCAATGTCTAGAAGTGTAGTTTGTGTTTCCATTTCCCTTCATAGTGGCTTTACAGGTGGTCTAATAAAAATTTTACAAAAACTTGGGGTTTATTGGGTGCTATATCCACTTGTCGTGTAATGAAATTTAGTATTTTCTCCAAAAATGGTGGTGTAACCTTATCAATTACATCAACTATAACTCTATGGGTATTTTTGTTCTTGTTCGAGATCCTATGGAAATTTTCCCTTCCTCAATTTCATGTATAAGGTGTTCAATGACTTACCTAACAGATTGGGGCATGTGTTCACCAATTTATCCTTCATGAACTTATGATTCTTGTATTGTTTGGTCAATTTCTTCTTCCATCTTCTCCTCATGACCTTACGTTGCAATAATTAACTCCTCGTTCCCTTTCCAATTTCTCACCCTTTCTACTCTCCATGACTTGTCATAGTGTAAACTATTTCATCAAAAAGAACTACCTTTTCATGCTCCTCCATACATTCTTCTGGTAATTCTTGTATAGTTTCTTTGCCACCTTATTCTTCCTTTTTCTCTTCTTGACCCTCTATTGGCTACTCAAGGCATTGTTGCTCATGAAATTTTAACATCAGTACCTCCCTACTTTGTTTCCATTGGTGTGGGATCAATTTTCTCATCTCTATCTTCCACATCACTATCAAGTGATATGGTTTGGGATTTTATTGGCTTGGAGGTTTTTGGCCTTTTAATTTTTAGCCTATGAGAATGCCTTAATGGTGTGGGAGTGGTCTTGGAATATTTTCATTTATCCTTGGAGGTAGATATTTATAGGAGGTTTTAGTAATAAATATTTATGAGATTGGAGTTTTTCTTCATAGTATGGAAAATTATAAATATTCTTTAGGCTAGGAAGTTGATGTCCGCTCAAGCATTCTACGTAAGAGCTTCAAGACTTATCCTCTTCCTTCTATTTCCCAACAATTCATCAATATGCTTATCTCTTACAAAATCCTCCTACCTTAGCTTAGGATATTCCCTCTATAGGGTGTGTTTTATTATCAGAGTGATGAGGTAGTGATGTGATAGTGTAGACCTTCCCCTTTGTGCCTCCTACTCATCTTTTTCAAAATCTCATTCAAGAAATTGGGCACATTCACATGTCTATTGTTCTTCAAGTGATTGAGAAATTTAAAGTGAACTATGTTTAGCCTAGATTATCTTCCCTCACAAGTAAAATACTTGATAATATAATTTGCAACTTCAACACAAAGAGGTTTAAGAGAAGTTTTGTGTGTACCTTGTCTATCATTGATGAATACATCATCTTCATTGGAAAATTCCCTTATAGCTACCTCCATATTTGATTCCTTTGGAAAAGGTTCACCTTGTGCACGAAGTCCACTCATTTGAGCTAAGATGTCATCACTAATTATTACTGATATAACCTTTACATTTGCTTTACCATCTCTAAATGTATTAACAAACTCTTCAACCATTGATTAATTGAAACCCTAGTATCGGTTTATGTAATTCATCCACCCATTTTCTTGAAAATATGGTTAAATTTGAATCTAGTTATAGCCACTATAACCATTAAGAAAAGAGAAATACCTTTTACTAGCCAAAGTGTCAAGTACTTGATCAATGAAAGGTAGTGGAAAATGATCTTTCTTTGTTCTTAAGTTAAGCTCCCTGTAATCTACACATATCCTCCATTTTCCATTTTTCTTTAGCACAATGACAAGAGGTGATACCCATTAACTATCTAATATGGGATATATAAATACAACATCTAGTAACTTCTTCAATTCTCCTTTTACACTCTCTCACTATTGGGTGCATTCTCCTTTGTGGATTCTTGATTGGTTTGCAACTGTCTTTAATATAAATCTTGTGTGTGCAGATCCTAGGATGAATTCCATGCATGTCACCATAATCCCATGAAAAATTTATTATATGTGTTTGAAGGAGAGTAACTAAAATCCTCTTACTCTTTACTCAACATCTTATTTATGTTAAGTGGCATTCTGGTGTTATTTCCACTTGTTTGGAGAGATCCATCATTGAACATACATTGTTGCTAACATAATTTAGTATGTAGTCATGGGGAATAAGTTGATGAAGAATACAATTATTACTTGGAATTTCCATGCTACTTTGTTATGGTAGGACTTAATTCAGAGGACAAATTAGACACCTTAATCAGACATCCACTTCTTCATTCCTTCCATAGTTATTCTACAAGATGTTAGAAAGAACAACATCTTCTTCTTGTCCTTCAATTGTATAAGAATTTTATAATAGCATTAGCTGCTACAAAGAGCTATGATATTCTTTTGGTTCTTCAACCCAAATGGTTTGATCTTCATCATTCAATGGTTTTGTAGGAGGATAGAGCATAAGATTTTCATACCAATTCCATTAGAAATAATCATATTTCTAGACCTGCAACCAATGAATGCATTGATAGTGGCCAACCATGGTATTCCTAGAATGATAGGATAAACTCCTAAATTTTCTTTTGGTTGAAGAAAAATAAATTCAACATGATATTACTAAGATTCTACTACTACAACTATGTCCTTAAGGACTCCTTCAAGTCTCACTATTGATCTATCTGCAAGTTATAAGGACCGTAGATGTCGGCATTAGTCCTTCTAACTTCAAGTAATCCATGATTTGCTTGGTCATGATGTTTATTTCTACCGCCAATCCAATCAAATTATTTTTTATTGTGATTCCATGATTGTGACATTCACCAAGGGACTTACTAGGTCTATTTATTTAGGTAAAACTAAATTTCCAAGCATGATATTAGCTAATTATCCAATAACTTGTACATTGGATGGATCCTTCATTTTTCTACCTAGTTTCTTTATGCATAAATCCTTTAACAAATTGTTATAAATGGGCATGTCCTTGATGACTTATATTAGTGGAACCTTCTTGTAAATATCTTTCAACTGGTTGATAAAATTAGAATTAGACTCGATTTGAGGCCAGTCTTCTTTTCTTGTAATATTTCTAGAAATGGTGGCTCATTATCTTGTTTTTACCTTTGTTGGAACTCTTTTTAGGTTTTTGAGAATAACTTGGAACGTCTTTTGGCTTTTTATAGATCGGTCTGCAAAAATTTAGATCATCCGAAATCTTCGTAACAATTGGATTTCTTGGTGACGGAAGTGCTCTTCCTAAGTGAAGATGGATTTTATTGACATTAACTTAATAAGTAGGGTATTGGGTTGGTTCTATGGTATAAGATAACTGAGAATCTTTATTTTGGGGTTAAGCATTGGTTGAGCTGGTAGTTGAGTGGCTTTTGGTTGAGATCTTTCTTGGGGATTTGGCATCAAAGATTTTTGTTGTGGGTAAGGAGGTTGATTATAGGATTGTTGGTTATTCCATTGCTTCCCTACTCTACAATATTCCTTCCATGATTAAGGGGGTTGTTTCCATTGTTGTTGGCCTTGAAACTAAGGTTTCCACTATTGTTGGTATTGACTAGGGTATGTAGCCTAACCTTGCTGAGTATTAGCCCAATGTGGGGGTTGCATATATGGACGATTAGACCAATTTTGAAATTATGTCATATGATCTTGTGACATACCTCCTTGTTTTGGTGGTCATGGATTCCTTTGAGAAACATAGAACACTTTTTTGTCCTCTATTTCTATCATCCTGATTTTGGGTGAATCCTCCTTTTCTTCTACAATGATGGATAATCCTCTCCATTTGTAATAAGTTTTCTTCCTTCTACATGCATGGAAAAAATATATGAGTACTACCTCTGCATCTTCTCTTTTCTTTTTAGCATGTAGAGCATCAAGATGGGTAGCCATGTCATTGAATATCTCTTGTTTCATGTTCTTGAACATGTTCACAATCTCTGATTTGGATATCTCCCCAATTCCTTTAGTAGCTGATCCACCCTTTGATCTAGCACTTCTTATTCTCTTCATAGTTTCTCTGGAGTAATTCCTGTAGGCTTCACAAATTTCCTCAAAGGTATCTTTTGAGATATCTCTAGCTCCTATCATGTCCAAAGCATCCATATCCTCTTCACTGAGTCCTTTTAAGAAAATTAGCTTGAGGGACTCATTAGGTAACCTTGTGTGTTTTGAATTCTAAACATTGAATAAGAATATTTCTAGGTAATCTTCCAATGGATCATCTTCCTTTTGTGCCATCCTAAAGAGTTCATCACCTCCTCTACTACTTGGTCTGCAGTAGTCTTAGTACTTGATCAAAAAAATATCCTTCATTTGCTTTCAGGTAGTCCCAACATCTCTTCGCAATCCCATGAACCATCTCAAGGACGCATCATTGAGTGTAGAAGGAAACAACTTTAACTTGTGTGAATCTATGGTATAATCATAGCTCTTGTAAAAAACATAAAAATCAAACAATAAAGTTTTAAGGTCTTGATTATGGATCCATGAAAGTAAGGAAGGGCTAAGAGATAAATGTTATTCATTGCATCCAGTTCATTATTTTTGGATATTGGGAACTCAAAGGTAGTTTCCCTATCTTCAACATTTTGGCTCACTTCTTCTACCATGTTTGGGTGATCAGAAGTAGCTTCAAATTTTTAACTTGGAAAGGTATATTCTAATAGTAAATCTTGTACAAAGGAGAGTACATCTTCTTCAGAATATTTAGAATCATATAAAGATATTTGTACTATTTGAGGATTTGGTAAAAATCTACCATGGGAATCTCTTGGATGGTGCATGCTTCAAATAACTCAACTCACTCAACATACATTAGTGGGGGTTATGGAGGTGGAATTTCCTAAACCTAAACTTCTTCTAAGGAATGAAAAACCTCTCAAACACCTAAATTTTTCACTAATCCACAGTCATTTAATCATCAAACCAAGGGATGTAAACTTTCAATAATTTCAATACTATATACATAGTTACAGAGAGATTTAGGAGGTAAGTAAATAAATTGTTGTCACTACAATGCTTGAAATAAAACTAACTTAGACTAAAATTAATTAGCTTCTAAACACTATGACTAAGGAAAAACATGTAAATTCATAATGTAGATAAAGGAATAAATTGTTTTCTAGTCTACTCATGCAATAAATAAAATAAAAAAACCATGGAGGGGGTTAGTAAACCACAAGTGGGCCCTACCTTGGGTGTTAATCCCTCCTAAGGATTGTAACTAAAATCTACTTGAATAGAACTCAGATTTTTATTGAATTGGCATGAATATTACAATTGGGAAAAAATAAACTTCTATATTCACATATTCTCTATTCTCTGAATATATTCTAGATCTATATTCTTCATCTCTATCTTTTCCAGCATGAACCCTTTTCCTTTTATAATTCTCATTATAGTAAAGCGTGAGAAGTAGAGTTTGACTAGGAAATCAAATAAATCAAGTAAAATATCTTAACAAATCATCTAGAGGTTTGATGAATGCAACATAATTAATTATCATATGTTTAGATTTAAAACACAACTTAAGTAACATACTAGTTCTCAAATCATGAATTTAATCAATCAGTTCCTCATTAAGTTGCAATGAATAATCAGATCTAGAGTTGAGTTATCTCCCAATTTCCATGTTCGATTGAATCGCACATTCAATTGACATGTAAAAACTCAAGTGTTATATCCACGTTCCAAGAAATATTTATGATCATGGATTCTTTTTTTTGTACGTGACTTCCTTTTCTTGTAGACGTGTTGTTTGTAGATAAGTCCTTTGGCTATAGGCGAGTTCTGAAGACTATCCCTTAGCCGTAGCTGATTCCTTTTGATTGTGGATGGGTTGTTGCAGATAGATCCTTTAGCTACATGTGAGTTGTTTCATATAACAAGTTTCTTACAATAAGAGGGCATCACATGTATCATCAATCAAATAACTTATTCAACTCACAAGAATAAATGAAAACTCGGAATACCACAAAATAAAATTAGCTAGTAATAACTATATTAATTCGTATTATTCTAATAAGTTCAAGTTATAGTGATGATGTTTAGCAGTTATAAAAAGGAAATACAAGGACATAGCTTAATGAATTAAAAAATTCAAATGATGAGTTGTTTATAACAAGGTATTTTAACAACTCATCATTTCCCAAGGAGTAAAGTTATAAAACCAACCTTGTACACCCTTCCCAAGACACACCTTCTTATAATGATAAAATAATTTCCTATTGTGAAATATCACAAGGAAAAAATGAGAAAATATTTCTTGGATTAAAGTGGAGAGAGGATATATCCAAACATGGATTTTCCATTTTGAAGATACCTCTTACTTCACTGATGCAGGAACATCATCATGTACAAAGTCAAATTTTGGTTTTCAAGAAAATTTTGGTGTGATTTAGGTGTTGGAGGTCCTCTTAGGTGTTTGGCATGGTCATTTGTCCATTTGGACCTCTCTTTCTATGTAATAACGAGGTTTTGGAATTTTCCTCTAAAACTCTCTTTTCAAATATTTAAAGTCTCCATTGTTGAAATTAGTGGTCTAGGTACTAGTATATGTTTAATAAAGGTTGTAAATACTTCTAAATGGTACTTATATTGTGTAATTACATGCTTCACATCCTTCTTGTAGGATATCATAGCTATGGTCATTTCTCACCATGGTTTAGTTAGTTTTACTAGTGTGAAACTACCTCTTTTAGGGAATTTTAAGAGAGGTATTCAAATGAGATGAGGAGAAGAATATTTCAGAAGGTGAAAAATAGGTAGAGAAGTGTTAGAGAGCCATGAAGGCTCATATCTATTTGTAGGAGATCATGAGAATCTTGTATGACAAATATTTCAATAAATGAAGAATGGATTTTCTTGTAAATTATGATGAATGGATGATAGTACAACTATATTTTGGTGTTTCTATTGATTTTATAATATGATATTGCTATGATTAATGAAATTATTATAATGGTACTATGATTAATATGATAGAGTTGATTCTTGTTTGGTGAGAATAAGAGATGTATGGTATGTTGTCATGTTTATAAGAGGAAACTCTATATTTACTACTAAGTCATGATCGAATACATTATGAAGATGGTAAAATGATGTTATTTATAAAATAAGATATGCTATCAAGTTGGATAATCTTGAGAAAAGCTAAATTTATTCATTCTAGTGGAGGTAAGTGAACTGCTTGTAGTATTTCCTTGTTTTGCTAGAAAGGATAAAACAAGCATAACTGACATTGTAATTAATATAAAAAATCTTGGTGTGAAAGTATTGTGAGGCATAAAAATGATTTCATAAAGTTTAAAAGAAAATGGAGGAGTTTTGATAGGTCAAACATAGAAAACATAGTCATAAACCCATGTTTTGTGTAAGAAATTAGTCACAAAATCTTGTGGATCATGTTGATGAAGGCATAATATCTCATAAAAACTAAAGGGGATATTTTATTCCATTAAAAATATAATTTTTCAAGTGGAATTAGGTTTTTAAATGTTATAAATCTCAAAATATGAATTTATTTATCCTGTTTCCTTGTGACTCTCCCTATCTAAGACAAATTTATAAAAAAACTCATAAATTTGGTTTTAGCAATAAGGCTATTATAAAAATTGGATTATAAAATCTGATAAGGGTTAAAAAAATTATCTAAAAATTTGGGATCAAAATTCATTCATCGGAAAAAGTTATGAGGGAAACTCAGTCAAATTGTATAGTGAAACCCAATTTTGGAGGGTTTGGAGAGTGAAGAACAAACACAATTTGTGTTCTAGTCATAGTGAATGCATATAAATTAGTATAAATAAGGATACTAGTAAAGAAAAGGTTTTCATAAAGTTTAAGAATGAAGTAATGAGGTTTGATAAGGAAAAAATTCACAACTTTTTCAGTTGTGTAATAGATACACTAGTTTGAAGGGTTTTAGAGAAGGAAATGTTAAATACTTAAGAATGTAATTGTTACCAAATGTGAAATCTTGTTGACAATGTGTAAAGAGGTCTAAGAAGGTGGTACTTTGGATAAAAGTAAGACACAATATTTCTAAATGCAAAGGAGAAAGAAGAAATTAGTCAAGCACCCATCTAATCCAAGGTACAAAAGAATCAAGAAAGTAGAAATATGCATTATAGAAATGAAATCAAAGTTGAAACCCTAATGAGAAGATGTGTGAGGGTGTTATAAGAGGTTTAATTATGTTCTAGAGCTCTAAGAAAAATAAGGACCATTGAAACCAAAATCTCATTCAAAAAGGGGTAAAAGAAGACGTAAAGACCTAATAGTGAAAACAATAAAGGTTAATTTGGGGGATCTAAACCAAGAGTTAGATTAAGAAACTAGAAATGAAACTCAAACCCCTTAATGGGTATATGAAAATTTAAGTAGTTCATGTGGAAAGTCAGTGGTTTTTTTCCCAACAACATGATTTGTATGAAATCAGGCTACTAGATTAGGCCTTATTTATGAAATTGTTTTGAATGATTTGAAAGAGATAGAAACAAGAGCAAGGAATAATGTTTTTAGAGAAGATGTAAGGGAATAATGGGAACCTAGAAATTATTTCATAGAGTTATGAATGCTTATGTACAATGTTATTAAACAAGTTTTTTTGTTTGAGGGCTAGAAGCCTAATTTTGGTGTATGAGAGTGGATATGAGAAGTTGAAGGATTAATAAGATAATTAATGTTCTTGGTCAGTGTTTCAATAGGGAATGAGATGAATGAAGTGTGTGTACAATGATTTTAGCCTCGGATCCATATATTCAAGAATTTTTCCTTTTTCAATGTTTGCACATTGAGAATCCTAGCAAATAATTACATGTTTTTATGATTATAAATCTAACAATGGTATTTTTCTAATGTCACTCATCCGGGCCATTGCTATCATTCACTAATCTTGACTCTTTAAACAACTGTTTGTGGTTTGCACTTGGTTCATAAATCTAAGGAAAATAAAAAAATCATGGGAAAGGTTTGAGTTCTTTGTTTTGTAAATGCTTGACATGTTATATTATTTGTAAATAGTCTTATCTTGATATATTAGAATTTATTGTAGTATTTTATATAGAAATGGAATTTTAGGTGTGAGTTACATTTCTTAAAGCGTATATTTGCATAATAGTTTTCATATATTAAGCACGCCTAATGGGACTCCCCTTTGTTCACATGCATTTGTATAAAGTTTTTTTGTTTTCGTGAAATTTGACATTTTGAACAACAATGTACAATAAAATTGATAAAAATCATGTACAAGAAACTTGATAAAGATCGAGGTAAATGTTCAAAAATTCAAATCCAAACATGAGATTTTTTTGACATTTTGAACATTTACCCTAGTTTTTCGTGTCTTCTTGTGTTTCAATGAACTCACTCTTGTTTTTAGTAAATTTGACATTGTATTTAGTGAAGATGAAAATTCCCATGAAAAACTCACTCTATATTGTTTCTTACATTGTTTAGTCATATTTGATCAAAGTCATGTTTTTATATGACGAACTTGCTTCACATATTGAACTTGATCCTTTGTTTAGCGAATTTGACAGTTGTAATGACCTAAATTCACCTTGTGGAGAAATTGAAAAGCACACTAAACATGCATAACCTTATGAAAAATTTATCCTATAAAAATTGAGCTACCAACTTTCATTTATTTATATATTATTTCTATTTTCGGTCATTTTCCTGGCTTTACTAAGCATTATTGACTTTCCACACTATTATTAAGATGACATTATGATTTTAACCCATCATTTACCTTAATATTTTGGTTAACATGGATCTCATTATGATTTTGTGCCTTGTAGGTACCTTTGGTCATGCTTAATGGGATAACAACATTCTATAATAGAACAAACAAAAACATTTTGTATAAGATCAACTCTTCGAAAAGTAAAAATTAGGTAAGTCCACTTTCATTGAATTCACTCTAGTTTTCAAAGTGACCTCATTCTACATTTCAATGAACTCACTTTGGTAGAATCACTTCACATCATGGTGAACTTGTGGACCTTTTAGTGACCTTGAGACATCGTATAATGAATTTTATTTTCAACAAACTTACCTTGGTAAACAAAAACTTTCTCTAGTAAATAATGAAATCGCTTTATGTCTTAGTGACCTTATGACATAGAAATTGGGTTTTACCTTTTATTTATTTTCTATTTTGAGGTAATTTTTTGTTGTTCAAGTTACTAATAATCTATCGCAGTAATCAAATTCACTAGTCAAAGACAATTATTGCTAAACAAAAAGAAAAAACAAACCAAGACTTGTACATTTTGAATTTCTGCTTGGATTTTTAGTTTATCAAATTTATTTGAGTGGAAAATCACATTACATTACAATATTTGAGTATTATATTGGATTTACATTTGGTTTAACTATATAATTTAATTTAATGCACTTGATGTTGAAATCATTCTATATTGGATCAACCTTTGTCTTAAACACATTTATTAGGGTGTTTGTTTCCCTTTTACATATTTTGTTTCTTTTGTTTTTACCCCGTATCAATTATGTATGCTATTACCTTACAATGTAAGGTGATCTTGTAAATAAAAAAGTATGGCACTTTTTTATTAGGATTTATTTGCTAGATTTCATCACCTATTCATTTGGAAAAATCTTATGTATTAGTGGGCTATATAAATTTGTGGGAGGATTATTAATTATTGGAAAAGTGGGAGTTCATAATTACATGGATTTTATGAAGTGAGTGGTGCATTTTCCTTCAACACCCAAACCCTAAATTGGACCCCACAAGAAGCAACTGTCATTTTTCCCAATATTTATTGAAATGGCTAGAGTGAAGGTAAGGGGATTTGACGCTTCGAGGAACACCCATTAACAGTTCCTAATTTTATAGAATTATGCCTTATATACTGAAAAGGGTATATTAAGGATGTCCCTCTTAGTTATTTTGCTAAATATAGATCAGGTTGTGCTTACTTAACTATCCACCAAATATATTTTGAAACACATAAAAACACAATACTCTATCTAAGTTAAAACTTGATTTTCCTAAAACCCATGAGGTGAAACTCTATCTATGTTAAAGCTTGTTTTAGTAATGAAATAATGTGAAATTTATATATCAAGATATAAAACTTTGGAGAAATTCAGCCTCATTTCTATACAGATAAGCTAAAACTCTACCAAAATTTGACCGATCCTTTTGACATCTAAACTTAAACTTTTAAAATTGTTTTATTGATGTAACTACACCATTAGGATTCCAAATTTTATCTAGACATCCTTAAGAAAATATTTATTAATCTAAACCCTATGTAAAACATTCAATTTTACAATTTTTGTACTACTTGATTTGTCTAAAACCTTATCAACATCAAACATCCTAAAAAGTAGGATAAACATCACATTTTGTAGTCATTACACTACCAAAATTTTCCTAAAGATCCCTTTAATCCAAAGGAATTCAATTAAAACAAAATGGGGCATGTTTTCAAACAAATAATGAAACCTATCACACATCTAGGTCATAGACGACTTGAATATACCCCGTTCCATATGGACTCCTCAATCATTTATCGAAATCGAGATTATCCTTGTTGATCATAATGGCGAGGAAGAGGAAACACAATACATCTTTAAACATAATCCAACACAAGTAAACAATTTTTATCAAAAACAAACACATAATCCTTCTTCACTTATTTGAATTAGGAAAAAAGGTACTCCGCCTTTGATAATTCTTTTTGTGATATATGAGAAATCCAAAATGATAGTCTTCCTTTTATGACATTAATGACAGTTTAAACCTAGGTTACATGTCTACATACATAAATCCTAAGGTAAAAAAGGAGGAATACATCATTAATATACCTCTAAAATCATCCAAAAAATTGATCACATACCTCTTATCAAGAATAATTGTGAAAACAAAAATGAGATTGAAAAATAGCCTCATACACTTCATAATAAAGAAGTGATGGTCCAGAACCACTCCAAACTTCGAGTCACAAACTTACAATTTTAACATCTAAAATACATCTTGATAAACCTACGGTGAATTATAAAACATCCAAAACAAATAACCATGGAGGTGATGCCTCTAAATAAAAATTCATAGACATCCCATCAACACCCACACATGGCAAGCCATTCAAACAAGAATGACAATCTATGAAAGAAACTATTATAGGTTTATAAGATATTAGTAATATAAACAACAAGAAGTATCATTTTGAAGAGATATGTCCCTACCCCTTTAATAGGAAATGTTACACATACCCTTTTCTATAGGATTTGAATGCATCATATTTTAAAAATATCATAGAAAAGGAAACCCTTTGGGTAATGTCAAATGATTCTTTATGGCCTACCAAGAAGTCACTTATACGATGATTGTCTTATTTGATTGTTCCCTCATTGCTTAGGAGGAAAAGATCTAGAATGGTTCCTCCACCTCCCTAAAGGATCAATATCCATATTCGCTGATATAACTGAGATAATTTTTCGATACTTATACTTTAACATGGAGAGTGATATAAAAATGCATGACCTTTGTAATTCCAAACACCACAACACTTAAAATTTTAGAGAATTTTTACAATGTTGAAGGGGTGTAGCTAGCCACTTCCCATGATCAATAATTGAAAGAAATTGGTCAACATTTTTGTGCCCAATTTACATCTTGAAATTATGTTTCACCTCTAAATGCATTGTGTTAGCACATTTGATAAGGTCATCAAGAAGGGTAGTCAAATTGAAAATTATTTCTTAGCAAAGCGGGTTCTAAAACCATTATAGAAATAATATGATAACTCCAAAGTATTTAACAAAAATAATGTCGTGGGTGATAGAATCACATACTCTAAACGCGTCTAAGAAACAACATGAAGAATGTGAAAATTGCAATCTTCCATTCATCACATTATTTGATCCTAATATAGTAATAACCATTATTCAAATCAATCTTTATGAAGTAATCATATCCATTCAAATATTCCATCAAGTCATCCAACATTGGAAATGGTATCTATAATTGATTGTGATATTATTTATGTCCTTATAATATATGCACATCCTCCACTCCACACTCTCATAATATGCTAACATTGTAGGTAATGTGTAAAGAATCAAACCATCTGATTATCACTTTCTCTAAAAATTAAAATTATATTCTCACTTCCTCATTTAAAATGGATCATTATATACATTCCCTTATTTGATAAACTGGTTCTGAAATTAGATTAAAATGATTATTGATACTCCTAAAAAGGATAATCCATTAGATATATCATTATAATGATATCCTCATACTACTATTAATTTTGTTTCTCACGTTATATTAAATTTATAGTTTTTTCAAGGTGAGGACCCCATTTGATGTTAGGAAAACTTTGGTTAGTAATCAAATTATCTAGGTTAGTAATCAAACATCATGTTTGTGTAATGTGATAATTACTCATGATAAATAGTAAGTGAGTAATTGTTACTTTATAATAGTGATTTGTAACAAACAAATCACTTAGATATATCAAATGAGTTATTATCAACAAATCACATATATTTGGGATATATTGTTATATGTAAGTTTGTATGTGAATAGTGGTGGTTGAAACCACTCACGTATATAGGAGGTGGAGAGATATTTGTGGGATGTGGAGATTTCCTATTTTATAGGAAACATAGAATTGAACAAATAACATTGAATTATAAATGTGTTTATATTATTCTAAGTAATTAGTGTGTAGATTTTATTAAGTAAACGTGAACCAAATTACATTTGGTATCGTATTCAGATTTATTGTGCATTACAAAGAGATGCACCTCAAATATGAAGTATATTCAATGAAAAAAAAGAATAAAAATGCCTAATAATAAATACAAAAGTACATTATACTATAGTGTGGGCGTTTTATAGTGGTTGGTCATTTTTGGGCATTATATCTATAAAAATAGTTTGAAAATTTATGCTAAAACCCGTCAAAAGAATAGATGACAGATTCTGTTTTTATGATGCGGGTTGTTTTGAAATTTAATGGGTTTGTAGGAAAATATATTATTAGCTAACAATTGTATAAATTAAAGAAAAAATAGATTGTGATTTAGGAGAAACGTGGAATACAAAACAACATTATGGGAAGTTATGAAAAAACAACTAGTGTTATTAAACAAATTTCTAATAAAGTCATTATTAGAAATTTATCTCTAGAAGCATTCAGAGAAGGTGTCTCGAAATTGTGTCATGTTTTCAAAATAATTTTCTATTGTTTATTCAAAATGAGTCTTGTTAGTTTCAAAATCAAAAGAGTCATAAAATAAAAAAATGGGTGTCATACAACATGTCAAAAGTCATGTTAAGTGTTTTTATTTTGTGTAGTTAAGTATTATCAATATAGTGGATATATTTTTATTTGAGTCACATTACAAATATTGTCTAAAATTTTCATGTAATTTAATATTTTTATTTGCCATCAAGGTTTCATTATCGACCATCAATTGTCTAGTCAAAGAAAAAGAATCATTTCTTATCTCAAAAAAAGTTATTAAAGTGTCTCTGTAATAGTCATTGTGAGTTGAAGTTATAGTGTCAAAAACAAAAAAAAAAAAAAATCCTCACAAATGCATTTTTGGTTTAACTCGACGTCCTAAAATAAAATGTTTTCACATTGCAAGAGGGAGACAAAAATTAAGTTTGTATGTGAATAGTGGTGGTTGAAACTGCTCACATATATAGGAGTTGAGAGATATTTGTGGGATGTGGATATTTCCTATTGTATAGAAACCCAATCCTTTATATTTGTATGATTTTTGAATAAAATAATTAACGCAAAAATATTGTTGTGTTTATATTATTCTCTACAATTAGTGTTTATATTTTACTAAGTAAATATGGACCAAATTATAATAGAACCCCTCAAATTACTAGTAAGAAAAATGATATCTTGACACTCACTCAAGATATCCTTAACATATCTATGAAAAACATTTTATCTTTAGGATTTGATCCCGAATTACAATTGTTTGAGAATGAAATATTTCTCCTTATTCACTTCATTCAATAATTTATTTCTTAAATTCAGCATAGCTTCTTAACTATGGTATGGTATATTCCTTCTCCATTGTCCTTTAATGGAAATAAGGTATATTTACTTCCATCCTTCACAATGGTGTAGGTTTTGGATCTTCAATCACGTAGAGATTTATGATCTAGCTACCGATATATTCCAAATAGTACATGGTACATTTATAAAGACACGACATTACATAAAACTTCATCCTTATATACATCAATCCAAAATCGACCAAACATTTCGAATTACCAAAATCAAATGTCCCTTCAATAGCCAAGACACCACATATTGTTTTGGGTGTGTGATAATCTTCAAACCCAACTTATCAAAAACATTCAATTACTAAAATCAAATGTCCCTTTAACAATCAAGACACCTTGTATGGGTTTGGGTGTGTGGTCCTCTTCAAACCCAACTTATCAGCGATATCATTTGTCACAAGATTATTTATGCTATAACTAAATTATGACTTTGCAATAATTACCTATGGAATTGTATATGGTTTGAAAATATTTTTCCTATAGACCGAATCATTCTCCTTTTTTCAGGTTTTAGCAATACTCTTTTTGTCATGAAAGCTTCTCCATGTTTTGTTTATTATACACAATGTAGTGATGTAATATGTTATTCAATATCTTGTGCAATATGATTGGTGCTTTAATTCCTTCTTTCAAAATTTTTATCACCTTATGAACTTTGAAAGTTGTCCCATACCTCTACGTATATAAGAGATACACATGAATCCTCTACCTCTTCCTAGTTTGTAGTTCCATCATCTTATAGAGGGAGATCCTCTTCCCCTTAAAAATGAATAGAAGAAGTATTTTATTCCCAACATGTGAATGTTTTAATCCACCACCATTTTATCTTCCTCCACCTCTTCCAAAGTTTTTTTTTCCATATGGTGTTGTTCTATTATTTTCTATACAAATTTTCCTCATCTTTCAAATCATACTACTAAGGTTATTATATAGAGCACAATTTAACCATTCTTAACTCATCTTGGTTATAATCATAAACCATTTCTGTATCTAGATACCTTTTCTTCATCATATTCTACATGACCAACTTAGATAGTAATCCTATAGAACTCTTAATGTAGTCTTTTACAATCATATCCTTATCTCAAGTAATGTATTTTATTGAACAAACTTAGCTAGTAATATGATGGTAGGAAATTAACCTTCACCTTTATAACCAATATCCAAAGAATTGATCTTATACCCCTTCCAAAAATTCTTCTTGTATGTTGTCTCACAATAAGGATGTATGAAATTTAATTTTTCACACCACTTACAGATTTGTGAAATTTTTTCCATACTTGGTGTTGGTATTGGTGTGCATTTTTAAATCATGTTTGAGAATTGGATTTTTGAGTGTTGGATTTTTATAGCTTTGGAGCTCCTCAAATTTTTGATTTGAGCTTGATGAAGAAATATTTTGTGTTTCTTACGAGCTAATGTCTGATTTTTTTGATCCCAAAAAGTAAGAGATAAGAAAGTAGATGTTTCAGATTGATGATAAGAATGCTAGGAATGATGGTGGGATTTCCACAAGTTTTGATAAATGTATGATATGTTAGATAAAGGTAATAAGGTACAAGGATTGAAGGAAATGGGATAGGAGGTGGCCCGGGGAATTGATGGTAATAGACTAGGAGATGGCGTGATAATAGAAGATGATGGGATACTCATAGGTGTCCTATAGATATAAGATGATGGGATACATGGAGGTGTCCCATAGATAAAATATAATGGGCTACCGGGAGGTGTCCCATAGATAAAATATGATGGGCTACTTGAAGGTATCCCATAGATAGAAGATGAAGGGATACTAGGACATGAACCAAGTATAAAATATAATGTGATACTAGGAGGTGACTCATAGATAAAAGATAATGGGATACCAGGAGGTGTCTCATACTTAGAAGATGATGGGATATCTGTAGGCGTCCCATAGATAGAAGATAATGGGGTACTAGGAGGTGACCGATATAGAAGATAATGGGATACTAGGAGGTGGGCCAAGGACTTAAGATGATGGGATACCTAGAGGTGACCCAAGGAGAGATTGTGTTTAAGGAGGTGTGATATGTAAGGAATGTTTGGTGATGAGAAGATAGGATAGGGATCAATGACACACCTTGTTGTTTCACCATGTAATGGGAAAGGTGAAGGTGGAAGACCTTGATGGTTTCCCATATGAGATGTGCCCTATGGAGGAAGACCTTGATGGTTTCCCATACTACGAGGTGTTCATCCCCAGAAGATTCTTGAATTCTCCTAAAGAATATCCTATCCTTGAACCTTCCGACGAGAACCAAAGCAACATCATGGAGGATGAGATAGAATACATGGAGATGGAACCACCATTCATCAATTATTTTTGGCTCGAGGCATGACCCATTGGAGGAGAAATGGATTTAAAGGAAGAATCTTGTTGCATGATGGATGATTCAATGCTTTCCAAAGACTCCATCAATAATGAGGAAATACAAGATGATGGATTTGAGGTAATCATGGATAATATCCTTTCAAATTTTGATCTTAAAATTAATCATGGAATAGATATATGTGAAGAAGTGCAAGAGATCCATCATGTATCTAAGAATCAAGAGGATGAATTAAAAATGGTCACGGATAATTTACGTTCCTATTTGTTTTTTGCAAGTGATGTCAAAATGTTGAGTGAATAAATGGAAATAATTGAAGAATAAAATTACCTTCTGATTCAATCATGGATGACCAAATGGGAGAGACAAAACTCATTTTTGAAGCCGAGGAGAATGAATAGCCCAAGCACAACCTCTTCTATCCTAAGGAGAATAATGATCACATGGTGTATAAAGTGAGTATGATGTATTTCATTTTCCATATGAGAAAGGAATTTAATAATGAATGATTGAGATGTAGCTAAAAATTATTCCCATAATGCTGCCCCAACATGGTTATTTGCTTCCTACCAAGAGGAGGATGATATGTATTTTAAACTTGAAGGAGTACCCTTCCCACAAATCATGGACCTCTTCTCATTTTTAGAAGGTGTCATGAATCAAGTATGCTCGTGGTTGCAAGAAATTGATTCTTGGAAAACATAAATCATGGAATAGGTGAATGAGGATGTTTCAAATGAATCATGGGTGCATATGGACCATATTTTCAATTGTCTCCTGGAGGCACAACATAAGAATGAATATGAGCCTACAAAAACTTGGAAGGGCCATCTATACAAGACATTGAATCCTAGAAGAAACTGAAGATCCTCAACTCAATCTTGAACTCTTGACTTAGGCTATGGAGATGCAAGATAGGTATGAATCAATTTGTGCTTCTCATTTTGATTCACCAATGTTTGATGTCGAGACAAAACAAATGGATAATTTTTATGCCATTCCTAATGCCTTGTTTGATGAGAGGGGGTGTGAAGATATGTATATTTCTTTCATTCTTTGTGAAGAATATCATAAGTGCAAAAGAAGGAAGATTATCGAATCTCCTTTGATGGTCCTTAATCTTGAAAAAAACATCTCCACCATGGAGGAAGATAATAGTGAAAATATGGAGCTAACTTTCATTGAAGAGAGTTGTTCAAAACAAAGTGAAAAGTTGCAAGATTCTTGGGAGTGTATTCAAAATCATCTCTTCTTACCACTTCGGAATGTTCCAACATTCCAAAAAAGATTTCATATGGAAAATTTCACTTGAGGATAAAGAATGCTTCTATGAAAAAATTGAGGGTTACAATTTTGTGAATAATACCAAGATGAAATTTGAGTGGGTGGATATCAACAACAATTGTTCCAGACAACAAAGTGGAAGTATGCATGATTCTTGTGAAAAGATTCAAAATCATATTGCACTCCTCATTTCCTAAGATCCAATGTCTCTTGAACATATCCCCATGTTGCAACATTTTCTTAAGGAAGATGAAGGCCTCTAATTCAATGATATAACCTCTATTTTGGAAGGTAGTCACTCAGAGCAATGAAGTGAGACGTTCAGAGAAGTTCTTGAGTGGGAATAAAATTAGTTTGTTCTCATTCCTTCCAAGTGTCTGGCTGATTATAAAAATGATTCCATGTTGAAATTCCAAGATGAAGGATGTTTCCATGAAGAGATCAATTGTCCCACTTCAGAAGACACAATGAAACAATGTCTCATGATCGTAGGGAATCAAGTAGAAACATCAAGGTACAAGAGAATATAGAATATAATGAAATGTTCATTGGATGCACAAAAATTCTCTATGTAGTATGAGTATGAAAATTCAATCTTTGTGTGCCTTATTCTTCTCAATCCATGCAAGGCCATCACAAAGGCATGGTTTGATCAAATAAAAATATACGTGCTTCAAAGGTCGGGATCAAATTGTTGTTTCATGATGGCATGTACTTATCTCAACCCTTTTCTGGGTACATGTATATTCTTTCCCCACCTCTGTAAATATCCCTCCCCTGTAACATAGTTTCTTATTTTTCATTTCATGTTGTTATCCATTTTGGCATGTTTCACTTTTGTTTTTTGTGTGTGTGTGTGTGTGTGTGTGTGTGTGTGTGTCAATGATAAAAGTAACTTGTGTAGTTTTTGGTGACTCCAAAGCCCAACGGATAAGGCATTGATAGGTAAACTAAAATGAGATTATGGAGTTATCATGTTATGTCCTCACTTGTGCTCGGTCCACAAGATGTCCCCAAGCTAGATTAAGCTATTTTCATGCAAATGTGCAACAAGAAAATTCCTAATTTTCAAGCATGACAACCATACCCTACCCAAAAGTTTTTTTCTTAGAGGTCGTTATGATTCCTCATTCATGTCACCATAATCCCCAAGTCAGTCCTATCATGTCAGTATGAGCATCCCAATGTGTCATTCCGGTGTTCCTATAGGTTATTTAGGGGTATCTAGTCATTTTAATTACTTTCAAAGAAAGATCCATCAAGACATGCTTTTTGACAAGCTTGCAAAGGGTCATTTTATGGACTTCTTGATGCTAGTGCACAACTTCATATGAGTGGGAAGAAGGAAAAAAATTCATCAAGGAGGTGCATTATAGAGTCAATAATGTTGTGAAATTAGTTTAGGAAGGTTTTGGGAAGTTTCACAAGTTTTGGAGCAGTTTTAAAAAATTGGGTCTTGGAGGCTTAAACAATGCACAGTGTAAAAACAACCCCTAAACTACTTGAAGAAATTTTAGGAGATCCATAAGGAGTTAGGAGTTAAAAAAATATATTAGGAAATATATTTCAGATCCCTAGAGGATGGTAATATCATATTCTTCAAAACACCTAGGAGAATTATGTCTACATCTAGTTTTTACATGCACAACCTTAGATCCATAACAAAAATCCTAGTTTTCACATATAAAATGGAAGAATAAAGATCTTATACCTCCAAAATTAGATTCAAAATTCCATTTACATGTGGAATCATATAAAATTTCATAAAACAAATCCTCAGATAACTCAAGTTATGGTTCGACAAGTCATTATACAAGGTAAAGGAGTTAGTCATTTTTTGGTGAAAAATTTCAACCAATGGGAGATTGGCGCACTTTTGTGCACCAAGTAAACTAAGGATTTTGTGAATATGGTGTAATAAAATGTACCACCCTCCCATTGAGGGCCCCTGCACCCCAATATGACCTCCGCTAAGCTAGTTAAGCCCATGTGAACATTTTTCTAGCCCCTCACCTCTCCGCCTTAGTAAATCACGCTCCGCCAAGTGGCCCAATAAGGATGGGGTGAATTTTTTTAACCAAATTAACTTATACCTTTGCACAAAAATTTCAATCCTTCCCAAATTGAAATAATATGTAGTTTTTTCTAACTATCAGTGCTGCTTCTAGCTTTGTATGTTTCTTCCGCTTGCACGCATAGAGAAAGTCCAGTCTTAGATTCTTCTTCCTTCCTCCATTACTTCCACTTCCATCATTTTACCATTGATCCTATCATCATTTATCCATAATTCCATTTCTGATAAAAAAATAAAATAGAATATTTAAATCAAAACCATGTCTTTTTGACTTAGGAAACCCTCATGAACAAAAATGGTAAAATGCTCATATCTCACAATCCGGTGCACGGATTGAGATGATAATTTTTGGCATAATTCCTCATTTTTAGAGGCCATCAAGCATAAATTCATGGAATTTAAAATTATTCCATATATTATTTAATCCAACAAAAACTTTATTTTGTGCCCTAGCTCTCATTCGTCGAGTTTCTATTAATTTGGCATCAAATGAAGTTGAAATTGTGAACGTAAACTCTAAATGAAAAACCTATCCAAATGAATTTGATTTCATTGCAATCGGATTTGAAATTAAAACCTGTAAAAAGATCCAAAACTCCATTAATTTATGTCATAGTATCTCCATTCTCGAAGCTCTCACCGTAAAAGAGCAAAAAAATCATTTTTATTTATGAATTTTTTGGGTGAGCGAATCATGATGAAAATTGGAGGAGCAGGATTTCATGATGATGAGACGAATCCAAAATTTCTATTCCTATCGCAAGAAACCATGTCCACTTTTTCCAATTTATAAAAATAACATATCATATGCTCTTCTACATGATATAAATGGTAATTCCCGAATTACAAGTTTGATCACTTGGGACAATCAAGAAAGATGTAAAATGGAAAGTAAGGCAAAAAATGACAAATTTCCTGAAATAGAAGGTCCCCAAAAAACAACCTGCTAAAAATATAAATGTGCTAAAAATATCTAGTGCATTTGAAATGGAAGAGGATGTAGTGTGTCAAAAGGTTCAAAGGGTGAAATTTGAGCAAAACAGGTTCTATGTCCTAAAATGGTAGGTCATGATTTCATATTCTAAAAATATAAAGTTTCAATGTTGAGAGAAAAAAGTTGTAGATGGCCCCATTCTCACTCATCTTTCCAATTTTTAGAATCTTCACAAGGGGTATTAAAACGGTTTCATAGCTTAGTAAAGCGGAGGAACGATAACTTCACATATGTCTTAGAAGTATCATCCGAGCTCGAGTTGTGTTCAAGAGCATATCATCACAAGGAACAATATGTGAATTCATCTTCGTGACTTGGGAATTTGGGTGATTCAAAGTGAATCATTCGAGGGTGTATTCAATTATTCAAGGAGTTCATCAATCAAGTTCCAAGGAGGATAATTTTGAGCATTTCCTATATTCATTCTTGAAATAATGTTTCTCACCACTCATTTCATAGTCCATGGTGTTCACGCATCATGCAAAGAAAGAGGCTACGATCATCATCTTTAACTTCTTCAAATCGAGTCTTCATCAATCCTTGGGAGATTTTATTCTTTCCCCATTCTTATTCTTCATTGGGCATAATGATTGTGTTTTGTCTTATTCACTTAAGTGAGTTCATAAAGTAACATTTTAAAAGTACTTTAAATTTATAAAAGGGAACTTATTTCTCACTTCTTAGGAAGGTGAAAAGTCACGAGTTGAATGAGACAAAATGAGTCATGTGGGGGATAGGCGAAGATTCAATCCACATTGCTATAAATTGGGATGGCTTCTCCATTCCAAAGGGATCTTGAAAATTGCATTCTGAAAATTATATACTTTGTAGCAATAGTGGATTGTAATATGTTGTTGGACTTTGTGTCATCCATATACATGAAATAAAGCTACATTTATTCTACATGCTTTCTTCTTTTCCCTTTCTTTGTACAACTTGTGTAAATGTCAATCAAGGAATAGAGTTTCTACTTTCCAAGATGTATGAATGTGTGCAACTTTGTATGCATGGTTTCCTCTCATCATTGATGAAATAAACATAGTTGTTATAAGCATCTTGTGTTTCTTCCACTTCCCTCTTTCATGCACTTTACAAGTATAGTGATGCAAGAGCTTTGTATCTTTGATAGATGAATATGAGAACTTGGTGTCTCGGGTTTTCCATCTCACTAGATAGCTTCATTGTGCTTTCCTCTATATTGAATGTTGAACTACTCTGGTTACTGGGTGTGAGCTCTGCAATCTACTCACGACAATAATATTCCTTGCCTAATTTCCCTCCTTTCCCCTCATCGCTGTAATTTCCTCCCTTGTACCCCGTACAAGAAATTTTCCATAGGTTGTAATGGAGTTTCCATGTGTGAGCCTTGGCCAATTTCCCACCCAAACCATTTAGATATGATTAGGATTAGTTTACTTTCAATAATGGGAGATGTACCATTTAATGCAGAGGGCGTAGCCCCACGAATGTTAGTTGAGACAGTTAATTTGTCAACCCAAAAATTTTCTCACCAAAGCAAGAAAATTGGGAAAAAAATTCACCTAGCCCTAGCTATGCCTTCTAGTCCATCATATGACCTTAGTGAAGCCTCGTGATGCATTCTAAGCCATTTTTCATCTCATTCCAACCCTTCTCATCGTACATTCATAGCTTGACACTTGTCAACCTAGGGTGAGGGAAAATATTTTTATCCCATCTATCCCATCCCTTTAGGACAATTGAAAAAAATGCCCATTCTTGTCTTAGCCCATGGTTCATTACATGACCACGACAGCTCCATATTGCATTTTTAAGCCCTCTTTCTCTCTCTGCCTCGCCAAATCACTGATTTCCACTTGTCACCTCCACATAATCACACATTTTTCTACTCCATTTATCCTATCCCTTTGGGATAGTTGGGAAAAAATAATTTTCCCCACCTTTTATCATGCCAAGATTCTTCATGTGACCTAGTACTGCCCCAAGTGCTAATTGTTAGTATTTATCTCTCCTCCATTAGGAAATCAAACATCGCCACTTGTCATTCTCACATTATGGCACATTTTAATACCTCATATATCATGTCCCTTTTGGATAGTTGTGAAAAAAATTCCCCATTCCAAGTTGGTGGAAAACCTAAAATTTCACTAAGTTTTAAAACCATTGCTTCTTCTTTCTCTCTTGCACATGAATGGAAAGTGCTGAGAATATATTAAATTTTTCATAACTCTTTGCAATCCATATTTTCTACATGAATCCATGAATGCTATTGAAAAACACCCAAGAAACCTGAAATTTATACAAACACCATGCCAAAATTTCTAGGATTGACTAAATTCTCTCAAACTAAAATGAATCATATCTCTCAAAACGGTGAACAAAAGCTGAACAATATTTTCACAGTATTTCTCCATCTCAAATGCATTTAAGAAGTGAAATTAACAATAAAGTAAAAGGTGACCTAATTTTTAATCGCAGAAAACCCTAGTTTTCTTCCCTAGCTCATGATTTTTCACTTTCCAAGCATTACGGCGGACTGGACGAATAGGATTGAAAAATTGAACACGAGTCTAGAAGGTGATCCTTTTCCGGTGAAGTTAATTTCATCACAATTTGAGGTGGGAAATTTTAGTTCATAAAAATAGTAAGTATATGGTGCCTTTATTTACTATAAATAGAAAATTTCCTAAAAAACAAATCCTCTTATAATAGTGCACTCAGGAAACAACAAAGACGGAAAACTATGTAGTTCAAACTAGAAAAGAAAAAAAAAAAAAGCACAATTTTTTTAAAAAAAATATATAAAGTTCCCAACAACATCAAAGAAACATTTGTGAAAGTGTTCCTAGCATGTTAGGGTTTACAAAAACTAAGCCTAGGTCAAAAAAATTAGTATTTCCCAAAATAGTAGCTCATGAACCCTAACTGCTAAAAATAGAAAGTCTCATTTCGAGTGTAGAAATTTTCTACCATCTCTTTTTGGCTCATCTTGTTGATTTTTAACAACTATGAAGTTAAAATTTATGGGTATTGATACCTTTTAGGCTCTATTGTTAGAATACTCAGGTGTGGGTGATAGTGATGTTGCCCATATGGATCTAGAGGATCTCAAGAATAGGATGCTAGGTGGACCCAGGGAACATGTAGAAGAGAAAGTATACATAAGTGGGTTGTATATTGTGAGTGGTCATCATGTATCCATTTAGAGCAAAATTTTTGTATTGGCATGTTCCCATCATTATGATCCAGATATTTGAATCTTAAGACTAGATGATAACTCGATTCGATGGTACTCACTCCCTAAGAAATTTCTATGTGTACGAAAATTCCGGTATGGAACAACATGGTCGTCATCACAAAGGAGTTTACATCGCATGAGCGGTCTAATAAAAATCTTACCTCTAAGTCCTTACACTATGTTCATGGTTGAAGCAAGGAAAACATTCATCCCACATGCCCAAATTTCTCTCCCAAAGTGAATTTCACAAGGGTTTCTTTGATGTGATTATCCTCCTAAGAAGGATAATGGGAGTAGAAACCATAAAGAATTTCCAGGATTAGATGGCATTGTTCATCCTTACGATCTTTGAGGGAAGATAGATAGTAAAGCGGGGAAAATAATCGGTGATAACTTACATCAACAAATTCTTCAAGTGTCGATTACTAAAAAGTTTTCTATGAATTCATACTTGATCTATGCCATTATAAACATGATACCATTCAAAGGTTTGACACTTACTCAAAATAATTCTCGGGAAAGCTGCTACATATGAAAATATTTTTAGCTAATCCGAAAGAAAACAATCATCATTTTTCATGAGTGAATGATGCGTTCACTGTGTTCATCATCAGATTGTTAGAAGGAAACCATCATCAAAGTTATCTTTGCAAGCCGTTTCTTTAATAAAAAGTATGGGTCCTTCACATAATTTTCAAAATTTTCCTACATCCGAGTGTCTATTTTCAATCTTACTCCAAGAAATCTACCATAATATCTCCTCGAAAGGATCGTGATGTTCGAAATATGTAAGTATATTGTTCATGTAAATGTTTATCTTAATAAATGAAAGAGAAAAGGTGTTGCTTTCCCTTTCTCTCTTGAGATATTCTCCTACAAAATTACACATGAGGCTGCTAACATGGAAGCCACCTTCACCCCCATGAACCTATATTCATACACCGAAGAGTAGACGTCGATATTCATAGTGATCCCAAAATATTTTACACACCCGATTTCCATCATGTTTTGCAGATTAAAGACTACTAGGTGAATTGTGGAGATGATGTCGAGGTCAGAAAACGAGATCATATGAGGATGAAAATTGGGTACACGAGGAGATTCAAGTTTGATTATTATGAGGATTGAATTGAAGATAATGGCACATATATGTATGATTTAAAGAATGAAGTTGTGAAACCATCATCCCTTTCTCAAGTTTCTTTGAGCATAATCGAATAAGGGGATATGAATGAGAAGAATAAAGCAATGATAAAAGATCAAAAGAATGGTTCAAAAAGAAGAGAGTTTCCCTAATTGCATCAGGAAATTTCCCAACTCTCCAAGGGTAGGCATCCCATATTCCCTATTCAAAATTCATTGAGAAAGCTTCCAACTCATCTCACTTGAGAGAATAATCAAAATGATAGTCGGTAGAATCGGAAGATCCTCACTAAAAAGGTTGCACAAAAAGGTAAGCACAATAGAACACCCTATGGTAGATTTGGAGTAAGAGGAAATTGATGCAATTAATCATCCAGTCCCTCAACAAAGTATCAAATCCTATCATCCTCTTTTGTTGCACTAGACCCTCTTGCATACGATGTTCCTTCCGATTTAGAATAAGAAAAAAATCATGCCAAATGTAAAGCCTGAAATAGATGAAATGTTTCCATGAGTGTAGGAAATTATCATGAAGGAAGCCCACAAACTCTAACAAGTGATAGTCTTGGACTTCCCAACCATAGCCTCAATGGTCAAAGTGAAGAAGGGAAGGCTAGCTCATGCTACCTCTCGATTATTTAGTGGTGCTTTGGGAAACCAATATGTAGAAGTAGTTCAGCCAAAGGTAACTAAAACAATTAAAGAAATTATCCCAATTGACTATGAAATGAGAACCATTCCCCTAGGGCTAACAACTGATAAGGGAGATGCACATTTTTTCAAGGAATCTTCCACTCACCTTATCTTGAGGAATCAAGAGTATAAGGATAGAATTGAGCAGTTGGAAGATCATGTGAGCATACTCACCTCATATGTTCAATCTATCATAAATTTGAACATTGTTCCTTCCCTTCTAGTTGAAAAATTTATTCCCATCAATAACTTTGAACAATAATCAATTCAAAATACACAAGGTTTCACCATCTAGGGGAGAGTAAATGATAAACGGGTAGGAAATATTGTGGAAAAGGGGAAATTGGTGCTTCCTGAGATAATTTAATTGTTCAAGTGCATGAGTATGATAACCGCTAAGGTTAGAATGACAAATAAAAAATTGAGAAAGAAAAGGAACATTGAGATCAAGTATTTCCACAGATGGTGGAAATGGGGAAAATTCATTCTCCCATATTGGTGAATAGGCATGTATTCAATTCTCCATCTGAATATTTGTCTTAAGTGTGAGAGAGAACTCTTGTCAAAAGGTAAAAGATCTTTGAGTCATACTCTAGATGATTTGGATTCACATGGGGAATGTGATTTTAAGATATAGGATGATATCAAAACTATTATAGATAAGCTTGGAGTGCCCACAAAAGATGAAAACACCTCAATGGATGAATTGCTGAAGTAATTAGAATAAATCATCAAGAAAGAGGTCGGGGACCCCTTTTCCTTCAACAAGGACACACTAGAGTCTCTCTCTGAGATAAGGGCTAGAATATCAAGCACAATAAAGGATCACCAATATTGGTTCATGAAGTGTAAGAACGTCAATTCCATCTCAAATAATTAGCTCAAGTATTTGAGCTTTGTTCACATTCCCCAGGCTAAGAAATTTACACCAGTGATGACTCGATATAGTAAAAATTCAAAGGATTGGAGATATTCCCCGAGGAAGTTCTCACCAAAAATCCATCCGAGAGTGAAGAAGAATCATCAAGGACATTGTATTCATCTGAGTAGTCATCTCTCTTCCTTTATCTCTCTTCCCCCCCCTTCCTATCTTCCTTCATGTTTTATTTCTTCATTAGGGGTTTCAATTTTACCTTTTATCATATTCATTTAAATGTGACTATACTTGACATTGTAATAAGTTTTCCTTAATTAATAAAAATGGGACTTAATTTCCTTCCTAGGAATACGAAGAGTCACAAGTTGTAAAAGACAAATGAAAGGTCATGTGGGGGGTAGGTGAAGAGTCTTTTTGAAAACTATATATTGTAATGACTTCCTCATTCCAAGAGGTTGTCAATTTTGTAAGTTCATGAGTATATAACTACAAGAATAAGAAAAGATAGAAAATTATTCTATTTTTCTTTCTATATGTTTCCTCTATCTCTCTCTCATTGTACAACTTTGTGAAATTTCAATAAAGAAAGGAGTTTCAACTTTTCGGATGAGTGAATAAGTGATATTTTATGTTCATGGTTTCATCTTGTCTTGATATAATTAGCAAAGTTGTTATTCTTTCCAATTGTGTGTGTTGATATTTCTGGTTAATATTTGTAAGAATATGATTTAGCCTACTTACAATATTAACTCCCTCTCCTAATTTCTCACTCCCACATTCCCACCTTCCTTGCAAATTCCTCCCTTGCACAAAATTGCAAGAATTTTCCACAGGTGTAGTGAAGTGTGCTTGTTGGATCCCCAACCTATAGGAAAACACAAATTTATTTTTATTTCACATACAATAATGGAGTTTCCCCATTCAAGCAAAGGGACCTAGTCCCATATCATTGGTGAAAATTAACTAATTTTTCCTAGTGATAAATTATTTTTCCAATAATTTTTGGCACCCACCATGGGGAAGATTTTTCTATTCTCGCACCCATATATATATTCCAAAAAATACAAAAAAAAATTCTAAAAAACCAAAAATTCTGAAATTTTAAAATTGGTGAGCCTTATGTCTTTCAACAATGGCTATTCCTGGTAATCCTCAAGTCCTAATACCTAAACGTCTTTTCCATATCCAAGAAGACATTGCATCAGACATTAGAGAAAATATTTGGAATAAAAAAAGAAAACTTATCCCATTACATTACTGCTACAAGAGTTCTAGATTCGAATAAGAACGCGTAAAAAATTTAGAAAGGGAAAGACATGTTCAAATATAAAAAGGAGAGCTTGAGGTGATTTAAATTTTGCAAACTAGCTAATCATAGATACACCGAGTTCGAGAGGTAAAAATGAAACCTTGATCCTATCTTCAAGGAACTCTAAATATGGAAAGAGAAAATCATATCGTCTCCACCCCCTTCCTCCTATGACTTCTCACATTGGCACCTCAAGTGGTGTTGAAAATCCTAATCACACTCCTATTGTTTCATCCCAAGTTTCTCCAATTTCTCCAAATCCGTTGGATATAGAATTTCTAGATCTTAAAGAATACTTTGAAGAATAATTTGTAGAAGCAAGATAAGAATCGAAGTGGAAGTAGAAGAAGAAGTAAGAATGGTGGAAGAAAGAGAAATGCCTCCACAAATCGTGTCATGGGGAAGAAACAAATGTCTTTTCACCCTCACTACACCAATCCATGAAATACCAAAGGGATCTTATAAGAGTTTTCCGAAATTCAAAGGTGACAGAACACAAATCCTAGAATAACATGTAGTAACTTTCATCACAACATGTGGTTTATTAGGAGTATAACACAATCATGTGTCGATGAGTTTGTTTGTATAATCTTTCCAAGATAATGAAACAAAGTGGTTTTATCTCCCCCCGAGTTAGATCCATGACTATTTGAGATGACATCAAAACCAAATTTGATGAAAGGTTCAAATACATCGAAGATTGTCAAGATATCCTAGTGCAGATGGTGAAAATGAAAAAGGATACTAACGATTCTATGAGAAACTTCATAGCTCATTATAATAGGTTACTCAAGAGGATACCCTTTGAATATATGCTCTATGATGACAACACAAAAATTCTTCATCAATGCTCAATTTCTGAGTTAGGATTCATCCTCTGAAGATATTTACCTATGAATCATAGAGAAGCTCAAGAATATGTTGTTGAAGTAGAGAAAGATCTAATTCTATCTGAAAAATAAAAAATACAAGTGGCAATTTTTTTTTAAAGCTTCAGATTCTGCTCTCTACAGATCCCTCCGGTTCAAAAATTGGAAAATGATGTGATTACACTCAAAAAAAAACTTACAAAAAGTACTTTGAGAGATGCTCCAAGGAAGAGTAATTTTCAAAATATGAAAATAATTAAAACACCCCCCTAAATAATTTCTCTAGATGTTTCCCTTGTCAATGTAGCCTATATTGAATAAGAAGATGACAAAGAAGATATTGTCGAACAAGATGACAATGAAGAAGAATATAATGGGATTGAAATTGAAGAAGTTGAAGATGTTGAAATTGGGTATTTTGAGTACTCATCCGGATGAAAGTGAAGAGAATGATACACCAAGATTCTCTTGTGTGGTGTTCTCCCATTCTCAATACAAAAATCAAAATTTTTCCCTTTGCTTCTCCCAAGAATAAAAATATGCAGATTCTCCCGTGGTGACTCCACCTAGTAAAATAATCAACAAACGAGCTACACTCCCACCTTCTATGGAATCGATAAAGAAAAACCAGATCTTGTGGCAACCAAGAAGACCTCGATTGAATAAAGTAAGTATCATAAATCTACTTCTATTAAATATTCTTCTTCCAAGTATCCTAATGCTACTTCTAAGACAATGAATGTTCCTAGAAAAACCCATGAGACACCTAGTAAGCTTGTCATAGCTTCCAAGCCTACCTATGTTTCCAAAGCAATCCCCACTCCCAAAGAAGTGTACCCTCTACATCCTAAATATTTTTCACTCTAGAAACATCTAATTCATCTTCATTTTATATAATAGATCATGTCAAAGGATAGGAAGTCAAAATTTGAGTTTGAATATTTACAAACCCATCTCGAACAATTTGATAAACTAGTCTGGTTTATCAAAGGTAGTAACCCAAATCCCGATGCCATCACACCCTCTTCCAAATGGTTACTACTAAATCCTACTTCCTCATCATCTCAAAACATGTTAGCATTAAGCGCATCCAAGACTAACAAGATTGAACCATTCTATCTTTCATTTGTCACTAAGCGCTACCAATTGAACAATCATATCATAGATGTTGGTGCTTCGACAATCTGATTCCAATGAAAGTAGATAATTCTCTTTTTCTCACCATAACACGGGATAAAGGCCAACATTATTCTATGGAGATGATAGAAGTTCCGATTGTGGGAAGAATAAAATATCTGAAGCTTCTCTAGCTGATTTTTCTAAGAAGAAATTCTTATTGACCATCTTAGTTGTGGACATTCCACCCTCATATGGAATGTTTTTTTAGTAGAGTATTTTAGATATTTGGGAGGGGAAATTCAAATGGATTGGTCTTCAACAAATACTATAGCCAAAGGAAAAATGAAAAAAATCTACCGATGAGAAAAATGAAGTACACAATGCAAAAATCAGAAGATCCTAGAGCTGATATTATTTATCAAGATGATGGACATGGAAACTACTTCTTGACTTCTGAAAGGGATAAATTTTTTCCTTTCATTATTAAAGAGGATAAAAATAATCTATGGATAATGGAATTTGATGGAATTCATTCTAGTGTTGGTTACAGAGCAGGTGTTGTGCTAACCTCTCCTTCAAGTGAGTCTCTCCCATTTTCTTACAAACTACAGTTTGAAAATACAATGACCATTTCATTAAATTTGGACTAAAAAAAAACTTCCAATAACATGGTTCATGGTTTTATAAACATGAAATTTGGTTTCCCATTGTGTTATTATAAGTTTCCAATTGTGATAATGTTGGTTTCCAAGCATGTGAATGTTGGTGACCAAATGTGTCATTATTAGTTTCAATTTTTCAAAATCAGTAACTAAAATTTTAAATTTAAACTGTGGGGCACCATATAATATTGTCATGTGTTGAATACATATATAGGTTAAAGAGGATTCTTATTCTACCTTTTAATTTTTTCACTTAAAGGGAGAATGAGAGGCCTCCCATTCTCTCCATTGATTTTTTTACTTTCCTATTCTATCTTTAGATTTTTTTCCTATTTTTCGTCTCAATTTTTTTCACTTTGATGATTATACATCATATTTACATAGATATTAGAGACTGAAAATTGTAAAAATGATATTTTATTCACCACATATTGAGAATATTACAAAGGCTATTATATAGCTACAGAGATAATGAAACAACATCCTAAGAAATATGAACTAATAACCCATTTATAATATTACAATAAAACAAACATAACAATAAGAGTTGTTATAACTCACTACAACCATATCAATCCAACGATAATGTGAGTGCTAAATAGAATTTTCCTAACATCCCCCTTTAGGAAGAACATGGGGAAAACCTGCCTTATACTGCAATGTGCCACTATGTAGCCTGCTCATGATCTAGATGGTTTCAAGGACAATACCAACAACCTCTGGATGGTTTTCCAAGTGGTTAACCAAAAACCACACAATGATGGTTTTTTAGGATAATACCAACAACCTCTGGATAGTTTTTCCAGTGGATTACTAACAACCACACAACGGATGGTTTTTTAGGATAGTACCAACAACCTCTAGATAGTTTTTCTAGTGGATTACTAACAACCACACAACAGATGGTTTTTTAGGACAGAACAAACAACCTCTGGATAGTTTTTCCAGTGGATAACTAACAACGACAATATCATGATATTGCAGTAGTATCATCGACTCTCATCAATATCTCACTGAAGGGAATAAAATTGTAAAATTTGTTGAAATATGTTGCTCATACACATAAAATGAATACTGGAAATGGAACATCGGATCATGTTCCCCCCATCAATGTGAAATTTCCACTTATTCAAAACATGAACACTACAAACAGTACATAATGGAAATCACACTTTCGCCTAAACTATAAGCAAACAGACACAAAAATGCCACCATAATTGATATGTGGCCTCATCGTTGGCGACTAACAAGAGGTCACTAATTTACCTCCAACCTCGAATGCCTCCATCCTCTCGGGATCATGCTACGAACTTAGTCGTATTTGGTCATGGAGCTCATTGTACAATTTATCCCCATAGGATGGACGTCACATACAAGTAAAAATGCGTCTAATTAATGAAACATGAGGAAAATTTATTTTATTTTTACAATATTTTGACACTTTAAAAATGATAATAAATGATTATCCTAAAATCACCTATTTGACTTTTGGCATCACGACTTTTACAAAGAAATTTTTGACGTTGATAAGACAATAGAAATGACCATAATAACTTGACAAATATGATGACTTACAATAATATTTTTTTGATGAGACACAAATTTGACAACGACAACATGACAATATGACTTAAACTATTGAAACTTGACACTTTATAATTTTTGACCACTAAAACAAAAAAATGACTCACTAAGACTAAAACAAAAGACTTAGATTATAAGTAACAATACGTATGACTCAACAATGAACTAAATGTTAACATACCTATCAAACATTGAAACTTATTTCCAATGTATGAGACCCTTTATAAAAATACAATCTTTGACAGAAGAAAATGGAATAAATACCCAAAAAAATGGCACGCGGGACTACTAGCTTGAGTGGAGAAATGAAAGAAAATAAGTCGATTTGAACTCAATGCATGCATGACCAGCTTCCATTGGAGAGAGATTTTTGTAGACACATTTGTGAACTGTAGGAATTGTTTTTGGACAACTAATAGCTGCAGATTTACTTGGATGGACGAAGATATGCTCAAGGCATAAGATCTATAGACATGAAGAAGAATTCTCTGAGAATGCACAATTTAACATTGAAATTCAATAAGCCCATGCTCCACAACAAAATCACTAAAATGTGTCTAATATATGACTGATATGTAGCTCTAAATACAATGAACATGGAAGATCAAGATACAACTGGTACCAAACTGTTGGATCTGATCAAACATCATAATCGATCAGAAATTTGCATAAGAATGATCTGCTTAGGTTGTAGATGACATTTGGTTCAATAATGCATAACTATACATAGAGGATTGAGAGCCTATTGGTGTCTGAGTATGATAGATATAAGATTTTCATACTTGTTTCTCAGAATTAACACACGATACTCACCATTGCATGCTTTAAAGAAACTATTCACCCAACCTTTATGACTAATAGAAGTGAAGTAGACAATATGAGAATAACAATGACTACTCAGAAGGTATAATTACAAACAAATCTACTCATATCTCGTGCTTATGGAGAAATGAAATTAGATCGCTACATGCTTTGCAGGTTCATTTTAAGACACCTCTATAAAATTGTAGGTGGAAAATACCTGGTGAATATCCCCAAACCAGTTTCAGCGAAAGGTGAATTTGACAGTATTCCAAAACAAAAATTTCACTGGTTTTTTCATGGCTCCATCATTGACGTGCGACAACAAGACGTCAATAATCACTCCTGACACGCGTCAATGGAACGTCAATGGTCTTTTCGCATACGCCACATCGGATCCTATCGGCGTGCATCACTGGCTCCTATCGACGCGCTGGCGTCATTGGCTCCAGTTGACGCGACATGCTCCGATTGACACGCCACTCGGGCTCCGATTGACACGCTCGCGTCCATTACACCATTGACATGTGTCATTGGCTCTAATTGACGCGTGTCACTAGCTCCATTGACGCGTGCGTCGCGGCTCCAATTGATGCACGCCATCAAGCTTTGATTGACGCGCGTCACTGGCTCCTATTGACGCGCATCACTGGCTCATATTGACATGCGTCACTGGATCCTCTTGATGCACGCCATCTTTGGATCCTCACCGACGCGCGCCATCGCTCCTATCGACGGCGTGTCTCGGCTCCTATTGACACGTGTCAATAAATCCTATTGACGCGCGTCGACCAACACTATCGACGCGTGTCAGCTAAGACCATTGACGCACGCGTCAATTGAAGCCATTGACGCCCTGATTTAGCCTATAAATACCCTTCATTTGGTCATTTTCTCATTTTCACCTTCCCGCTCTTGAATTTTTGCAGGTCTCAATCATTGTCAAAGACACAAGTACAACTATAATGTCGAATTCACATGCTTCCCAACCGCAAGTTCAGCCAAAAAATCAAGAGAATCCAATTCAATCGATTTCCAAGATCAACTACAGGAATCCCTTATGCCCTCACATCCATATTGTTTTAAAGATGTCTTCAGAATATAAAGATTTGATGGATGCGTGTGAATTTATAGGGCTCGTTAATATGCCCCATTTCAAAACAGATCTGGATATTTTGAATTACCTTCTGTCATCCTACAATTCAGAGGACGGCATTTTTATGTGACTCTGAATGAGGCCGAATGTTCTAATTCAGTATCAAAGTAAATGACATCCATTGGTTTACGGTCCTTCCATTCAAAAATTTACCAATTGTTACAACCAAGGCAACACTCTTGGAAGAAGACAAGAAATTTCTCGAATCAACGTTCGGTTTCCATGTTGATTGTAAGTATAATTCGTTTTAATTCATATTTTTTATTCTGTTTTTTATTCTGATACAATTTGCTGTTATAAATTTATAGTAATTTTCACTGTTTCACATTTGCAGCCCATGTCAATAAATCCAGGCGTGGTGTGGATACACAATCAATTGCACACCACTTTCTTGCTGCACTTATTTCATTTTTTCAATCAGAATTGTTTTGCAGGGTCGCCAAACTGATGTACCTAATGGGCCATTGCATACATTGTTACCACTATATCAAAACAAAAATTCGATTGGTGCACATATCTATCCAAAAAAATAAGAACTGACATAACAAATTCAAAACTTTAAGAAAAAACTTTCATTTATTCAACAAACTATCTCCTCGGCCTTTATTATGAGGCACTTTTAAATTTAAAAGATAAAAAAATTGCTACTTGCACTGATGAGGAGTTGATGAAGTTGTCAATTCCATTTGAAGAACAATAGGTATAAACTATTTAGTTTGTAATTGTATTTCAATTTTCGACATTACAGTGCACAATTATTAAAACTTAAATTTTAATGTTTTGTAGAGAAGATTTATTGAAGCCCTTCCCCGAAAAAAGGTGTTATCGAGAGGAAGAGGCCAACAACACGCTGAGGCTTTGGGGGACTCCCAATCTGAAATGGAAGTTCACTCCCCTCCAAACCCTCAACATTTTGAACTCGTTAAACACCGGAGAAGTAATACCTTCTCATATATTATTTACAAATTCCAAAGTTGCATATTTATTTTTCAATTTAAATTTTAACCAAATGAATTGACAACATTTAATATTGATGAATTGCAGGGACTTTGGAACATACACCTATTTCACAAACTCAACCTTCTTCCCCAACTCACTCCATATAGTCACATGCATTCATATCTTATGAACAGACACTGAGTACAACTCCTCCAAGGCCACCCATAGCACCGAGAAAACAACCCCTCGATAACAAGGTGCAACTCTTCGATATTACGTTTAATTTCGAAATTTTTGACTTTATGAATTATTTTCCTATTTTTCATTTTTTTCTTGTACTTTTCAGCACATGTCAGTCCTGATCAAACCGCGGCACCGACACCCACTCAACCAATAATTTTTAAAATGCCAACCAGAGGAACAGTGAAAAAGAACATTGGTAAACGCATGCCTTTTGCTCCGGCCCCTAGTGGGACACTAAACATTGCCTCCTCCTTTCGAATTCCAACTCTCTCACTTGGTGGCTTGCCCAGTGCAACGGCATATCTATTTTGAACAATATAAATTTAGATGAAGATTATTTGGGCATTGATAGCAATGACCCAACTGGTTTTTTCAATACCCGCGAGATGATTCAAGGCCAGCAGGTATACTTCAAATTTCAATTTAAATATGCTTTACAATTTTGAATTACATTTCGATTTAAATTTATTTATCTAAATCTTGATTAATTTTTTCACAAACAGATCAGCCGACCCAAAGGTAAAAACAAGTAGCATTGATCTCTTTGAAAGCCCCATACTTCTCCAAAGAAGATTGTCTTCATCGATTTAGATAGTGAAACAGATTTGCCACCTTTTCCTTTAGAGAACTTAATTGGTTATGATTGTCAATCCCATGTCAGTGAGTTTATTCTTCCTCATATCAATCAGCTTATAGAATGGGAGAGAAGGGATAAAGTTCTTATCAATGAGATTATTAGTCGTTATGAAAATTATTGGCAACAGGATAGTTTATATCTTTGCAGTCCAAAATCAACCTGCGAAGATGGATTCCTTACTTACCCAAGTAAGAAGTGGGACTTTCACGTATAACAACAACTATAAAGATGACATTTTAGATAAGTCATTAAACAAATTGGAAAATATTAGTGCCGAGGCCCAGGCATATTTTAACAAATGGTCCAAGGACAAGGATTTGGTAGCAATCGCAAATGCCGAAAGAGATAGAGTGGTTGTAAGTACTATTACATTCAAACAATCATTCTTGTTAATTTGAAATTTTCATTTTTTAGTAATATTTTGAATTGACATTACTCTTTTTGTGTAGTTGAAATATGAAAATTTGAAGAGTCAGGCGAAGGTTTTGCAAGTTCACTTGGAAACAAAGAAAAACTGACTTATCCGTAGCAAAAATTTGAAGCAAAATATTGTTTTGGTTAACAAACAAAATAATACACTAAAGCGGATAATTAAAGAGCATGGTTTCGACCCTGACATATTATTCAAAGCTAAAGCAACAGCTGATCTAAATTTGTTGTCGCATAAAGATGCGACAAATCAAGAAGAAAGAATTTTAAAAATCTGACGGAAGCAGTCTTTGCGGAAGATCTTATAAGTTCAGGGGTTATTTCTAGTGTTGGGGAAAGAGGTACAGCCACAGTGGAAGAAGCCATTGGGGAAGAGAGCAGAGGAGTAGAATTGGATAAAGAAAAAGAGGGTTTTGAAAACTAGAAACTTTTATTATTGAGGAAACTTTAAATATTGAATTTGAAAACTTCTACTATTGAGTATGTACTATGGTATTTGAATTTAATTATATGGATTTATATACAGTCTTTAATTTTAATTGCATTAGATGGTGATTATCATGAATTATATGTATGTTTCTTGTTTACTTGCATTGTCATGAATTGTATGTGGACGTAGATGATGAATGATGATAATTGATAATTAATGATAGATGATGATGAAAGATGATGAATGACGATAATGATATGATATATATGGACGATGATCAATTTAATGTGGATGTAGATTTATCATCAAGCACAGTAATTCTTCTTCTCTAGACTTTTGTACTTGTTTTAAGATAATTATTCTCTATACTTGTAACGATATGATCATAATGTCATTAGAATGGATATAGATGATAAATAAATGGAATGTGTTATAATGGATATAGATGACATTAGAACGAATAGAATTGTAATGATATGATTATGAATTATTTTAAAAAAATCTGAATTGTTTTAATAAATTTAAATTAGATAAATAATTGTGTTAATAATAATTGTAGTGTCAGGAGTCAGGATATGATAATGATATGGTGATGATATGATATATATGGATGATGAGGAATTTTATGTGGACTTATATTTAAAATTGTATAATGTATTGTTTATCCCACAGTTAAAAAAATATATCAAAGGATTTTGCACATATAAAAAATAAATTAAATATAATTCTAAGAAATCAAGAAAGAATCATCTTTGGTAAGAAATTAAACATAATGCAAATATGATAGGGTTTAGCTTACCTCTTGCGTATTAGATTGCTGTGAAATCATCAAGGGTAATGTGCTAGATCTTTGTTTTACCTGACATTGTAGATAGAGGGGTGAGTTGCCTGACATTGTCAGTCCTGAGAAGTGCCAGCAACATCTTTAAATATATAGACCAACAATATCTTTAAATAAATGTAAATATATAGAATTAGACCTGTAACATCTTTAATGATAACAAGAGCTGAAAAAATGTAAAGTAACAAACAATAAGATTATGTTGAAGAAGATACCTATTTAAAATTGAAATCATCACCGGTAATGTGCTAGATCTTTGTCTTAAAAAAATTCAACACAAAAAATGGATTAGTAGATAGATGGGTGAGTTGCCTGACATTGTCAGTCCCGAGAAGTAACAGCTTCCTCGGACGGATGTCAACCCACGTTTTCAAAAAATAAAAAGATTGTATTTAACTAAATGTAAATACATAGACCTGTAACATCTTTAATGATAACCAGAGCTGAAAAAAATGAATAGTAACAAACAATAAGATTAAGGGGAAAAAGATACCTCCTTAAAGTTGAAATCATCACTGCCACTGGTAATGAGCTAGATCTGTGTTTTAAAAAAACCCAACACGAGAAATGGATTAGTAGATAGATGGGTGAATTGCCTGACATTTTTAGTATATAGACCTATAACATCTTTAATGATAAAGATAAAAGATAGATAAAGAAGATACCTATTTAAACTTAAAGTTGAAACAATCCATTATCAATAGCTTCATCAAACTCGATGTTGTCTTTTGTAGAATGTGACGAAGAGCCAATTACACTCTCAAGGTTGGTAATATTTGTACTTGTTGCTGTATTATTCACACCTCTTCTTTCGCAAAGGGAATTCCAGTGCGTAATTGCTCTGTCGAAAGGAAAGGTTTCGATGGAGTATCGAGAAACATAACACCTCATGCAACTTTCCAGATTTTTATCCAACCTATTTCTCAGTTTTGATTTTATAAATGAAAATGCACTGAAAACCCTTTCATCCTCCACAGACCCCAAAATCATTGTTTGGCATAACTCATATAATCTGAAATATTCACTGATATCTTCTTGTAAGATAGAACTTTGATAGATTCCTCGCCATAGCCTTGTAATAGCACCACTTTCAGAAGGTTGATCTAAATTCTTATATTGGTTCCTCATTGTTGTTGCAAAATTTGTTGTTGATGAAACTTTAATAAATCGACATTCAAGATACCTTTGATTTCCATACCCTTGAGCTCACGTATTTGTAAATTGTTCCATTATTATACCCATTGATTTATGGAAATGCTTTCTCGAAAAAAGTCTCGCACGGTCACCTTCAAGTATTCCAAAAATTAGGGTTCATCACACCCATGGCTTCCAAAATTTTATCTTTATAGAAACATTCCCTAATTTCTGATGACAAGGTTTCTAATTTTTTTAATCTTTATTCTTGTTTCAACTATAACAGACTCAAACAAATTACGTGTCACAAGAACATCTTCTCGTTCCGATCCTGTAATATCTTGACGTTTTTACAAAATGTGCATTGGTATTTCCCTCCCATTAATAATGATGCAGAGGTGATCGTGGATATTAAATCTCAAAAAGTTGTTAGGATTCTTAAGATCTAATAAATATTTCCAATTTTCAAAAACAGGTGCATCAAAACTATCCTGGGAATAGTACAATATATCAAGACTTTGACATACCATTTTTCTCATCCGTATAAAATCCACAATATAGATTAATCTTCCTTATGCATGCTTCATTAGTGTATTGATCTCCTTTAACATTGGAAGAATACCAACCAATGTAAGCAATGTCTCCAAATCAGTTAAACGGAACAACAAGTCCCTCGCCCTATCAACTTCATGATGGTATTTGTGCATGAAACCAACCAATGAAGGATACTCCTCACGAACTCTGCATGCAGGTTCATACAAAGAGATCCATCTAGTCTCCACATCCTTCAGAAGTTTTTTGCCATCCAGTAATTCCAATTGCAATTTTTGGAACTCGAGAAAACGCTTTGGGTTGCTTGACATTTAGGCATGAAGTTATCTTATAAGGTCTTCTAATTTAGCAACATTTTCGTGGTTGCTTACCATTTTATACGCTAAATTCATTATGTGATCCATACAGTGAATTGGTAGCATATATGGGGCCATTGTTGTTTGTAATCTAACACAGAGCCCTGTTCGGTGACCCTGCATGACGATGCACCATCTTGCTCCAATGCATACCAACTTCGTAGCAATTTCATAATCAGTCATTCCAACAACATCTTTCAAATGAGAAACAACTATTTTATATAGGTTTTCGGCATTGCAGTTTTCAACCATTTTCATAACACCCAACAAATGAGGTGTCCTTATATGATTTTCTAAAGTATAGATGTGGATACATACCCATGCGGTGTTGTCGACTACTGTCACTTCATCAATTGAAAGAGAGATAAAGTTTGCTTTTTTTACATTCTCTTTCAAATCTTCCTTCTCTATCATCGAGAGGCATTTTGCCATTTCCCATCCACTACTTTCAGACCAATGAGACTGAGGTACATTCAACATTCCATTAAATTGATACAAAACTTTGAAATCGAGGAAATCTGAAATCGCTCTTCCTTTTTTTAGTATTTGAAAAAGAGTAGAGAATTGTATGAATTTTACATGTAGATTTGTTTCTTTCATCTTACCAATATGCGATGTGATCATTCCTCCCTTTTCCAACAGATGTCCTGTGTTTTTCCGCTCCGCCTCATATTCCATGCGTATAACATGCATGCATTCTTTTTTTGCACCTATGTGTTTTGATTTTTCGGCCATCCGCCCAAGCATGATTAAATATTGTTTTCCACAATGTTTTTCTATAGTGTCCAAACTTGATTGCATTTTTGTTGCTTTCCCAATTTCCATGTACATATTATACATGTACATTGAGATGGGATTTCTTGAGAATTAGATGATTGTACAGTTCAATAAATGCAGAAATTTAGCTGCCCAATCAAACTTGTATGTCCTGCCAATGGTCCACATATTCTTGTTCATTTTCAATGCTTTACTTTTTTGAGTAGAATTTTGAGCAATATCACAATCACTTGGTTTCCTCTTTCTTGGACCGGAGTTTGATTTTGATTTCTGTCTTCCATTTTGCTGAGTGTTTGTATCTGTGATATCTAACTGCACTTCTAGTTGCACCCCAACAGGAACAATATCTTCAAGATCTGGCATATTATCGTAGGTTTCATTTGTTTGACTTTGATACTATGCAGAATGCATGTCCACCTCAATAATACCTTCCACACAGTTAGTATTCTGATTCTTTGTGGTGGCATCTATATGATTGGTATTTACAATATCTATATCCGCAGAGTTTCCAAAATACTTGAAGAGTGATTTCTGAGATTTCTTACTTACTTTTAGGTTATTCGTATTCTTTGAGCTGACACCTTCCATTATTCTGAAAAGAGTCATCGTCAAAGAAAAGAACCAAGTAGCGACTCTATCCAGTGTCTGAGGTCTTGTCGCATGTCCCCTGTCTAAGGTATTTGTCACGTGTCAACTCTGCACTTGTCGCGCGTCAACAACCCATTTCTCGTCGCGTGTCCACCGCCCTTGTCACGTGTCAACTTCTTTGCCCAAGTCGAGTGTCAACACTTCCTCTCGCCGCAAGGCGTCGGTCAAGACAGACTTTTGTCGCGCGTCAACAATGCCCTTGTCATGCGTCAACACTGCATTTGTCACGCGTCAACAATCACAAAGCTAACAAAGAATCAACTCTCGGGTGCTTAAGGGTATGCGAGTTCAAATTTCACAAAGTATTGGTAATTTGTTAAGCTACTTGAGGTATACTACCCTATGAACCAGCTAGGTTTTTATAGGAGATGTTTTCAAATGAAGGCGAAGCCCCCAAAAAAATATACTATATATTTTAGGCGAACAGACACAGACCCACTTCGAATAATTCACCTTTTCAAATTTTCCTAAAATGAAATTTTCACCATATTACGAATATTTGCCGCTAAAATTATCCCCGATGCTTTGGAGTCTCAACAAAATGATGATGAACATATGAAAATACTCCATTAAAATAAATTATATTTGATGTAGACTAGAAATAAGTTGGACGGATCTATAAAACACAATCAATGATGGTGACCATCGATATATACATGAATTATTTGATACCAGATGATGATTATACATCATATTTTCATAGAGATCAGAGACTAAAAAATGTACGTATTATCTTCTATTCACCACATATTGAGAATATTACAAAGGATATTATATAGCAACGGAGATAGTAAAATAACATCCCAAGAAATGGGAACTAATAACCCATTTATAATATTACGGGTAAAACAAACATAAGAATAAGATCTATTTTAAATCACTACAACCATATTAATCCAACGATAATGTGAGCACTAAATAGGATTTTCCTAACACACTTTCCCATAATATCTATTCATTTATTTAAACTTTCCCAGTCTTCATTTTTTTACTTTGAGATAGAATGGGGTTCCCATTCTCCCTCTTGATTTATTATTCACTTTCAAGGAGATTGGAAGGCCTCCCATTATCCATATTCATTGTTTTTCTAATTTGAGGGATAATGAGAGGCCACCCATTCTCCATCTTCATTATTTATCTACTTTAAGGGATAATGGAAGGAAATCCATTCTCCATATTCATTGTTTTATCACCTTATGAGTATTTAACACCCAACTTATGTTAATGGACTTCACAGATCTGAATTACCCATGTTCGTCATTTCCAAACCCAAATCATCCGAGTTCAAAAATATGCAACCATGATGACCTACCATTGATCCTTTACTAGACACCAAGAACCTTCCATTTTTCTCACACATGTACTTTCATAATGGAATTTTAACATTACAATTTGCATGTCACTAAAATTTATTCATATTTGGGCTTACATTCATTATTCTTACGTGATACTATTTTAAAGTGTCACTCAACAATGATGTGGACTCCTTGCTTTAATAACGATAAATATGGTAATATGATTTTTTTCTTATACAATGAATCACTGAGTTATCAGACATTGGTCTTGGAAACATGGAACTCGGGGCATTGATTTTAAATTTAGATTTGTAGAGTGACATACCATTTATAAAATTATGTGGGACATCATGTAACCATGGGAAAAAACATCACAACTTATGAAATTCGTAGATTATGAAATATTAAAGAGGGAAAATAATGATATTTCAAATATGAGTAAGGTAGGTTATATTGTTCTTGAAATGTTATTTTAGATCTTTTACTCAGGATTTAAATTTTCCACCTATACCTATACATGATGGATATTTCAAAAATTTGCAAAATGTGCAAACGACCATTTGCTAGTACTATTACGCTAAATAATTAGAATTACAATCATTTGGTTAAAATCATGAAAAAATGTGTAAATGACCATTTCTACGATGATATTACCCTTCAAAAATATATAAAAACGTTGTTATTTATACACTATGAATGAAATTTATAAGAGATCAATCTTTGCTTACTATACATTTTTAATATATATTTATATATATTATATATATATATATATATATATATATATCATACTTAAATAAACAAGTCATATTTAATGTTTATTACAAAAATTGTAAATATTTTACAGTCAAAATCATGGAAAACATGTAAAAAACCGTCAACTTTAACCCACGATCTAATGTCTCAATTATTTATCCCTTTATAATTTTTGTATGCCCATATTCCATTCTTAATTATTTGGATATATTCCCAATAAAGGAGGGTCACGGACCTGAAACAGACTTGCAAAAGTGTTCTTCATTGTTTGATATCCGGTTGAAGTAATAAGGCATCCTTTTCCCCAATTCATTTTTTTAAAACCCTAAAACTTTAATTTTTTTAGTTTTGTAAAATCAAGAAAATTGTTGTTTATTATTAACTACCTTTAAATCCAGTGTTATGACATAATCTTGTTTTGTAGAATCTAAATTGTCAAGAACACTACTATTATTATTAACATATTTTCATAAATTCATTCATGATCTATATCATTAAGTGTGTTATTTTTGTGCATTATTTATTTTACACTAATAAATATTTTTGTATTCACCTACCACAAGCACTCATGGATGATGTTGTTATGAATAAATAATTATTTTTCTACATATAAATCCATTGTCACAAATGAATGAATCAATCCATAGTAACTATTATTTGTTTACAATAAAATTGAATTTAGATTTTTATTAAATAAAGTATATATTAAAAATAATTATTAACAATGTAATCCTTTTAATAACTCCTTTATGTCTATGGGCCTCTCACAAGCACTTATGGATGTTTTTGCTAGTTATAACAACATAGTTGAAAGCATAATAAAAATATCCGATTGGTTATTGGAAAACATGAGATAGTTTTAATGATGTGCTTTGGCGATTAAAAAGTACATATAATTCTATCTTGGCATAAAAACCTAACCCTAATCGGCAAGTGGGATTTTCCCTTCCATATTACAAAATTATGTTCATGTCTTATTTCTATCTCATGAATATGGTGTGTTATATTATTCCTTTATTATTTTGACAGAATGATCTTCCTTTACTAATTCCTTATCAATAATTCGAGAGCGATCTAAATCATTTAGGATTCATAGGGAACTTGGAGGGACTCAACCGTGGTGGATATCATATCCACCGCTTTGTCCAATGCAAGGTTAGTATTTTTACCCGATAGATTAGTAGTACTCACACTTACTATATTATTTAATTCACTGGGGTAATGGACTATCAACTACATGGTTCATATGATAATAGACAAGAGTTGACATTCTTCGACAATAATGTAGCCAAATTCTAAACAAACTTAATATACTACAAATAATATTAACTCCAAAAGAGAATAGATCTCCTTCTTCATTATTGAATCATGAGTTACAATGTTTTCTAAATAGCAAAACAACTCCCAACTCGAGTTTCCAAGCAAACTCTAACTAACTTTTACTAAATCTACTCTAGGTGGCAGAAATTACTTTTTTTAGCAGTTTACTAGTAAGCAGTTTGCTATTCTTAGTAAGTTTACATGCTTATTAAATACAGTGCATAGAAATTTCCACGCATCTTCTACATGCCTAAATTAGAGGAATTTCTAACTTTCCAACTCATAATGCAACTAATAGACTAAAATTAACTAATTCCCTAAAATAGGAAAAAATCGAACTACAACTTAAATCCTAATTTTCGGCCTCAAGATGGAGGATTTTGGGCCCGAAAATGTGGAAAAGTTGCTCCACCCAAGATAGGGCGGGTTGATTGGTGCATTTTTCTCATTAAAACATGTTGTTTCAAAAAAATGGACTCAAACAGACACTCATAGACAAGTTATGAACTTTTCAAGTTTTCGCTAATTTTGGTGCATCATTCTCCCATGCTTGAAAAAACGTAGCTCCAACAAGTTGTTTCTTAAAACTGCTTCCATTTATCTACATCCAACGTCTTAATCTCCCACCCGTGACCCTAGTATTTTCCTCTTGTTCCAGTCCTTTCCAATGTACCAAATATTTTGTTGTATTTCCCATGTCACGTGTTCATTGTTTTCTTATCTAGAATCTAATCCACTTCTTCTTTCTTCTTCACCGGAACCTACTATGTCCAATCTACTACTTATTCAATAAAATCCACTTCGCACCATCCCCATGAAAAAAAAACAAATTAGTAACATTAAAAACTGAAGAAATATCAAAATTCCCGGCAATTCTACCTCATAAGCATTATCATTTATTTTTTCATGATTTTGCAGGGACCAATCTTCTTGTACTTCAGCTTATTATAGGCTCCTTTTGGAAACCTTTCCTTCCACAAGTATACCATAACCAGCTCACCAATCTGTAAATACCTTTCTCCTTCTATGCACATCTACTATTTCCTTATACTTATCATTACTATTATGCAAAGCCTTCTTCTCGTAATTCTTCCCGCAATTGTTGTATATGTTTGGTAAATGCTTCGCATCATCACTGAATCTTCCATCAACTAGTAGCTATACCAAATCTAACACCCTATTTGGATTACTCCCATACACAATAAAAAATGGAGACTTTCCTATGGATATATTTATGGAACTGTATATGTAAACCCGGATTGTGGTAATGCTAAGTCCCATTGTTTTGATTTTCCTCAACTATACACCTTATCAAAGCTTCCCAAACTCTCGATTTACCACCTTTTTTTTCCCATCGGTTTGAGGATGATAGGCACTGCTGAATTGTAGTTGATTTCCCAAATTCTTCCATAAAGTCCTCCAAAAGTGACTTAAGAACCTTGTGTCCCTATTTGAAGTAATGGTTTTTGGAACACCATGCAAACAAACTTCTCTGAAAAACAAATCTACTACGCCTGTCACATCACTTGTTTTCTTGTAGGCAATAAAATGAACCATCTTAGAAAACCTATCAACAACCACAAAAATTGAGTCATTACCTTGTTGTGTTTTTGGTAATCCCAAAACAAAATCCATACTCAGATCTGTCCACGACCCTTTAGGAATAGGCAACGACATATACAACCTTGTATTCGTGCATGGCCTTTCGAGACTTGGAAAATTTGACACCTCTCCACATATCTTACCACATATATTTTCAGCTTTGGCCAATATTATTTCTCTCGTTACCAAGGCTATCGTCTTATCTTTACCAAAATGCCCAACCAATCCTCCGCTATGCAACTCTTTCACTATATTATCTCTCATAGACCCAATTGGAATACATAGTTAGCGTCCCTTGAATAGATAGCCATCCTATAAAATGTACTCATCCTGGACATCTCCTGCATTGTATGACAATGGAAAAATTAACCTTTCAACAATATTCTTGAAATCAGAATCAGAAGAATACAAACCCTTTATTGCTTCAAAACCCACCACCTCATTTTCCATAGTGGTAAACAAAGTCACACGCCTACTCAATGCATCTACAACTTGATTTTGTTTTCCTGATTTATGTTTTAGAGAAAAAGTATAACCCTGAAAAAATAATACCCACTTTGCATGCTTGCTATTCAACTTCTTTTGTGTATTCACATACTTTAGAGCTATGTGGTCTGTAAATAACACAAACTCCTTAGGCACTAAGTAATGCCTCCAATGCCTCAATGCTTATACAATTGCATAAAATTCCACATCATAAGTAGAGTAGTTCTTTCTTACCTCATTCAGTTTCTCACTAAAGAAAGCTACTGGCTTTCCACCTTGACTTAGAACAACACTAATACCCACATGTGAGGCATCACAATCAACCTCAAACACTTTATCAAAATGGTAGTGCAAAATGGGTTCCTGTTTCACCTTCTTCTTCAAGAACTCGAAAACTATCCTCAACTGTCTTTGTCCACAAAAAATCCCTTCCTTTTGTGCAATCTGTTATAGGTGCTACAATACTGCTGAAATTTTTAATAATCTTTCGGTAAAATGTTGCTAGATCATGAAATCTTCTTACCGAGCTATTATACTCTATGGATTAGGCCATTCAATAATTGCTTTTATCTTCTCTAAGTCCATATGTACCCCATCTGCTGAAATAATAAATCCCAAGAACACCAAACTCTCTTTTAAAAACGTGCACTTCTTCATATATGCATAGAGTTTCTATTTCCTTAACAATTCAAATATCACCCTCAAATGCCTCGATGTTATTCTTTAGTTTTACTAAAGATCAATATATCATCAAAATAAACCACAACAAACTTACTATTATACTCCCGCAGCACGGTGTTCATCAATCTCATAAAAGTACTAGGTGCATTGGATAACCCAAATGGCATCACCAACCACTCATATAATCCATTTCCTGTCTTGAATGTTGTTTTCCACTCGTCTCCTTCTCTAATCCAAATCTGATGATAACCACTTCGAAGATCAATCTTGGTGAAATACCTAGATCCAGCAAGCACATCCATCATATCATCAAGGCAAGGTATTGGGAACCTATACTTGATTGTAATTTTATTTATTTCTCTGTTATCGTGCACATTCTCCATGTTCCATCCTTATTTGGTGTTAATAAAGCTAGGGTTGCACATGGACTCATGCTCTCCCTTACGGCCCCCTTTCTCACGAGCTCTACCACTTTCCTATTCAACTCTGCATGCAATGTTGGGCTCATCCTATAAGCCGCTTGATTTGGGAGTGAAGACCCTGGAATCAAATCAATATGGTGTTGAATATCTCTTTTGGGTGGTAATCCGTCTAGTAGCTCATTAGGAATAACATCAGAAAATTCTTCTATTAATTTTGTTGTTTCTACTAGTATTTGTGCACTTACAAGTTCATCCTTATTTGTGACTAGTGCATAACAAAAACCGGTTTCCTTTGCCTCCTTCACAAATTCCTTTGCAGAAAGCATATTTTCAACCTTCCCCTCTTCCTTAAGAGGTAGCAAAACTATTTTTGTGTCATCCTTCCAAAAAGTATAAGTATTCTTTCCCCGTCATGAATAACTTTTCTATCAAATTGCCATGGTCTTCCTAGCAACATATGACATGCATCCATAGGAATAACATCACAACAAATCTCATCCTCAGAATCGTTCCCTAATAGGAAAAATTATTTAAAATATCTTATCAACAATAACTTCATTACCCTTCTTAAACCATGCAATATGGTAAGGGTTAGGATTCTTCTCAAAATGCAGACTCAATTTCTCGACCATCTCATTGGAAACCATGTTCTCACAACTACCACCATCAATAATAACATTACATACCTTTCCTCCTGAAGTGCATATTGTTCAAAATATTTGTATTCAAATCATGCATTCCCCTTGATATTCTTTCTTGGAGCAATCATCGTCTTCTTGATCATTAGGTGTTCTCCAACATCTGGTGGAATTTCTAGGTCTCGTTCATCTTCTACTTGTTCAGCTTTAACAAGATTTACTCTTGGAGCATCTGCTTGCCTCTTGTCATGTGTATAAGAATGCAGGAATTCAAAATCTTGATGCCCCTCTTCACCACATCTAGAACAAACATATGGTCTTCGTGGAGCCTCCCGTCCTCTATCACCAAAGATATCCTCCGCCCTAGAAAATCCTCTGCCTCTTTGTTGATTATGGGAATCTTATCTCATATCTTCTTGATTTTCCACTCCACGAGGTGATTCTCCCCTACCTTGGCTGAAACCAGCTCATCCCCGAAAGGAAGATGAGGCCCCACTATTCATTCCAGGTGATCTCCTAAAATTTTGACGAATATGTTTTTCCTCGGCCTTTAAGGCTAATTGATAGGCATCCTCCATGCTCTTAATCTTGTGCATACTTATCTAATCTTGAATAGAAAATTTTAATCCATTTACATACCTTGCAGCCATTTGTTCCTTAGTTTCTTCATGCTCTACACAAATGGACAACTTGTAGAAATCATCTATGTATTCTTGCACTATTTTTAAGTTCTGTCTGAGATTCTGAAACCTCCTGTAAATGGTTTGTGCAAAATCCACAGGGAGAAATTTATCTTTCAGCCTTTTTCTCCATCATACTCCATGACGTAATTCTTTCTTTCCCCTTTCTTGACTATTCTTTCTGTAGGTGATCCCACCATAACATAACCTGACTTTTCAATTTCGTGCATGCAAATTTTACCTTCTTTTCTTTTGACATGGCCTTCCACTCAAAAACTTTCCCCATGCTAGTCAACTAGTCTATCAGCTCCTTTGGTTTTAGACTACCTCCATACTCTAAAACATCAACTCTTATCCCATCATTCTTTCCTTCTAATGCTTGAAGCATCCTTTCTTCAAAAGCTAATGGTGGCACTTGCGTTTTCTCCTCTTCACAAACTTCTTCTTCATTTGTGTCATCTCCATCTTGATTTCCTCTCTGGGTTATCATTGCAACAAGCGCAACAACTTGCCTCTGCAAATATTGCATATTATTATTCATCTGGGAAATATCGCCTCCTCTTCCTCTTCCTGCCATTTTTTTAAGACTTGAACCTCGCTTTGATACTAGATAATGTAGCCAAATTCTAAACAAACTCAATATACTGCAAATAATATGAACTCCAAAAGAAAATATATCTCCTTCTTCATTATTGAATCATGAATTACAATGTTTCCTAAATAGGAAAACAACTCCCAACTCGAGTTGCCAAGAAAACTCTAACTAACTTTGACTAAATCTACTCTAGGTGGCGAAAAATACTATTTTTAGCAGTTTATTAGAACCTGCTATTCTTAGTAAGTTTGTATGCTTATTCGTACGGGCATAGAAATTGACACACATCTTCTACATGCCTAAATTAGAGGAATTGCCAAATTTCCAACTCATAATGCAACTAATAGACTAAAATTAACTAATGCCCTAAAATAGGAAAAACCGAACTACAACTTAAATCCTAATTTTCGGCCTCAAGATGGCAGATTTCGGGCCCGAAAATGTGGAAAACGTGCTCCAATCGGTAGGGTAGGTTGACCGGTGTGTTTGTCTCATCGAAATATGTGGTTTAAAAAAAAAAATGGACTCAAACGAACACCGGAGCACAAGTTATGACCTTTTCAAGTTCCTGCTAATTTTGGTGCATCAGACAATTCTCAAAGCACACACAATTTTATTTTGTTCTCACCTTGTGACGGATTGTGCCTTTATTCTAAACACACACACACAAGTTATAACTCATTAGAACTAACTCTATTTATTTTATTGATAAATGGCTTAACTACGCTATATTTTAATTTTATTTCATGTTATGAGTGATTCAAATAATTATTAAGAGCATCACAAATAATTATTTTTTCTAGACTTGAGAAACATTAAACCTACGAATATACCACAATTTTGAGCTGGTTATCTTGTCTATAGTCTATAGCCTCTAGCATTTTTAAACCTTTGTTTAAACTTTAGTGTCTTAGCCTTGCATAACTACTGTCACTTTGCAAGACTTGCATCTTACTCCATTTGCATAATTTGATTCTAGAATTCATGATTTTATTTAACACTAACTCATTCTGATTATACATAATTATGGGTTGTATGCCTTTGCGGTTTTATGCTCCTTATGAACGTGGTGTGCATGATTTATCTCTGATTTTCATGTAATGTTGTTTATTACTCTGTATCAGTACTTTTGCTGCCACTTTTTGGTCTTGTGTCTGATTGAGATGTATGATGAAGGTCAAATTTAATGTTGTGCCTTTTATTTTCCTTGAAACATGCGTAGAGAAATTGTGAAAAATAAGTAGGGCACATCCTTACATGGTAATATATTAGAAAACATTGTTTATATGCATGCATGCCTAATATGACCCTTTGCTGTTTCTCATGATTGTATTCTTTAAGTTCAAATAATTAAGTTATATGTATTTTGTGGTAATACTCACAATCACTAGTGACGTGGACTTCTTTCTTTAATAGTATCTATTTTGTTAATATACTTTTCAGTTTAGGATCTATTTTATCATAAAAACCATCCCACATTTTTCAACAAGATTTCCAAGGTGCCAAACCAAAATAATACATCTCCAATTTTAGTTGAAATTTGACCAAACATAATACAATTGCAAATTTAATGATAGCTCCGCTTTCAAATAGATGGAAGTAACCATTGTTTCAAGCATATGTATCCTTCTTGTAAAACAACACGGAAGACGAGGATGGGAGAAAATAGGTGGATTTGAATAACGGTTGAGGTGCTGCATTTTACAAAACAGGGAGATCGCGCCCAACAAGACTTTAGCGCTTAAAAGTTAAGATACTTACAATTATAAAACTCTATAAATTTTAGCATTTCAAATTATTAATATTTGGACCAATTATTTAGATATACATTGCAGTGGTTATGATTTTCACTGCAAAAGACAACAGAGATGTGAACGAAATATGATTTCTTGAAGGATTCGGTGAGAGGTTGTGGTGGAAACTTCAGTATGTGAGTGCACCGCATCTGATTACCTCCACTAATTTCTTGTCTTTCTGAAAAACCACTTTAGATTGCACATTTCCATTAGGCCCTTCCTCCATTAGCATGTCGTTATATTATTTAACTCCCTAGAGCATTGCAGTATCATCTGCAGAACAAAACAGTCCAACATTAGTGGTGAAAATATCGAGGGAAAAAAGAAAAAATGTGACTTCAAGTTACTAATCCCTGGTGCAGATGTTTTCTTACTTACTGTCCCATATGGAGTTAGTGGCTTGCAATTGAAGTTGAACAATTGAGTTATATTGTCAAAATTTAGATTTTGGGCAACAATGTTCCATTGACTGTAATTCATTCTGTAATTGAAATTTGTGACTGTAATTTTCACTCGCCAATACTCTTTGTAATTCAATTTGACATGCCAATGTATCCTAATTGGGAACATGTGGGGGTGTACTGTATGAGAGGGGCAAATATCTTAGTTGGCGTGTTTACACCTGGAGTCTTAAAAATTGGGTGTCTTTCCTGTAGAAACCAAATTTAACATGTACCAATCAGTAAACTTACTCAAAACAAGTGCCTGGTTGTGTGATATTGTTATGACAACCACAGCTACAAACCGAACATGGACCTCTGGAATCATTATAAAATGATGATAGTGAAACACAACATGTTGGAGTTTTTGAGCTAGAAAATGGGAGTATGTACATGTTTTATTCCATGTCACTGCAAAGGAAAAATATTAGGTAAATGGCATGGTATATTGCCAAAAAAAAATAGCGGCATAAATAGATAACCCATTTACGAAGATTCCAGCAACCCACACAATTTTATGTCCCGGAAGATCATAAGATCATAATGGAATGAATCCTTTTTATAACATAATCAAATATTATTCAATATGGTTTATGGTTTTAATTAGTTATAATATTATTTTATAATTGAAAAACAAAAGGAGAATGTATTATATATTTACTTATTGTTCTAGAGAAGAATAAATGTAAAATGAAAGAGCTTATCTATCATGCAGGTTTAACATGCAATCAAGAAAAATTGAACCTGAAACTTGTGCATTTCAATTGGATGATACACAGGCAATGTATATTTATAATTATGTATACAAGATAGCTTAATTCTATGCATAAAATATATCTAAATCACCATTCTCCTAGGGAATATATCATTTTTCATACATTGGATATACATCAAGATAAAGATAATATTATTTGAAAAAGAATATTAATAATGATTGCATAAAACATATATTTCCATCATCTTAAGTGCAACAAAATATAATTTTTCATAAAACCCATAACTTGAGACAAGATAAAATATCACATATTGTCTTTGACATAGTTTTCATTACCTATAGTAAATCATTCAACATCATTATCACTTTGGCTATCCTCAATTTGTTGAAGTTGCACTTGATATTCTTTAATGGTTGCATGTCCCTTTTTTGTTATTCTTATTATTTCTCGATTCCATCCTACTTTTGTTGACCAATCCCAAATGATACTATTCACATCTATGTCACTTGTTCCTTCATTTCCTTCTTTCCATTCTTTTTGTTTTATGTAAGCAATCCTCATACAAAATTTTTTCTGATTTCCCTTTTCCAATTGGTGTCCACCATCGAACCTTTACCTTATATGTCTCACTCTCAGTATCCTTACAAGGGTAGACATTCCCTTCTACTTTACCCATCCATATTGGGAATTTGTTTGATCTTGGCTATATTAAAACAAATTGTCCATGTACCACATCTACCTTTGGATTGAATTCATCTCTTGGTTGTTTACATTTAGGTCCCACATAAATTTCTTCATTGGTAAGGACATTTTGTCTCAAGTAATCATCCAAGAGAAAATGAGAATCATTATTGGTATTTGAGTTCTATCTAGTTCTTGGCCAAAAATCACCTTCTAACATATCACTATTGATGAAGGGTTTATCTAAAACATTTTCCCAATACCTTATCTTTGGTAACCAAAATGTTTTCCTCCATCTATAGAAATTTTACTCCATTGACTAATATAGGCTCTTATTCCTATCTTTAGTTCTTCCATCTCTTTCAATGTCTTAAATGACGCTAGTTGAGGTTTCCCTTTAGGTAAGTCTGGGTTTCCATCAGGTAATATACACCAGAATTGATAGGATTAGACCATGCAAGATCCCTTTTGGTTGCTTTGTATTGCATCATTGGTATTCCATTTATGACATGGAATTTAAAGTATTGAGGCTTGCTAAGACCCACTATCATGTGACTCCCATATAGTAAATGTGGCCCCACAAAGGCTTTGAAATCATAGACATATTCAATCAGGTATGGTGTGAATGAACTTAAATTAGCCTAACATGTTTTATATGCATCCATGATATGTGGTAGAGAATATGTATCTTCTCACCATAACATAACTAGATAATATCCCAAATGTTCCATCAATATCTTCATGGGTGTGTCCCACTAGAAGAAATCTTACATACACTACATTAAAAACCCTTCTAACTATCAAAATTGATACAAAACCAAATAAATAACAATTTTTATTATCACTTGAAGCATTGTCCAATTGTAAGTAGAGGATTGGTGGAAATTTTTTGAGTGAAAAAAATGTTTTAGATACATTTGTTGAAACAAATTACATTGTTGTACCCTTATACACTTGACATTTTTCATATGAATCATTTTGTAATAATGCATCATGTAGTGGTTGTTTTGAAGACCCAATCTTGTACAATAGGTGCCCATATACATTAACCACTAGGTTCTTCGAGCATGCAAAGGCACAAGGCTATTGATTTCATTGTGAAGTTTGAACCTCTTTCTAGAAATGGAAGGCTAAAGTGACCAAAACCCCCTGTCTTGTGTCCATGAGTAAGCATACTGTTAAAGAGACTAGGAGGTTCCAAACATTACTAATTGACTTAGACTTCTTCCCCAACCTTGGTATGGAAGTCTTCATCTTATCCATCTTATCATGCACAATGCTTAAGAAATTTTCATGGTTTTCCTCATATTCAATCCTATGGGCATAATAGTCTACACGAAAACTTGTAATGTAATCATTGTGACATTTTTGATACTTCTACAACTACTTGATTATTTCTAGGCCACTTGTGGGTTTCGTTTGTTTTCAATAGCCACACACTTTATAAAGAATTTATTCTTTGCAATTGAAACATATTGGAAATAGTGTGACCATATCTTGTTAAATTTAGATTGTGACACTGGAGGGAGATTTAGGATTTCAAGGTCTGCATTACACTTTTTAAGAATTGAACATTGGGTATAATTTTCTAGAAAAATCCTTACAAGAACTCTTGTTCCATCATGATTTATGGAGTGAGTCAAATGAGGAGCTATATTTAAATTTTCATAAACTATTTTTCTGATACTAGAAATCATTTCCATAGTATTTGGCCTTGATTTTTAAAACCAACATTACCATTCACTTCCCTGGTATCGCCATTTAAAAAGTATTTTTGTATTTAAATAAGCTGCTTCTAGGTATTCCAAAAGCATTAAACCAAGCATTTTGACATACATCAAGGGTGTCAAACTTCATGGTAAGAATGCCTCTATTCCTTGTTATGTCATTTCTCTTTATGGATCCATTTTCTCCCAATGCATTCAACACAAAATCTCTTCTTGAACCCTCACTCATATATCTAAACTTGCACCAACCACTAGTGATTGATCCACTAGGTATTATGGAGCTAAGACATTTATTTTTACAACAAATCATATTTCTTACTTTATCCAAGAAATATAATTCATCTTCATCTTCAGTAGATATTGCATTTGACATATTGAAATTTGATGCATTGGGCCTCAAACGTTTGTGATGTCTATATGGAATTCTTGTCAAAGGTTGTGGATATGTGTAATTCAAGACATCAACAAGAATTGGACATGCCAATTGAGGAAGTGATTATTCTAATGCACTCCACATATTGACTTCTATCTCCTTTAGAACTTCCTTCATTTTCACATCCATCAATGAACCACTAAGGTATGCTAGTTGATTTATAGGCCATTATATGAGAAAATCTTCGATATGGTGCATGTGGAACAAGAAGGGTTGAATACATAACAAGAATACCAAAATGATTTCCATATAACAATTTAAAATGAACCATATCTCCTTCAAGTACATTTGTAATTTTCCCCTCTCCAACATATTTGTTCTCCTTTGAACAAATATGGATTAACTTTTCCTGAAGTCCTTTAAATTTCAAGTTGTGATCATAGGAATTTGATGAGGCCAAACATTCTAATGTAGCACTCCTTTTGAACTTTAGTGTAGACCCTGTATTTTGATTTACCAATTTCTCTATTGGCCATGCTATTATACTATTTGGTTTCAGTAATGATGAAAAAATATTGCAAGAAATTAATATCTTCTCCACCATCATACCAAACATTAGAGGACCCAAATTCTCACCTTGAACAATGTGGTCCTCAATCACATTTGATATAAAACCCATGGATATATTATCTCCATGCGCATAAAAATTTTGTTGAAGTATCACATTCTCTGTAATAAATTGGAGCTGATATTTTTCATATGTGCCATTAATGTGCTCATTGTATTCAATTTCAACATCATATGAATCAATTACATCCATTGAATTACAATTCAATGTTTCATCTATATCATTGATATCGAGTATTGATGAGTCGTCATGTGCTAAAATTTTCTTCTTGTCTGTTAATGTTTTTATTCATCAACCAAATAAGGCAACCAATCTTTCAAATCCAATACTTTACCTACAGTAATGAAAAATAAACTTCTCCCATTACTTTGCAATGTAGAGTTTTTCTACTTGGATAAACTCTCTCCCTCGTGAACTTTCAATCCTTTTGAAAATAAATCAACATGTTGTGCTTCTTCATATATATGATGCATTGTAGGAAAATATATATATATATATATATATATATATATATATATATATATATATATATATATATAATATATATATATAGTACATATAAAAATAATATATCGATAAAAAGAGGAAAGTATAAGGCAAATACAAATCAAAGTGAGAAAGTAGCCATATTTTTTAGTATAAATTATAATTCCTAGCAATATGAAATTTCCCATGTATAGCTATTAAAAATAGAAATATTGAATAAAAGTTCTAAATTCATTCTATATGTTTCTTATTTAAACATGTTTTATGGTGCTTACATGTTTTTTAATGCAACATAATTTAAATTCAACAAATACAATAGGGAAATTAAGGGCCTCACATTCTCTATCTTTGATGATTTTCACGTTGAGAATTCTCCCATTCTACATCCTAAGTGTTTATTCACTTTGATGTAGAATGGAAGAGCTCTCATTTTCCTTCTTAACTATTTTTCCTTTGAAGGTAGAATGGGAGGAATCTCTTTCTTATTCTTGATTGTTTCTACATCTTCAGTGTTTCTTCACTTTGATGTAAAATAGAAGAGCTTCCATTTTTCCTTTTTGACTATTTTTTCATTTGAATTTAGAATGGGAGGACTTCTATTCTAAATAATAATTCTTTTTCAATGTGAAGGAGAATATAAGGCATCTCATTCTCCTTATAGAATTTTTTTACTTTGAGAGAATGATGTCTTTATATATCTCTTGTGAATGATTGTTTGAACTATTTTTCACTCTAAGTGGGAATGAGAGGCCCCAAAATATATATTTTAAAGAATTTATTACTTCTAGGGAGAATGAGAGGCCTCCCATTCTCCATCTTGATTATTTTTTTACTTTGAGGGATGATAAGAGGCCTTCAAATGAGAGGCCACCAATATCCCTTTTAAGAATTATTCATCTTTGTTGAGGAGAATGGGAGGATTCCCATTCTCCGTGTTGATTATTTTTATACTTTGAGGGATAACGAGAGACCTTACATTGTTATTCACTTTTAAGGAGAATGGGAGGCTTCCCATTCTCTCGTGTTGATTATTTTTATACTTTGAGGGATAATGAGAGACCTTACATTGTTCTCAATATCCTTTTTAAGAATGGTTCACTTTTAGGGAGAATCAGAGGCATCCCAATCTCCATCTTGATTATTTTGTTTATTTTGAGGGATAATGAGAGGTCTTCCAATGAGAGGCCCCCACTATCCCTTTTAATAATTTCTCACTTTTAAGGAGAATGGGAGGCCTCCCATTCTCCATCTTCATTATTTTTACTTTGAGGGATTATGTCTCATTCTCCTTGTAGATTTTTGTTTACTTTGAGAGAATGATGTATTTTTTATATCTCTTGTGAATGATTATTTGAACTATTTTTTCACTCTAAGTGGGAATGAGAGGCCCCAAAATATACTTTTGAAGAATTTATTACTTCTAGGGAGAATGGGAGGCCTCCCATTCTCCATCTTGATTATTTTGTTTACTTTGAGGGATGATAAAAGGCCTTCAAATGAGAGGCCACCAATATCCCTTTTAAGAATTATTCACTTTTGAGGAGAATGGGAGGCTTCCTTTCTCCTTATTGATTATCTATATACTTTGAGGGATAACGAGAGACCTTACATTATTATTCACTTTTTAGAAGAATGGGAGGCTTCCCATTCTCTGTGTTGATTATTTTTTATACTTTGAGGGATAATGATAGACCTTACATTGTTCCCAATATCCTTTATAAGAATTGCTCACTTTTAGGGAGAATCAGAGGCATCCCAATCTCCATCTTGATTATTTTGTTTACTTTGAGGGATAATGAGAGGTCTTCCAATGAGAGGCCCCCACTATCCCTTTTAATAATTTCTCACTTTCAAGGAGAATGGGAGGCCTCCCATTCTCAATATTCATTGTTTTTTTACTTTGAGGGATTATGTCTCTTTCTCCTTGAAGATTTTTGTTTACTTTGAGAGAATGATGTCTTTTTATATCTCTTATGAATGATTGTTTGAAATATTTTTTCACTCTATATTGGAATGAGAGGCCCCGAAATATACTTTTTAAGTATTTATTACTTCTAGGGAGAATGGGAGGCCTCCCATTCTCCATCTTGATTATTTTTGTTTACTTTGAGGGATGATAAGAGGTCTTCAAATGAGAGGCCAACAATATCCCTTTTAAAAATTATTCATGTTTTAGGAGAATGGGAGGCTTCCCATTCTCCATTTTGATTATTTTTATATGTTGAGGGATAACGTGAGACCTTGCATTGTTATTCACTTTTGAGGAGAATGGGAGGCTTCTCGTTCTCCATGTTGATTATTTTTATACTTAGAGGGATAATGAGAGACCTTACATTGTTATCAATATACTTTTTAAGAATGGTTCAGTCTTAGGGAGAATCGAGAGGCATCCCAATACCTATCTTCATTATTTTGTTTATTTAGAGGGATAATGAGATGTCTTCCAATGAGAGGCCCCCATTACCCCTTTTAAAAATTTCTCACTTTTAAGGAGAATGAGAGGGATCCCATTCTCCATCTTCATTATTTTTACTTTGAGGGATTATGTCTCATTCTCCTCATAGATTTTTTTTTTTACTTTGAGAGAATGATGTCTTTTTATATCTCTTGTGAATGATTGTTTGAACTATTTTTTCATTCTAAGTGAGAATGAGAGGCCCCAAAATATAATTTTTAAGAATTTATTACTTCTAAGGAGAATGGGAGGCCTCCCATTCTCCATCTTTATTATTTTGTTTACTTTGACAGATGATAAGAGGCCTTCAAATGAGAGGCCACCAATATCCATTTTAATAATTATTCACTTTTGAGGAGAATGGGAGGCTTCCCATTCTCCATGTTGATTATTTTTATACTTTAAGGGATAACGAGAGACCTTACATTTTTATTCACTTTTGAGGAGAATGGGAGGTTTCCCATCCTTGATGTTGACTATTTCTATACTTTGAGGGATAATGAGAGACCTTACATTGTTCTCAATATCATTTTTAAGAATGGTTCACTTTTAGGGAGAATCAAAGGCATCCTAATCTCCATATTGATTATTTTGTTTACTTTGAGGGATAATGAGAGGTATTCCAATGAGATTGTTGTCAATGAAAATTAGACCAACAACTAATCATCCCTTTCACCTAATGCAAAAGGTCAAGACAGAATCATACTATTTTAATCATAGTTATACTTAAGAGTAGTCTTAAGCACGGGTAGTTTAACATAGGATAAATAATGATTAAACATAATATCTGGGAAGTTTCTATTTCTCACAACAATGAGGATATACATACCTTAATGAAAATACAAAAAAAACAAATAAAAGACACAACAAGACCATTAAAATGATTTAAAATAGTAAAAAGAGATTTCCCTTTAACTTAATGATCTTATATATAAATAATCACTCGTGTATCAAGATGAATTTTTGTGTCAACATGAATGTTATTAACCTTTATCCAACATAGCGGAACCTATCGATTAGGTAACCTCTTGAAAAGGTGAAAACTTGAGTGATAACTTATAATCTCTTTTTTTGCATTTGCTTTCAAATGTAGTTATGGTATTGAAAACAAAACAAACAACAAATGAAAGATGAATAGAAAATAAGGTATCAACATATAAACATATGTTTACACAATTAATGAGATGAAAATTTAATATAGACATGATGAAGAATTTTTTTTTTTGCATTAATGAAATGAATTACAATTATCGCTAAAACAACATCTTAACAAGGTCATGATTCGACATCAAAGACAACATAGATAAACATTGCATTTATTTCAAGATTGGAATGAAGATATAATTAAGGTTTTCTCTGGATATGACACACAAAATTTGTAATCAACTAGATAAAATGTAGAATAATTAATCAGATAATTAGAATAATAATGGGTAAGTGCATTGAGTTGGGGGCCAAAAGGGGGTCTTAAGTGGACGCATTTTTCTGAAAATAAAAACTTCAACTTGTACAAGTTTTTCAAAATAGTTACACTCAAAATTGGAAGATGTTGTAGAAATATGAATCGTAGCATTTTGAGTCTAGTTTCTAAGCTACTAAATTTTATTGAAAACAAATAAGTTTAAGTGGGTCAAACAACTAAAATACCAACATGTGCTCCTATTTTTGTTAAAAACATAATAGAGTGACTTTCGTGCCCCCCACCATTTTTGAGCACCATTTAGTATTTTTGAAAACCCTTTGGTAGAAAGATAGCTAGGAGCATCTAGTTTGTGTTAGAATTTATTTTAGATTTTTTTAGCGAATATTTTTTTATTTATGATTTTTCTAGTATAAAAATTTTATGTTTTGAAAAATAACGGAGCTCCAACCGTGCCCCCTAACTACCTCAAAAATATCAAAAATTAGATTATTATTTTTTGAATATGTATAGAATTATGCCTAGTTTGTGCCTAAAAACTTTTATTCAATTTTGATGAGTAAAAAAAAAGATACACGAAAAAATATAGACATGTTTAAACTTCAAAAAATAGCTATAAAAAGGCATAGTTAAGAAAATAAATAATATGGAAACCTTGTATTTGTTAGAAAAATTGAAAAATAATATTTATACAAAGAAGAAACTCTGCTTTATGTCATGGTATAATTTTTTTAAAACAAATCAATCATTTGATGTTGATTTATCATGACGGAAGTTGGATTTTTGTGTTTTTCTACAAAAACACGTGGTTTGTTGTGTTTGTGCAGGTCCATGCCTCAGGCTTGGGGATCCAAACCGGATCCCAAGCCTTGAGGCATGTGTTGGAAAAGGTAAAAATCATAACGTATACACGTTATTCTTTTTATATATTGTGGCCCCCAACGTCCCTTTCATCTCTTTCATGGGAATTTTGCATACATTTTGTTTGGTCTGTAATTTTTGTACATTCTTGCACGATTTTTTAGTAGTTCATTTTTTCCCCTACCCCACTAGTTGATTTTTTTAATCATGGGCAATAAAAGTCAAGCTAAGGACAAGAGGAAAGTCAAGAACAAGACACTGGAGCAATTGGAAGAGATGAGAATAAAGAAATTGAAGAGAATGCAAAAACTTCGTGCAGGGCAAGGTACATCTGCTATATCAAATGTAGCTAATGTATTAGAATATGGGGATGAAATACATAATGAAAATGTAGAGAATAATGATTTTGAATTGAATGACAATGTTGGTATGGATGAAGAAATTGATATGAATCCAATTGTTTAACCCTTACCTGAGAATCCAAATGTTAACCTCGAAATTTGTATGAAAACACTGAATGAAGAAAGTAACCTTATAAACGAATCTTCACCTCTAAGAACACCTCCTTCCATTTTGTGAAGAAAACCAATTCACTTAATTGAAATTGATGAAAACATTATAAAACCAATGCCTAACAAAATGTTTGAAAGAAATGTGAGAAGAAAAGCTAGTGGAATTTTAGATAATTACTTTGAGAATTTAAATGACACACAAAGATGTTAATTATTTGTTACATTGATGAAATTAATTAAGATGAGACCTCTAATGAAGACCATGGGGTTAAGAACATCTAATGTTGTTGATCAAAATGTGTTGATTGTTGAAAACATACATAAAGCATACCAAACTATAGGTGGCAAAAAACACACCAAAGATAGTAATGCTACATGACGTGCACTTACTAATTGTGTAGTAAGTGATAAAACAATTAATAAATGCTTGATTAGAAAAACAAGCAGTGCTTTGAAGCTAAACAGAAAAATACTAATGAATGTAATAGAGAGATGTAAACATCTTGAGTCAGTCAATAACATTGACTATTGGGATTTCTCTAGCATACTTTCACGACAAAACAAGAATAAATAGGATATTATACAAGAATTACTTGTAAAATTTTGGAATGAGAACACAAAGGTGTCACCGAATAGAAGAGATATAGTAAAAAGAAGAATAGGTTCTTGTAATCGTGAATCATGTGCAAAAATTTCTTAGATATGACTCAAACACAATTGTTCTCTAAGTTTAAGAATGAAAATCCACAAATTAACATTAGCCAAAGATTCTTTGAAATGAGCAAACCCTTTTATGTGAAAATCAATCACTCATGTACCACTTGTTGTTGTAGGCATCATGTTGAATTTTCAATGCATTATGATGTTTTTTTGTCAAATACACCTTTTTTTGCATACTAACATCATGTTGCAGGAGTGTGGATTAAATGTCCCACAAAAATATTCAAGGGAATTTATTCCAACAATATTTTGTGAAAAATCAACTAGACAATTTTTTTATAACAAAGCATGTTTGGATGGAACGTGCAATGTATGTGGTGGCTTGCCAAATCTGAAAAGTTGTATCCATGAGGAGAGTACAGATTCAATAGGAAAAGAATTGGTTGGTTTCACCAAATATAAATCAGTGGCATATCAATTAAAAGATGGAAAATAATCTAAGAGGTGTGAGCTTGTTATAAAACAATTACCTATATCAAAATATATGGTCAAATTCAGAGAGTTTTTTTTATGAGTATGCAAGGCACACACATAGAGCTCGATGGTTAGATGAACAATTCAAGTTAAGAAAGAAAACATTTCCACTTGGTACTATTGTTTTAGTAGTTGAATTCGCAGAGAATTACACATTACAGCCACAAATGGAGGTTCAGTCTCAATATTATAACTCAAAGGCAAGTTGTTATTTTTGTGCATATAGCATTCATGCACTTTTCAAAAACAACTTGTGAAAAATCAAAAATATTAAGAGAGTATCATTTCTACATCAGTGATGATCGAACACATTCTACATAATATGTACAAGGGTGTTTCTAAGTGTTTTATGTGAACTTGAATGAGAGGAACATTAGTTTTGATCAACATTACATTTGGTCGGACAACTGCACATCACAATTCAAGAATGCACAGATGTTTTATTGGCTAAGTAGGATGCACAAAGAAAAAAATGTACAACATATCTAGAGTTTTACTGAGGCAGGACATGGAAAAGGAGAGCATGATGGTGCAGGAGCATGTGTGAAAAGAGCACTTGTAAGAGAAGAGTTAAAGTTCAAGGATGGTGCTAAATTTATAGATGCAAAAAAACATTGTTGATTGGTGTGTCAAGAATATGGGCCATGAATCTCAAGAGAGATCAATGGTTCGTAGATATTTTTAGTTGATAGAGGAACAACATCTGGAAAAATTTGAAGATTGTATGACAGTTGTAGGATCAAGTGATATGCACTCATTCCGTAGTTTAGATGTAAATGCTTGGACTATTTATACTAGGTGCATGGCATGTTTTTGTATATCATGCATTGATTTTGCGTGGAATGAATGTGAGTCACAACAGTGGGTGGATGAATGGACTTGTAGACCTCTAATTCCACTCAACACACATCAAGTTCCATGAGCATTACAACTTGTAGGGTCTTCAGATCAAATGACAACATCACCTGACTTTGACCAAGTCTCTGATTTAGTGTAACAAGGTACATACATATATGTACATGCCATGTTTTAGATTTATAAATTATTAAATGGTCAACTCTTAATGTATTTTAAATTTGATTGAATAGTTTTACTTTGTGATGTAGGGAAAATTTTTGCAGTTATTGCAATGGAATTTAACAAAGAGGGAACAAACTACTTCTTGTCTCATTGTGTAGAGGGAAAAAATTGTTTTCCACAGTCATTGATGGTGAAGACCTTGAGTATCCCACTGGGTCAATGGTAGTCACTAGAACTTGGCTTCGATGATATCCTATCAAAAAATCAAACATTTGGTTGTTTGAAGACTATGAAGTACATCGAAAGATACTTCACTATTCACATTTGTTCCTTGCAAAAAAATTAAATTGATCAAATATCGAGGTCGGCCATTAAACAAGAATCTGTGGAAGGTTCATGAATCAGATCATGAAGCAATTCTTGCTATTGTCAAGAGTAGAGTTGATCCTTGTGGTTCATTGGATTGAATTTGTAAAGGTATGTTCTTCATGAATTTAATTTGAATATTTACTTAAATAATTTTTAAAAAATTTTGTATGATTTAAAATTCTATTTAATTGCTTACTAACATGTTTATGTAGGTTAGTGGTGCCAAAAAGGCTTCCACCTTCATGTGGTTAGCACTGTCAGTAGAGAATTTATTATTCTCAAAGCCAAGTGAAGCTAAGAGAAATTAAATATTATAAAGGAAAAAAAAACATAAATTCTCATTTCACCACCTATATTGTATGAACCACCTATATTATTCAGGTGATTGGCAATGGACAACCTTACACTGACTCAGACTACAGTATTTCGTGTGTTTGCAAACAATAGGAAAACGATAGAACCGAATGGAGATGGATAAAACCACGATAGGATTTTGTAGAGGGCCCTAACATGGAGGTTTTGGATCTGATGAGATGTCTCTAGGTGCCATGGAGTCTAAGAAATCACGTCAGTGTAGTCCCTTAAGAGCCCTAAGACCAAAACACGCTATATCTTCGATGGGTGATTTCTCGGACTCTGTGGCACCTAGAGACATCTCGTTAGATCCAAAACCTCCATGTTGGGTCCCTCTACGAAATCATTTCATGGTTTTATCCATCTCCATTTAGTTCTCTCGTTGTCCTATTGTTTGTAAAATGTGTGAAATAGTGTAGTCTGAGTCAGTGCAAGGCTACTAGATGCTATATTTTACAAACGGTAGCTCATGGGACCGAACCGTCTGTGCCAACACGTTCAAATGGCTAGGTGAATGCTAGTGGAGGCTTTATTTTGGCTCCCTACACTCCCCATGCTTTCGGGCTACCTCATCCAGGCGCAGTCTCTTAAGATCCCTGAGACCAAAACACGCTATATCTTTGATGGATGATTTCTCGGACTTCATGGCACTTAGATATGTCTTGTCAGATCCTAAAACTCCATGTTGGGGACCTTTATGAAATACTATCATAGTTTTATCCATATCCATTCAGTTCTCTCGCTGTCCTATTGTTTGCAAACACACAAAATACTGCAGTCTGAGTAAGTGTAAGGCTACCAGGCACGCAATAATTTGTAAACTGAAGCTCTTGGTGCCAAACCAACTATGCCAACATGTTGGGGTGGCCAAGTAAATTCTAGGGAGACTTTGTTTTGGTTCCCTATGCTCCCCATGCTTTCGGACTACCTCGTCCGGGTGTAGGCCCTTAAGAGCCCTGAGACCAAAACACACTATATCTTCGACGGGTGATTTCTCAAATTATGTGAAACCTAAAGACGTATCGTTAGATCCTAAACCTCCATGTTAGGGCCCTATATGAAATCCTATTGCTGTTTTATCCATCTCCATTTGGTTCTCTCGCTGTCCTATTGTTTTCAAACGTGTAAAATAGTGCATTTCGAGTCAAGTATAAGGTGCTAGATGCAATACTTTTGCAAATGAAGCTCTTGGCGCCAAACCAACTATGAAAACACATCGGGGTGGCCAGGTGAATGCTAGGGGAGGCTTTGTTTTGGTTCCCTACACTCCCTGTGCTTTTGGACTACCTCGTCCGGGTGTAGGCCCTTAAGATGCCCTGAGACCAAAACATGCTATATCTTCGACAGTGATTTCTCGGACTCCGTGGCACCTAGAGATGTCTCATTAGATCAAAAAACCTCCATGAATATCAAAATATGGAGAGACATTGTCAAAATATCAATAGATGAAAGGTATCAAATTGTGATGACTCTCGTGTGTTTTAACAAGGAGAAGACTAAGAAGCATAAAAAAGAATGTAGTAAGTGCATGATAAGATAGGAACCAGTATAAAGAGACCATGAGCAAGAAGAAGTGCAAGTAAGGTAAATACACATATACACATTGATAAATTGCATCAATAATTACTTAGATTAGGTAACTCTTTATATACATACATTATATAAATATTTATTTGCAAATTTTGATGCATATTATACATTGAAAATTCTAGTACATATACATCACCAATAAATGAAAAAATAATGGTTAATGTCTTAAATATTGTCAAGTGCAGATCATATTAGTTTCATGCAAAAATAATCTCGAAATGTAAGGTCTCATACAAAAATATTGAGTTCCAAATATTATTTTAATGTGCATAATAAATATTAAATTCCCAAATAGGTCATATACCATCAAGTTCAAATGCCATGTAGGCATACATACAATTCCATGTACATAGGAATACAAAAAAATGTCATGTAAGACATATATTTCCTAATCATCAAAATCTATCCCTCTCTTGGCCTTGCTCGAAGAAGGCCCTCCCTTAGATGAAGATGAAGATCTATGAGATGACTTTGGATCATCGAACCCATGCGACGAGTCCTCTTCCATTTGAATACTCACTGTAGATAAGCCTATAAATGTAAACAATTTTTTTGTCAAAACTTAATTTATATATGTTTTTAACATGTATTTAAGATCATGCTAGGATGAAATTATTTACATAAATACACAAACTTACCGCAAGTTGTCAATCAAGATGAATTTGCATCTCACGCTCGGATGAGTCATCAAGAGATCCTAGAGTACGAACGGGGGTACGAAGATGACGAGATGGAGGATTCCATTTCCTTGAATTCAAAATGGAGGGGGTTGAAGTTCCCTGTATACACATAAGATCAGAAAATATAACATCAGAATTAGCGAAAATAGAACTTCGTACATGTATGTGTAATGAAAATATTTTAACTAATTTTATCAATATAGAACTATTTTTTTTACCACCCCCATGCCTGTGAATCAAATGAATAGGGCTACTACTTTTTGAAGGTAACTCCTGCATATACACAATGAAGGACATTATTAACATAATTTAATAATTCTACAATGAAAGACATTACTAACATGTAATTTAACATAATATGAATTACACGAGAAATTTAACAAAATTTACATGTTGTTTAAATACCTCAGTGAGTTGTTGCGCAGATGAAATCGCATGGCAACACCTTTCTCTACTTTTCGTAGAGATGGTGGGGTGTCTAGTGAAGTCAACATCTTTATCAAACATGTATCATGTGAGTTAGATGGACATACAAGAACATACATATATTTGACTTCAAAACTATATATATATATATATATATATATATATATATATATATATATATATATTTGCATGTATGTGAAATTTTTATACAATTAACATTCTAAATTACCTCTGTGAATGTATGTGTATGCATGGTGCTTGCCACATATGGTCGAGATGAAGATGCACCTCTTGCACACTATAATATCAATGCATGTACATGTATAAATACAATTATTTCAAAATTTAACATATATATATATATATATATATATATATATATATATATATATATATATATAATATAATATATATATAAGTAAATCAAGTACTCCAAAATTTTTGTAACACACATAATAAAACATAACAAATACCTACAAAGGTGATGCCAATGACTATAATCCAAATGTCTCACTCAAAAAGGCATCTGACATAGTGACATTATCGTGTGCACCCCTAGCACCAACTCCACCAAAATCAATACGCATGAAAGTATCATCCTCCTCGAGGCCCCAAACATATGCTACCACATGATGAGAAAAGATGTGGCCTCATGCTAGTACTCCCTAAGGGAATACTCTGTGTACCTCTGCAAGCATCTAGCTCAAAAATATCCCTCGTATGTCAAACAAGGGTTATAGATAGCCCTTGAAGTGTGTGGAGTGTATCAATCTCTACTTGTATCCTTCACTGCTTGAGGGACAATCTCAGGGTGAGGGGGCTTCTATGTGAGGACTCTACCCTACTAAATAGGTGCACATTGTGCACTTGGTCAATATTGTGCATATCCTTTTCCTCGGCCCTGGAAATATAGGAAATCAAAATAATTTTGGATCTCGTTGAGGATAAACTTGCAATAGAGTTTCCTCATAAAGTATAGTGGCACCTCGTTGTTATTACAAGGTGAAAAATCAAACACCATCCACCTTCAGTCCCAAAAATTATTTTTAATCAAATTATTATTGTACAAATGGATGGGAAACCATTTACATGACAATGGAACAGGAAAATTAGTGCGAGGGTATGTGAATAAGGCGCATATGAGGTATTTTGTAATTTCTTTTTTCTTTACATCCACATATGACAATTTGTGGGAATAATAAATCCTACAACCCTCTCTATAAGTTTTCCAACGATCAATTTTCCCCATTTCGCGTCAACTTGAGAAATTAATGCCTCCAATGTGTTTACAAGAGAGGCACGATGGGGGTTTGTAGATTATGAATCCCTCATTCTTTTGATTAAATCATCAATTTCAATTTTGTTTTCAACTATGTGGGTTCTTTATATCTTATTGACTACCCGGGGATGTTGAGCAATTATGGGAGGTTTGGGAGGGATGACAGGAATAACAGGATTTGGTTATGGTTGATTCCCTCAACCTCAAACTGTAACAATAAAAAAATGTATTCAATTCAAATTTTAATCTATAATTATCATATTTCAATGCAATTTTGAGAAAATAATTGTGCCTACCTCTTCTCCGTGGTGCCATCATCGATTTAGATCTTCCGAAGATCCAGAAACAATCCTTTGAGCTTGAGATCCATCTGAATGAAAAAACACAAGGGCACGATTAAGCTCTGAAACTCGTGTTTGAGGGAGATAAAATGATAGAGGCTCGGGCCTCTTTTTAATTTATAGTAGACATAATGCATACGCGTTATGCTTTGGTAAATCCCAAACCTGGGAATTTAAAATGTGATCATGTTATAATAAAACACGTACACATTTTTATTTTTTTGGGTTTTTGTCCACTTTTTAGCCCCCAACTTTGTGCACTTACCCTAATATTGAATCTGGATATAACTCTGCGCATTTTAAATTCATACTCAAACCTCAAAAAAATTTCATCGTAATTCCTATAAGATCACTTTCCTCAGAAAACATTACACATAAATAATTTGAGAATGAAATAGATTTCAAAATAGCTGCAAATACCTCATTTTTCATTCTTTGTAATGGAATCCTCTGTCATTTTATAAAATTCTCTTGAAAATAATTGGTTATAACCAATTGATTCATTTAAATAATTTAAAATAATGTTTTCGAATTTTATAATAACAATCTTTCACTTATAACTTAAAGTGAAAATTATAATTAAAACAAGGAGACAAGCTATATTTAAACTTTTTATGTTATACATTTGAATGAGGTATAAATTATCCAAATAGGGGCCCACTAAGTATTACATACATTAAATAAATCCAAACACAACCACATAAAACATCCACTGTTTCAAATGCCAACATATCAACATAATAGAGTAGAAAATTAAATATCAACAACCATCCATCCATATATAATATAATATTGTCACCATTAAGTCATCCAAAATTTGTCTCAAAATATAAAGTATGATATCCAAAATATGAAGCATATGTGAAGTGGAAAATATATCCAACATGTTTATCAAATCCAAAAATATAATCAATCATCCCCTATCAATTCCAATAGTTGTGCTCCTCGGCATCGGTGACCACCTTGACATACTTATATGGCTCTATAGGAAGTATGGTGTGATTAATGATACCAGATTCCTCCTTTACTTCTATTTTAACTCTTTTCATTGTACCTTTCACCTTATGCACAATAGAAGAGGACCTTACATGCTTAGAGGTATGAGGGGAGTTATGAGAAGGCATAGTTTGATTATTTTCAAGAGTAGAAAATTATTAACGAGGTAAAGTTTGTGGTGGAGGTATATGATAAAGAGTGGATTGAATAGATGTATCATAAGAGAATGGGTTATTTTCAGCATGTACATGCTCAAGATTGTGTAAAGGAGGATTATTAATGCTGCAAGAAGGTGTATTGTGTGGATAAGACTCAATTACTTGTAGAACTTTGTGAAGACAAGGTTCATTAGCATCAAAATGGATAGATACACGTGTAGGGCCATGTCTAACAAATGGTCTACCTCCTCGAAGTGTACTAGTTCCCCTTCAACCACCCCTAGGTGAACCCCTCTACCATTGTGATTGACCTCGAAACTATTGTGCCCCCAAGAGTGATGTGACCCAGACCTTCTAGAACCCCAACCATCCCATCCAGACATGATGAAAATAAAAATTTAATCACCAAATATTAGTATGTAATCTTATTTAATCCTCCTAGAATAGAGTTACTAATAAAAATCATAAATCACAGATCAATGAAAAATATGACATATAATTATGAAATAAAAACATTATTTAATATTTCCTACTGTAACCATTTTATCCCAATTTATTGATGCCACTTTGCAGATTTTATTCAATAGTCAAGTGATAAACTAGAATCTTTGTCGTTGTATGAAACTAAAAACACATTTGCAGCCTTTGAGTTCTCACACTATGAATCTTTGAAATCATAAAACCCTCAAAATACGTATGCATAGGTGAGAAATCAGCTGATTCAAATGATTTGTAGCTTCATTTCATGATTGTCATCAAAACATCATATATAAACATATAAACAAGCTTATAACTCCCAAAATCTCATCACCATTTTGATAAAAAAACGAATGCTTGCATCAAAAGTCTTTGTTATAGACTAAAAGATTTCAAAAACTTATCAAATCACTTGAAAAATGAGACTACGAAATTTTAAGCCCTTTCTTTCATTAATATTTCCTCATAAATCGAATACTGCATACTTCCATTAACAAAGATAACTGAAAAATTGATCCTTTTAATCAAACAAAGGAATATGCTTTCACCCAAAAATCTGAAAACACTAATATTCATTTCATATTGAATCATTCTTCTAATAAAATCAATACCCAAAAATTGAATGACAAAAATATAAGTCACTATAACTAAAAGAAACTATTATTCTCATTTATATAGTGAAGGCTCGATAATTTTCATGCATGCTTCATAAATACGAATAAGATTGTAAACAAATCCTTATTTTTGAGAAAAACAGTGTTACCTATATTTTTCATGCACACTTTCTCTAAATATGCAACTGAATATAAAAATACCAACTTGGGTAAGCTCAAAATTGCCACATCCTAAGCACATAACTACTCATACAATGAAAAACTATAAGATCACAAGGCATGCTTCAAAAATGTCAACAAGAATCAAATGAAGCATTGTTTTCAACATGCAAAGGATATATATATATATATATATATATATATATATATATATATTCCATTGTATACAAATTTTTAAAAATATAAACTGGGTATGCCGAACATTTTCTTGGGTAAGCTCAAAGTTGTGTAGGGAATTATACCAATAAACATATGTCAATATCGCTTCAAATTTTAATCCACAACCTAACTCAATTGAATACAACAACTATCAAAGTGAAATAGATCATACCATTGCTCATTGACATGTATGAAAGCTCAAAATCGAAACCAATTTACACATAACTAAAAACTCCAAGTTCCAAATTCTTACCATGCAAAACAAAAATGACCCCAATAACCAACAACATCACCTTATTCAATGTCCACACACTCTAATTGAATGTTATTAACTCGCCTCCATTACTCATTCCACTACCTTGTTGCCATCTCACACTTAAAACTCGATATTCGTATATGGAGGATCAATTAAGGTTAAGAAAGAAATCAAAACCATTTTATTTAATTAAATGTCAAAAATTTATACCATCTCCCATATGCCATTCGAGCTCACATATAATTCATATGGTCCAAGATATATATGAAGGTAATAGACTTAATCCAAGCCTCTAAACATAACATTAGAAATAATGAAATCCATTTACCATTCCTGAAATGTTCATCTTGTGCAAACAAGCTATTCGAAAAAGAATCATGCGGTGAAATGATATGCCAATGAATTTCAACCATTACTTGATTCATCGATCATTTCCAAAACGAAAAGACTAAAAAGATCAAAATGTGAGCTTGAAACCCAAATAGTGAAATTACGAAACAAATTTGATCTCCATGATAACCATTCACCATAAATATTGGAAACAAGGTGACATGTGTGTGTGTGTGTGTGTATATATATATATATATATATATATATATATATATATATGAAATTTTATGATGATAGCTGATAATTTTAAAGAATGCCATGAAACCACTTAGTGTAAACAATTAAAATAATGTATTAAATATCCAATGGCCCCCACTAGGCTCTATACAAATGCAATGGAAAACAAGTAATTATGTGAATAGTTGTGATTATTTTTTAAATGGGGGTGTTAAAATTTTAGCAATAACATTGGTGACCATGTTGACTAGTTTCTTGAAACAAGAGGCTAGGCTGCATCAAAATGATTAAATTTTAACATGCTCAAGAGTACAATACAGGTTCATTATTTCTTGAGTCAATCTGCGTAGACCCATAATTGTTTGAGTAAAGGGATGTAAGTCTGGTGGATCATGAACGAAGAAGGGAATACAAGAGATTGGGAATTGAGGGCTGGACAAGCTCAAAATATAGAGTCAACCTTCATTATTTTGAAAATTAAGTATGCCTTCTTCTACAACAAATATATAAGAAAATATTATTTTCCAAAATCGATAAATATATTCCATAAATTATCCAACTAAAAGATTTTAGTATCTTATCATCCGATAAGTATGATAAATAACTTCACCTCCATCTAAAATTCTTGCAACATAACATGTTAGAATATCAAATGATCATGACAACTTGTTAAGACAAAAAAAAAACAAAAAAAAAGCAGAGAAGAGAAAACAAATCAAGAGAAAATCAAACAAAACAACACACAAAATATATAAATAGAATATAGTCAAGGAAATAAATTATAAAAGTTTTCAAATGTTTTCCATTCACCGTAAATCTTAGCTAATCACCATCAATTTCTCTCAAATGAAAAGTGTTATTTCCCAAAACCGAAGCAATTTGGTAAGGACCCAACCATAATGAATCAAACTTGTGATGTTTCTAGGGTTCTCTCATGTTTTATCCCAACATAAGACTAAGTCTCCAACCTTAAAGATTTTTGTGTTAATCTCTTTTTCAAACAACCTTTTAACTTTTCTTTACCCTTTTCAAGCTTCTGCAAAGCAATGATCCTCATTTGATCTAAAGCTAACAATTCGTCTAAATGTAGTTGTAAGTCATTTAAGTCATCTATGCCAAAATTTAAAGTAGTACATGCTGAAGATATTTGTAGTTCAATGGGCATAGTGCTTGAACACCATGGGCAAACATGAAGGGTGAGAATCGTGTACTTGAACTAACATGTTCTATTAGCCCATAAGGATTTCACAATTTTAAGGTGCCAATTCCTTTTGTTGTCATTGAAAAATTTATTCATGATGTTAATCAAATTTTTATTCATAGATTCAACTTGACCATTACCATGTGGGTAATATTTTGATGCATGACTCAAAATAATTGAGTATTTACTAAGGAAATCTAAGTATTCCTAGGAAAAGATTGAACATTGTTATCAAATATAATTTCTTGAGGTACTCCAAAATGTGAAAAGATTTGATTTTTAAAAAAATGACAACTTCACTAGCCATAGAGCCTTTTAGAGCAACAATTTCAGCCCATTTTGTAAAATAGTTAGTAGTTGTTAGAATATGTCTATGACCAGAAAGCAAAAGAAGAGGGATGGATATCTCGAGATGAAATTGATTCCCAATTTGAAAAATGTATTTTAAGAATGACCATATTGAAAGCATGGCTAGTAAATGTTCATTACCAACAAACATTTGAAAAGGAGCACAAGGCCTTACCCATTTTTATGCATCTTTAAATAACGTAGGCCAATAATAACCAACATGAAGTATTTTATGGTTCGTTGTTTTTGTAGAAAAGTTTCCACCATAAACACCTTCATGAAAAATTCCGAGCACATGTTTAATTTGGTCATGCGTTTAACATCTCAAAAGTATACCATCACGATTTTGAAAAACAATAGAATTTCTAAAAGCACAGATTTAATAGCTTGAATATTTTTTTATCTATGTTTTTTTTAATCTAAATTCTCAAGACATGATTTGTTTTGAAAATAATAAACAAGGTTATGATACCAATCATCTTGAGATAATAAACAATCCCATTCATGCATGTTAAAACCTATATTAAACTTGGATGATAACTCATTACCTGTCATGGTTTGAAAATGAGGTACAACATGCAAGACATCATTGATTGTTAAGATAACCACATTAATGTTTGAATCATCATTTTCAGCTAAATTTTTAGCGAGTTAGTTTCCTTTGATAGTTTTGCACATTTCTAGATCTAGATCAAATAGTTGTATTTTGAAAATTCACTTGGCTAATACTCCATCAATCAATGAACTCTTAAGAAAATATGATAAAATAGGAACGTTAGAATGAACAATGATTTTATTTCCCATCAACAAATACTTGTATTTTCCTAAGACTGAAACTAGTGTGAAAATAAATTTTTAATCAAAGAATAACTTACGCAACATATTTTAAATTTTGGCTGAAATAAGCAATGGGTTTTTCATTATTTGACTAAAAGTATTGACTTATGACAGAACCCATAGCTTTATCAGTAGCATTTAAGTATAAGACAAAAGGTTTGAAAATCGGGTTTAGCCAAGACAGGTGTAGAAAGCAATAACGTTTTTAATGTCAACAAATGTAAAATCAATATGAGAGTCCCATATAAAACCATGATTATTTTTCAACAAAATCTACAATGGGGCAACCTTATCAGAAAAATTAGATATGAATTTCTGTACAAAATTGATCTTTCCAAAAAAGGACGTAAACCAGATTCATTTTTAGGAGGTTGCAATTCTTGAATAGCTTTAATTCTTTTTGGGTCAATAGAAATATCTATTTGTGTGATGATATGACCCAAAAAGTTTCCTCTAGTAACACCAAAAGAAGATTTTATTTTATTGAGAGATATACCATATTTATGGAAACAAATAAATATTTCTCGCAAATGGTCCAAATGCCTTTTCCTTTTCCTGGAGTACACATTTAAAGCATATAAATAAACTTGAATTATAACTCCAATTAAATCATCAAAAGTAACATGCATTGCTCTTTGAAACATGGCACCTGCATTTATTAAACCAAAAGGCATACAATTAAAAGCAAAGGTACCTCTTCATGTAGTAAAATTGGTTTTATGTCTATCTTATGGATTTACAAAAATATGATTGTAACCTGAAAATCCATCTAAGAGAGACATCATTTTGACCCAATGACCTATTGTAAAATTTGATCAATATTTGGTAAAGGGAAGTTATCCTTAGTGCTTACATGATTTAAATGTCTAAAGTCAACACAAAGATGAATGTACCCATTTTTCTTTTCGTATTGCAAAATAAATTAACAACCCATTAGAATATCTTACCCCATAAATGACACCACCTTCTAGCATATTTTCAAGCTCCTTATTGATGGTGTCTTCCAATAAGGGGCTCACTCTTCTAGGCTTCTGACAAACATGTTTGATTCTAAGTTTAATAGGGATGTCATGTTTGATGATCCTAGTATCATAACCTTTTAAATCTTTATATGACCAAGATAAAACGTCAATGAACTCTTTCAAAAATTTAATGAAGGCTTCTTTTTCTTTAGGAGTCAAGAAAACATCCATATACACATATTTTGGATCTTCTTCTGTTCCTAAGTTAGCAAAATGGTTTCACCTATGATCCTTCTAGAAGGTTCAGAAGAGGAAGATATTTTTCTTGGTCATGAGGTGAGAACATGGATTCTAGACTTACCAAACCAGAGGTAGTTTATTACTAGAGGGATGTAAATAATCACCACAATTCAACACATAATCATCATAATCAAATTTATTTCCTTATGTATCATCATGTTCATCGTAGGAGAAAACATGTGAATTAGTCTCTAAATATGGTATCATGGGTCTGCAAAATTCTTTGAAAATGTATTCAATCTGATCAGCAAAATTGGGATTAGAAGATTTTTTTATCATCCTTGGAATTGAATTCTTGAAAAATATGATTGATGTTAAAGGCCTCAAATTGCTCAATGAAAGACCAAACCTTTTGAGTGTAATGGTGGAGATGAGTCTGATTGGTTTTGTAAATCTTCTTAACTTGTCTAATAACCAACTCAAAATCTCCAAAAATAGTTAACTTCTTAATGTTCAAACTTAAGGCTTATTGCAGGCCTAAACATAAGGCTTCAAATTTGGTTGTATTATTTGTTGCTTCAAATTCTAATTGAAAAGCATAATTGAATTATCTTCCTAGGGTGATTTAATGACTACACTAGCACCATTTCCAAATTGAGAACTAGCTCCATCAAAGCACATTTTCTAAACATCATCATAGGGTAATAATCTAGCATGTTGATAATCTTCATCATCAAAAGCATTGATGTCTAAAGAATTTAAACCATAAGTTCCCATATCAATTTCTACAAAAGCAACAGATGATGAAATTCCCTCGATTGGTGTACCTAACCATTCTTCCCTATGAATGAATGTTATGAAATTTCCTACTAGTGCCCAAGTAAGATCTTTTCCAACAAAAACACATGTGGCTTGAGACCAATCCCTTCCAATAAAGATAACATAATTAGCAGGTATGTCTAAGATATGCACATTTCTAATAAATCTAACTCTTTCATCTTATGCTATCTTAATTACTATGTCCCTAAATTTACCACAATATTTGGTTTGATGAGAATCAAAACCAATTAGTTTTTTGTTGTCATGTTTATACGGAATACCCAATTGATCAGCAATAGACTTAGGCATAATGTTATTTGAAGCACCTATATCTAATATGCAATTATGAATGATTTTATTTTAAATTTTAATTGTCACATAGAAAGGTGGAATGTAATCAGGTGCAAAATTGGATTGACTCATTACCTGGTATTCATCATTTTCTGTTTCACTCTTAGATTCATCTTCTTAGACAACCACTAATGATTTAGGTTCAGATCTATTTTTGTGAGAAAATTCCAATTTTTGAATTGACTAGGCAATCCAAGGCTCTCAAACATATTCAGATTGCTCCTAGATTTCTTCATATCAGCTACAATATCATACCCAAAAGTAAATATAGAAGATTTTGTGAATGTTTTACCTTTATAGGGTTGATATTGAGCATTATTTAAACCAGATGGAACATCATCTGAAATAGGTTTGGTTAATTTATCATGTGACTTTGCTTTGTCAGGGTGATCAGATTTATGTTTCCCTTTAGCATCATCAGTTGTTTTACATTTTTACCATCATTCTTAGCATAGTCTTTTGACCGAGTTTGAACTACATTTACATCAGAGTCAACAAAACTACACATTTCTGAAATGTTCTTTCCTTTAATGAACTTCTTGAATTTCTCAGCATCTTTACATGTGTTAGGGTCATGGTTTAACTCAAAAACTCCACAATACATCTCTATGGGTTTAGATTTGACTTTTCTCGATTCACTCTTTACCTTAGTAGACCCTGTAGGTGTGTTTTTCGAGGATGAGGGTTGGTCATTTAATTGTCTTTTAACGGTGACCAACTCATTGCCTAAATTCTGAATGACATTCAAAATTTTTGTATTTTCAGTAGAAGAGTTAGATGATGATCTATCTTTGAAACCAATTCTCTTCAACTTCTTTTCATACTATAAATAGAAAGTAAGAGTTTCTTCAAAGTCATAAATTTCTTTATCTTCTAACATAAGTCTATATTTTGATGGTAAAGCATTACAATAATATATCCTTGCTAGATTCTTTTAAGGTATTACGTTAGGAGGTATCTTTTTCATAACTTGGTGAAACATATGGTAAAATGATATATAGTCTCACCAGGATCCATAGTCATGTTTGAAAGTTCATTCACAAGTTCAAACTCATCTTTTTATTTCCCAAAACAATCCTCTAACCATTCCTCTATGTTTGATCATCTAGTAAGGGAATTTGAAGGAAAACTAATAAAGGCTTTATAGGCTCTACCTTTAAGATTTTGTGAGAAAATCCTCAAATAATCCCTATGGCTGCACCTATTAGTTTGAATGAATCAAGATGATCTTCCCAAGATGAGCCATACTCACTAGAAAACTTAGGTAATTGTATACCCTTTTAAATATGGAGATTTAGGAGGGTTTCTTCCAATATCAACAGGTTTTACCTTAATCCATGGGCCGAGGTTATCTTCCACGTGATCTGATGCTTCAACATCAGTGATATTGTTCCTATTTCACTCAAATCCAAAAATCCTATCTTGGTTACGGTTAGGACTAGGCACCCTATCTCTTTCTTCTCCATTTTATTTTTGTTCTCTATTAAATTCGTTAGAAATTGTAAATAAATTAGAAATAGACAACACAAGGAAAAGATTAAACTAATAGAAATGTTTCAAAATCTTCTTATCATTCACAATATCTAAAGGTAAAAATTTAGACTTATTTCCATATTTTAAAGTTACTTCTCTCTCGTCTTTAATTTGTTTATTTTTATTTACAATGTCACATTGGGTTTGTATATTATACCTCATGAGACTTTGAATGTAAAGGGCTCTATCCTCTTTGTCATTAAGGACCTCACTAGCTTGGGAAAATTGTGCAACTGTAGCTATAAAATCCCAAACAATAGTCCTAAAATTAGAACTAACATCTAATTGAGTATTTCCAACGAGTAAATCAACATCATCAAGAGGTGCAAGTCCTCTAATAGTCATTGATTAAATTCAAGAGAGTAGATAGTTAGAAGAAATCTACTATGTAATCAAATTTAAAAAAATAAAAGTGGATAGTTAGAAGAATTCCACTTAGAAATAAGAAATAGAAATTATCTCCAGCAGAGTCACAATTTTTTTCTTGATGAAAATTAGGCCAACACCCAATCAACCCTTTTTCCTAATGTAAAATGTCAAGATAGAATCAAACTAGTTTAATTGTAGTTGTACTTAAGAATTGGCTTAAGTGTGGGTAGTTTAACATAGGATAAATAATGATTCAACCTAAGATCTAGGAATTTTCTATTTTTGCAGCAATGAGGATATACATACATCAACAAAAAGACAAATAAAACACATCAAAGACACAACAAGACCATTCAAAGGATTTAAAAATATAAAAATATATTTCCATTTAACTTAATAATATTATATGAAAATAATCACTTGTGTATCAAGATGGATTTCTATTTCAACATGAATGTTATTAACCTTTATCCATCGAGTGGAACCTATCGATTAGGTAACCTCTTGAAAAGGTGAAAAATTGAGTGATAACTTATAATCTCTTTTTTTCAATTATTTTCCAATGTAATTATGGTCTTGAAAACAAAACAAACAACAAACCAAAGAGAAATAGAAAATAAAGTATCAACATATAAACATATTTACACAATTGATGAGATGAAAATTTGATATAAACATGATGAAGAGAACATATTTTGCATTAATGAAATGAAGTACAATGATCGCTAAAACAACGTCTTAACAAGGTCATGATTCAACATCAAAGCCAACATGGCTACAAATTACATTTATTTCAAGATTGGAATGAAGATATCATCAAGGCTTGCTCTAGATATGAAAGACAAAATCTGCAATCAGTTAGATAAAATGCAGAATAATCGATCAGATAATTAGAATAATAATATTAAATCTAGATATACCTACTACATTCAAAATTCATACTTGAACCATAAATAAATGTAGTCATAATTCCTGTAAGATCACTTGCCTCAAAAAAAATTGCACATAAATAATTTCAGAATGAAATAGCTTTCAAAATAACTATAAATACTTGATTTTTCATCCTTTGTAATTGAATCCTCCATGTCCTTTTATAACATTCTCTTGAACATAATCGGTTATAACCGATTGATTTATTTAAATAATTTAAAATAATGTTTTATAATTTTATAATAATGAGCTTTCAATCATAACTTATGTTAAAATTATAATTAAAACAAGGACATGGGCTATATTTAAACTTTTCACTTTATACATTTGAATGAGGTATGAATTATCTAAATAGGGGCCCACTAAGTATTATATACATTAAATAAATGCAAACACGACCATATAAATCATTCATCCTTTCAAATGCTAACACATTAGCATAATATAGTAACAAATTAAATATCAACAACCATCCATCCATCCATATATAATATAATACTGTCACCATTAAGTCATTCAAAATCTGTCTCAAAATATAAAGTATGATATCCAAAATGTGAAGCATATGCAAAGTGGAAAATATATCCAACAATTTTATCAAATCCAAAAATATAATCAGTCATTCCCTATCAAGTCCAACATTGGTGTGCCCACCTTAGTGGCCATATCAAAATACTCATATGGCTCTAAAGGAAGTATGGTGTGAGTGATGATACCATATTATTATAATTCCAATTTCACTCTTTTCACCACACTTGTCACCTTAGGCACAATGGAAGAGGACCTAACACACTTATAGGTCTATGGGAAGTCATGAGAAGGCATAGTTTTATTATTTTTAAGCAGGAGTGGTGAAGCATTAATAGGTAAAGTATGTTGTGGAGGTACATGAGAAGGAGTGGATTGAATGGATCTATTAGAAGAGACTAGGTTATTTTTAGAGTGTACATGCTCAAGATTGTGCAAAGGAGGATTATTAATGCTACGTGAAGTTTGATTGTGTGGATAAGACTCAATTACTTGTAGAAATTTGTGAAGACAAGGTTCATTAGCATTGAAATGGACAAACACATGTGTAGGGACATGTCTAACAAAAGGTCTACCTCCTCGAAGCATACTAGTTCCCCTTCGGCCACCCCTAGGTGAACCCCTCTACCATTGTGATTGACCTCGAAACTATTTTTTCCCCAAGAGTGATCGACCAGACCTTCTAGAACCCCAACCATCCCATCCAAACATGATGAAATACTGAAAAGAAAAAGGTAATCACCAAAACATAGAATTCAAAATTATTTAATCCTCCTAGAACAAAGTTACTAATCAAAATTACAAATGACAATCAATGAAAAAGATGACATATAATTCTGAAATAAAAGCATGCTTTTATATTTCTTGTTGAAATATTTTATTCCAATTTATTGATACCACTTTCTATATTTTATTAAAATTCAAGTGATAAACCATAATACCATCACTATAAGAAACTAAATAAATGTCTCTACCCTTTCAGTTCTCACACTATGAATCTTTGAAATTAGAAAACCCTCAAAATACATATGCACAAGTGAGAAATCAACTGATTTAAATACTTTTTAGCTTCATTTCATGTGATCATTGAAGCATCATATATAAATATGCCAACAAGCTTATATCACCCAAAATCTCATCACCATTTTGATCAAAACAAATGCATGCATCAAAAGTATTTATTTACAGACTATAGGATTTTAAAACTTATGAAATCACTTCAAAAATGAAACTATATAACTTTTGTGCCCTTTCTTTCATTAATAATTCCTCGTAAATCGAATACCACATACTTCCATTAACAAAGATAACTGAAATTTTTCTCCTTTTAATCAAATAAAGGAATATTCTTTCACCCAAAACCTAAAAACATTGATATTCATTTCATATTGAATTAGTCTTCTAATAAAATCAATACCCAGATTGAATGAATAAAACATAAGTCTCTATAACTCAAACAAACTATTTTCCTCATTTTATACAGGGAAGGCTCAATGATTGTCATGTATGCTTCACAAATGCAAACAAGACTGTAAATAAATCCTTATTTTCAAGAAAAATAGTGATACCTATATTTTCCATGCACACTTTCTCTAAATATGCAACTGAATATGTAAATCCCAACTCAGGTAAGCTCAAAATTTTTGCATGCTAAGCACACAACTACTCATACAATGAAAACCCAAAATATCACAAGGTGTGTTTCAAAAATTTCAACAAGAATTAAAATGAAGAATTTTTTTCAACATGCGAGAGGATATATATATTCCATTCTATATAGATTTACAAAAAGATAAACGGGTATGCCAAACATTTTCTTGTGTAAGCTCAAAATTTGGGGGTAGTATAAAAATAAACATATGTCAATACCACTTAAATTTTTAATCCACACCCTAACTCAACTGAATACAAACACTGTCAAAGTGATATAGCTCATAATTTTTGTTGGTCAACACGTATGAAACTCTCAAAATTGAGACCACTTCGCACAAAACTAGAAATTCCAAGCTCCAAATTCTTACCATGAAAAACAAAAATGACCCTGAAAACCAAAAACATCACCTTATTCAATGTCCATATTCTCAAATTGAATGCTATTTACTCTCCACCATTACTCACTCCACTACCCTATTTCCAATTCACACCTTGGAACTCAATATTTGTATATGGAGGCTATATTAAGGTTAAAAAAGAAATCAAACCCATTTGATTTAATTAAATGTCAAAACTGTATACCATCTCCTGTATGTCATTCAAGATCACATATAATTCATATGGTCCAAGATATATATGGTGGTAATACAATTAATCCAAGAATCTAAATATAACATTAGAAATAATGAAATATATTTACCATTCCTGAAATGTTCATCTTGTGTAGAAAAGATATTCAAAAAATAAGCATGCAACAAAATGAAACAAAATCAATTTCAACCATTATTGATTCATTGATCATTTACAAAACTAGTAAGACTAAAAATGTCAAAATGCAAGCCTGGAACCCAAATAGTGAAATTAAAAAATGAAATTTGATCTCCATGCTAACCATTCACCATCAATATTGACAAACAAGGTGACACACACACACACACAAAATTTTATGATGATAGCCAATAGTTTTAAAGAACACCACGAAATCAATTAGTGTCAAAAATTAAAATAATATATTAAATACCTAGTGACACCCGCTAGACTCTATACAAATGCAATGGAAAACAAGTAATGATATGAATAGTTGTGATTATTTAAAAAAAATGGTGGGTGTTAAAATTTTAGAAATAATCGAGAGACCCCATTTATCCTTTTTAATAATTGTTCACTTTCAAGGAGAATGGGAGGCCTTCCATTCTCCATCTTCATTATTTTTTCACTTTGAGGGAGTATCTCTCATTTTCATTGTAGATTTTGTTTTACTTGATATAATGATTTCTTTTTATATCTCTTATGAATGATTGTTTGAAATATTTTTTCACTTTAAGTGGGAATGAGAGGCCCCAAAATATAATTTTTAAGAAATTATTACTTCTAGTGGAGACTGGAAACCTCCCATTCTCCATCTTGATTTTTTTTTTACTTTGACAGATGATAAGAGGCCCTTAAATGAGATTCCACCAATATAAATTTTAAGAATTATTCACTTTTGAGGAGAATAAGAGGCTTCCCATTCTCCGTGTTGATTATTTTTATACTTTGAGGGATAACGAGAGATCTTACATTGTTATTCACTTTTAAGGTGAATGAGAGGTTTCCCATTCTCTCTGTGTTGATTATTAATAATAATTTGAAGGATAATGAGAGACCTTACATTGTACTAAATATCCTTTTAAGAGTGGCTCACTTTTAGGGAGAATAAGAGGCATCCTAATATCCATCTTGATTATTTTGTTTACTTTGAGGGATAATGAGATGTATTCTAATGAGAGGCCCCCACCATCACTCTTAATAATTACTCACTTTCTAGGAGAATGGGAAGGCTCCCATTCTAATTCGTCATTTTTACTTAGATGGATTATGTCTCGTTCTCTTTGTAGATTTTTATTTACTTTGATAAAATGATGTCTTATAATTTTTCTTGTGAATGATTGTTTGAACTATTTTTTCACTATAAGTATGAATGAGAGGTACCAAAATATAATTTTAAAGAATTTATTACTTCTAGGGAGAATGGGAGGTCTCCCATTCTGCATCTTGATTATTTTTTTACTTTGAGGGATGATAAGAGGCCTTCAAATGAGAGGCCACCAATATCCCTTTTAATAATTATTCACTTTTCAGGAGAATGGGAGACTTCCCATTCTCCGTGTTGATTATTTTTATACTTTGAGGTATAACAAGAGACCTTACATTATTATTCACTTTTGAAGAGAATGGGAGGCTTTCCATTCTATGTGTTGATTAATTTTTATACTTTGAGGGATAATGAGAGACCTTACATTATTCTCAATATCCTTTTTAAGAATGGTTCACTTTTAGGGAGAATCAAAGGCATCCCAATCTCCATCTTGATTATTTTGTTTACTTCAAGGGATAATGAGAGGTATTTCAATGAGAGGCCCCCACTATCCCTTTTAATAATTTCTCACTTTCAAGGAGAATGGGAGGCCTCCAATTCTCAATATTCATTTTTTTTTACTTTGAGGGATTATATCTCTTTCTCCTTGTATATTTTTGTTTACTTTGAGAGAATGATGTCTTTTTATATCTCTTGTGAATGATTGTTTGAATTATTTTTCACTCTAAAAGGGAATGAGAGGCCCTGAAATAGAAGTTTTAGGTATTTATTACTTCTAGGGAGAATATGAGGCATCCCATTCTCCATCTTGATTATTTTGTTTACTTTCAGGGATGATAAGAGGCCTTCAAATGAGAGGCCACCAATATCCCTTTTAAGAATTATTCACTTTTGAGGATAATGGGAGGCTTCCATTCTCCGTGTTAATTATTTTTATACTTTGAGGGATAACAAGAGACCTTACATTGTTATTCACTTTTGAGGAGAATGGGAGGCTTCCCATTCTCTGTGTTGATTATTTTTATACTTTGAGGGATAATGAGAGACCTTACATTCTTCTCAATATACTTTATAAGAGTGGTTCACTTTTAGAGAGAATCAAAAGCATCCCAATCTCCATATTAACTATTTTTTTTACTTTGAGGGATAATGAGAGGTCTTCCAATGAGAGCCCCCACTATCCCTTTTAATAATTTCTCACTTTAAAAGAGAATGGGAGGCCATCCATTCTAAATATTGATTATTTTTTTACTTTGAGGGATTATGTCTCATTCTCATTATATATATTTGGCTACTTAGTGAGAATGATGTATTTCAATATCTCTTGTGAATGATTGTTTGAACTAATATTTCACTCTAAGTGGGAATGAGAGGCCCCAAAATATAATTTTTAAGTGGGAATAAAATTGAAGAACAAAAGGGTGAAAAGAGAATGATAAATTTTTCATTCTCTCTCAACATTTAATTTTTAGATTGAGGGAGAATGGAAGGCCTTCTAATCTCCTTAACAATTATTATTTAATTTTTATGGAGAATAGGAAGGTTTATAATTTTGGGTAAAATATGATGCATCTAAATCTCCCTCATAGTGAAAATATTTTCTTTCTTCTCGAAAACAAAAATAATAAATAAGGAGAATGGGAGGCCTCCCATTCTCCCTCCAAGTGATAAATCAAATCTAAAATAAAATGATGAGATTATCATTCTCACTTAGATTTAATGTTTCACATTGAGAGATAATACAATGCCTATTCTCCCTTAAAATAAAAAGAATAAATAAGGAAAATAAAATGCCTCCCACTCTCCCTTAATGTGAAATTTAAAATCTGAAGGAGAATCTGATCTAATTTTTCACATTGAGGGAGAATGAGAAGCCTCTCATTCTCACTATTTATTTTTATCAACTTTGAGAGAGAATGAGAAACCTCCCATTCTTGTTTAAAGTGAAAAAATTAAAAGAATGAATGGGAGGCCTCCCATTCTCCTTCATAATTGTTTTCTTAATTTTAAGGAGAATGGGAGGCCTCCCATTCTCCTTTAATAATTTGAAGGAGAATGTGAGGACCCCCATTCTCTTTCAAAATAAAAACATATTAAGAGTGAGATTGTGAGGTTGGGAATCCACCCATTATGCTTCAAGGTGAACAACAATGTTTAAATAATGTTGATGGTTAATGAGAATAAAAATATTGAATTTATTCAAATAAAGTAATACATTCAATATTTTTATATAGATTCATATTATAAATATTTATTTAATACTAATAAGTGAATGTTGGAGTCAAAATCCCACTATTTCAAAATTAAATAATAAGATGCATATAACTATAAAATTAAAAACCCACAATTTCTAAGTTCTAAATTTTTGTTTCTTGCACATTGCATTTAAAAATGTGTGTTTTTGGAAATAGAGAAGAAGAGGTAACAAGAATATATGAAATTAGAGGTCATACTAGAAGATATAGATTATTATAGGTATTATTCATTTATTTAAACATCTGTAATCATGGGTTTTTACATTATAGGTAAGTTTCATTATCAAAATACAATAAGAAGCTGATTTTTTTGTTTTAACACAAAAGAGAAGAGATAACAAGTATTTTCGAAATTGGAAGTGATAATAGAAGAATAAATATTTATAGGAATTCTATTTTTTTAAAACATCTTTAATCGTATTCAAATAACTATGTACAATGTAGGGTAAGTGCACCAAGTTGGGGGACAATTAAGTGGACATCAAATCCTGAATTTTACACTAAAAACAACAAAACATCAAATTTAGTCTTCCGTGGACTTGAACCATGCCGAAAAGTCATAAATATGTCATAAAAATGGTACCATCGCATAGGGGAGACTGTTAGCTTTGTAGAAATATTGATTTTAAAGTGAATAGAGTAGGATAAATATAATTTTATAATTTTACTAATAGTAGGTCTTTAAGACACTTTTTCCCGCAAATGTTTATGTCTACGTTTAAGACTGAAATTTTTGTTTCACTTATCAGAATGTGATAAAAATTATACCATCCCAACCGTGGTGAAATTATATACATGTTCAAAAAAAATAAAAATTTATTTTAATTATTTTGATGAAGTTATGGTGGGCAAACAGAAAGTGCTCTGTTTTCTTTATGTTTTCATACCACTTTCACGGAAAAAATCATAAAAAATAAAATATTGCTCAAAAAATACAAAATAAAATCCATCGAAGATAGATAGTGGCATCTAACTTCTCACCAAAAGAGAAAATATATATCAATTTTTGGTCATCCAAATTGTGGGCAAACGGACTACAATATTATAGGTGTTTTTAATAAAAATACCAAGTCATTGAATTTTGAGTGTTTAATATAGCTAATCTTGTCCATTTTTTTAACAAAATAGTATTTTAGAAACTAGATTCGAATGCTACGATTCATATTAATATAAGTTTTTCTAATTTTGAGTGTATGTATTGCTAATAATCCCTACAAGTTGATATTATGTTGTTATTTGCAATATGACATCCACTTATGACCCCTTTTTGTCCCCCAACTTGTTGCACTTACCCTATAGAAAAATAGTACCTGTAAAACATGTATTTGTATTAATATGTAGTTGTTCCTTTCCTACTAGAAACTGAGATGCATATAACTCTGATATATTCCACTTCAAAGATAATATTAAATAATGTCCTGTGTAGTTGAGCTGAACTTGATATTTTTTGGATCGACCTTTAGTTTTTTTCTGAGATCATTTTCAAATCCTATAGCTACTACCATGACTGAACATTTTTATCTTGAGATCACCTTCAAATCATGTAGCCTCTTCCATTGATGAACATTCTATTTTTATTGAGATAACTTTCAAATCTTGTTGCCACTTCCATGATTATAACACTGCATTAGGAGTTCATCATCTGGTAATCCTATAAAAACTAAATTCATGAAATGGAAAAAATGTTTGACTTTTTTTAAAACCTTTTTTGTAGTGTTTTAGATGTTTTGCATGGATTTTTCAAATTTGAAATAGGTGGGATGAATTTGAAATAAAAATATTTTGGATGAATTTGAAAATTAAAATAGGTGGTGTGTATTTGAAAATGAAAATATGTGGGATGAATTTGAAAATGAAAATGGGCGAATAACTATTTTTAATAGATAATCACTTTTTTATTAGAGGTAAAAAAGGGTTGAGGGGACCCTACCCGAAACATTGAACACTCTCCAAGAGAGTAGAGGACAACATTACAATAACATCAAAAACTATAATATAACTGTTCATAGTAATAAGAGCTCTTCGGAGCCCATAAAGTGAAACTAACAACAACAAAAACACAGATAAACTAACAACATAGATGAAAGTAACAACCAGTAACAGAGATAGTGAAAAACACAAAAACAACCCAACCCAAGTCATTTGTAGACTTTTTCAAGCCCCTCCAACACCTTATCCCATTCTTTCCCCAAAGCTCAATATGACCGCCAATGATCCCAAGTTGAAACCATCCAGGTATCCTTTCTCTTATTGCCCCGACTATCCACGACATAATAGGTATTGGTGAGATGCCCCAGTCCGAAGGTGTTGCAGGTTGATTTCACCATCACAATGCTCCATTTCATATAACTATGGAGAATTGACTTAACTCCGATCAATTTATTTGGTTATGGCACCAAAGTTGGCCTTTAAAACCTCAAGCTATCCACCCCGCCCAAAGCTTACCGCCACCTCCACTGTTCTTTCATCTTATACAAGTCATTGAATAAAACTCGACCGAGCTCTTAGTGAGCTGCATATCACCCTTGAGTTCCTCAATATCACCGCCATCCTTTCCCGGTGATTTTCCCTTTGATAAGACCAACATGACCTATAGCCTCAAAGTGTTGTTCTAGTTGAGCGTTAATAGGGTCGAGACATCTTTTTGCTAGACTCACCCTTGGTGTTTGACAGGAGCAAGGGGTGCTTAGATTTTAGGTCCTTAATATTTTGGGATGCAACCACCTCCACCTCATCCCGGCCATCATCTCGAGTCCCCGTCCCAGATTCATAATTGTCACTTGAATCCTTCTCCTTCAAGTTTGAAATAGTTATGTCTGCATAAGATTCTAGAGCCAAATTGAGGGAGCCAGCTTTATCAATTTCCAAGGCTGCCCTTTGTACTGTGGAAAGGATAAATCCTTGATGGAGAGGGACAAAAATTCTTCTTGTTTTGAATTGCAAAATAGAGGCACACATGGAATGAAACAGGAAGTAGGGGAAACTAAAATCCTGGCCAGGCCTAAAATGATTTAGCATAGGGAGGTGGTAGGCATAAATACACTTGTGACGACCCTCAAGGGTTAAAAATTGAATGAGAGAGAGAGCCACCTCATCATATGGATTAGGTAATGACAATCTAAGATAACTAGCAAAATAAGAGGTGAGATTCTCATTACCTTTGAGAAAAAGATTAAATTCTTCAAATGCTTCCTTATTTGGTTTGTAGACCCCCTCCCTAAAGCAGGAATTGCTATCATTTTTTCCATCAAATCCATAGTAATCTCCATCTTGATCCCCTTAATTTCTACCACTGTACCTTTTTGGTTGCTTTCAGTCTTGACAAAATCCTTTCTTAGATTTTTAAAAATTCCTTCGAATATTTTCAGAAAGGGGGTAAAGTCCTTGCTATTAAACAAAGCCATAAATTTAGGCGTAACCCCTTTAAGATTAGCAGGTTCAATTCTCTCAAGATCACCCCCCATTTGGCTGAACAAAAAAAACCTCATTACGAACAGACCCAAAATCCAAAACTCCAAAAGATTACTCACACACCAAAAATTGAAGTTTCTATAGACACGGGGGGTAAAAAGAGCTCTCCAAGAATACGTGTGAATCCCATCCTTGATCTTCTCATTATTGAGAGGTAAATGCAAAATCATCATATGGCCATCGAGCTTGATGAGATTGACACCCCATGAAAGGATCTTATACGTGTGCATTGGTGTCTTTTAATAAGTGTGCCCACACCTTGGGATCGAGAATTTCCACCTCCTTCACAAGTGTCAACTCAAGCCCATTAACCCCCAAATTGGAAAATAAGTCCACCACAACATTTGCCTCCCTATACACATGTTTGAAAGTGATGAAATTAAAAGATAGATCCATTTTCTTAATACTCTTAATAGAGTTATGGTTGGAGATAGAGATGGATCCTTTCCCATTTATGCTATTAATTATGTTCAGGGAGTCCCCTTCCACTTCCAGATTAGAAAAATTGTGTTGCAGAGCTATAGAAAGACCTCAAAAAATCTTGATAGCTTCAGCAACATTATTTTTTTGATTTCTCAAATTGTGATTAACCCAAGGATAAATCTTCCTTCGAATCCCGAAACCCCCACATCCAACATGACCGGGGTTTCCTTGGAAGCCCCATCAAATTTTAATTTTAAATAGTCCCTGCTAGGTTTCACCTGACCTTTGAGTTGAGGGTTAAGAGTAGGGGGCTAGTGGTAGAGTTCGCAGACCCCACTTCAAAGAAAACCTAGATTCAATTTGAAGGAAAGAATTTTTTGGAAGTTCAGATTAGAGAAATTAGCCTTGGGATAAAATTCACACAAACGGCGGGCTCCAATTTTGCTAGGGGTTCTTTTTCTCCTTTAAAGATTCTTCTATTTCTTTCCTTCCATATCTCCTAAGCCAAATGCATAATAGAGAAGGTCCATAAAAATTTAAACCTTGGCTCTTAAAAGGAACTCGACCATTAAATCCACAACAATTTTATAGAATTTGAAAACAACCCAATTAACTTCAAAAAGATTGATGATGGTTTTCCTAAAAATAAAATAAAGGGGAAATTGAGGAACATGTGTGAGGTAACTTCACAATCAGATTCACACAAAACACATCTATTAATCATGTGGAAATTTCTCTTGTCAGGATGCCAACCATTGGAATCTTGTCATGGATAACCAAACCACCAAAAATATTAATCTTGGGTATTAATTATTTGACCCAAACAATTCCCAGTTAAAATTAACATCTTCCCCCTCCCCTTTGAAAAAAGGAGTAGTAGGCACTTTTGGTGAGAGAAAATCCATTATCTTTCTTAGTCCGAATATACTATCCTCTTGGGATTCTCTTTGTTAATAATAACTCCTCTTAATCTATTGTTAATATAAGAGATCTCAATGTCTGTTAGAATGATCCAAAACTATGGTTTTCCATTGTCCCAAAGGTTCATCCAAATTGAAGAAGTCACGAGACCTTGGTCCCATTTTTGGTCATAGAATCTCTATAGACTGTTGGGTAAATAGTCTTAAGAGGAAGGTCCTCCAACCATTTGTCCTCCCAAAAGTTAATGGTTCACCCATTTCCAACAAGCCATTTGCATCCCTCAGAGACCACATGTTTAACCTAGTTTAAAGATTTCTAGAAATAGGAAGAAGCATTAGAGTCTTAGGTGCAGAAGCACCATTCGTTAACAGATAGATGAGGCCAATATTTTTGTCTTATAATACTAGTCCAAAAACTCTCTTCCTTTAACAATCTCTAGCTCATTTTTTCCAAAGATAACTTTATTCATTTTGGTCCAATCTCTGATACCAAGTCCACCAAGTATTTTGGGGGTATAGACATTATCCCAGGAGATTAAAGGAATTATGTCTTTTGATTTGGTTCCACTCCATAGAAATATTTTTTGAATGCTCTCTAGCTTGTAGGAAACTTTGGAGGGTAATTTGTAGATACACATTGTATAAACCGGTAAATTTTGAATAGAGAATTTGAGAAGAACAACTTTTCCAGCTTAAGATAGTAGTGACCCTTTCCACCCTTCTAGTTTCGTTAAAAATCTATCAATTAGAAAGTTCCAATAAGCATTCTTAGGTTTATCCACCCCAATAAGCATACCAAGATCTTGAATTGGGAGAGTTTTAGAAGGAAAACCAAGAATACCAGTAATTTTGATGCTTTTTTTTTCAGGGGTATTGATAAAGAAGACAAAGCTTTTCCCATAGTTGATGAATTGATCTTGATGCCTCCTCATAATCCTTCATTAACTGTTTGAATTCTATGGCTTCAGGACGAGATGCCTCACCAATCAACATAGTGTCATCAAATTTTTTTGATGAGAAACCCTCTGACAGTTGATAACCAATGAAATACCATTGATTCTACCCTCCATGGTAGCCTTATTAAGAGATATTCTGAGGGTCTCAACCATAATAATGAAAAGAAAATGTGAGATAGGATCACCTTGTCTTAAACCCCATGTGCTATTAAAAACCTACAAGGGGTCCCATTAACCAGGACCAAGAACTTGGCTATGGAAATACATGAGAGAATCAACTCCTTAAAGTCCTCTTTGAAGCCAAACCTTGAAAGAATCTTCATAAGGAAAGACCAAGAGACTCTGTCATAGGGTTTTTCCATATCAAGCTTAATAAACATGGCTTCCTTCTTATTTTGTTTCACTGAGTGGAGGGTCTCCTGGATGGTGACAATGCCATCTTGGATCTGTCTTCCCATAACAAAACCTCCCTACTGATTAGATATCATCGTAGGTAAAACAAGCTGAATTCTTAGAGCCAAAAGTTTGAGCACATTTTTTAAACACAGTTGCAAAAATTTATGGGTATGAAATTTTTAAAATTCCAAAGGATCATGATTCTTAGGGCCGAGATCCGTAAAGGTGCTATTTAACTCCTGAAGCATCCTTTTATTCTTAAAAAATTCTGAATAGCATTGCAATTATCATCTCTCACATTCTCCCAGAAAGTTTGGAAGAAGAAAGCAGGGAAACCATCAGGACCTGGGGATTTATCGGGGTTTAAGGATTTTATCATGAATTCAATTTCTTTCACATAAGGGATTTTAGTGAGCATGAAGTTTTCTTCTCCATTAATTAGATGGGGAATAACGTCAAGAAACTACTCTTCCTTATAGTTGTTATAATTGCTAGAGGATGTCAGAAGCCTACTGAAGAAAGAACACGCCTCTTGTTGAATTTCCTTAGGTTCATTGAGCATAACTCCCTCTTCATTTTGTATGCATATAATTCTATTAGATAATCACTTTTTAATTCCCATAAAAATTGAAAATAAAAACATGTTGGGTTTGAAGATTATAATAGAAAACTATTTCAAATTCAAAATGAGTTGGGAAAATTTGAAAATGAAAAATAGGTGGGATATCTATTTTTTAGAAAATAATTACCTTTTTACCTCATTATGATTTTAAAAATAAAAATAGGTAGGATAGTTATTATTTAGTCCATATTTATGTATTTACTTGTGAATACACCAAAATGATTTACATTTGAAAATAATAATTGAAATTGAAATGACGGGGATTTAATTTGAAATTTAAAATTAAAAAAAATGGATACAAAATTAAAATAGTGGAAATAAATTAATTATAGCTAGACCTCATTTTAATAAATATAAAAATAAATAAAAATTTCCTCTCCTTGTATTCCATACAATAAATTTCCAAAATTTGATTTTGAATGGAGAGGGTGAGATGCGTAGTGGGAAATGGAAATTTTAAATTTTGAGGTGAGAGGGAAATGGTTGTGGATCGGGAGGATGCAAATATGGAGAAGAATTAGGCCAAAGAAAATAATGATGTGGCTTTTTTCGATCGAGAGGGCAAGCCGACAAACCCTGGTCCTCCCACGTGGGTGGCTAAGGTATTGAGAGCACAAACCGAGGCTAGTCGGAAGGATGTTATTCTTCCAAAGGTAAGTAATAAGCATATTTCCCTTACAATTCTAGAATTGTTTTTGAACGTGATAAGGAAAATATGTAACATACCATCCTAGCCAAGATTCTTGTTAGAATGCCTAACATAGATGATTTCCAGAAATGGGCCATTAGAAGGTGGATGCTTAGAGGATCCATGGAGGTAGTGGCTTACTCTTAACGCATTTTTTTAGCACCATGAATTTAAAAGAGGATGCAAAGAATATTATGGCTAGGGGACCATGGTTTATGAGGAGAGATTTGGTTCTATTTCAAAGATAAAAACCTGGATGTAATCCTTTAGAATCTCAAATGAGAGAGTTCCTACTATAGGTACATTCACTTTGGGCTTGCCACTTGAATACTAGGAGTTTGAAATCATTAAGGGAATTTCCAGAGTGGTGGGAAATCTCATTGTGGTTGATCCCATGACTCAGGCTAAATCGATACTATTGCATGTTGGTATCTATGCTACTGTTGTTATGGATAGGGAACTACCAAAAACTATTACTCTCACCTCTAAGTTGAGAGAGTATCAACACAAGATAGACTATGATTCTAGACCTTTTTATGTTTCTCTTACTTTAAGGATGGTCACAATTCTAAATCGCGATCTAAGCATAAGGAGAAATACAAATAAAATATAAGGAACAAGGTTTACCAAGCTAAGGAAGGGCCGAACAAGAAAGCTAATGGGGATTAGCTGGAGATTGGAAAATATTCTAAGAATGTTTCAAAGACAAATCCATACTTGGATGTAGAACCCATTGGACCGATTATTGAATACATTATATAAACCAAAGAGGAAGGAGAATAGTAGGTAGTCAAGGTAGCCACCCACTATAAAAGTCGAGGAAGATCAAGAAAAAGTTGAAGAAACCATTGACACTAAATAAAAGTATTAGGTTAAGTATCCGGCGGTGGAGGACGCCTATAACAACTCAAGTTTTTTCTTCGAGAATAAATATTCCAACCCGATTTATGGTCAATAACATGTTTGAGACTATATAACTAGACGAGATTGAAATAGTGGAGTTTAGAATCAGTCTACTCTCTACACCAAAATCACATCCCATTAAGAATTCAAATAAGCCCACTCCTAAAGTGGATCTAGGTGGGTTCAAACATGGAGTTGGTAGGTCACCTTTGAGAGTTACCAAAGAAAGACTTGTAATGAAGTGGTGAAGGAAGCCATAGATCCTTTATTTCATGTAAGGGATGAAACAGGATATGAGAGAACCGATATCAAAACAATGCACCATACCGAAGTTGCACTCTGATGGTAAAATCATAGCTCCAATGCAATAACCAAGATTTGAACAATGGAAAGAATATGCAAATAAGAAAACAAGTCTTCTCATCCTCATAGATAGAAAAGGGAAGTACAAATAGGGGTGCTATGTAACCCCATGCCTAAACAAGGAAAGTAACTCTTATGACACCACTAACACATATGACGTGACTGATGCATATGATGCCACCGATGCATATGATGTGATGAAGCATATGATGCCATTAGAGGAGTTACAATTCCAAATAAGGAATGTAACTCCTATGATGCACTAATGCAAATGACAATGACAGATTCTATGACAGAATCTGACACTTGTCATTTGACTCCCTAAGACCTATGACTCTCGCAAGGTGAGATGACTCACCATGTGATGTGGATGATGACTAGGTAGGTCACACACACCAACACCCCCTTCATCAAAGCGAGGTAGAGGTCATGGTAAGACAAAACAGAAAAGAAGACTCCCCTAGACAACTAAGAAAGATGTGCCAATGGGGCCCGACAACTAAAGGCCTGATAAGGTGCCCATATATAAACAAAATATTTCTGGAAGGAAGAAGAGGAGGAGAAGAGGGAGATGAGAGGGATGTAGAAGATTCCATGGACAAATCTGAACTCTACAACTCTAAGAAGTCTCCATGAAGAATGTCGATGATGAGATCCTCTGCCTTTGGAATGAAGAAGAGCCATCCACACTGAACTATGTGCCTACCCTTAGGAAGGATATAAATGATGTGTTGGAAGTTTTCCCACTCCGTGAAGGAAACTAAAGGCAACAACACAAAGAGCTCTGAGTCTGGTCCATGAAATTGTGACATAGGTCTAGCAAGTGAGTGTAAAGGAACCGAAGGTAATGTCACGAGTGTAGAACTATCAAAGTATGAAGGGTGAACACATGTAGAAAGGATGTCCAACTAATGTGAAGGAAATAAAACATCCCCACAATAGAAAATAGGTCCACAAGTAAGGGTGGATCAATGAAGATCTACAGAAAAATGGAAGTGGTAAGAGTCCCAGAAGGGGCACTCGTAACAACGGAGATGATGAACTCCTCTAAAATACTTGTAGATGGATGAGGATCTGTAGTACATCACAAGTGTACTCTGTGAAAAGATGAATAAGGTTAGGAAGATACTCATCCTAATGAGGGGGCTCAATAAATAGAAGAGTGATGTCAGATAGGTATGAGTCATCCAATAAAGGTAGAGGAGTGAAAGGGGCCTCAAAAACCGAAGGTGGAAAAGAGATGGGTGTGATGATTGTATGAGGCTATATAGGAGATTGATCTCGTATCCGATGAGATTTGGGATGTGTCAACACTCTCTGGAATGGTGAGAGAAGGAGGAGAAGAGTCCTTTATAGTACTCTCGACATCAGAGCTGGGTGCACAATCCTCGTCATCATGAAGTAAAACCAAGAAAGTATGTGTCAAGAGAATCTGTCATCACACAAAGAAATATGTGTGGGTGGCCCTTCGTAAGAAAAAGTATCAGTGAAATCACTTTCCTCCATGGATGTAAGATCATCATCACATCCATAACTAGATGAAGGAGGATCAAGGTCTCCATGAAAATTTCGAATGAAATTCCAAGCTTGGTACGCAGACTCTATGAACTCTATTCGACATTGAAGGTCCTCCGATATAGTAAGACAAAGAAGCTCGTATGCCATGTCATTCTTGTTCAACCAATTTTGGTGATGAATGTGGTCAATAGGTTCTAGGTGCCATCCCAAGAAGATGTGGTAACAAGTTATACATAATGCAATGATCAAGTATTCCATTCTTCCATTGTAGGTAGTTTCTTGGTCCTAGTTGAACAATAGAGCGATGAAATTCAATGTCCATGACGAGAGGAGCCTCCAAAGAATACTAGTTTAACCCCCCCTTTGTACGACACTTTATAGTTTAGTGCGTTGATTACAATCAGATACGACTGTGCATCGAGAAATAGTCTATCACTCACCTTGTAATCAGCGTAATAATGCACAAGAGTGGAGACCACAATCAAGGTTCGTTGGGCACAAATAGTTTGACACCGTAAGCAAGCACAAGAACGAGTGAAAACAAGAAGGGGAAGAGAAGGCCTTGTGAGAAATGGCGTCTCACATCACATGAAAGAATCCCTTTCTTTGTAAGATTGTGGTGGGCGACGTGCTCACAAGTCCACAAGCAATAAAAGGGATAGAATAATGCTCAAGATGATTCGAAATGAGCTGATACAAGCAATACAATGACACCCCCAGAATGTGGCACTTTATAAAATAGTGCATTTACAAAACTGATAATCCCATCATCTAGTGTGCAAAAAAACATGCAACTTTGACTAAAGAAGTGCTCAAAACCGAGCAATGAGTCAAAATTTATAGCAAAAAAATGATTCCCACAACTGATGGAAAACGCCAATAAGCCCTACAAACAGATTAAAAAAGTGCCCTAAACACATGCAAAGGGTGTCGTATGTATGCTCGTTGGAAATGACATCAAATTTTAGATAGGGTTTGTTTTTATTGTGAGGGGGATTAGCCTCCTGCCAACCCTAGACCTCACCCTCCGTCTTTGACACTCGAAGGAAGGACAATAAAACAAGCAAAATACCCCCAAAATTTTTTACAATGCTAATGAATTAAATGTTTTTAACCTTAAAATTTTTTAAAAGGTGATTGATTTTACCAATAATCAATCCTTAAAAAAAGGAAGGATAGGGGCCCACGTTGACCGAGTGTAGGTTGTCGGATGGAGTTGACGCAGAGACCGAAAGTGGCTATGCACAAAACTATTTCAAGAGAGAGGGCCACGTGTTGTGTAGAGACTGAAAGTGGCTAGGAGATTTTCCAGGCTTGCAATATCAAAATAGTTGAGCTTCCTAAGTGTTGGAGGTAACATTTAGCGGCACCGAGGAGGTTACAAGCCGGGAACCGAGGTAATGGACGTCAAGAACTTGGTGAGGCCAAGCTGCGAGAAAGTTTGGACCACGATCACGTAGTCAAAGATCACCAAAACACCCAAAACAAGGTAAAACTAGAATGACAAGCAGAAAAGGAATGATCCCATAGAAAATTTAACCACAATCAACCACAACAACAATGTCAACTAGTAACTAGTAACCACAACAATGAGCACAAACCGACGTTGAGAAATAATGCACATTTTAATGCTGACAAAGACACAAATGAAGTGCCCAATGTTGAATCCAAACATGAACATGCAAGAGATGCCAGATGTAGAGTTGAGCGGGGCACCAAGCGAGGAAGGTGATGTAAGTTGAATCGGAGTCAACACTGATACAGGAGCTTAGTGCAGGTGTAGAGCGGTCTAGATTACAAACAATGCTAAGAAAGATGTCGTCGAGTGCAACGAAGCAAATGCAATGCAGAACCTAACCATGAGTCGGTTGCAAAATGGTGAAGAGTGCAGATCGATCGGAGTCAACAATGATGCATGAGCTTAATGCAGGTAACCTCGAGACAAAATGAACCACAGGTCCATGCCAAAGCAAAACCGAGCTCATGAGAATAGAAGCAATCACGAACTCAAAGCAACATGATAAAGAAAACCAACCAAAATACCCTCAAACTTGTAACTGTTGAAACCTCAATGTGAGGTGAGCAATACGATTCCAAAGTAATAATCAAAAAAACTTGCACAAGGAAATAAGAAGAAACCAAAAGTAATAAGCAACTGATAAACGAAGAGTGCACATTTTACCGAAAACCCAACTCTAATACCATGACGGATAATTGTACATGGTATCGAGCTAGAAGTTAAGTGCGCCATGCCCCAGAGTAGTCTTTGGGATGGTTGACCTCCCAGAAATTCTCGGTGTCACTACCTCCTAACCATTTGTTGGGCTTGATTGAGTGTATACCTGGATCCATTGTGCAATTGGGTGTTGGTGTAGCAAATGTTTAACATGATGAGATCCCTCTCCACCATTAGTTCGAGCTTTTGGTGTGACGGAAAGTTGTGCAGCTCTGATACTAGGTAGTTAAGCGCGTCAGCCCCAGAGTAGTGCTAGGATGGGTGACCTCCGGGAAATTCCTAGTGTCACTGCCTCCTAATGTTGTTGGGCCTGATTGGGTGTATACCCAACTCCATTGTGCGGGAGGGTGTTGGCGTAACAACTGTTTAACATGATGAGATCCTCTCCACTATTAGTTCGAGCTTTTGGTGTGACAGCAAGTCATGCAATTCTGATTCCATGAAAGAGGGATATGTAAGAACCGATATCGAAACAATGCACCATAAAAAATTTACACTCTGATGGTAACATCGTAGATCTAACACAATAAGAAAGATTCAAACAATGGAAATAATATGCAAATAAGAAAACATGTCTGCTCATCCTCATAGATTGAAAAAAGGAAGTACAAATAGGGGTGTTGTGTAACCCCCATGCCTAAACAAGGAAAGTAACTCCTATGATGCCACTGACGCATATGATGTGACTGACGCATATGACACCACTAAAGGAGGAGTTACAATTCCAAATAAGGAATGTAACTCGTATGATGCACTGACATAAATGAAAATGACAGATTCTATGAAAGAATATGACACTTGTCATTTGACTTCCTAAGACCTATGACTCTCGCAAGGCGATATGACTCACCATGTGATGTGGACAATGACTAGGCAGGTCACACACACCAACAAGGGATGATACGAATTTAAATGATAATTATATCACAAAATATTAGGGGGTTGGAAAACACTAGAAAACATAGGATTCTTAGTGACATTAGGATAAATAACCATGTTGATATCCTCATGATCCAATAAACCAAAATGAATGAGGATAATTTAAAGAAATCAAAAAGTGTTTCTAGAAAGAGGTTATATGTAGCTGTGTTGACTCGTTAGGGATTCAAGCAGATGACATGTCTATGGAATGAGAGTAATATAAAAGGAGACGTTTTAATTCAAAATATACATCATTTATCTATTTAATTCATGGATATGGTTTTAGAAATAAAATGGATCCTTTCAAGTGTTTATGCCTCAAAATCAGTTTTTGGGATGAAAGATCTATGGAATGAAATGGTAATCGTACACATCCAAAATTGCACATGCTACATTATCGAGAAAACGATTACAAAAGTCCCCAATGATAATTTAAGATCCTTTCAAGAAGGTGTTCGAGCTCCAAAACCCATTTACATTGTATATTTGTAGCCTAGATAGCCTTACTTAACTTTTCCATGCATTTTTCCATGTCTCGTACTTCTTTCGTGCTTGTTTTGGCCTTGGTGCCAGGACCCCGCCCTTCCCCGGGTGGCTGTTTGCAAACTACAACCTTGCTTGGGTGGTAGTCCTAAAGCTGCTGCCCTATGCAGGTGGCGGTCTTGCCCACTTTTTCCAGATTCTTCACGGGTGTTTTAAACATGCGATGGTTCACTTAACTTTTCTTTTTGTATGCATCTTTGATCCGAATTATATAAAATTAACTTTGTTTGCTTGGTTCTCCTTCCTCCTATTTTTAAATAGATTTAATTAGTTGGAACTCCTCCTTCTTTCCTTGTGCATGAAGTAACCTCCTAGCCTCCATTCCTGTATATTCGATGCTTGTATTTAAGCAAACTGGAATGAGAATTTTGTGTATCTTGTATTGTTTTTCTGCTATAATCTTGCTAGGAATTTCATAGCCAAGCTTAGATGTCTTGTGCTATCTCTCTTCTACATGCATTGCATCCAGACTACTTCCAAGATGTCATTGGTCAAGTGCCATCCTCTTGTTGTTGTTCTTTGCATTCCCAATCCCTTGGACTTATATGAACACTCAGAGAAAAAAAGGAAAGAACTGAGGGGACAAATACTAATACTACTAGATTTGCTAAGGTTTTTGCTCTTCTAGGTTGGAGTTGTGTATTTTTTTCTTTGTTTATCAAATTTTCAATTAAGAATTGTTAATTTCAATTGCATATCAAATAGATTAGAGAAACAAGTTTGTTCCAAATTATCTAGACAATTTCAAGTAGATCAAATCAATAGGAAGTTGTCTCTTCAACATTACCAGGGGAAGTCTGTGGGGAACAATATCTCTATTAGGGTTATAATTTTTCTTCCCTTCGAGGTAGGTTTGGAAAGATATTTTATTTAGTTAGAATAGGTTTTAGATTCAGATTCACACATCTACACAAATAGTTAGTTACATATGGCTAACTATTTTTATTTAATTTTTTCATTAGATTAGATGCATTGTGTATAAAGGTAGAAAAGAAAAAAACATTTACTTTCCATAGATTAGCTTGTTTTACTACTTTGTTATGATATATTGAGAAAATACCAAAAACATAGGTTAGATCTCCTTCGATAGATAGTTTGTTTACTAAAAGCAAGTCAGTTCATCTTGCATGACCATCAACGGTCCACAACAGGAAAAAACTTACATTGTGATCCCCTAGTTCCACAACCCAACGGGCCAGAGCTAATAACTGACATTGAAACAAGCTTGCATTTAATAGTCTTACGCACACCTGCAACATACACTAAGAAAATAAGACAACTAAATACACTGAATATCACTGCTAATCAAGCCTACGACTTATGGACTGCTCTTGGAAATAGGGTTTGATTGCATATATGACCATATAAGGGCCTCATCCTCAATGAGTCTTTGGTTATGATCCGTAGGTCCCGCAACCCAATGGGCCTACCAGTCAGCTAGATATTGATAGTAGTTTATGAACATTGGTATTCATATCTTCACCGCTTCCACCCGATATTATTACACAACTTTCATTGTTGAATATATCATCCGATCAGGCCGAGAATTTCTGGGCAAGACAAAAAAATTCACCCATAGCCCCTGTAGATCCTTTGCACCTCTTGTCTCCACTTCCATCACCTTGTCTAGAAACCCATACAAGGCACCTACAGGTTACTTTCCACATATTCTGTAACCACTCAATAGAATCTCGGTAGAACTAGACATTAATTGGAGTCTCTCGAGTAGCTATCATAATAGACAGTACCATCACACACCTTCAGGTTACGAGAGCATTCCTTTCCTTAGATTCTGATTCTAGTATTGCATGTTGAGGACATAAGGTTTCCCAATTAGCTTGATCACCATCATCACTTTAGCTCCTATTTCAATTCCACACCGGTTATCTTGGAATGACCTCGGAAGGTCAAGTGTGAAGATGGGCACGTGTTGATTTTCTATTGTAAAAATTGGTGAACCCGACGTGAAGAGATAGTCTCTAAGAGTTTCCACTTTCTTCATCCATCCTTTATTTTGTGGGTATTATTATACCCCCAAATATGACAAGTACGTTCGGCCCATCCGGGCTTCGACATGTACCATTACCAATCAAATATCCCTCAACAATCACCCTCACTTTCAACATGGGAAGAAAACCATTCATCCACTCAAAACCCTCTCGATTCAGGGAACCAATGTTGGTTCTTCTGTATGCATTGAGGAACTTGATCAGGTCACTCAGACTTATCCCCTCGAATAATCAAGTTCAAATAACATGACATTCATTGGTGAAGCAAGTTCATCTCCTTGGGTGTTGTTTCGATAGCCCATTAGTGTGCAATCCGATCAACTCCCCCATCTAGATGAGGAATATTTAGCACGCTATGCTAGGAGTGAAAAAAAATTCCAACACATGAACCAATATTTCAATAGGTTGCAAGGAAAAGGTGATGTCTTGCTTCAAAACAATAACACTACCCTACCACCAACTGAAAATACAACCAATGAGGGGTGGCAACATCGTGAACAATTCATAGCAGGATACCATACTCCTCAACAACCTCCGAGGGTTCAACCAAAGGTACCTAAGCAAGGTACCGCCCCATCAATGGGTGATGTCATTTCAGATTTGGTTGATAAATTCAAGGAGTTAGAGCTTTCCCAAAATACACAAGAATTCATATGCAGGGAAAGCACAGACTCCTTCCTACCCACAAAATTATGGGAAAATACCTCCGCATAGAATCCCCATTTTACATGAATACTCCTAAACTCGGGATTTATTAATTTGGAAAAGTACCTTGGGTATGCCTTTTTAAGCCATATATGGATACCTACAACAAGCATTGACCGGAAGTACGTTCTCAAATGCTATACCAGCCAGAAATGTGATGTTCCTTGGCTTCACGCCTTTAGCTCTATATCAAAGTGGGAAACCCCCTATATGCACACGTACTCTAAAACACCACAAGGAGATGCGTACACCTATCTAGGTCCTTATGGTTATCCGCAAGGAATGCCATATGCCCTGCCAAACACCTACGCCATGCCATTTTAAGCAACCAATGTAACCTTTGCTTCCCCAACAAGGACCTTCAATGGTTGAAACATACACAATGGGAACTTACTCTGAGTACCTAAAGGAGCCTCTAGACTTTTCCATCTAGACAATCATGCTCCCAAGGCCATTTCCTGATCTTCCAAAGTTTAAAGGGGAAGGTGACCCAAATTCTCATATTAAAGCTTATGCAACAACCATTCGAGTGTTACTCTCGTGGGATGTAGTTGTTGCAAAAAACTTACCTAAGACCTTAGAAGGTTTCACTTTCGATTGGTATTATAGGATATTGAAGGCTTCAATACACTCGTTCAAGAAACTCATGTCATAGTTTATCAAATCTTTTGATATAAACAAGCTTTTGCGAACATGAATTGGGGAATTCATTCATATCAAATAAGAACATAACAAATCTGCAGCCCACTTCATCCAAAGGTGGCGACAGGTTCTCTACTGTTCTGGAAGTGCTCCAAACATGGATCAAATGAAACTTTGTGATTTGTTCCTTCACTTTCTCAATAGAGAAATGAAAGAAGAGGTTCAAAATTTGCCACCAAGGAGCTATGAAGAGGTGCTTAGAAGGTGCTCTTCAGATCGACCAAATGGCCATTGATAGTGGTCGTAAGACCTATGGGAAAAATAAGAAGTTAGTCATTCCTGCTCAAAATGCTCCTGGTTACTCCAACAACACAAATAACAATCAAGGACCAAAAATCCTTAATAAGAATCATGGAGTCACATGACGGTGTGACTTATCAGCCCAAGAAGCCTAATGTTGTTAATTTTACCTAGTACATGTGCTACAAATAACAACAATAATGGTAACAATCAAAGAAACAAAAATTTTCACCCTCAATAAACACTGTGGATTTTAGTTGTCCCCAACAACAACAACAACCTCAACAATAGAGGAAAATGCTGACCCCAAGCCCTAGTCAATATCCCAACCAATTCTAGAACCAAGGGCAAGGGTTCCAAAGTGCTAATTATAATAATCAACAACCAAACAATAACTATAGTTTTGGACCATAATAAGGAACAAACCAAAGGCCTCGAGATTATGATCTTGACTTGTACTACAGTTTCCATAGGGTCTACAAGCATGTCACAAGAACCTATCGCGATTGTAACAATTTTTATAGCATTTACCGAGAAAACCAAAGACAGTTATTTGTTGACATGTTTTTGGAAAACCCAACTGCACCCAATCAAAATGCATATATGGGACTAGTGTCTCCATAGAACACACCGCTAGGGATCTTCAATGATCCTCTCCCCACACATCCAAAGGATGGTAGACTAGATCCCAATGGTTCAAATAAGGGTATTGTAATAGGGACTCATGATCGTGAAGCCTCAAATTTGTCTAACCCATAGGTGGCACCTCCTTTGGATGGTCACCAACAAATGAAGATCGTGGGCTTGGTTGAGTTAGATGTTGAACCCCAAATTAACATTGCTATAAGAACCAAGGATTATTCTTTGTAGCCAATCCCGATTTATCCGGTTTTTCATAAAATTCATGAAACGTTAAGCAAGATAGTAAGGTATTTTTATTGGACCTCATGAAGAATTCTCCCGCTCATCGAGTCACTCTTTTAGAAGTGCTAGGTCTCAGCCATTTGATTAACGTTACCCCTCCACTGGAGGCATAGATAAATCACATAGACTTCGATGTTAGTCCCTAAGTAGCCTGAGAGAGATATTGGGTTCATGTTTGACATAAGTAAGATGCCTATGGATGCTAAAATAGCTCATAGAGGTGATCCGGCCTTGTTTTTACAAGTTTGGATCTACAACAACTACGTAAAATGTGTAATGATCGATGATGGGGCAACAATTAACATAGTCCCCTTCTCTTTTCTTCAAAATCTAGGATATGGGGAGACCAATTGCTCCTCTATGTGAAACACACTAAGGGGCTATGATAGCCTCAAGGTAACCTCGATCGAGAACCATAGTATTATTGGTTACTCTTGGGCCCAAGATGGTACTCACTGAGTTTTATATTATAGATTGGGAAACCAACTATAACATGATCCTTGGTTGTCCTTGGATCCACCACATGAAGGAAATCCCCTCCACTCTATTTTAAGAGGTCAAATTCTTGCATTTAGGGAAAGTCTTTGTGGCTCAAGGTGATCCAAAACCCTTTGATATACATTTGGCTAACTTGAAGAAAAAGCCAGGGGTCCATTCTGAATTCAAACTTCCTACGAACCAGTTAAACAAACCGAAACCATGGTACCAGAAGAAAACTAGTTCCTACAATGGATTTAGAAGTTACGGGTTTGATCGAGGGTATTCAGCGGTAAAGGATGAAAATATTGTTATAGAGACATATCATTAGGAACTACAAAATATATTGGTGAGCTATTAGAAAAGGATTTTCCTATCCTTCTCCCCTTTGATTCCATGGGTATGGGACATGCCTTGGGACTTGGCTCCCTTCCAGAAGATGAGGTTTACATGGTGGAGGTAACCAAGGTAAAAGGAGAAGGTACAAAGGATGACTTAACATCCATCTTTTCGAGTAGTTGCTAGACTCTCCATTTTGATGGAGCCAAGTGTCTCTTCGGTGCCAGGGCAGGCACGATCCTTACTTTGCCCAAAGGAATGATTTTACCTTTTGCTTTCAAATTGAATTTCGAATGCCAAATAATGGAGCTGAGTATGAGGATCTCCTATTAGGTCTCATTGTAGCTAAGAGAATGGAAATCCTCAATATTAGGGTGTTGGATGACTCATAACTAGTCGCAAATCAGATGTCTGAGGTATATGAGACTAGGGATGAACACCTACAAATATATAAAATAGCCATGTTGGGCCTAACAAAGGGGTTTGAATTTATATAAATCAAGGCAGTTCCATCTGAACATAACCTCTCGGTAGACACTATAAAAACTTATGCCTCACATTTTACCCCAAGTAGTGATCTATAGGACACCAACTTCATGGTTCCAATCTGCACTAAATCCTTGATTTGCAAAGTGCCAGTAGCATCAATGTTGACATACATCGAAGTTGAGGATCAACTTGACTTTTTAGACCCTGTTGATGGTGATGAGTCAAATTTAAGTTATTTAAATGCTTCAAGTGGAACTACATCGTACCGGTCACGAGATAGACCTTTCCCTAATCCCATGATCCTCTTCTTATTTTGGGAATCCCACGATTGAGTCTTCTCTGGGAAAGGATCTTGAGATTTATGAGGTAGAAAAAGAAGGGGAATTAAATTTTCCTCCATTCCCACCTAATTTTGAGGAGGGTAATGCCTCCTTAATCGAGGGAATGATTGATATAAACATCGAATGGAGGAGGAGCCAAAAATCTTAAAACTAGGATCCTCTTTAACTCTAGAGGAGGTAGAAATTCATACCCAAATCCTCGAGGAACATAAAAATACTTCACATTTAGCTATAAGGAAATGATGGGGATTGCACCACACATCACAGTGCACAATCTCGTCACCAAACCGGATGCAAAGCTGATTAAGCAAAAGTCGAGACCCATAATGCCAAAGGTGGCCTTTATGGTGAAAGAAGAAGTAATGAAACTTCTCCAGGTGGGATTCATTAAGCCAGTCAATTATTCACAATGGGTATCTAACATTGTCCCTATTCTAAAAAAGAATGGAAAGATCCATATTTGCATAGAATTCCAGGACATTAACGAGGCTTGTCCCAAGGATGATTTACCACTATCATCCATTGACATTATCGTTGATGCAACATCTGAATTTGAGTTGTTATCTCTCATGGGTGGGTTTTTGGGATATAATCAAATCAAAATATCCACAAAGGATCAAGCTAAAACTATGTTTATAAATCCTTGGGGAACTTATTGTTATGTTGTCATGCCATCTGGTCTTAAGAATGCTGGCACTACATACCAACGAGCAATGACCTACATATTTCATGACCATATTCATAAGATTGAGTAATCCTACATAGATGACCTCTTTGGCAAAATCAATAAGCACTGCGATCACCCAAAGGTGCTTTGTATCATCCTCTCGCGCTTAATTGAGTACAATTTCACGTTAAATCTAGATAAATGTGTATTTGGTGTAATAGGAGGTAAGCTTTTAGGTTACATTATATCTTCACGAGGGATTGATGTTGACTTGGAAAAATACGGGTTGTGTTAGAAATGGTTCCACCATGAGACGAGTTTGGTATTAGATATTTTCTTGGGAAACTTGGTGCAATCGAAGGTTTGTCCCTGACTTGACTTTTTCTATTCATCTAATCAACAATTTGTTGAAAACGGATTATAGCATTGATTGGACGAAAGAATGTAATGAGGCCTTGAGGAAGTTAAATGATTTATGTTGTACCCTCCTATGCTAATTCCACCTAGATCAGATCACCCTTTGATCTTATATTCACGAGCTACGGATGTTTCCTTAGCCTACATGTTGGATCACGAGGATGACGATAAATAGGAACGTGCAATTTACTTCATTAGTTGGATGCTACTTGATTATGAGATGTGCTACACACATGAAGAAAAGGAATGCCTTGCCATAGTTTTTGCAACAAATCATTTAAGGCATTACATGCTTAATCAAGAAACTAGGGTAATTATAAAGACATATCACTTACAAAAATTTCTCATGCAAGGATCCTTGTCTAAAAAGGTTGGGCATTTCATAACATTAATGGGTGAGTTTGAATTAATTTTTGTAAATCAAAAATCCAGGAAGGGTCAAATCATTGCAAACTGGTTAGCTAATAATCCATTAGATGGGGGTGATTTGGTAGATCTAGAATTTCCGATGAGTGTGTGTACTTCGTTGAAACCAGGCCCCTATCTCTATATGTCCCTGGTATACCGACATTGTCAATTTCATCATGGACCATACATACCTAGAAGGGGAAAAACATCACAACGAATAAGGTGATTATGTTTCATCACTGCTAAATAAGTTATTTTGGAGTAGGTGCTTTATCAAAGAGCCTTTGATGAAATTTTGCTAATATGTGTCGATGCCAAAGAATCTGAAAATATTATTTATGAGTCACATAGTGGGGTATGTGGAGGTCACTTTGGTGGCCACACCACTTCCTAGAAGATACATCGGATGGGCTATTTCTAGCCCACCCTAGAACATGATGTAGTAGAGTTTGTGTGCAGATGTCACAAATGTCAAGAGTTCTCCCACGAGATTCACATACCGGCACAAGCTTTGCAACCAATCGCAACCCCATGGCCCTTCTCCACATGGGGCCTGGATTTGATAGGGAATTTCTCTCCCTCATCAACAGATGGCCATAACTTCATAATCATGGCCACAGAGTACTTTACCAAGTGGGTAGAAGCCATGCCCCTTACCATTGTACCTGGCTCTGTAATCACTAAATTCATCCTGAACCAGATCATTTGTAGGTACGAGGTGCCACAGTCATTATTTCTTATAATGGCACGTATTTCAAAAATGACGAGGTGCATGAGTTGTGTACAAAGTTAAAAATAAGTCATCACACAGCTTCTCTCTACTATCCTCAGGCTAATGGACAAGCTAAGGCTACCAATAAGACTTTAAAGTCCATTCTCCTAAAAACCGTTAAGGAGAATAAATGAGATTGGCACCTAAATATTTTTCTAGCTTTGTGGGCCTACCAAACATAATTTAGAACACCAACCAAGGTGACCCTCTTTTCTTTAGTGTTTGGTGTTGAGGCGGTTCTACTGCTTGAATTTGAAATACCAGTCTTCGTATTTCACTACATGGGATCCTGGGAGAGGAGGGTTATCGAGAAGCGTGAATCTCCCAGCTAGAAAGTCTCGATGAGACTAGACTAAATGCCAAACAATGGCACAACATTTACGCTGACCGGATGGCTTGGAAATATAATAATAAGGTTTACGAATGTGAGATCTATGAAGGATATTTGGTATTAAGGCTCGATAGTCAGATAGACAAAAATATTGGCAAGGGAAGGAAATTCAGACCTAGGTGGTTAGGTCCATATCGAGTAGTGGAAGACTACAAAAATGGTGCATTTTGCTTGTGTACACTAGAAGGTGAGGAGTTTAGCGAATCCATAAAATCTCTTCACCTAAAGAGATACTACGCATGATCCATCAACATTTTCATATGTACATTATTGCATCTGCATTGCATTTTCATTTGTCCATTCATTTTGTAAAAATGTGATCAAGGAGCTTATTCTTATAGAAATTCCTAAAAACTTATGAAAACATTGACAAAACATTCAAATCATGTCTCTTCAAACCTTCATAGTATCATCAACTATTTCTGAATCATTTATCAATCTAAACAAGATAAGAAAAAGTTTTGATGGTAACCATACCAAGGCCTGCATACTTGGTTCTACTTTTGGTCTCTTCCTAGGTTGGGTGTCTTTGCCCATGGTCTATTCTAGAAGCTTCATGGTGTCACATCTATCCCATATACATATCCTTGGAAATAAGAGAATTCTAAACATTTTCCCAAATAAATAAATCAAATGCAAATCCACATAAAATTTTATTTTTACACATTTATTTTCCCTACCAACCTTTGGTGTTGAGCCTACATCTCTTACTAGTGACATAGGGTTGGGAAAGGAGGGAAATGCCCTTACTCATCTGTGCCTTATCCATGGTGATAAGCCATGCTTCCTACTGGTATGGGGTAAGGCGCAAGGGGTCTCTATGATAAACTTGAAGGTTACAAATTAGTCAAACATTGTGAAATCATAAATCAAAAACAAAATGAGTTAGATGTCCAAAATTCCAAGAGAGCTTAAAACCCTAAAACCAGATTTTTTCAACCAAGTGGCCATCTATGGATCCAAGTCTAGATAAACCACAAAGAAATTCACATTCTAAACTATGAAGTATTTTGAGTAGAGTAAGGTTGTAGTGTCCCAATTTTATTCTATCAAACTTCGTCTTTTCCCTCATCACTGCCATTCAATGATTTTTCATAACTTATGCCATTTCTAACTCTTGGTGTTGAGCCCTCACATCGTAATAGTTGCATGGAGTTAGGAGTGGGGCAAGTACATTTGTCTATCATATCATTGTATCATCACATTTTATCAAGAAAATACAAAGTACTAAATATTGCAAAAGAAACTAAGTTTAAGATCACATTGTGTTTGCATCATCATATATTAGTAGCATAAAATACAAAAAAATAGAAAAATCATTTTGTTTATCATTCACATCCATTGCATACATTCTGAAAAGCATTAAAAAGTGGAAATTCTAAATATCTAGAGTACACATGAGAGATAAGACAAAAGAGATTCAACTCAAATATGATGGAATACCAAACCAAAAATAGAGTCTGTATATATCGTAGTAGATCAAGTTTGTATACAATGTCATCATGCACTAGGCATGGTCAAAATGCTCACAAAGTGAGCCTAAAATATATAAAAAAAAATCATATAATATCAAAAATGGTATCAAAGAAATAAAGGCTCAACGACCTATCAATCCATGTGGGATCCCTCGGATGGTGCGTGACCGCATCTAGGGCTCTTGTTATGGCTGCGACGACATTGTGAATGGACTGAATGGTGTGAGTGCTTGTGGTGGCACCCGCTCGTAGCCTCACTGTGAGAATGGATCTACCTCATTAGGCACTCAACAATCTTGTATCCATCTACTTGAGTACAAAGGGAGGTCACTATCTCCGCCACCTTCCAGACAGGGGTGAACACATCAGTATGTTTGTTGGTGGCTAAGGGCTGTCCTGAATCCGTAGACAAATCGGCCCGAGTCTTCCCCGAGGGGATCAAAAGGGTGTCCACACATACCTGATGAATGAGTTCTTAGCACTCGAGTGCAGATGTTGTAAAAATAACGAGAGAGAGAGAGAGAGAGAGAGAGAGAGAGCTAGAAAATCATAGAACTTAAATTAAAAGGAGAATGCTAAGCTAAACATAAAAAAATTAATAGAAAAAATTGAGAAAGGAGTACCAAACATACTCACGTCTATAGGCATCCATGTGGGATCGGTGGTTTCTTGCTGTAGGTGCTTCCGATGGGTGTGGAGCCTCACCAAATCTAGAAGCACGACGTTGTCCGATCACGAGACTCAAGCATCCTCTCCAAGTGTCTCCTCCGAGACCAAGTGTATCTCTCTCCACGATTTCCTCCTCATATGCTGATCTCGAGGATCTCCCGAGTGTCATACTACTCGGGGTCATTCTCCGCTCCTCCGAAGGTCCGGCCCCCTCATCCTCCTCTCAAATAGACTCCCCCTCTATATCATCTCTTGCATCCTCCTCGGTGTTGGAGTCCAAATAAATCAACTCATCCTCCTCCCCACTATGAGAAATAGCCACCCCAATATGAAGTGAGGATGCTTAAGGGGCACCATCTCGCCCGCCGAGACCGGACTACACACCTAACTACAATAGGCACACCAGAGTAACAACTATCCAATTGGGATCCCATCTAGGAACCATCCGAGCCTCTTGAATAGTCCTATAAATAGGATCCCTTTGGAGGAAGAATGACGAGAATATGAAAGACCGAACTACCGAGGTACTTGGTTAAATAGGTGAATCTCTACTCTCCTTGATCTATTAACTAACTAGCTCATGGAAGAGCAAGCTACCATCATCATAACCTCCTCACCCCATACCCCTGTCATGTCCTGGTAGGGTGTGGTAGTAATGTTTGTTGTAGTCAAGGAGGCCACCGACTCGATGTGGTGTCGGGATTAGTGACATGCCTATCCATATAGCTACTTAGACAACCTTTGGATATGATACTAGTACCCCCTACCATAGGAGATGAAATCCTCATAGACCCAACTCATAACCAAAGTAGGGTGGATAAATGACTCTCCATGTAACCTGATAAATCTATACAAATCATGGTATGTAGTCCCTAGAATATCTTCCCCCTAGGCATACTTACAACCATGAGCCTTGATTTGTGTAATGATGGGGTCCAACAGTATAAGAGTGTATCTCCTCCCTTGTCCCCGACTAGTCTCGAGGACAGGATACCCATGATGGCTCTCCGAAGGATAGGAATGGGAGCAGTAGCAATGGACCAAACCTTCATTCCCTTCTTCGAGCTAGATGAGACAATGGCATCTCCCATGTATGTGGCCCACTATGTCATCACAGCCCTGGACCCTGTTGTCTCCAATGTCAGCCTCCTACCAAGTATCGAGAGTCCAAGGATGTGGTATACATCCTCCAGGGTGATGGTCCACTCACCCCTAACGCCTAGAAACTGAAAAATGTTCCTGTCTTCATCCTAGTAAGAGAATAGGTTGTACAAAATTTTACTGACAAGAGTGACATGGGCCACCCATGCTATCTACCAGATTCCCGCTCGCTGTAGAAGATCCATCTCAACCTGGGTCAACTGATCTAGAATCTCAGGGAGCCAATCACACACACTCTAACTACTCCAATGTATGTATTCCACTTTCTTTTGCATTCACCAAAACTTGAAAAAAGAGCAAGTTAGTAACATACATCACATGATAAACTCATCAAAAGCATAGAAAAACATTGAAAATGCAAAAAAATAAAATTAAGGTGCATTTTAGACATTTTGTTTAGAATCGCCACCTTATTAGGGGTGACCGTGACCGCCACCCTGTCTTGGGCGGTGCTCTTGACCCGATTTCCCAAAATGTGCCCTTAACCCCAAAAATGCCCAAAAACAAAAAAATTGACCATTTAAAGCAAAATAAAAGAATGCCCTATGGGCCTCCCCCTAAGGACTCATTTAAAAAAGAAATTTTAAAATGTCCCCGCAGTGAACTTTTAAACATTTTAATACCTAGGCACAAAAAGAAAAAAGAGGAGATAACTAACTGGGAATGCGTGCGGTTGATTTCCTACTCATAGAGGCATGATTACTATCTTACAACAATGATCATTTGGTTGTATCCATGTCAGAAACGATCAACGTATGTCTAGAGCCCTAATTTCACCAAATCAAAATGCATAAATGAATTAAAAAAATGAATTTGTTTTAATATATATATATATATATAATTTTAAACACATTTTGAGTGTATGTGTTTACAGGGTTGGAGCGTTGGCACAGGTATATTTTTATATCCCCATGTAGATGGTAAGCCCTCTTTTCATTTTGGTTTTGTGTTTATTTTCTAACATTTTATCTATTTACATTTGACCCTCTTATCCTTCTTACAGGAAGCGAGAGCTTGGATGGTGAGATTTGGACACATAGGCATGTTAGGTATAGCTTCTAACTCCCCATTTTGGGAATGCCATATTCGGACTCTACATTTTACACATTTTAATGGCTAAGACGCTTCTCTAAGGGGGTAATATGTACACACCCAAAATTGCACGTGCTACATTGTCGGAAAATGGTTACAAAAGTCCCCAATGATGATTCAAAATCCTTTCAAGATGGTGTTCGAGCTCTAAAACCAATTCATAATGTATATTTGTAGCCTAGATAGCCTTACTTAACTTTTCCATGCATTTTTCCATCTCCCCACTTCTTTCTGTGCTTTTTTGGCCTTCGGTGCAGGATCACCGCCTTGCTTGGGTGGCGGTCCCAAAACCGTGGCCCCTACGCAGGGGTTGTCTCGCTTGCTTTTCCCCAATTCTTCACGCTTGTTTTAAATTGTGTGATGGTTCACTTAACTTTGCTTTTTGCATGCATATGTGAGCCGAATTGTCTAAAATTATCTTTTTTTTCTTGGTTCTCCTTCCTTCTATTTGTAAATAGAAATAATTGGTTAGAACTCCTCCTTCTTACCTTGTGCATGAAGTAGCCTCATAGCCTCCATTCGTATATATTCCATGCTTGTATTCAAGCAAAAGGGCCTAAGAATTTTTTGTATCTTGTATTGTTTTGCTGCCATAATCTTGCTAGGAATTGCATAGCCAAGCTCATATCTCTTGTGTTATCTCTCTTCTACATGCATTGCATCCAGACTGCTTCCAAGATGCCATTGCTCAAGCACCATCCTCTTGTTGATGTTCTTTGCATTCCCAATCCCTTAGACTCACATGAACACTCAGAGAAAGAAAGGAAAGAACTAAGGGGACAGATACTGATACTACTGGATTTGCTAAGGTTCTTTCTCTTCTAGGTTGGAGTTGTGTATTTGTTTTCTTTGTTTATCAAATTGTCAATTAAGAATTGTTAATTTCAATTACATATCAAATAGAGTAGAGAAATAGTTCATTCCAAATTAGCTAGACAATTTCAAGTAGATCAAATCAATAGGAAGTTGTCTCTTCAACATTACTAGGGAAGTTGTGGGGAACAATAGCTCTGTTAGGGTTATGATTTGTTCTTCACTTTTGAGGTAGGGTTGGAAAGATCTTTGATTGAGTTAGAATAGGTTTTAGATTTAGATTCACACATCTGCACAAATAGTTAGCTACATTTGGCTAATTGTTTGTATTTAATTTGTTTATTAGATTAGATGCATTGTCTAAAAATTTAGAAAAGAACAAAAACATTTACTTTCCATAGATTAGCTTGTTTTACTACTTTGTTATGATATATTGAGAAAATACCAAAAACATAGGTTAGATCTCCTTCGATAGATAGTTTGTTTACTGAAATCAAGTCAATTCATCTTACATGAACATCAACGGTCCTGTAACAGGAAAATACTTATGGTTGTGATCCCTTGGTTCCACAACCCAATGGGCCAGAGCTAATAAATGACATTAAAACAAGCTTGCATTTAATAGTCTTGCACACACCTGCAACATACGTTGAGAAAATAGGACAACTAAATACATTGAATATCGCTGCTAATCAAGCCTACAACTATTGTACTACTCTCAGAAATAGGATTTGATTACATGCATGAATATACAAGGGCCTCGGCCTCAACGAGTCTTTGGTTGTGATCCGCAGGTCCTGCAACCCAATGGACCTACCATCTACTATATATTGACACTAGTTTATGCACATTAGTATTCATATCTTCACCGCTTCCACCTAATATTATTACACAACTTTTATTGTTGAATATATCAGCCGATCAAGCTAAGAATTTCTGGAAAAGACCAGAAAATTACCCATAGTTCCTGCAGCTCCACTACACCTCTTGTCTCCACTTCCATGACCTTGTCTGGAAACCCATACAAGGCACCTGCAGGTTACTTTCCATGTATTCCATAACCACTCAATAGAATCTCAACAGAACTAGACATCAATTGGAGTCTTCGAGTAGCTATCATAACAGACCATACCATCACACACCTTTAGGTTATGAGAGCATTCCTTTCCTTAGATTCATAGATTCCAGTATTATGTGTCAAGTACATAAGGTTGCCTAATTAGCTTGATCACCATCAACACTTTAGCTCACGTTTCAATTCCACACCGGCTATCTTGGCACAACCTCGGCATGTTGGGTGTGAAGAAGGTCATGTGTTGATTTTCTATCATATAATAAATTTTAGGAAGTTCTTCAAGAAGTGGGATTGGTTGATAGGGGAGACTTGAATACTCCTCTACTATCATCCGATAAAAAAGGAGGAGTCACTATGTTCTAGGAATGCATGAAAGATGTTGCTGATTTTCTTCATGGTAATGGGTTGTTTTATTTGGAATGTAGAGGTTACATGTTCATCCGGTTGAATCCAAGAACTGGAACATACATGATTTAAATAAGAATTGATATATTCTTGGTTAATTTTTAGTGGGTGCAAAGTAATGTGTAATCACTATCATCTCGGTTAGGATCAAATCTAATCACAATCCTATGATCCCGAAGTTTGATAAAGCACAGATGTAAAAGGGAGGCCATTAGATTTGAACAAATGTTGATATTGCACCATGAATTGAGAAAAATGATTGAATAATGGTGGAACCTTACCACTTGTGGAAATTGTATGATCGGGGTGGTCTTAAAACTAAATAATATAAAAAATAACATTAAAAATGAATAAATAAGTTTTTAGAGACATTTTTCTCCAAAAAATCAAATTCAGAGAGGATTTAAGAATTCTGGAGGAAATTATGGAGGAGGGGGGATGGAGTATTCAAGGAAAAATATCAAGAGAAAATTTTTCTCTTAGAATTTCATAACTTTCTTGCTAAAGAAGAAATTTATTGGAGGCAAAAATCCAGAATTAACTGGCTCAAGGATGGGGACAAGAACACAAAGTTCTTTCATGTTTCAGCTACCATCAAAGAAAACAAAACAAGAATTCTTGAAGTCTCTAAATAGGATGGGACATTGGCCATGAAGGAAGAGTATTTAGTAGGAACTATCATTAGCTACTTCTAGAATCTATATGCTAAAGGAATCTAGGCTGATGAGAGGAAGATGGAGGATGAACTTTGTGATGCCCGTTAAAACAACCCACTTGAGACACAAGAAACAACCTAGGATTAGTCAGAAAATTATGGAATGAATTTTTTTATTAGAAGTGTCTACAATTAGGTTACAAGGTAACAATTGTCACTAATAGGTTCCTAATCAAGTCTAAAATTACTATAACATACCTTTCATCTATTAAAAATATCTAGAGGTCACATGGTCCAAATTTTAGGGTTAGAAGTTTCAGTTAGGTTCAGGGGGTAAAATATCACCATACCCACTCTCTAACAGGATCATAGTTTCAAATTGATTTTTCTCATACTTAACACATTCAAAATTTCCTCAAATCATTCCCATTGAATAGGAAATTTTCTCACCTTTCCGGTGATATAAAGAAGTCCTCCTAACTCCTTGTAAAAATCCAAATATGAATTGGAAGAACTTAGGGGTCAAATTTTCCCCAAGGGGACATGTGTCGAGCAGGGGTGAAAAGAAAATTTCAAGTTGGCGGAGTCGCGGGGTGGTGTTTGAAATTTTTCATTACGCGGGAGAAAATTACACTTTGTGCCCATGCCTCTATCGTGCCACTAGGGACACATGTTGGGATCCGAGCCATCGCGGGAGAAATGATGGAAGGGCGGGCGGTAGAGGTTAAATGGAAATCTCGCCAAAGGGGAAGAAAAATCCAATTGGTGTCCACACACTGCGGGTCTGCTAGGGAAATGTGGTGCTCAACATAACATCACTAGGATGAAGGAGAGGGAAAGGTGCGATGGTGGAAGCGATTGGGATATTTCATCGAGAGGGGAGGGTGAAAGGAAAAAGCGCGCGCGGGTCCGTGTTTCTGCGGAAGGATGTTTCCCAAGGGGGACGGGAGTGCGGGGCCACATGAGGAAACACAAAAAAACTCCAAAACACAATTTTCAAAAGGAAAAAGGGTCGCGAGGGTTCTTCCCCCTCCATAACACCCAATGCTTCCACGTGGCAGACTCGTGTGGTAGGTCGCGGGCAGCGGGGAGAAGGGTAAATGTTTTCCCAAAATTTTCAAAAAGTGCTAAGGAAGAAAAAGTTCCGCACCTCCACAACTGCCCCATGAGGATAGGTGGTAGCCTCGATTAGTTGTGGGCCAGCAGAGAAAAGTTCAAAAATTTCTCAAGCAAAATTTTCAAAAATTTCTAAGGATTTTAAGCTGGAAAATTTCGGGCCACGGGTCCTGCCAGGAAAATTTTCCCAAAATTTTCCCACCAAGGTAGGAAAAATTCAAAGTGCCATAAATTAAGCTAGGAGCTTGTTTTTTTAGTAAACAAGGACTTTATAGAAAGATCTCGATGCCCCTCTTCGCACAAGAATCATAAATTTTATTTTTTGATAAATTTTAAAGGGTCAATTTTAAAAAACAATCTGAGACTTTTAAATCACAAACCGGTAATTTCAACTCATAAATTTGACTCAATTTGGTCTCCTTATTCACTCAACATGCCAAACAAACATGGAGGATTACTCTAGGAAGGATTTAAGGTGTTTTAGGAAGGTAAATTTGCTTGTTTGATTTTCAATTCACGTTTTTCCGACATTTGACATAAAATGACTAAGGAAGGGATTGGGCTCAATTTTGCAATGTTAAAATTGTTTTCTTAAGTTTTCTGTCAATTTGAGTTCATTGATGTCTTAACATGCTAAATTATATCATTTTCAAGTTGATTATTATGTATAGGTCTAAACTGTACATTTTGATTGAATTTAATTGCAGTTTAAGTTTATAACAAAAATTACACTTCTTTTAAATATGTATATCAATTTTATCATTCAAGTGTGGCATTTCATTTCTGATCTATTCTAATACATTTAGTTGTTTATAACAAATCATTTCAAAGCTAATTTGCAAGGTCTGATTTCCAATTTAATATATTTCCAAAAGAGACAAAGCAATATACTTCCTTCATACGTATTTCTTTCCTTTACAATTAAACAAAGATTCCAATCACAATTTGATATTCCAACTCAACACAATAATGCAAATGAGAGATGAACTTGCAATTCTTTATTAATTCAAAAAGAGAGACATCTTTACATTCTTTCATTCCTTGAATACAATTAACATAATTCTATTTCTTTCCAATAAAAAGAACAGAATATAAATTTCTTTCACAATTCAAATATCCACTTTCATAATCAATTACATACATATTTTCTTCACAAAATACATATTACAATTTCATCCACTTCAAGTGGGAAAGATTACAAATGAAGTATATTTCACAAGGGATTGTCAAAACTATATTTTCCTTTGCTCCAGAATAGCAACATGCAAGTTTCCTTTTTCTCCAAGTTGATCACAACAAAAGTGGGGGAAAGGCAATGCTCTCCACCCAACCAAGACATCCAATGAAAGGAGAAGCCTTCCTTCATCATTGGCCCCAAGCCCCAACAAAAATACAATAAGAGGTGTAATTTAATCCATGGCAACAATAGGCTTCCAAAACACACAACATTATTTTGACATACATAATTCATAATAAAATACAGTCCAAACAACACAACACTTTACAACTGCAATTGAAAACAATTAAAATAAAAATCATGCTTGATCATGCAAGAAAAAGGAGAAAGATCTATAAGGAAGCTACTTATTCCTCCCAATTGGGAATTAGGCATCCACCAGAACAAACCACCAAAATAATTCATCACACACACATCCTTATGCCTACTACAAATCCCTCCTTATTCCCCCACAGATTTTCTTATGCCCCCACAAATTAAGAAATGCAATCTATTTCTTTTCCATGGTGGATCCCAAACCCAAACTCCCTCCACAAAATTTTTATGTCAATGGCATTCCCTTATGCCCCAAAAATGGATTCCCCATAGCCTTCTCCTACACCATTCCTATGGAAGTCTACCCAACCAAACAACAAATAAATCAAAACATGCATCATTCATTCTTACATAAAAGAATTAACAATCACAAAAGAAGAGCTAAGATCGTACCTTTCCATGGTATATTTTGTTTCTAAACAACAAGCTTCAATGCCCAAAATACGGTCCCAAAACAACAGCGAGTCTCCCAAGCATGCAAAGCTTTCTCCAAGATCCTTGCAAAAGCAAGAGCTCCAACATAAGAAAATGTTCCCAAAGAAGTTGCAAAAATGATTCAACAACCCAAAACAAGAAAAGAGTTTGAATTTTATAGAGGAGAGAAGAGAAGAGGATGATGTGGATCCATGTAGGATGCCACATCACACATCCTCAAATTCAAACACAAAAGAAAAAATTCCATTCTCCCAAGAACAATAAAGAGGTGGGTGAAAATATTACAATTTACTTGCACGCTCCAAAAGCCCACACCCCAAAGGACTGCAAATTAAATAAAAAGTAAGAGTGTAATCAAAACTTACAACATGATAATCAAAATGCATTATAAAATTCTAAGAATCACCTCTCCAACCATAATTATGGTTGGTAAATTAAATTGAGAGTTATGAGACAAGTTTTACTTGTCCCACAAGCCTCCAAAAACAGCCCTGAAGGACAAATTCTAATTTCCAAGGAGGTGGAGTGTTTCATACTCCAAAATTTGACTTACACAACTCTTACACAACTTACATATCCCTTACATATTTAATACAAGGAACCAACTCCCATAATTACTTTCCCATATCCCAATTTAATTTATTTAAATTTTAACCATATGATTTACCACATTAATATACCACATTTTAATTAATTAAAGAAAGGGACACATGACTAATAAAATACATACAACAATAAAAAGGAAACACATTACTAAATTACACAATACCCATGGTCACAAATAAAGGTGATCTCCCCCATGGGAATCACTAACCACAACAAACACAACACAACAAAACAAGTTGCCATGGTGACCTTGTCAAATTCACCTAGAATTCCATTGTGGTTGGTCTCCTATCCCCCGATGTTTTGTTGTGATATTTTTAACCTAAAAATATAAAATCCCTCCTTTGGCCTCGTGGCCATATCAAAACATCCAACATGATATAAATATAATCACAAAATCATCTAATTAAGCGAACCACAACAACATCAAGGCGGTTTAACAAATTATCACATACAATTAATCCCAACAACTATATCATCATCATAAAATATCTAAAATCACATATCTCGAAACATCCATAAAACATCCATTGTAAATAGTATATCATCATCCACATATGAGTGTCTCTAATAATCATCATGCATCATAACCAAATCAAGATCACAATAATCTATGATCAAATAGCTAACATCATACTAAATCAAAGCATAATAATGTCCATAATGTAATCAACAGGATCAGAATAAGCATAAAAGGTGTCAAAGGAAAGTGGGCACTACATCCCCTCCCCTTCAACTAGACTTCCTCCTAGGAGTCACTATAAAAAATGTGCAAAATGGACTCGTAATGAAGTATCATCCTCCCAAGTAGTTGCAGTCTCATCATATCTATCTCTCATTGCACCCAAACCTGATCAACGTCTCTTCCTTGAAGGCCCAGGGTCCTGCGATCTAGGATGTGAATGGGATTCAACATCACTTGCCCTTGATCCTGCACCTGTAATGATGTCCAATCTAACACATGAGAAGGATCTATAATATATCTCCTGATAAATGAAACATGAAAAAAATTATGTACACGAGACAAGTTGGGTGGTAATGCTAGACGGTAGCCAAAGGGTAGATACGCTCCAAGATATCAAAAGGACCAATGAATCTAGGAGCTAACTTAGAACCTTTTTCATAATAGATAGGGATCTTGTATGCGACATGAAGGAACACCTTCATGCCCACATCAAAACTATAGTTGATCCTTTTTGATCCGCTTACTTCTTTACGCCTGTCTTGTGCCTCTCCCGCAATATTTTCCTGATCAACACCACCTACTTGCTCCATGTCCTATAAAAGAGCTGGTCTAAGAGATACTCTATCCCCTAGCTTGTCCCGGCTAAGAGAGGTGTCTTGCACTCTCTACCATACAAATCCTAAAAAGGAACCATGCCTATGGAACTCTAAATTTTTTATTGTAGGAAAACTCCACTAAGTACAGGTACTCCTCCCATTTAGTCTCTTGATCCATCACATACATCCCGAGCATGTCCTCTAAAATCCAATTCACCGCTCGTTCTGTTCATCCGTCTCAAGGTGATATCTTGTGCTAAAGTTGATTCTCATCCCGAGGACATCTTGCATGGTATTCCATGAATGTGAAGTGTACAAAGGATCACGGTCACCAATGATCTTCTACATAATTTCATGTAACCGACAATTTCATCCAAATATACCTAGCACCGCTCTATCTATGTAAGTGGTCTTCACTGGAAAAAGTGAGCCACTTTTTTCAATTTATCAACCGTGACCATAATGGCATCGTGGTGATATCTCGAAATCGGTAGCCCAACAATGAAATCCATGGAAATGGTGTCCCACTTCCATTCCGGTATAGCATGAGGATAAAGAAGGCCTGTTGGATGTTGATTCTTGATCTTAACTCTCTAGCACTCTAAACATCGTGACACAAATTGGGCCATGTCTCGACGAAGTCCTCTCCAATGGTACAACTATCGCAAGGTGGCGTGCATCTTCTTCACCCTAGGATGGGCTGAATAGGGTGCACAATGTGCCTCTACCAAGATGTCCTACCTCAAGCCTCCATCTCTGGGAACATATATCCAGCCTCTGTGCCTGAGAAGACCATTTACCTCTAAGGAAAAACCATCAAAATTCCCCTCTAGGGGTCTCGTGACTTCGATCTCTACTGCAAATGCTTTGTAATGTAGAAGTTGTCAAGAGGAAGCTGCTGAAGAATCCTACTCTGCAAGTCTGTGCTCATTGTAGTGGCCATAACCACATGTCTCTTTCTTTGAGAGCATCTGCTACCACATTCTCCTTCCACTTCACATTCTCTATCTCCATGTCATACTCACAAAGAAACTCCATCTAATGCCGCTGACGAGCATTGAGATTGGGATACATGAAGAGGTGGCAAAGACTCAGTGATCTGTCCTAAGTGTGAATCTCCTGCCAAGAAGAAAATGCATCCTTCTAACTAAAGCATGCACAACTTCCGCAAGCTCAAGATCATGAGTTGGATAATTAAGCTTGTGATCTTTGATTTTACGCGAGTCAAAGGCCACTACTTTTCCCTCCTGCATCAACACACCTCCAAGCCTTACTAAAGAAGCATCTGTGTAAAAAAATAACTCACCCTATGGATCTGCCACTATAAGGATAGGTGTTGTAGTGAGACACTCCTTCAGTTTCCTAAAGGCCTACTCGCATCTATCTGACCAAACAAACTTCTTCCATTTCCTCAGAAGGGAAGTGATAGGGTGTGTAATTCGAGAGAAGTCCTGAACAAATATCCTATAGTAACCTACTAATCCCATGAAGCTGTGCACCTCGGTCACTGTAGTGGGTGTTGGCCAATACATAATGGATCTAATCTTGGAAGGATTGAATGTGATACCTTCCCTAGAAATGTTGTGACCTAAATACTTCTTCTCTATATGAAAGAATGCACACTTATCCAAGTTCCTGTAAAGCTGCTAGTCACGAAGACACTGAAGAACCTGGTGAAGGTGCCCCTCATTCTCCTCACACATACATGAGTATATCAAAATTCCATCTAGGAAGATGAGCACGAAGTGATCTAAAAGGTCCTGAATACCCCGTTCATCAAAATCATGAACACTGCAGGGGCATTAGTCAAATCAAAAGGCACCACTGTGAACTCATAGTGCCCATATCTCATGCGAGAAGGTAGTCTTATGAATGTCCGCCTCCGAAATCCTCAGCTAATGGTACCCTAACTTAAGATCAATCTTATAGAAAATTGTGGCTCCCTTCATCTGATCAAACAAGTCATCAATACAAGGAAGAGGATAATGATTCTTGATCATTACCTTGTTCAACTAGTGGTAATCAATACACAACCGCAAGGATCCATCCTTCTTCTTCACAAAGATCACCGGTGTACCCCAAGGGGATACACTAGGATAGATAAGGCCTTTTATAAAAGGCCCTCAAACTACAACTTGAGCTCATAGAGCTCTGGGGTGGTCATCTAATAACATGCTCATGAGATAGGCTATGCTCCGGGAACTAGATCTATATGAAAATCAATCTCACATGGGGGTGATAACCCTAGTATCTTCCTTGGAAAGACATCTGCAACTCTCTCAAAATGGGATGATCATCAAGTGACGGTCTACTAGACCCATCCTCTCGATCTGTCATTAGCTGTGACAACATACATCTAACAACCCCGTCGCACACTCTACTTAAGCTACATAGTGGATATGGTGCAAATGGAAACGGGTCTCATGACCCCCGAAATCACCAACTCAACTCCCAAATCATCCGCACAAGATATAGTCTTGTGATAACAATCTATCTTGGCCCCGTGTGCGAGATAACTAATCCACACCCAAAATGACTCCATATGGGCCCAAAGGAAGGATACGAGAGATCGAGGTAGTGGTGAAAGGTCCCAAATACACTACACACTCGTTAACTAAGGATTCTATAGAGATCTTGGCTCCGAAGCCATCTTGCTATCCCAACTAAGACCTTTCCTAATCGCCACCAGCACCGCATCGCTCTACTAAAGATGGTGCAATGAAAGAATCGAGAAGAACTAGAATCAAATAATATAGTGGTAGGAATACCACCAATGCTACTACGTGGTCTCAATAACTAAGATTTGATGGTCCACTGGCGATTCTCAACCACCGCATAAATCATGTGGCTATGTCCCATGTCACCAATAGTCGGCTCTAAAATCTATGCCTTACCCTTATGTTAGGGTTCTCGTGGGTAATCTCTCTAAAAGTGTTCAGTAACTCCATAACCAAAACACCCTCCTGATCCTCCCTAATGAGTATCACCTCCATTAGGTGCCCTAGAAGCATGTGGTGTGAACCTTGATGATCTAGCTGCGGTCTGCTGAGGTCTCTACTAGTGAATTCCTTCTGACTAAGCTATAGGTCCACCCTATGTCCTGATGGGACCCTTAGGAGGAGGCCCCATACTCTAACCTCTTTGTGCATTAGTTCTGTATGGATTTCTATGAGGTGGGCGGGACTATTTTTGCTACTATTATTGCTGCTATCGTGGCCTAAAGGATGGTGTGTTATACCACAGCCACCACGAGGAAGGGAGTGCGGCCCCCTCAATCTATCATCTGCATCTACTATATGTGGCTCCGGACTCGGTCTCTAGCCTTTCGGGTCTTTCCTTGAGTATCCTCTGTAATATAGGCCTTCTCAACGGCCTAAACTAATGTCTATGGGAAGTGGATTTACACAACACCTTCCATATCTAAATTTAGGCCCTGAATGATCCTGTGAATCCACACCTTCTCATCCCTGCATATACTCTACATATCTTGGAGTATATCTAGAAATCTAATCTCATACTCTGCTACAGAAAGAGATGCCTATCGGAGGTCATGGAACTCATCAATCCTCTCGTTATATGAACCTCCATGACAAATACCGCTCTTGAATCTCTCCTCAAATAGCTCCTGAGTCACTTTGTCTTAGAATCTACATAGAGCTTCTTCTCCTCTTTCTTCCACCATAATCCTGCTCCATCCTTCAATAGATGGATTGCAACACAATATTTTGTGTTGCTAGAACTAGGAAAAATCTTAAAGTAACCACTCAAGCTCACTAGCTAGGCCTTTACCTCAAATCCACCCATGTCACCTGAGTAATGTGAGGGCTAAAGCTTCAGGATCTCCCTGATGTGATCTGCTATGGTCTGATGGTCTCTAGGTCTCTTTGCACACTCATCCCTAAGTGTAGGGCTCACGATACCTCTCTTTATACTGGAACTATGTCATCCTATCCCCTAGGTGGTGACTTGGCTCTGGTTGACTCCACATGGGAGTCTCTCCTATATGCTCCTCGCTAGGTCAAGGAGATACCTGACCCTTGATGGAAGGGGCTCTGTCATGACTAGTTGTGTGTCCTCCTCCTAATCCTCCGTGTAGAGTGGCATTAACATCCTAAAGGGTCTATAAGATTTGAGGTAGGATAGCTGCTACACCCTGATCCGGTGGTGGTGGTGGTATGTCTGAGTCTTTGTGAACATTTCCCTCACCCCATCTGCACCTCCTACATAGACCAAAGTGAGAGTTAGTTCATTTTGCTAAGTTTTATTCAATTTCCATGTTTACTAAAATATACAAATTCTAAACTAATTTGTCTTTTCTATATTTTAAAGAAAATGTGCTAGGTTTACGTTTCATGTCCCAAGTTTTCTAGTGTGCCCAATGGTCCAAGATTTTTAACCACTTCTCTAATACCAAGTGTGATGCCCATTAAAACAACCCACTTGAGACCTAAGAAACAACCTAGGATTAGTTAGGAAAATTATGGAATAATTTTTTTATTATAAGTGTCTACAACCAGGTTGCAAGGCAACAGTTGTCACTAACAAGTTCCTAAACAAGTCTAAAATTACTAGAACATACTTTTTATTTATTAACAATTTCCAAAGGTCACATGGTCCAAATTTTAGGGTTAGAAGTTTTAGTTAGGTTCAGGGGGTAAAATATCACCATACCCACTCTCTAACAGGATCATAGTTTCAACTTAATTTTTCTCATACTTAATGCATTCAAATTTCCCTAAATCATTCCCATTGGATAGGAAATTTTCTCACCTTTTTGGTGATATAAATAAGTCCTCCTAACTCCTTGTAAAACTCCAGATATGGACTGGTGGAGCTTAGGGGTCAAATTTTCCCCAAGGGGACACATGTTGAGTAGGGGTGAAAAGTAAATTTCAGGTTGGTGGGTCGCGGGGTGGCACTTGGAATTTTTCCTTGTGTGGGAGAAAATGTCACTTTGTGCCCGTGCCTCCACCATGCCACCATGGACATGTGTTGGGCTCTGAGCCATCGCCGGGAGAAACGAGGGAAGGGCGTGTCGGTGGAGGTTAAATGGAAATCTCGCCAAAGGGGAAGAAAAATGCAATTGGCGTCCATATTCCCACGGGTCCGTTAGGGACATGTGGAACTCAACAAAACATCGCAGGGATGAAGGAGAGAGAAAGGCACGGTGGTAGGAGTGATTGGGAAATTTCACCAAAGGGGAGGGTGAAAGGGGTAAAAGCGTGCACAAGTCCTCACATCCGCGAGAGGAGGTTTCCCAGGCAGGCAGGTAAGGAGTGTGGGGCCATGGGATGAAACACAAAAAAAAAACTCCAAAACAGAATTTTCAAAAGGAAAAAGGGTCGCGAGGGTTCTGTCCCCTCCTTAACACCAATCTTTGCCATGTGGCATCTGTGACAGTCGCGGGCTGGCGGGGAGAAGGGTAAAAATTTTCCCAAAGTTTTGAAAAGTTGCTAAGGAAGAAAAAGTGTCATGCCTCCTTGCTGCCCCATGAGGACACATGACAGCCTTTGATTGGCTATGGGCTGGCAGAGAAAATTTCAAAAAAATTTCTAAGTATTTTAATGAGAATTTTTTTGGGCCGTGGGCTCACCAGGGAAAATTTTCCCAAATTTTCCCGCCAAGGCAGGAAAACTTCAAAATGACATAACTTGAGCCAGGAAGCTTGGTTTTTGGCAAACGAGGACTTTATGGAAATTTATCGATGCCCTATTTGCATAGGAATCATAAATGTTATTTTTTGATAAAGTTTAAAGGGTAAATTTTACAAAAACGATATGTAGGATTTTAAATAGCAAACTGGTAATTTCTAACTTATAAATTTGACTCAATTTGATCTCCTTCTTCACTCAACATGTCAAACAGACATGGAGGATTACTCTAGGAAGGATTTAAAGTGTTTTAGGAAGGTAAATTTTCTTGTTTGATTTTCAATTCATGTTTTTACAACATTTGACAGAAAATAATTGAGGAAGGGATTGGGCTCAATTTTGCAATGTTAAAATTGTTTTCTTAAGTTTTCTTTGTCAATTTGAGTTCATTGATGTCTTAACATGCTAAATTATATCATTTTCAAGTTGATTATTATGTGCAGGTTTGAACTATACATTTTGATTGAATTTAATTGCCAATTTTAAGTTTATAACAAAAATTCCATTTCATTTAAATATGTATATCAATTTTAACATTCAAGGGTGGCATTTCATTTATGATCTATTCTAATACATTTAGTTGTTTATAACAAATCATTTCAAGCTAATTTTCAAGGTCTGATTTCCAATTTAATATATTTCCAAAAGAGACAAAGCAATATACTTCCTTCATACATATTTCTTTCCTTTACAATTAAATAGAGATTCTAATCACAATTTGATATTCCAACTCAACACAACAATGCAAATGAGAGATGAACTTACAATTCTTTATTAATTCAAAAAGAGAGACATCTTTACATTCTTTCATTCCTTGAATGCAATTAATAAAATTCTATTTCTTTCCAATAAACAGAACAAAATATAAATGTCTTTCACAATTCAAATATCCACTTTCATAATCAATTACATACATCTTTTCTTCACAAAATACATATTACAATTTCATCCACTTCAAGTGGGAAAGGTTACAAATGAAGTATATTTCACAAGGGACTATCAAAATTGTATTTTCTTTTGCTCCAGAATAGCAACATGCAAGTTTCCTTTTCTCAAAGCTGATAACAACAAAAGTGGGGAAAGGCAATGCTCTCCACCCAACCAAGACATCCAATGAAAGGAGAATCCTTCCTTCATCATTGTCCCCTAAGCCCAACCAAAATACAATAAGAGGTGTAATTAAACCCATGGAAAAAACTAGCTTCCACAACACACAAAATTCTTTCAACATGCATAATTCATAATAAAACATAGTCCAAACAACATAATTGTTTACAACTACAATAGAAAACAATCAAAACAAAACTCAGGGTTGATCATGCAAGATAAAGGAGCAAGGTCTATCGGGAAGATGCTTATGCCTCCCAATTGGGAATTAGGCATCCACCAGAACAACCCGCCAAAATAATTCATCACACACACATCATTATGCCCCCACAAATCCCTCCTTATGCCCCCACAAAGTAAGAAATGCAAGCTATTTCTTTTCCATGGTGGATCCCAAACCCAAACTCCCTCCACAAAATTTTTATGCCAATGGCATTCCCTTATGCCCCCCCACATGGATTCCCCATAGCCTTCTCCTACACCATTCCTATGGCAGTCTACCCAACCAACCAACAAATAAATCAAAACATGCATCATTCATTCATACACAAAAGAAATAACAATCATAAAAGAAGAGCTAAGCTCCTACCTTTCCATGGTAGATTTTGTTTCCAAACAACAAGCTTCAATGCCCAAAATACAGTCCCAAAACAACAATCTCCCAAGCATGCAAAGCTTTCTCCAAGCTCCTTCCAAAAGCAAGAGCTCCAACACAAGAAAATGTGCCCCAAAGAAGTTGCAAAAATGATTCAACAACCCAAAACAAGAAAAGAGTTTGAATTTTATAGAAGAGGGAAGAGAAGAGGATGATGTGGATCCATGTAGGATGCCACATCACACATCCTCAAATTCAAACACAAAAGAAAAATTCCATTCTCCCAAGAACAATAAAGAGGTGGGTGAAAATATTACAATTTACTTGCACACTCCAAAATCCCACACCCCAAAGGACTGCAAATTAAATAAAAAGTAAGAGAGTGTAATCAAAACTTACAACTTGATAATTAAAATGCATTGTAAAAGTCTAAAATCACCTCTCCAACCATAAGTATGGTTGGTAAATTAAACTGAGAGGTATGGGACAAGTTTTACTTGTCCCACAAGCCTCCAAAAACATCCCTCAAGGACAAATTCGAATTTCCAAGGAGGTGGAGTGTTTCATACTCCAAAATCTGACTTACGTAACTCTTACATAGCTTACATATCCCTTACATATTTAATACAAGGAACCAACAACTCCCATAATTACTTTCCCATATCCCAATTTAATTTGTTTAAATTTTAACCATATGATTTCCCACATTAATCTACCACATTTTAATTAATTAAAGAAAGGGACACATCACTAATAAAATACATACAATAATAATAAAAAGGAAACACATTACTAAATTACACAATACCTATGGTCACAAATAAAGGTGATCCCCCCAATGGGAATCCCTAACCACAACAAACATAACATAACAAAACAAGTTTCCATGGTGACCTTGTCGAATTCACCTAGAATTCCATTGTGGTTGGTCTCCTATCCCTCAATGTTTTGTTGTGATATTTTTAACCTGTAAAATACAAATACCTCCTTTGGCCTTGTGACCATATCAGAACATCCAACATGATATAAATATAATCACAAAATCATCTAATTAAGGTAATCACAACAACATCAAGGCAATTTAACATTATCACATGCAATTCATTCTAACAACTATATCATCATCATAAAATATCCAAAATCACATATCAAACAACATCCATAAAACATTTATGTCAAATAGTTTATCATTATCCACATATGAGTGTCTCTAATAATCATCATGCATCATAACCAAATCAAGATCACAATAATCCATGATCAAATAGCTAACATCATACTAAATCAAAGCATAATAATGTCCATAACGTAATCAAAATTATCAGAATAAGCATTAAAAGGTGTCAAAGGAAAGTGGGCACTACAATATTTATCTCTTTGATAAAGTTATCAATGAGGAGGAAAATAGAGATCTTATGGAAACTCGAAAGGGGGAGGAAATAAGAGCCATTATTTTCCTAATGGAGGGGATAAGGCTCCCGAACTGGATGGTTTCCTAGCCTTCTTCTTCCAAATGTATTGGGATATCATTAATGTGGTTCGGGGTTTTTTTCTTGAGGAATGATGCTAAAACATGTCAATCACACATATTTAGTAACTTGATACATGTTGGTTTACAAACTTATACCCATGTCTCGGATTTGGAAGAACCAAGTCATTTGTGAAAATAATGGAACCGTCCCTAAGTTGTGGGACCTTATGTGCTTGGGACGGATTTCCAGAAAAGGCCAGTTCCTCTATCTAATTCTACTGCTACTACTACTCCTAGTGTTGAAAGGTAAAGTTAAGCTAATAATGCTAGGGACAAGGGATATAAGGATGACATGAAAGGAAACTACACTAAAAGGTTATATCACTAGAAAAAGAGGGATGAACACTATCTGTTATGAGTGAAAATGAAAGGAAATGTGTGAAAGAAGGCTAGGCACATGTAGCACAACTAAAAAATATTTACCAAATTAGTTTTATGGAACATAACTAGAAAGGGAACCGCATGGGACGTAAAATGGTCCAATGCAAAAGAAAAGGAAAGGAGAACAAATATAAACATGTTAGTACATAAAGTAGTCACAAAATGATAGTTCTATTACTTTCATAAATGCACAAATCTATTACAATGGTTAAAGAGGCCAATATCCACATGCACGAGCTAGATCTAGAGGTCTGTGACTCAGAATATAGAAAATATGAAGTTCTTAGAAAAAATGTGTAAGGATCCAAAATGTCCAACGTTAATAATGATCCTAACTCTTACATTTATAGATGAACCCATGGAAGAAGAGGAGAAGAAGGAGGGAAAACCTGAATTTAAAATACAACCACCAATAGAAAGCATTCAATACACCGTAAATCTTTCAAATACATTTCCCCAAGTATATTTGGTGTTTTGGAGAAGGAAGGAGGGAAAATTATATCAAATCGGGTGGTTGGATCAATTAGATCTTCTCATTAACGCCGAAAGACATGATTGATCCAGAATTTGAATTTGAATGTTTTCACTTTGTATCCCATGTCAAAGCATCTATTAATTGAGACTAGGTTTGCACCGATCGGAGCTCTGTAGAAAACAATATAAGTGTCGAAGTTTTTTAGATTCATCTACACATGCAAGACACATGGCACACATAGATTGGTTGTCATGAAGGCCAAGTGTGAAAATGTTTTGTCATCTTTTCCACTTGGCACTTATTGACTTCTTGTAAGGATTCAAAGTGCCTGTTGGCACGCTTTAAGCTGCTTGTGTGTGGCACACTCAAGTTTTTCAAAGGATGACATGGCACAAAAGGCACAAAGGAGGGTGCAAAGATAATGCACATGGAAGAATGAGGCGCAAGAAGGAGGTAGAAGGAAGGCATGCAAGGAAATGCAACCAAGGAAATGTGCCAAGTGAACTTGAGTGCATTCAACCTTGTAATGGATAATTCGAGCTAAAAGTGTATACAAGTTACCCAAATAACTGGAAGAGTTATTTGGATAATAGTTTTGGTGACTTTTGGGGCCATTTTCCTGCTAGATGAAGGAGATCAAGTAGCCTAAAGCATCCATTGGGCATGGAGTCTAATCATGAAATTCTGATCTACAATTTTGAGGAACTACCCATGAAGTTACTTGAAGGATCATTTCTTGACTCTATTCGAATCCTGTAAATTGCTGAAATTGTTGGCATCCTAGAAGCGAGAAGAAGAGTGCTCACAGGAAGAATGCAAGAAGAAAGAACTATGTACAAATAAATAATTTGTGCACAACACACTTAGAGGAATTGAAACTACTCTAATATATACAAAATGATGTAGCACACTTAATGGAAGGGTTTGAGATAAATCCCATTTACTGGGATTTGTAGCACACCTCCATTAAGATGAATTAACTCAAAATAATTAAACTCTTTACACGAATTGATGATGTACATGCCACTCCAAAGTGCATCAAAATTTGAATGATGCCCTGGTTTAGCTCTGTCAGCATCCCATTTTAAGACCAAGTCCTCAACTTTGAAAGCTTGAGGCCTAGCCTTTCTGTAAAACCATTTCTTTGTTGTTTGTTGATGTTGCTCTAGCTTGATCATGACAGATTTCCTTAACTCTTCAAGATTAACCAACTCTATCATTCTTATTTCTCTCGGTCCATGGCTTCAAATTCTAGCTGCTGGGAAAGCGCTAATGAATTCAATTCTAGTGTCAAAGGAAGGGTAGCCTCCATACCATAGACAATATTGTAAGGTGAAGTTCCTATTGCATTTTTAATTATGATTCTATCTTCCTAGAGCACACGTGAGACCTTTGTATGCCACTGTCTTTAACTCGATGTCCATTACGCATTTCATGATCTTGATCAGGTTCTTGTTTATTGATTCTGCCAGACCATTTCCTTGTGGGTAATAGTTGGAATAAATCTTTAGATAAATCCCCAAATTTAGAGCCCAATCAATGATTCTGGCCCAGAGGAAGGATTTTGCATTATCAGAGATAATGGTTTGAGGAACACCAACCCTTATGAATATAACTTCGAGAAAGTCAAGGATGACTGACTCGGTTAATTTTTTGAGGCAAAAATTCTGTCCATCTAGTGAAGTAGTCCGTAGCTGATAGCACCCACTTGTGTCCAACACTTGAAGGTGGATTGATCATGCTTATGAAGTTGAGACCCCATTGCGTAAAAGGATGATCCACTTGAATTGGTCAGAAGGGGAGGCACTGCTAATATTTTCTTACTTATAAATAAAGTGCATTCCTTGCATTTTGTGACCCGATTGTGTGCATCTACAAAGAGGTCATGTCAAAATATTCCTACCATTATGATCTTCATCGATGTAGATTTGGAAAAACTATTTCCACTGGAAAACATCATGGAGTTCTCGCAACACTTTCTCATTCTCGTGTGCCATTGATACACCTTAACAACACTCCATCAAGATTTTTCTTGAAGATAATTCCATGAATCAAAACATAAGAGATAGTTTGTAACCTCATATGTATTCTCTTTGCATTATTTAATCTAGGAGGGTGTGCACCTTCAAAAATGAATGTGATCATGTCCTTCTTCATCTAGTCATGCACATCGGGATATGTATTCTCGCTAAAGTTCTGTATGCGAGAGAGATTCATCAAGAAATAATGAAGTCTTAGATTCATTCTGTGTGTCCTCAACAATCTGCTTGCAAAGCATGCTACCTCTTACCAATTTTGTGGATTTGATAGTCACATCATATTCCATGATTTTGGTCACCCATCATTCTCTCTTTTCACTAGATTTCTACTCCCATGATGAAGTATCTGATAGAAGAGTGGGAGACTAACACCTTGATATGATTTTTGGCAAGCATACTTTTGAATTTATTGAGTGTGTGCATGATGGTGAAGAAATGATTCTCCATGTGACTGTATTTTAATTCATAATCCTTCAACATATGGCTAAAGAAATCCATTGGTTATTCTAGCCCTTATTCTTTTTATTGTGTTAGGACAACAACAACAACAACACTTATATCAATGCCATAAGCATAAAGGATAAAATCCTTTGAATAATTTGGGTTGATGAGTCTTTGGCATGCAAGAAATTTATTTCTTAATCTTGTTGAAGATTTTTATTCCTTTTGCTGTCCATCGAAGGCTATGTACTTATTGAGCATTAGGGTGATTGGCTTTACCAATCCTACAAAGTTAGGAATAAAATTCCTAACAAAATTAATCTTCTCGAGGAAGGACTGCAAGGCCTTTTTTGTCCTTCGGAAGGGAAACAAGCTGGGATGGCTGAAACACGCTTAGGATCAATTGTGATGCCATCCTTTAAAACCACATGGCCTAAAGGCTTGCCTGTGCCACAAAAAAATTATAGTTCTTGGGGTTAAGGGATACCAAAAATTTTATGCATCTCTCAAATACTTTCTCTAGGTGCACCATATGATCCGTGCTTTGCTTTGAGAAGATTGTAGTATCATTGAGGTAAACCAAGATGAACTCATTAATATAACCTTTGAAGGAAACATCCATGACACGCTAAAACATCTTGCCTACATTCGATAGACTGAATTCCAGATTTTGGTATGCATATGTTCCCCACTTGGTTGTAAATGTTGTTTTGATTTGATTCTCTTCCTTGACCATGATCTTATCTAAACCTGAATACCCATCCAACATTGAGAATATTTGTGTGCCAGCCATAGTCTTCAAAATCTACTCCATTGAAGGAAAATGATAATGATCCTGTAGAGATTCCTTGTTCAAGTCTTTGAAATCAACACAGTAGTCTGATTTCATCATTCTTCTTGCGCATCGAAACTAGATTCGTAACTCAAGTAGAGTATTTGATGGGAAAAATTATCTTCTCCTCAATGAGTTCAGATAATTCCTTTCTCATGTGGGGCTCTATATTGGGATTGACTAGTCATTTTTTTGTTTGATAGGCTTGATACAGGATCAAGGTAAATGGAGTGTTGAGAAATACTTAGATCAAAACCTTTGAGGTATTCATAATTCCATGAGAAGATATCAATGTATTTTTGATAGAGGGAGATGAAATCCTACTTTTCATCATGTGCACAAGATTTACCGAGCAACAATTATTTTCCACATACAATGGTGATCGGGAGAAATCTTCTTGTGTGATGCGCATATACGTTTATTCACCCTTAAAACTCATCATCAATTAAAAAATTTATCTAAGGTGATCAACCCTTTGGGTATCTTATTTGACTTTAGTTGAATTACTTGGTCACCATAACTATCATACAAGTTAGCTTGCATTCTTGATGAGAACTCAAATTCATTTTGAATGAATTGAATGATCTACACATCACTTTTAAACACTTACTAGCTAGTATTATTGTCTGGAATGGATGGTCTAATCACCATGTTAATGTGTTGAGTGTTTCCTTTGAAAACGTCCTCAACAAGAGAGAACTACAAACCAAGTGCATCCATTTGATTGGATTTCTTATTCATTTTACGTGGCACCACCTTTATATTTAGAGCATCAAATCTCTCAAGGATGTCCCAAACTTTGTGTTTATAAGATTTGAGAAGATTATTCTTTTCCTATAATTTTTTGGTAACCTGGTGAATAACCAATTATGTATCTCCAAAGATTTGTAGTGCCTTAACCTTCTTCTTTTCAGCAATAAGAAGACGATGCACTAGTGCCTCATACTCGCCATATTTTTAGAACATACGAACAGTAACTTGTGAGAGAAGAAGAATTTCTCATGCTTAGGATAAATGAGAACAACCCCTCTCTCATTCCGTTTTCGCTTTACGGATCCATCAAAGTATAATTTCCATAGACCAGGTTCAACTTGGTGTTTTTTGAGCATGCACGACAACATAAATTATTCTTCAAGAATGGAGTAAGTTCCAAGCCTAGTTTCATAAGCTTCTAGCTCTTCAGCATATGGGTAAAATTTAGGTTGCCTCTCTTCCCACTCATCAAGTACTAGATCAGAACAAAGGGTGGAAGAGGCTACTCTTTAGGAACTAAAATTTGTTCTTCTTGGATTAAACAATTGGCTTGGGAGGGGATGTGACATATGACTCTACATGATAGGAAAATATTGGATCAACTTGTATGGTAAACCGGGTAACATATCTGTGTTGAGTAAAATATGGGACTAATCGGAAGACAAGTAACCACCCACTTTAGCAAGTAAAATATTTTGACAAACACAAGGTAAATAGATGGGGTAGATCAATGGTGACACATCTTGAGTTATTATTAGATTAGGACATGCATGGAGGTTTAAATCGATATCCTTGATGATTCCTAGGGTGGTGACAGTTAAACCATCGAGTTATAAAACTCCTTTTTCAAGGGGCTATACTTAAGACATAAGACATCAATAATCTTCTTGGGCATGACAAAAGTAATAGACTTTGAGTCAATCATACAGTTATGGAAAATATGTTTTCCTATGATCAAGGACATATAAAAGGGTGGTGTTTTAACAATATTACTTACTTGTTTCTCCTATGTCTGACAAATATTAATAGAAGCACATGGTTTTGAATAGTTGGATCAATGTGTGGAAGTTGGGACAGGGCCTCATGTAACAAGTTGCATTGGGATGGAATGGTTAGGGCATCCCACATTGTAACACTTATATTTTTCCTTTTCATCTAGTCCACAATGTTGAATGGAAAACTTGATGACTTTTGCATATGGGGTACAATGATATCCATTCTTGGTTGCTCACGTATAGAGGAAGGAACCTTAGTTGGCGCAAAGTCTTGACCTACCAAAGGAGGGGTGCACACCACTTTGAAGGATATTTTTATGGAGCCCTCGGTGTAGGGACTCGAGTGATTTTACTCTTGGATATCTTAGCTACTTCCTTTTACTTTTGATGGTCCTCTTGTGTTCATTGGGATTGTGACTGCGTCTTATAGAAAAGCATTATTTTCTTATATTTTGTGTTGTTTGCAACTTGGGTGCGTGGTCTTCTCATGTCTTTGGAAACTTGATTAATTACGTATAAGTCTTTAGCACTAAATAATATCAAATTTTCCTCTAGGGAATCTTCTGGATTTTCTTGTTTATCTTCCTCAAGTGCACTCGTTGAAGGCTCACAAGTGGAAACATTCTAGATCATGTAGGCTTGTGTGCATGCAACATTGGTGAGGAAATTTACAAGGAAGAACCATTCTAAATCTTGCACTAAATTGTCGTGAATCTGGAACAAGTTCCTAACTTACACTAGGTCTTTAGAAGAGAGGGCGTGGGAGGAACAACTTGCAAGGGAAGATGTGCGTTAGCATGCCATCTGTCATTCTGCTAGTTGGGTGCGTATCTTTGGTTTCCATATTGATTTCACCAAGGTTGACTGCTTTAGCTATGCACCTGATTAGAACCGACCTTATAGGATTACACTTTTTCTTTTCTAATGATATGACCTTGTTTGATAAATTTCTAATCAGGGTCTTCAATTCTTCATCTTCTTTCTACTACGTCTGAAGAGTAGGATGTTGATGCAACATGTTGTGAACTTTTCTCAGGAATAGGAATAGGGGCCACAAAAGGATGGGGCGCTTGTGACATTTCTGGGAATAAGGGCATAGGTGGTCTAGGAGCTATCTTTCTCACCTGAATAAGACTATTTTCCACCCTTATTGCAATATTATAAGTAGCTAGTAAATTCCTACCTCCCATGGATTGAATCATGACTGAGATATTACTATTCAATGCCTTTAGACAATATAGAAAAACATGTTTTACTATAGGTATTAACATAAGAGGGATTATGCCCTAAGTCTTCTAAAATATGATGTTGAAATAAATCATCTACCGATTGTGCTCCCTCCTTGTTGTTGTTAGTTTTTCCACTAAAGATAGGTTGTTGGTGCCATTTTTGAGCTTGCACATTGTTTCCTATTTTTTTCAAATCTATATCTGCTCAAAAATGTTTTACCCTTTGAATTTATGGTTTGAAATTCTTCCTCTCTAGTGAATGCTTTAAAAATCTTTGACAAACTTATTGTTTTGCCCTAATTTGAAAGAGTAATCTAAGTTTTCCCTTTTATGTTCCCTAGTTTTTCAAATTTTGTGAGCTATGTCGTTTTTCCCTTTGCAAGATCGTGGAAAAATTGAAATTGAATAAATCATACTTGTGTGCAATTGAAAATCCAATCCCAAGGTCGAAAATGTTAAGTAAATCATGCTTCATTGATTTGAGAATCAAAAATATGCCATCCTTGGTGAAAAAATTGAATTCTAGGGCATCCTGGATTTTTTTTGCATTTTGATGGTCATACGGGTGTTATTTTCCCATCAAATTCATCCTCAAAAGGTATTGGCAATGTGGCAGCTTCTAATTGGCTGAGGAAAAGTGGGGAAGTGTTGTAACTTTTCATTTTTCACCTTTTTTGACAAATGGGGCATTTTCGGGCCTAGGGACCCTTAGAAAATTCTTTTTTCCAAATTTTCCTACGTGGCATGTTCTGATTGGAAGGGGAATGGAAGGTGGTCAGATTCCCTTAAATTTTTTAGAATTTATCTTGCAAATATTTTAAAATAAAAAAATGGTCTGAAGCCTCGCAGCCAATCCGGAGTGGACATGTGTCCTAGAGACCAAAGGGGGAGGAGCGGGCTAATGGGGGACTTAGAGTTTTTTAGCTCTATTTTTCTAAAGTTTCAAAATCAGTTTTCCCCACTCCAATCAAAGGAGGAAACGTGGTAGAAATCAAGGTGAGAGGAGACGCGGATGGTGGAGGTTTTTGCCTTTGGAAGAAAAAAATATTAAAGTAAAATTTTGGAGCGCGGCCCCATGGCTAATCACAGGTGGACACGTGTTCAATAGAGTTAATCGAAAGTGTGGGCCATGGAAGGAAAAGGGGAAAATTTTCCCTTAGCAAAAAAGGAGTTAAAATGAAATTTTGGGCCGAATCTCTGCAACAAATCAGGAAAGGACACATGTCCAAAAGGCAAAAGGTGGAAGAAGGGGCCGAAGGAAAATTTTATGACTTTTTGCCTTTGTTGTCTAAAAGGTGAAAAATGAAAAATGGCTCCGCTCCAATCCAGGTGAGACACATGTCACATTTTAAGGGTCAAAGGTGGGAAGAGTAGGTCCATGGGCAGCGGAAGGAAAATTGAATTTTTTCCCTTAGCAAAAAAGGGAGTTAAAATGAGAATGGGCTTGCAGATTTTAGCGATAGAGGAAGCGACACGTGGCAAGGGAGAAATCGGAGGTGCGGGCCCACGGGGAAAAAAGTGAAAATTTTCCAAAAACTCAAAAAGGTCAAAATGCACAGAATTGAAGCGTGATCCCAATGGGACCCACCATGTGCCATGTGTCAACTCCAAAATTCAAAGGCGGAGAGGTGGAGAAAAAATTCAAATTTTTCCATTTTTCAAAAATGTCAAAAAGACAAAAAGTAAGCCCAAATTGATTTCCAATCATTTTTTGCCACGTGTCCGGCCTTATCCAAAAATTTAAAAAGGTAACTCAAGCTTATTTCTAAGTCCGCATCTTCCACGTGGAGGGCTAGGATTAAAAGATGGATAAGATCGATGGTTGATGTGCATCCATTTGTTTTGACCACCATGGGAGCTCTAGGAAGCTTGGAATCATGATTTTTGCATCAAAATTCATCAAATTTATAGTGATTTTGTGTCGTCTTGGCCTTCTAGGATCATTGGAATCACTTTCATGGCTTAATTATTTGATTTGAGATGTTTTTGAAGTAATTTTTACCCAAGCCCGAGTAAACACGTGAAATGTCAAATTAAAAGTTCGCATAGGTAGTTTTAAAAGGTGAGAAGGTGAAATGATGAGAGGAAAGGCATCTACATGCCTTGATGATGAAAAGCATGCCTCAAGAAGGATAATGATCTAGATATTTGTAATGATTTAATCTTTTGGGCACACCTGCAACTTTGTGAATGTTTTTCTATTTGAAGTCATTTTCGGTGAATCATGAGAATTGTTGTAACAGAATTGATCCTTTGACATATTATTTTCTTGGGAAAGAAGGATCAAAGGTGGCAAGAGATATATAATGCAATTTTTGAGACATGGAAGGGGGTTGGGAAGTTGAAAATCACGAGAAAATTCTTAGAGAAAGCTCATTTTTCTAAAAAAACCCACCAAAGAACTAGAATGATTTCTTTTGTGTTGGATCTTCATGTATGTGAGTTGGTTACAAGTGTATAGCCATCACACAGCTCCAAGATTGTTCATGAAAATCTCCCCTGCTAATGAATCTAACAAGCTTTTGAGTTAATCGAGTGTTTTCTAGGCAATATGATGTCATATCATTTTTAAATGCCTGGAAATAGTTTTCATTGTTCTTGTTGCAATCTTGCATTGAAAGTCTTTAGAAATCACACAGAATCTCCATTTCTTGTTGATATTTTAGTGGCATTTGCAATCTCATGTTCAGAAGATCCTTCATCTGATAAAGAGATAAACAAATTTAAAATCACTTTACCTTCCTTAATTGCAGAGATTGCTTGTAAGCCTTTGGGGGTACCTTAGGCATGGTTTGATCATGGATTTTTGTGTTTAATTGAGTTCTTTACTTCAAGATTTTGTGGTGAATTCTCAAATATTGTGTGAAGAGTGTAACTTGGGCTTCCATTTATGCCTCTTTTGCTTGAAATAATATCCTAATTATTTGAAGTATTTTATCTTATAGTTGATCAAGTATTGTAGAGGTTGTCAAAGATCGATATATCCCGGTTTGTCTTGTTAAAACCCCACCAAAAATTTCATTCAAATAAACTAATCCTACCCATACTACCCCTGCATTGTATTGTGTGTCAAAAAAGGATATAACCCATCTACAAAAATGCACAAGGCAAATCAAGATTATATAATGTCTTGAAGAACCCTTGTCTTGCATTGAAAATATCTCCATGATCCGGGAGTGACAACTGTGTGAAAGTGATTTGGAGTGTTGATCATATTTTCCCAAGGCCTTTTCATACTATTTGCATAAATTGAGGGATATCTTCATCTCCTTCACCATTTGGGGGTTTACAATATAGGTTCTCTTACCTTGGTTGAAAAGGCACAACCTAAAATAGTGAGGGTCGAGATCAAAATCCTTTCAAAGTGCTATCCATCTCTCCACAAATCTTAGTGCTAGTTAGATCACCTCCCAGCTATAAAACAACACACATCATGATCTATCGACTTCAAGCTTCATGCCATATCTACGATGTGCTGCTCGAGAATTAAAAGGAGAATAAATTTGGGTACCAACATCTTTTGGCTCCGTTCATTGTTGGGGACTTCTTGGAATTTTTGGTGTTTATGGAGTGTTTAAATAGTTTGAGCATTTGTGTATTCAAGTATTTGAGCTGCTACATTGTTAAAATATCATTCTATGCTTCATATCTGCAAGTTTTAAACAAGGGTTTCAAGTTTTGTCTACCCTTTTTCCATTTCCTAGCAGTTCATACACTTTGGGTGCATTGTGATTGATTGATCTAAGAAGAAGAAGGTCTGATTTATAAGGATTTGCAAAGTTTTTAGTGCTAGCAAACATTTGATAGATTACTTTAGTGCATTTTCACAACTAAGGTGAAAGTCCTTAGTGGCGAATCCATGCTGATTTGATATTGAAAATACCAGTTGTCTTACCTCTCTGTCATTTATAATTTGTTGCTCAAATCTACAAAACTGGAAGGAAGAAGATCTCTCTTCATCAAGGAATCTGCTAAGAAGTTGTTGATGATTCAAGAAACTCAAAGCTAGAGGGAGAAAGGTGTGGAAGTTTTTGGATACTTGACTACAAGGAAGGATATCCCTATTATTGAGTTTGAAAATGAGCAACTTGTTATTGAGGACTTAAATTCTTCTTCAAGTGGATCTGATTTATACAATCCTATTGCTGATTTGAATTCCCAATCAAGTGAGGGACCTTCTTGTGCATTTTAAAGGCTTGCTCATAAATCTGCTCCTGTATTTTCTAAATTTTCTAGAGATCATCAAGAAGGAGAGCCCTTAAGAGATATCTATTTTGAAGATTTCATTCCCATTCCCCAAAGACCTCTCACTCCTCATTATTTTGTTTCTCCTCCAAGATCACCTCCACCAAACAATATGGCTCAGCCTAGACCTCCATTTGTTGTTAACACCTTTGGTCCTATAAATTTTAGAGGAATGGATGGTTACCCAAATGTTGTCCCACAAGATGTCAGAAATAGGTTGCCAAAATTCTAGGGTAACAATGCTATTACTGGTGATCAACATCTCAAAATTTTTGATAATATGATGGAATATTTTGAGATAGAGTTTGAGGATGTGTATGTCAAATTGTTTATTCATACACTAGAATAAGATGCTAGGGATTGGTATAAGGATCTACCTGATAATTCTATTGATTCATGGACTGAAATGAAAAATGCATTTAGGTTGCAATATGGTGACAAGACTGATCCTAGATTTCTTTTATCTGAGTTTGAGAATATCAAGAAGAACCCTAATGAATCAGTCCATGACTTCAACACAAGGTTTAACAAAACTTTGAGAAGGTTGCTTAGTTAATCGAGGCCTTGTGATGAATCTTGTTTAGTCAAATATGTAGATGCATTTGATAAGAAGGCAGCATATTACCTAAGAGAAAGGAACCCAACCAATCTAAGACAAGCTTTCACCATGGCACTTAGAATTGAGAACAATATCAAAGCAATTGGGAAACCTCTCAAGAGAGATGGTGTAAAATTGATAAACCCTGAAAAACCTCAAGGTAGAAAAGGTGCTGATTTAGAAGAGGTTGTGAAAACTTTGGTAGGGGCTATCAAAGAAATCTCATACAAGTTGGCAAGAGCTGAGAAGGGAATTGGGAAAACTTCACAAGGTCAGCCTAGGCAGAAATCACAAGATAGATTTGGCAATCACCATAGGAATGAGCAGAGGTTTGATGAAAAAGGTAAAGGGCATGTTGGGAGTAAATAGACCTCCTCAAGCACGTGAAGGAAGAGTGTTTCGATCCCTTATCTACTAGGGTTGATGTTGTTGAAGAGGTTGGTGATATTTATTAGTTTGATAGATGTCTTCTACCCCATCCTCCATATGAAGTGGATCAGAAATAAAGTGAAGCTAATAATGATGATGGTATTGATGATGATATTTGCATGATGGGCTGTTCTTCAATCTCACAAGGAGGAACAACATCTATTGAAGTAATAAGTGCTAGGATTGCATCAAATGGGTACAAATCTTTCTTCTCCCTCATGCTCTTGAAGTTGATGTAGTACAAGATTTTGAAATTCATAACAATGACTTTGAATACTTAAGAGCTTTGATGATTAAGAAATATGATGGTGCTATCCCTTGGAAGGAAGATAGACAATTGTTGATGAATGTTGTTGTAGCTCAAGAGAAATAATACAACACTAGAAGCAAGGTTGTTAAGGGAGTTGGGCCTCAAGCCAAACCTAAAACACCCTTACTCACAAGCATTCCAAAAGAAGCTCCTAGGAGAGAAGCACCTGTCAAAAGTTTTTCTGTCCCAAACAAAAATTACGGTCCTCGTGCCCAAGCTGCCAAGAATCCCTTGCCATCTAATGAATCTTCTTGTCTCCCTTCGTATTCTGTTTTACCAAAGGGTGTCCCCTATGACATAGCCCAAGTATTGAGCCAAATTAAAGTGATTGTTCCAATCATTGAGTTGCTTAGAATTCATGAGCATAAGAAGAGAGCATTTGAGTACTTGGGATTGAAAGAAGAGAAGGTTACTCTAGGCATAAATGTAAATGTTGTTGAAACTCCACCTCAGATCATTGTTGACCTTGAAACACCACTAGTAGTAGAAGATATTGGAGAGACACCTGAGGTATATTTGGGGACATCTTGGTTGATTCCCAATTGAATGTTGATCCATTCTTCACAACTTTGATCATAAAGGATAAGCTACTTCACAATTGTATGTTTGATTCTAGTGCATCATGTAATGTCATGCCTCTAGAAGTCATGAATGAGTTGGACATCAAAGTGACAACAGCCTATGGAAAGTGTATTGCCATGGACTCAAGAGAAGTCGGTTGTTGGTTGTGTGAAAGGTTTGGTAGTGCAGCTTGCATCTTATCCAGGGAGGAATTTAAAATTAGATGTTGTGATTGTTGATTGCCCTGCCAAATGGGGTATGCTTTTGTCAATAAATTGGGCTGCAAGTGTTGGAGGGAGTGTCCAAATGGATATGTCTTTTACCACAATTCCAATTGAGGGAAGCCTTGTTAAAATTTATGGTGAGAAGAAGATGTTGCACCTAATTGAATATCCCAAGAATGCTTCCTATGAAGTGTTTTTCTTGATGTAGATCTTTGAGAATTTAATTGGTTTTCTTTGATGGAAAAGAAAATAAGATTGATAAATCAAAGTTCCTTGAGGTGGTAGGTTCTCCATGGACATTGTTATTTGATGGAGCTTGCTCCAAATTTGGAAATGGTGCTGGTATAGTTCTGCTTTCTCCTAGTTTGGAAGAGTTTGCTTTTTCTTTGAAACTTAATTTTTAATGCACTAAAAACATTGCCGAGTATGAGGCATTGTTGTTAGGGTTAATAATTACATGGAAATATGGAGTAAAAGACATTGTTGCAAAAGGAGACTCAGAGCTAGTTGTCAAACAAATAAGAAAACTGTATGCTACAAAAAATCAGTGTATGAAATAGTATAAGCATGTAGTTTGAGATCTAATTGAAATGTTTGATTCCTTTAACATTATGTATCATGATAGAGGTCTCAATGCTATTGTTGAAAATTTGGTAGTGATGGGTTCTAGATTTTGAAATTGTACCATTTCACCTTATTGTGAATACAACATTGAAGTGCTAACTAGGCCAATTGTCCCTAATAATGTGAAACATTGGTAAGTTTTTAATGATGATGCTCAGGTACTAAGATTCTTGCAAAACCAAGGTGAGTTTACAAATTAGAATATTGATTGGGAGCCAATGGTATGCATGACTGAAGGAAGAGACAATTTTTTTGACAAAGACATCATCCAATTGAAAACAAACACCATTGCTAGAGATCTTGTTGCACTTGAGTCAAATTTTAACAATGCTTGATTGCATCATAAATTGATTGCAGCTTTTTGACAACTCTTGGGGCTGAGTTGCTTTCTACATTAGATAGTTTCTGAGGCCGGATACAAACAAGTGGTAGTCAAAGAATAAAAAATACTTAAGATAGCATTCAATACTCCTTGGGGAACATATGTTTTTATTAGTATGCCCTTTGGTTTGATGAATCATGGTGCCACTTTTTAAAGGGCAATGGATGTTTTGGTGCAAATTTTCAAAGAGAAATGGACATTGCTTTTTAGTTACATCAATGAATTTATTGCAGTTTACCAAGATGATGTGACTATGTTTTCAAGGTAGAGAGGTGATCATTTGCAGCACTTGGTGAAGATGTTGATCAGATGTAGGGAATATGTCATTTCTCTTAATCCAAAGAAGTGTCATTTTGGCATACAAAAGGCCAAAGCTTGCTTGGTCACATTGTGTTAAAAGATGGTGTTATGATAGACCCTGAGAGAGTGGAAGCAATCAGCAAAGTACCTATTCCAAGAAAAAATAAGGGCATCCAATATTTCTTTGGGAAAATCAATTTCATTAGAATTTTTGTGTCCAATTTTTCTGAGTTGACCCTTCCTATCACATGCATGTTAAAGAAAGATCAGGTTATCAAATGGGAAGAGGCTACTATTCAAGGTCTTTTGAAGGAATCAAGGAAGCACTCAAACATACACATGTCTTGGCAGCTCCAAATTACAAGAAGCCTTTCCAAATCTTCTCCTTTGCTTCTAAAAATACCATTGCATCTGTTTTGCTCCAAAAGGATGAAGATGGGGCTGAGAGGCCTATTGCCTTCTTTAGCAAGGCTTTACAAGCTGTTGAGTTAAAGTATACAATCATGGAAAAACAAGCATTTGCCTTGGTGAAAGCAACAATGGTTTTTAGGCCTTATATTTTAAATTCAAAAGTTGTTACTTATGTTTCCCACACCATAGCAAAAGACATCTTATCAGAGATGGAGATCTCAAGTAAAAGATGTAGATGGGTGAACAAACTATAGGAGTATGATATGGACATCCAAACCACAAAGTTAGTAAGAGGTTTGGGTCTTGCTAAGCTCATGGTGAGAGGAACTGCATAATGTGGAAGTGAATGAAGTAGAATAAGAAAGGGTAGATGTTCTTGGGAAATTGGTAAGTTTTGAGTGGTACAAGAATATAATCTTTTAACTCAAACAACTTTACTATCCTGATCATTTAAATAAAAATTAGAAAAGAGCCCTCAAGCTGGCTTCTCAAAAATACATCATCACTGACTTTGGGCTGGCTTGGAAGAACCCTAAAGGTGTCCTATTGAAATGCATAATTGAAGATGAAGCTCCCAAGATAGTTTTTAATTTCCATGGGGGAGTTTGTGGAGGACACTTTGTTGGAAGGGTAACAACACATAAGATTTTGAGAGCTAGTTATTGGTGGCCTACTCTCTTCAAAGATGCAACCCAGCTAGTTAGAAAATGTTGTAGTTGCCAATGTTTCTCTAGAAGACTGAAAGCGTTAGGCTCCCTTCCTTTGAAACATGTATCAATTGAATCTCCTTTCAAGCAATGGGGATGGACTTCATTGGTGAGATTTCAGATCCTTCTACTACGGCCATAAGTGGATCCTTGTAGCCACTGATTATTTTATAAAGTGGGTAGAGGTAATCCCCACCAATAAAACAACACACCAAATAGTTATGGACTTCTTTTTGAATCAAATCATATGCAGATTTAGAGTCCCAATCAAGATTGTAGCTGATAATGCCATGTGCTTTAGAGCCAAACCTTTAATGGCAATGTGCAATGAATATGAAATCAATATGACTTATTCTTCAAAATATAACCCCCAAGGGAATGGACAAGATGAGTCCAACAATAAGAATTTGTTGAAGATCATTAGAAGAACTTTGGAGAAAAATAAGAAGAAATGGGGTGGACAATTGAAATTTGCAGTTTGGGCTAATAGGATAACTCCTAAAAGAGATACTAATAAAAGCCCATTTGAATTGGTGTATGGAACTTAGGATTTTATGCCCTTGCACCTACAATTATCTTCATTTCAGTTTGCCCAACAGTTGGAAGATCAATATCTTAGCCCATATTAATCAAGGATTAATCAGATTATTGAGCTTGATGACGAGAGAAGAACATCCCATCAAAGGCATGTCAGATTTAGGGAAAAATTGAAGAGATTGTTTGACAAGAAGGTCACTCCTAGAGCCTTCAATGTTGGAGATCTAGTTTTGTTGTGGGATAGTAGGCATGAAGACAAGGGAAAGCATGGAAAATTTGATGCATTATGGATGGGCCCTTATGCCATTGATATCATAATTGGTGAACATACCTTCTTTCTCAAGGACTTAGATGGGGAATTACTAGAGTTACCTGTTAATGGCAGACATTTGAAGCATTTCTTGGATTAATCCCCAAATCTGAGGTATGCACCAATTGTACAGTTGTATAGTCTTTGTTTTTTTCTTTGTTTTTGTTTTGTTGGTGTGTGGTTTGCCCTTGTTCTTGGTAGCCATTCTGGTCAGTTTCTCAGCTCGTTTTTGAAGGATGGTTCTAATTTTTTGACTGCCTTGTGTATTGAATCCTTTGCCCAATGGATATTTTGGCACTTGGTCTATGTTTTGTCCTTGTGACACTCATTGGGAGTGCCCATCCTCAAGCAAGAGCTGATGTTGATGCAATTTTTAAGCTTGCACACTTGTTGCCCTATTTTTTTTCAAATCTATATCTGCTCAAAAACATTTTACCCTTTGAATTGATGGTTTGAAATTCTTCCCCTCCAGCTAAATGCTTTAAAAATTCTCACAAACTTGTTGTTTTGCCCTAATTTGAAAGAATAATCCAAGTTTGCCCTTTTCTGTGCCCTAGTTTTTCCAATTTTGTGGGCTATGTCATTTTTCCCTTTGCTAGATCATGGAAAAATTGAAATTGATTAAATCATACTTGTGTGCAATTGAAAATCCAATCCCAAGGTTGAAAATGTTTGGAAATCATGCTTCAGTTGATTCAGAATAAAAAAATCTGCCATCCTTGGTGAAAAAATTGAATTCTAGGGCATCCCTAGAATTTTTGTGTTTTGATAGTCATACGGGCATCATTTTCCCATCAAATTTATCCTTAGAAGGTATTCACAATATGGTGGCTTCTAATTGGCTAAGGAAAAGCGGGGAAGTGTTGTGACTTTTCATTTTTCACCTTTTTTGACAAATGGGGCATTTTCGGGCCCAGGGACCCATTTTTCCAAAATTTTCCTACGTGGCATACTTTGATTGGCAGGGGGATGGCAGGTGGTCAGATTCCCTTAAGCTTTTTAGACTTTATCTTGTGAAAATTTTAAAATAAAAAGTGGTGCAAGCCCCATGCCAATCCGGAGTGGACACGTGTCCTAGAGACCAAAGGGGGAAGAGTGGGCCGATGGGGGACTTAGAGTTTTTTAGCTCTATTTTTCTAAAGTTTCAAAATCAGTTTTATCCCCGCTCCAATCTGAGGAGGATACGTGGAAAAAATCAAGGTTAGAGGAGACACGAGATGGCGGAGCTTTTTGAGGTTTTTTGCCTTTGGAAGCAAAAAAATTAAATTAAAATTTTGGAGTGTGACCCCATGGCCAATCACAAGTGGACATGTGTCCAACAAATTCAATTAGAAGTGCGGACCATGGAAGGAAAAGGGAAATTTTTCCCTTAGCAATAAGGGAGTTAAAATGAAATTTTGGGCTGAATCTCCGTAACAAATCAGGAAAGGACACGTGTCCAAAAAGGGCGGAAGAAGGGGCCAAAGGAAAATTTTATGACTTTTTGCCTTTGTTGTCTAAAAGGTGAAAAATGAAAAATGGCTCCACTCCAATCCAGGTGAGACACGTGTCACATTTTAAGGGTCAAAGGTGGGAATAGTGGGTTGGTGGGGGCGAGAAGGAAAATTAAATTTTTTCCCTTAGCAAAAAAGGGAGTTAAAATGAGAATTGGGCCCGTGGATTTTAGCGATAGAGGAAGCGACATATGAAAAGGGAGAAATCAGAGGTGCGGGCCCATGGGGCAAAAACTCAAAAAGGTAAAAATTCACAGAATTGAAGCATGATCCCAATGGGACCCACCATGTGCTACATGTCACTCTAAAATGCAAAGGAGAGAGGCGGAGGAAAAAGTCAAATTTTCCATTTTTTCAAAAATGTCAAAAAGACAAAAAGTAAGCCGAAATTGATTTCCAATAATTTTTTCCACATGTCTGGCCTTATCCAAAAATTTAAAAAGGTAACGCAATATTATTTCTAAGTCCGCATCTTCCATGTGGAGGGCCGGGATTAAAAGATGGATAAGATCGATGATTATTGTGCATCCATTTTGTTTTGACCACCATCATGGGAGGTCCAAGAAACTTGGAATCATGATTTTTGCATCAAAATTCATCAAATTTATAGTGATTGTGTTGTCTTGGCCTTCTAGGATCATTGGCATCACTTTCATGGCTTAATTATTTGATTTGAGATGTTTTTGAAGTAATTTCTTCCCCAACTCAAGAAAACACGTGAAATGTCAAATTAAAACTTGCAGAGGTAGTTTTAAAAGGTGAGAAGGTGAAATGATGAGAGGAAAGGCATCTGCATGCCTTGATGATGAAAAATGTGCCTCCAAAAAGGATAATGATCCAGATATTTGTAATGATTTAATCTTTTGGGCACACACGGAAGCCTGCAAATGTTTTTTTGTTTGAAGTCATTTTCAGTGAATCATGAGAATTGTTGTAATGGAATTGATCCCTTGGCATATTATTTTCTTGGGAAAGAAGGATCAAAGGTGGAAAGAGATATATAATGAATGTTTTGAGACATACAAAGGGGTTGGGAAGTTGAAAATCACAAGAAAATTCTTAGACAAAGCTCATTTTTCTAAAAAAACCCACCAAAGAACAGAAATGATTTCTTTTGTGTTGGATCTTCATGTATGTGAGTTGGTTACAAGTGTATAGCCATCACACAACTCTGATATTTTCATGAAACTCTCCCTTGCTGATGAATCTAACAAGCTTTTTAGTTAATTTGAGTTTTTCGGACAATATGATGTCTGTTATAAGTTTTAAATGCTGCAAACGGTTTTTCATTGTTCTTGTTGCAATCTTGCATTGAAAGTATTTAGAAATCACATAGAATCTCCATTTCTTGTTGATAGTTTAGTGGCATTTGCAATCTCATGTTCAGAAGATCCTTCATCTGATAAAGAGATAAACAAATTTAAAATCACTTTACCTTCCTTGACTACAGAGATTGCTTGTAAGCCTTTGGGGGTACCTTAGGCATGGTTTGATCATGGATTTTTGTGTTTAATTGAGTTCTTTACTTCAAGATTTTGTGGTGAATTCTCAAAGATTGTGTGAAGAGTGCAACTTGGGCTTCCATTTATGCCTCTTTTGCTTGAAATAATATCTTGATTATTTGAAGTATTTTATCTGATAGTTGTTCAAGTATTGTAGAGGTTGTCAAAGATATGATATATCCCAGTTTGTCTTGTTAAAACCCCACCAAAAATTTCATTCAAATAAACTAATCCTACCCATACTACCCCTACATTGCATTGTGTGTCAAAAAAATGATATAACCCATCTACAAAAATGTACAAGGCAAATCAAGATTATACAATGTCTTCAGTAACCCTTGCCTTGCATTGAAAATATCTCCATGATTTGGGAGTGACAACTTGGGAAAGTCAGATTTGGAGTGTTGATCATATTTTCCCAAGGCCTTTTCATACTATTTTCATAAATTGAGGGATATATTCATCTCCTTCACCATTTGGGGGTTATAATATAGGTTCTCTTACCTTGGTTGAAAAGGCACAACCTAAAATAGTGAGGGTCATATCAAAATCCTTTCAAAGTGCCATCCGTCTCTCCACAAAACTGAGTGCTAGTTAGATCACCTCCTAGCTACAAAACGACACAAATCATGATCTATCGACTTCAAGCTTCAAGCCATATCTCTAATGCTGCTTAGCATGAAAAGGAGAACAAATTTGGGTACCAACATAGGTGATTTGAGTTATCTTGAATGTAATTGCAAAGAGTTGTTCCAAGCTCATCCCGGTGGCAATAGATCCAAGTTTCAAGACTCAGTACCATTTAATTTATTTTCATTTGAAAGAGGTTACAAGTAGCCTAAATTCTACATCATCATGTGTGATCAAAGAGAGTGAAAATACGTTTGCTATATCCTGGATATGATCCCGAGGGGTGTGAAGTCTCACCAAGTAAAGTATGGAATAATCTTGAGCATGCCTTTTGACAGTTGTGTTACATGGCGAGAACCAGGGGACTCCCTCCAGTGAAGTTAGAAAATTTCCTTAGTGGAGGAGGTGGTGATGCACTATAACAGGGAATGCTGATTTTATGTTGTGAGGGGGACTTGAATGGGCGTGGTGCGCTAGAGATGGAGATGCGCACGTGTGATTTCTGGAATGAAATATTCTCGGGGATAGTTAGAGGTATTTGAAAGAATATTCAAGCTCGCTACATTTCTCCTTGTATGCACTCTTCTCATGAAAGGCACTGGGGATACTAAAATAGATATTTATAGATATTGGGAGTCGCGAGATGTGTTAAAATGAGCTTCAAAGGATGAAATGCTAAGTCAAAAATAGAACTTAGCAATATGAAATTTAATATTTCATTGCTTTCTCCCACTAGGCATGCCAAAAATTGTTGGTCATCATACTTGCACTGTGTCTCGAGAAAGTGGAAGAATATAGTCATTTGTGACAACAATGGAAACATCCCCAAGTTGTGGGACCTTGTGTGCTTGGGATGGATCTCCAGAAAATGCCAGTTCCTCTATCTAATTCTCTGCTATTATTATTCCTATTGCTGAAAGGGAAATCCAATCTAACAATACCAAGGGACCAGGATAAAAGGATGACATGAAAGGAAACTACACTAAAAGGTGATAAAACCGAAAAAGAGGGATGAAAACTATTTGTTCCGAGCGAAATGAAAGGAAATGCATGAAAGAAGGCTATGTATGTGTCGCACAACTACAACGTATTTAGTAAATTAGTTTCATGGAACACGACTAGAAAGGGGACTACAAGGGACATAGAATGGCACAACGAGCACACATTACAAAAGAAAAGGCAAGGAGAAGGAATATAAACATGTTAGGATAGAAAGTAGTCATAAAATGATGCTTCTATTACTTTGAGAAATACACAGATCTATTACAAAGGTGAAAGAGGCCAATATCCACATGCACAAGCCAGATCAAGAGGTCTGCGACTCAAAATACAAAAAATATGAAGTCCTTAGAAAAAATGCATAAGGATCCAAAATTTCCAATGTTAATAATGATCCCAACTCTTACATTTATAGATGAATCCATGGAAGAAGAAGAGAAGGAGGGAAAACCCAAATTTGAAATACAACCACCAACAAGAAGTATTTAATGCCTATAAATGCACTTGAAAATCTATTGAATACATTTCCCCAAGTCTGTTTGGAATTTTGGAAAAGGAAGGAGGGAAGATCATATCAAATCGGGTGGTTAGAGTAATCAGATCTTCTCATTAATGCCAAAAATACATTTTCTCACCTACCAGATCTGCCAAGAATTTGAATTTGAATGTTTTTCACTATATCCCATGTCAACAGCTATTGATTGAGACTTGGCGTGTGCCAATTAGAGCTCTGTAGAAAAATATATGGCTGTCAGAAGTTTTTCAGAGTCATCTACACACACAAGACAAGTGGCATGCATGGATTGGTTGAATAGACAACCAACTATGTAAATTTTTTGTCATCTTTGCCACATGTCACTTATTAAATATTTGCAAGGATTCGATGCCTTGTTGGTGCGCTTTGACTAGTTGCATGTGGCACAATCAAGTATGTCAAAGGATGACATGGCACGAAGGGCGTAAAGATAATGCACATGGAAGAATGAGGTGCGGGAAGGAGGAAGAAGGAAGGCATGCAAGGCAATGCAACCAAGGGAATGTGTCAATTGAACTTGAGTGCGTGCAACCTTGCAATGGAGAATTTATAGCCTGAAAGTGCATAAAAGTCACTCAAATAACTGGGAGAGTTATTTGGATAACAATACCCAAGGTGAATGGAGATAAAAATCTTAAGGATTTCAGACCAATCAAGTTATACAACACTATCTATAAAATATGCTCCAATATTTTTTCCTTCAAAGTTAGGGAGGATTTGTAAAATTTCATCTCGCCTAACTAGGGATCTTCATTCTTAGAAGAAAAATATTGGACATTATTATTTCAATCCATGAAATGGTGGATTCGGTGGAAAAATTCAATAGGGAGGCTATGATGGTGAAATTGAACATGCATAAAGCATACAATAAAGTTTCATGGGTGTTTTTAAGTCAGATATTATAAAAGTGAGTATTCAATCCCAAGGTTATCCAACTGATTAAAGAGCATACCTCTATACCTTGCTTCTTGGTTCTAATCAATTGTAAGCCCCATGGCTTCTTTCAATATGAGAGGGGACTTTGCCAAGGGGATCCTCTATCCCCCTTTCTATATATCATTATGGATGATAGTCTTCGCTAAATTTTTCAGAGGGCTATGATGGATATAAGACTAAAAGGTATCCAAGTAACCAATGGATTTGATCATATTAGCCTGCAAAACATTATGGATGACACATTCCTCCTTAGGAAAGTAGATGTGAATGAAGGTAGGGAATTTAAGGAAATAAATAAGGAGTATGAGGAAGTATCGAGAAAACTAATCAACTTCCACAAGATCTCTTGTTTTTTCATTAATGTCCATCCTGATCAACAAAGAAGATTGGCAGTCTTTATGGAGTGCAGAATCAAATCTCTACTAGATAGCTACTTGGGTATGACCATTTGTGGAAACAATATCACTATAGAAACATGGAATCCTCTCATTGAAAATTTTCAAAGGAAACTTTCATCATGAAAAGGAGATCTTCTCACATAATCGGGTAAATATTTTCTCCTCCAGAGATCTATGTAAGGGGTGGCTACCTATATCATGTCCATAGTAAAAATCTCGGGTAGAGTTAATAATGTTATTAAAAAATCCAAAGAAGGTTTGTCTAGTCTCAGAATCTGAAGATAAAACTATAATACCCTTGGTGGCATGGGAGAATGTTACAAAACCAAAAAGATATGGGGGCATAGGGTTAAAAACTTAAAAATCATGAATGAAGCCTTGATTGCTAAGATAGGGTGGAGAATCTACAAGGAACATGGATTGTGGGTGGATATACTATAGGAAACAAATTTTCTAATTATTGGCTAAAGAAAGATTCTGTTAACTCTAAGCTGAACAACCAAAGGGGTCCATCTTTTGGAATAATCTTAGATAGAGTAAGCACCTTCTCCTTAAAGGAATTAGGTGGAATATTGGAAACGGGGATGAAATAAGGTTTTAGGAGGATTCTTGGTTGGACAAGAAACCTCTATGTGTGAGTGAGCCATGGCATGATCTAAAACTCCACTATAGTCATATATTTGGGGAGAAAGTTTGAAACTATTGGGATCCTAATCCTCAAGAGATAAGTTGAATGAATATTCTATCCCCTTCTTATTACATAAGGTCAATTTGACATTTTGAGGATCTCAACAACAGACTAGGAGAATCCTTATTCCCAATAGAATGTTGGAGGACTAATTTGGAGTAAGTCGACTTCAAAGTAGTATGAAGTTAAATCTGGATATGAAATATATTTTTAAGATGAGAAGGAACATAATGACTATGCAAGAATATGGAAAAAATATCTTACTCCCAAAATAATTTTTTCATGTGGGAATCAATACTAAAAAAATATTTACCGTAGACGATCTAAGGAAAATAGGTAGTCTCCTAATCAATTGATGATCTCTTAGAGAGGAGAATTCTGAGTTAGTTTACCATCTTTTTATGGAATGTAAGTTTACTTTCCATGTTATAGCGTAGATATTGAATATCTATAATGTCCAACGCTCTCTCCTAGGAAGCTTAAATAATATGATGGAACAATGGAAAGCTCCTTTCAAACATAGGATTCTTAAGTTTATATAAAAATATTTTTTACCTCACATCCTATGGAGTATCTGGATCAAGAGGAATAATATGTTTTCCCAAAACAATTTAACTAACATCTCTTAAGGTGGTCAAAAAGATTAATAAAAATCTCAAGGACAACATTGGGATACATCAACATAAGTAGGAGGACTCTTTTCGAAGGGGGAAACTAGGATTCTTCAACCTTTAAGGATTATCCACGAACAAAGATGGAGGGAATCCTAGAAAAAAGAAGGATATAATCAATTCTAACTAGAAATCAACCCCTATGGATTGGGTTAAACTTAATTTCAACAGATCTATGAAGTTAATGGAAGGAAAGGCCGAGGAGGATTGATAAGGGATCATATGGGGAACTTCCTAATTTCTTACATAGGACCATTAGGTAATAATAGTAATAAATATGCTGAAGTGTACGCGGATGTGAATGGCATGATGATTACTAAAAGATTTAAATTCAATAAAATCAATATATAAGGAGATTATATACTAATTATTAAATCTATTGAAGTAAAATTCAATGTTGGGTGGAACATCAAAAATATGATACTAGATGCATAAAGTATGATGGGGTCTTTGATGATGTGACCTTATGTCATGTGTTTAGAGAGAAATTCTAGTGTGGATGGGTTAGAAAACCAAGGTATTGATTTGGAGGATTGGGTGGGAGGGAAAGGTACCATAGAGCCGCATAAAAACATAATTAATAATGAAAAGCACAACCAAGATAGCTCACACGAGTCACGAGAGGATCTAGATAGGATCTAGAGGGTAGATTTGGGAATAGAAATTGTTCTAATTCGGTAGTGTAGAAGGTGTTTATATACTTTCTTGAGTGGAACATATCCTGTAAATAAAGGAGGAGATACAAAAATCCACAATGAGTACACCATGAGAGGTGAACATGTGAGGATATAGCTAATCTCATTCCAATCAATTAAACATGATGTCATTGTATGGAGGTTTTGGGAAAAGGTGGTTTCACAAAATTAATCAAGTGTATCAAGGGTAATAATCCCGAATTATCCATTGATTTTTCCAAATCTTGGGTTCATGGGAAGGTTAAGTTCAACGGGGTTGAGATATATATCACATAATAGTTTATAACGGATGTAACATGAATTTTTATAGAGGGGCTTAAATTATTCAAGGACAAAAACATAGGAACCAGGAAATCTCCACCTTTTTGGACCTGATGAAATGGTGCATATGTATGATGGTGGCATAGCCAATATTTGTCTCCCGAAGAGATGGGATGATGTATGTAAGGTGGTTATGAGATATTCCCTTGAAAGAAAATTTCACAAAATCTACACTCGCCACCTCTCTATCTTGAACTATTTCCGTCAAAAATAGGCTATGAGCTTTCCATTTTCTTGTTGCAGTCCCTAACTATTTCTATTTCAGATTTTATATCATGGATTGATCTTGTTGCTTTTCCGAATGGTAAACCTTTCCTAACCCCTATCCCACAACCCACTAGCTCGAGACAAGGAGGTATTATCCAACAGACGAGAAGGATGAAAAAGGACCCGATGGTGAATGGTAGCGAAGATGTGGCCAAGGAGGTGCTTTAGGACATGAATAAGGGGGAGTCTTCTAAATAAAATGGTATCACGAAGGAAATTATTGGAGGCTCCACCAGAGCTACTAGGATGGTTAATATGTAGGTTGTTATTGATATACCGCTCAAGGTGACCAAACACCTAATTTAGTATATGAGGCAATGACATGTTAAATCCACAACTTAATATAAAAGGATTAATGGAATTAAGGTGGATTTCATCATGCAAGAACAAAGGATCACTATATTGTAGGATCAATTGTCCATGCAGGACAAACAAAAGAGGAGTGCTAGGTTTGAACTCGGAAGCACGAATGAAGATGAAGAGGTTGTTGGCACCAAGGTCGACAAGTAGGAAACACATATGACTCCTAGGAAAGATCCGGATGGAGGGCCCGAATCTTGTACTAGGAACAAAGAGAAATAGAAACTTTAGCTAACCTTTGACGGACTAGTTCATTGGTCATGTCACATTTTTCTGTGTTTGTCTTTAGTGGCTATATATAAATAAACTCTATGTATCTCGAGGCTATGTTTTCTCACCCCTTATTGGGCCTTTGTGTTGGTAAGGTTATTTTGTCCTATCTAGGCCCTTGCTGGTTTTTAGGCTATTTTTTTGTCCTATCTAGATAATTTTTTTCCTTTTGTGTACTATGAGTTTTTGGTCCCCCTGTTGGTTTTCAAATAGGACTTTTTAGAAGAGCAACAGTCAGGGGACAAGAAGTCCCTCCTCTTTAATGGGAGAGGTTCCCTTATTGAGACACGAACTTATTTACAAATATACAGAATGTCATTTTATGGTTGAACTTGGATACCACGAAAATGTTTTCCACAAAGATCATCAGTTACAAATGGGCTGAGGAAAGAGGGTACGAAGATAAGCAGAATAGCAAACGTTTGGAATTATAGATAACAGAATAATTCTTTACGAGTGCGAAGTTGCAGGGAATTTGGAACAAGATTATTTGTATTAACTGAATAAGATCAAAGACACAAAGTTCTTCAAACGACCTTCTTCAGATTCATTAATCAAAGACACAAAGTTCTTTCTTGGTCGTGCAAGATCACTGTATTTGCAAAAGCAATCAGCAAGACTAACGAATTAGGTACAAAATAATCTTCACAATACTAAAGGAAAACACAGAGATACAGAGATTCAGATAGAGAATGAAAAGAAAGCCCTTTTGTATTGATACGTTCAAGATCTATTTACAATTTCGAGAGTATGCCAAGTTCTTCCTCCCCTTTCAAAATGGCGTGAAAGGCCATTATATAGCTTACAAGTCGGTTACGATTTGTAACCGTTTCTTTTAAATAAAGAATAGTTAAGTATTGCCGGTTGCAATACCTTAACTAATTACAACGAATACGAAAAGAAAGGAAAGAAGAGGAAAGAAGAGAGAAGGAGACAGTGGCTGGCAAGGGTCAACAAAGATCAAAATTTGGTCCCAAGCTTTGAGAGGAGGATTTTCTCTTCCTTTTATCAACCAGAGGTTGCACCCAAGCAAAAGAGGAAGAAGAATCTGCAGGAGAAGCAAGGGGACCAAGAGACAGGGAGCTCATGACACTCAAGGTCTGTGCAGCTGTTGACTCAAGCTGAGATGTTGGCAGAACACTGGAGGTAATGGCGGTAGAAGAATCAGTAGTACCTGGAAGTTCGGTGCTCTGGACTTCTTTATCTTTATCTGCTGGATTTTCAGGAACACTTGTAGGAATTGGCACCTCACTGTCTTCACTTTCACTGAGAACGATGATGTTCTCTGGCCCCATAGGCAACTCTGCCTGTTTTCTTGGAGGGTCATCCTCTGCAGGCTCCTTCTTTACCTCTTTGAGTTTCTTCTTGTATACTTGGGTAGATGGAGAAGGAGTAGATCCTACAAGTCCCTGAGCTATTGAGGCAGGAGGGGTTTTCACTGGTGTCCCAGACTCTGGAACTGATGCTTCCCTTATGGGTGTCGAATCATCTTTGGAGCTGGATTCTCCTGAGTGCCTCTTGAATTCTCGGATCTTCTTACTGAACCAGACCCTAGTTCTGATCAAGACTGGGGCAATAATCTCGCCGAGATCATCTCTTTCTTTTCTTCCAATCGGTGTCCTCCAGAGGGGTGTGCTTAATCACATTTTCGTATTCATATGAATATAGCTCAGAATTGTCATCCTGGAGACCTTCAGGAACTTGGTACAGACTGAGTTCTTGGATCGGTGCAGGAGAACCGCCACAATGCCTTCTTTCGGCTTCAAAATCATCTCGCACAAATCGGCCCAAGAGTAGTCTTCTCAGATATCGCCTGTGATGATAGACTATCTTGATGTTCCTTTCAATGAACTTCTTCAAGTCAAAACAGGTTCTTGGCTTGAAGAAATGAACAGTGATAGGGATCAGGGCTCTTTCTACGTTCTGAGCATCCAGGGCCGTTTTGCATGTGTAGTTTCCCAGAGAGATGGGAAAGTGTAAGCCAGAAATCTTCTTGTCTCTGCAAGTTCTGTGCAACTTGTCCAGTTGCCTGCATATCTCAATCAAGGCCATTTTGTCGTTGCAGAACATGGGAAGCCGCAGAGGAGTGTTCTCATAGCCAGCAAGCCTGATATAAGAGAATTTCCTGAACTGAATGAAATAGGCTCCATATTGTGATATCAGGTTCATAGCTTCGTCTGAAAACCTCCTGGCGGTGTCACCTTCGAGCAATCTGACCACGTACATGGTGAAGGCATCATTGACCCTTCTGAAATTCCGATTGCTGGTCTCTAGGGTGAACTGCGGGCAATAGGCGTACACTGGATCGTCTTTGTGCGCATCGATGTAGGAAAAACCAAACCATTGCCGTGACGCTGCTAGGGTATACATCAGATACGAAGTCATGAAGAACTTCTTGGTTTGTTGCACATTGGATAATTGCTCAGCCAAATTCATGCTTATGATTTCTGCCCAATTGATGTTTTGCGTTCCCTCGCACACCATGCTGATGAGCGGGCACATCCAGAAATAAAATTCATTGGTTGAGGGCAAACCCATAACCCGAGCCAGCAGGATTATAAAATCTGACAATTCTTCATTGAAATCCGCCCGGAAGAGGGTTTTGGTCAGACGAGAAGCTCCTTTCCTAGGGTTCTTCAACCAAGACCTCGCCACTCGAGCTTTATATTTATCACTGTCTTGGTCGAACATGGCCTGTGCTTGATCACGAGAGACGACTATGGCATTGTCCATCTCCGGAATCCTCAGAGCAGCTCCAATGGCGATAAGAATGGCGTCGAACTTGGGCAATGAGCTCCCGTGTACATTTGTCAAGTCGCTCGAATCGGGTCGGGCGAAGTGAGCTCCGCATGAAAGTACCGTATCAGCACACTGCACTGAGATAGGGAAACCTCCGGCGAAAGCCAAACCGCTATCATTAATCATCTGTGCCATCGGCGTAGGGTTTGCATCTGTCATTCTTGACCAAAAGTCGCCGAAGTCGAGATGACGGGCTTCACTGTCTCCGATATTGCTAACGGCAGACTCGAGTGGAGAAATTTGCTCCTGTCCCTGAAACTTGATCTTCATATTGATAGATTCGGAGTCTGTGACCTGACTGGAAGGAATTTGCAAAGGGAACTAGGTTGCAAGGGTTTGAGCAAATGATAGCAAGAAAGCAATGTGAAAAATGCGAAGGTGGTATGCTTGGTTATATAGCCGTTTGAGGAGCGGAATGAATTTAATGCGCATTGAATACACCACCACCAATTTGAAAGAGCGTCATATTCGGAATGAGCGGGAAAAGCTAAGTGTGAATGACACTTGTACGCTGGGAATGTGTGAGACGCGAATGCGCGAAACACGCGGCTCGGGCGAAATGGAGAGAGAATGCACAAAAGCTTTTGGAACAATTGGGACGAAAATGCGCGAGGTACGCGGTTCAGGCATTTCGGCCGAAATTGGAACAGCAGGCCCATTTGGACTTGGGACTTTTGGAACAGAAAATTCCGGAGTACGCGACTAGGAAGCTTCGGCCGAAAAAGAGAAAGCTCGTACTTTTGACTTTGGGATATTTGGGACGAAAATGCGCGAAGGCACGCGCGGTTTGGGAGTTTCTACGAAAATGGGAAAGCTCGCACAAAAGTTTTGGGACACTTGGGACAAAAAGTTCCGACGGGCCCGAGAATGGGACAGTTTCGGGGATTTCGGCCGATCGGGGAACAACTTGCACTTTCGTACTTGGGACAGGTGGGACAGAAAGTTCCGACAGACCCGAAATACTTACAAAATGACCCAAGATGCGGATTTTCTTGATTTCACGACTTAGGTACCCCAAAGAAAAACACTTAAAGACTCAAAATTTGGAAATTTTACTCCTATCAGAGCGGGAAATTTTGAGAGGGCAACAGCTGGCTCCTTCTGGGGATGACTTGGTGTAAATTCATAGAATGAGACAAGGCAAGAACTTAGATAACTCGGTGAAGCAGACCAGTGCCTTATCCATTGGGCAAAGGAGTCAAAAACAAAACAATACAGAGGGCAACACACACAACAGAAGGGAAACACACCGAAAGCAGGAAAAGCAAAACACTGTACATAATATACAAAGGGACTCCCTAGTCACCTAGGATCTGAACAACTTCAAATACTGCCCACTATAAGGAAGTGGGAGGGGAGAACCATCCATGTAATCAAGATAGAAAGAGTCCTTACCAGCAAAGTGTCTTATCTTGAAAGGTCCAAGCCACAGAGAATCAAATTTTCCATGGCTGCCACGAGGTTCATGTCTTTTGTCCCATAACAGCACGGTATCACCAACCTGGAACTCTCTGCTCCTAGCTTTCTTATCAAATAGAATCTTCACCTTCTGCTGGTGGGCAGCTACTCACAAAGAACCTCCAATCTATCCTCATTCAGTTTGTGCAGGTACATGATCCTCTTGTCCAGAGCATCACTGAAACTAGTGTCTTCAATGGCCTTCATCAGGTGCAAGGCTGGCAGTTCCACTGTCACTGGCAATTGAGCCTCTACGCCATACACTACTTGAAATGGGGACATTCCAATGGCTCTTTTAGGTGTGATCCTGTCTGCCCAAAGAGCATCGTAAAGTTTCTTATGCCAGTTTCTCTGAGATTCATTGACCAACTTCCTTATGATAGTCACCAGATTTTTGTTGGTGGATTCTGCTTGTCCATTCCCCTGGGGATAATAATCTGAAGAATGAGCTAGAGAGATGCCATACCCGTAGCAGAAATCCATTATCTCATTTGAGGAGAAGTTCGAAGCATTATCTGTTACAATCTTGTTAGGTACACCATACCTAACCAAGATGTTCTCTTTGATGAAGTTGCATACTACTTCAGAAGTAGTGCTCTTGACTGGGATAGCTTCCACCCATTTGGTAAAATAGTCAGTGGCGGTTAGCACATGCGTGTGGCCCGCACTAGAAGCAGGATTCAGTGTACCAATGAAGTCCAGACCCCATTGTTGGAATGGTTCCTCGATCACAACTGGCTTGAGAGGTAAAGCGGCCAGTTTGGGTCTTCCCACAAAGGTCTGACAGGCCTCGCATTTATCTACCCATTTAGAGGCATCTCTGAACAAGGAAGGCCAGTAATATCCTCCCCGGAGTATCTTGTGAGCTGTGACTGTTGATGAATAGTGCCCTCCACATGCATGATCATGAAAAGCTGAGAGTAACTTTCTCTGTTGTTCCTTATCAACACACTTCAGAAATCTCCCATCTAGGCCACGCTTGAACAAAGCATTCTCCCATAGTACATATTGCGCTGATCTCAATTTAACAGTCCTCTTTTCTTTGGCGGTTAAATGAGAGGGGCATTCCCCATAGGTGAGAAAATAGGCGATGTCAGCATACCATTCATCGACTGAACTAAGGAATAGAACAGTAGGGATGTCAACTTTCTCTTCCGGCAACTCATGTTGGGCTCCTTCAGCAATGAGCTCGCAAAGACCTTTTCCCCGAACCAGCTTGGTTGGCTTGATATCAATGTCATACTCCTGGACCTTAGCCACCCAGTTTCCTCTCTTGGACCCAAATTCTTGCTGTGTAAGGATTGACTTAACCGTCGTATCTGGAACCAGCACCAAAGAGTGAGAGTTGAGGATATAGAAACGGAACTGCTTGACGGCTTTGACTACTGCAAAGGCATGCTTCTCCATCATGGTGTACTTTAGCTCATGGTTCTTCAGGATATAGCTCATGAAGGCAATGGGTAGCTCATGTTTATCAGATCTTCTTGGGTTAAGACAGCAGCCAGAGTACTATCTGTAGCGTAGCAATAGATAATGAAATCCTTGCTGAAATCGGGCGTGCCAAAACTGGAGTTTTAGCAATAGCTTTCTTGATACCCTCAAAGGATTCCTTTCCTTCAGAAGACCAACCAAATGCTTGCTTTCCTTTCATCATCTGAGAAATATCCAAAGTTAATTCAGCAAAATCAGGAATGAATCTTCTTAGAAAATTGATCTTACCGAAAAAGGAATGCACGCCCTTTTTACTAGTAGGGAGAGGAATCTGTTGGATGGCTTGAACTCGTTCAGGATCAATCTTGATGCCATCCTTTGAGACAATGTGTCCTAATAGCTTTCCCTCTGTAACACAGAAGACAGATTTTTTAGGATTTAAGGAAATCCCATGCTCTCGGCATCTTTGCAGAACTGCTTCCAAGTGGTCGAAGTGATCCGCTCTTGTCTTTGAGAACACTGTCAGGTCATCAAGGTATATGACTATGCATTTTCCCTTCAAGCTTCCGAAAGCCAGATCCATAGCTCTCTGGAAGGTGGCACCGGCATTAATCAGCCCAAAAGGCATTCTCTTGTAGGCAAAGGTACCCCAAGGAGTTGTGAAGGCTGTCTTATGTTGATCAGCAGTATCGACCTCTACCTGATTGTATCCAGAAAAGCCATCAAGCATAGATAACATCTCAGAGCCTGTTACCGCTTGCAAAACCTGATCCATCATAGGCAGAGGGTAGTTATCTTTCAGAGAGGCCTGATTCAGGTTCCTGAAATCAACACAGATACGGATCTCCCCATTCTTCTTCCTAACAGGTACAATGTTTGCAATCCAAGTCGAATGGTGAATGGGAAAGATGATTTTAGCCTTTAGCAGTTTCTGAATCTCCTGAAATATGGTGTCAGCTATCTTTGGGTTATACTGCCTCTGCTTCTGCTTGAAAGGCTTGATTCCTGGCTTGAGAGGGATAGAGTGCTGCATTTCTTTTGGCTTGAAGGCTTTTAGATCTTCATAAGAATAAGCAAGCACATCCTTATATTTCCTTAGAAGGTCAATTGCTCTTCTCCTTTCATCTGATGTGCAACACTTCCCGATATTTACCAGCTTCGGGTCATCAGAACTCCCAATATCAATTTTATCATACTCAGCTGATTGCCGAGGTCCAATGGAAGCTTTAGATCTCACGTACCTGTCATGCTTATCAAACAACTCCTCCAAACTCACCAAACCTTTGGGGATCTTGTTTCCTTTGAGCTTAATGCACCCTTCCTGATCAGTTTCTTCTCCTTGGGTGACGGCTTGGTCCGAAGACACGCTCTCACGAGGCAGGTTGTCACTTCCTTCGAAATACAGTTGTTCAAAATTGCCCTTGAGCTCCAGGAAGGAAAGCAAATGCTGGTCGTCGTTGAAGACTTGCCAGTTGTTAGTATTGTCAGGGACACTAGGTCGGTGGACCATCTCAATAGTGAATTTATCCTGAGAGAATTCAGGATGAGGAATCAATAATGACCCTGAGACAGCCAGGGAATCAGCTCTGCTGTTCTTTTCTCTGGGAATTGCTTCAATGGAGAAGGCATCAAGGAATTCAATTGAATCCCAAACCTGATTCCGATAATGCTTCAGCCTCCCGTTCTTTACCTGAAACAGTTTTGACTTGCTTTACAATCAGCTCTGCATCACCACGAGCCAAAAGATTTTTTACACCTCGTTCTTTGGCCACTTGCAATCCAAGGATGAGAGCCTCATACTCTACTGTATTGTTAGTGTTCTCGAACTGCAATTTGAATGAAAAGGGGTACAGGCAGCCCTCAGGTGATATTAACAGAATACCGGCTCCAGAACCAGCCGAAGAACAACTGCCATCAAATTCTAAGATCCAGACACCATTGGGATCCTTAGGTGATATTTTGCAGGGTCGGATTTCATCAGGGGACAAAATCATGTAATTACCATGGCCCCTGTCCTCATAGAGTATTTGTGCCTTGGGATCATCTGTCTTCTGCACAATGTACTCGGACTGCTTCTCAGGTAGTAGCTTCTTCATTTGTCCATTGACAGGTATGAGAGCGTGTGACCAATCCATTTGAATCTCTCCACCCACATCTTTACAGAAGTTTCTGCTTAGCAACATTCCATAGGAAGGAGGAATGTCGGCTACTAGTATGGTAGCCAAGACCTTCTTTTCAGGTAAAGCAGCAAAAGCCACTTGTGCATCTTTAATCCTTCCCACCAAAGGTACTTCCTTACTTTCCATGGAGTAGCAAGATCCATAAGTACGAGTAAGGGTCAAGCCTAAAGCATGAGCTACTTTGGCGGGCATCACATTATCTGAGGCTCCGGAATCTATGACACAGTTACTGAGCCTATGGCCAGCTATAAGGAGGGTAACATAAAAAGGCTTGATTTTGTCTCCAGGCGAGGTGACAGCAGCTACTAGACTAGGCTGTGGTATAGAAGGAGGTGTGGGCAAAAGGCCTTTGGAGGTGGTCTTGGAATGGGAATTCACAAATTGGATCATCTTGGCAAAAGCTTTTGGATGGGTTTGGTAGTATTCAGCTTCTGAAATTTGAACCTTAGTCCTTTTAAGATGATCAACAATATCAAAGGATCCAGAGGTGGATGGGCCATCATCATTTGGAATTCTAGATTTATCAACTTTAGGAGAAAAGGAAGAAGAAGAAACTTTGGGAGCAGTGTCGACAGTACTTACCTTTGGTGCAGATGAGGTCGGGATAGGGGATCCTCTTCTGGCAATTACAGGAATGGTTGCTGGCTGTTCCTTAGATTTCTTCGTGGGCTGTGTTATTTTCTCCTTCTGCCTCGTCTGTTCTCGAGTCATGACAGCAAAAGATTCACTGTTCATATCTGCTACCACTTCATCATAGTTATCTCCATCATCAGTGCCTTCGGTGGTAAAGAAATTAACCCGAGATCCTTCGAGTTCTTCCGCCTCATCGTCAAATTCTTCCAGGAACTCCTCACGAGCTTCTTCGTCCACGTCATCATCTGGCTCTTCAACTTCACAGGTTGCGTTCACAGGGACTTTGACAGGAGGCCCTTCAAGTGCCAGTCTGGTGTGGGGGGCTGGCAGACGGTTTCTGGGTTGAAAATTTCTTCTCGGAACATCTGCATATGGTGCATGCTGGGCTAATTGTTTCTTTATAGCCACTAGATCATTTGCAAGTTTCTGGACTAATGGATCAGAATTGGGTCCAGAGGTGGAAGAGGAAGAAGCAGCAGATTTCGATTTGAGAGGATCTCTTTTCAACTTCCCTGACATGATCAGGTCGTCCTCGATACTAACAGCCAGTTCTTGATCCAGAACTAGCGTTCCAAGATTAGCCCTTCTTAGAGCATAACTGACTTTAGGCGTTTGGGCATTCAAAAAGAAACATTTTTGAATTTGATCAACCGGCCGAGTATTTGCAGGAATCTTGTTGATCAATCTGTTGAACCGAGCCACAAATTCTCTCATGGGTTCTGATGGATCTTTCTTTATCTGAGAAATCTGGGCAAGCAGGGCATGCACATCTTCTGCCGGCTTAAAACGGTTTTCGAACTGAGTTCTCATGGTAGTCCAGTCGGTGATGGCACCAGCCGGAAGGTGATAGAACCAGTCAGCAGCATTATCCTGTAATGTCTCAACGAACAGTCTTACTGAGACGTCTTCATGTTCAACCCCCAAGACCCCACATGCGACTATGAATGCTGCAATATGTTCATCAGGGTGAATTTTCCATCTCCTTTAAACTTTGGGAAGTTCTTTCGGTTACCTCGAGGTAACTCATGCAAAGGGTGCGCAAGAGCCAGAGGTCCGACACGTTGTCCCCATGGTAATTGTGCCATTCTTCTTGGGAATACGGTCCGAAGGGGAACTTTAACACCAAAGAAGGATCGTGAGCTCGCAGATTAGGCCTAGCTGGCTGTGTAGGACTTCTATCTCGAACAGGCGGAGTGCTCGTTGAACGAGTTCTTCTATTTGAAGGGAAAGGAAAACCCTGTTGCTCCAAAAGCTGAAACTGAGAATCTTCGATACCAAGGGCCCTTCTCCCTCGAGTGAAACGCGGAGTCGCCAGATCAAAGAATGATCGAAAATAGTACTGGAATGCGATTTTCCCCAGCGGAGTCGCCAAAAACTGTTGGTTTTCAAATAAGACTTTTTAGAAGAGCAACAGTCAGGGGACAAGAAGTCCCTCCTCTTTAATGGGAGAGGTTCCCTTATTGAGACACGAACTTATTTACAAATATACAGAGGGTCATTTTATGGTTGAACTTGGATACCACGAAAATGTTTTCCACAAAGATCATCAGTTACAAACGGGCTGAGGAAAGAGGGTACGAAGATAAGCAGAATAGCAAACGTTTGGAATTATAGATAACAGAATAATTCTTTACGAGTGCGAAGTTGCGGGGAATTTGAAACAAGATTATTTGCATTAACTGAATAAGATCAAAGACACAAAGTTCTTCAACGACCTTTTTCAAATTCATTAATCAAAGACACAAAGTTCTTTCTTGGTCGTGCAAGATCACTGTATTTGCAAAAGCAATCAGCAAGACTAACGAATTAGGTACAAAATAATCTTCACAATACTAAAGGAAAACACAGAGATACAGAGATTCAGATAGAGAATGAAAAGAAAAGCCCTTTTGTATTGATACGTTCAAGATCTATTTACAATTTCGAGAGTATGCCAAGTTCTTCCTCCTTTCAAAATGGCGTGGAAAGGCCATTATATAGCTTACAAGTCGGTTACGATTTGTCAGAACCGTTTCTTTTAAATAAAGAATAGTTAAGTATTGCCGGTTCGCAATACCTTAACTAATTACAACGAATACGAAAAGAAAGGAAAGAAGAGGAAAGAAGAGAGAAGGAGACAGTGGTGGTAGCAAGCAAGGTCAGCATAAAGATCAAAATTTGGTCCCAAGCTTTGAAAGGAGGATTTTCTCTTCCTTTTATCAACCAGAGGTTGCACCCAAGCAAAAGAGGAAGAAGAATCTGCAGGAGAAGCAAGGGGACCAAGAGACAGGGAGCTCATGACACTCAAGGTCTGTGCAGCTGTTGACTCAAGCTGAGATGTAGGCAGAACACTGGAGGTAATGGCGGCAGAAGAATCAGTAGTACCTGGAAGTTCGGTGCTCTGGACTTCTTTATCTTTATCTGCTGGATTTTCAGGAACACTTGTAGGAATTGGCACCTCACTGTCTTCACTTTCACTGAGAACGATGATGTTCTCTGGCCCCATAGGCAACTCTGCCTGTTTTCTTGGAGGGTCATCCTCTGCAGGCTCCTTCTTTACCTCTTTGAGTTTCTTCTTGTATACCTGGGTAGATGGAGAAGGAGTAGATCCTACAAGTCCCTGAGCTATTGAGGCAGGAGGGGTTTTCACTGGTGTCCCAGACTCTGGAACTGATGCTTCCCTTATGGGTGTCGAATCATCTTTGGAGCTGGATTCTCCTGAGTGCCTCTTGAATTCTCGGATCTTCTTACTGAACCAGACCCTAGTTCTGATCAAGACTGGGGCAATAATCTCAGCCAGATCATCTCTTTCTTTTCTGTTCCAATCCAGGTCCTCCAGAGGGGTGTGCTTAATCACATTTTCGTATTCATATGAATATAGCTCAGAATTGTCATCCTGGAGACCTTCAGGAACTTGGTACAGACTGAGTTCTTGGATCAATTGCAGGGAGAACCGCCAATGCCTTCAATGCAAAATCATCTCGCACTCGGCTTCACCGGATCATCTTGATGATGCGCTATCGATGTAGGAAAACCAAACCATTGCTTGAAGAAATGAACAAATGATGAGGATCGTGGCTCTTTACGTTCGAGCATAGGGTATACATCGAAATACAAAGTCATGAAGAACTTCTTGGTCGCATATCTCAATTGAGGCCATTGATAATTGGAACCCAAATTCATGCTTATGATTTCGCCCAATTGATGTGATTTCGCTTCGCCTCCCTCGCACACCATGCATCATTGATGAGCGGGCACATCCGTAAATAAAATTCATCTTTGTGCGTCGAGGGCAAACCCATAACCCGAGCCACAGGATTATAAAATCTGATCGACAATTGAAGAACTTGCTTCATTGTTCTAGTATACATCGTATATCTGATCAAGTCATGAAGAACTTCTTTTGTTGCACAAATCCACCTTAAGAGGGTTTTTCCCTCGCACACCACGATGAAGCTCCTTTCTGAGGGTTCTTCAACCAAGACCTCGCCACTCGAGCTTTATATTTATCACAAGACCTCGCCTTGGCGAACATGGCCTGTGCTTGATCCCGAGAGACGACTATGGCATTGTCCATCTCCGGAATCCTCAGAGCAGCTCCAATGGCGGCAGCGTCCAGCTTGGCAATGAGCTCCCCGTGTACATTTGTCAAGTCGCTCGAATCGGGGTCGAAGTGAGCTCCGCATGAAAGTACCGTATCAGCACACTGCACTGAGATAGGGAAACCTCCGGCGAAAGCCAAACCGCTATCATTAATCATCTGTGCCATCGGCGTAGGGTTTGCATCTGTCATTCTTGACCAAAAATCGCCGAAGTCGAGATGACGAGCTTCACTGTCTCCGATATTGCTAACGGCAGACTCAAGTGGAGAAATTTGCTCCTGTCCCTGAAACTTGATCTTCATATTGATAGATTCGGAGCTGCGACCCAGACTCTGGAAGGAATTTGCAAAGGGAACTAGGTTGCAAGGGTTTGAGCAAATGATAGCAAGAAAGCAATGTGAAAAATGCGAAGGTGGTATGCTTGGTTATATAGCCGTTTGAGGAGCGGAATGAATTTAATGCGCATTGAATACACCACCACCAATTTGAAAGAGCGTCATATTCGGAATGAGCGGGAAAAGCTAAGTGTGAATGACACTTGGTACGCTTGGAACAGGTGAGACGCGAATGCGCGAAACACGCGGCTCGGGCGAAATGGAGAGAGAATGCACAAAAGCTTTTGGAACAATTGGGACGAAAATGCGCGAGGTACGCGGTTCAGGCATTTCGGCCGAAAATGGAACAGCAGGCCCATTTGGACTTGGGACTTTTGGAACAGAAAATTCCGGAGTACGCGACTAGGAAGCTTCGGCCGAAAAAGAGGAAGCTCGCACTTTTGACTTTGGGATATTTGGGACGAAAATGCGCGAAGTACGCGGTTCGGGAGTTTCGGCCGAAAATGGGAAAGCTCGCACAAAAGTTTTGGGACACTTGGGACAAAAAGTTCCGACGGGCCCGAGAATGGGACAGTTTCGGGGATTTCGGCCGATCGGGGAACAACTTGCACTTTCGTACTTGGGACAGGTGGGACAGAAAGTTCCGACAGACCCGAAATACTTACAAAATGACCCAAGATGCGGATTTTCTTGATTTCACGACTTAGGTACCCCAAAGAAAAACACTTAAAGACTCAAAATTTGGAAATTTTACTCCTATCAGAGCGGGAAATTTTGAGAGGGCAACACCCCCAAAACCAAATAGTTACCTAATCTAAAAATAAATAAATATAATGAGATAACAATAAAAATATGTTGATATAAAAAGTTAAATAGCCCAAATATAATAATTTAAGAAGTAAAATGAATAATTCTAAAATAATAATTGACAAACTATTTAATGTGTGATTAAGTAATATGTTACAAATACTTGAGTTTAAGTGGTCCATTCTAAATATTTTTAGTGAATATTTTTAATGTATAGTCATTTAGGTATATGTTTGAATTTAAAATGCTATATTAAACTTTTAATATTTTTGCAGTAATGTTAAATTAATATATTGTTATTAAAATTTTAAATTACCTTGAAACTAGCTAGCTAGAAATTGTAAAAATTATAAGTTAATTAGCAATGTTAAATTAATGTAACAATTTAAGAATGCTCAATCAATAAAAACTTTAGTAATGTTAAAACTAAATTAAATGATGAGATATTATGTTTTTGATAGGTGAATGTTGATAAGTTAACATATTAGAATATTCATTATTGTTTTTAATTAATATTCTAAAAACACATCATTATGAGGGAGAATGAGAGACCTCACTTTCTCCCTCTTAGTAAATTTTTAAAATTTAAGGAGAATCAGAGGCCTTCCATTATAAGTTAACATTATTTTACTTTGTCTCGAGAGTATGAGACATTAGATTTTCCTTTGAACTTACGGGTGAATGGGATGCCTCCCATCCTACATTAAATTAAATTATTTGAGTAATAATGGTAGGTTGTTGATTCTCACTCAAAGTTATGATTTTTATGAAATAATTAAGACCTCTTATTCTACTTTATATAAAAATATTGATTGGTTTTCACATTCAGGAAGAATGGGAGGCCTCCCATTTTATGTCCTCAATGTTTATTCTCTATAAGATATAAAATGAGGCTTGTCATTCTCTTTTTATTTCTTTGAAATTGATGTAAAATCATAGGCCTCCCATTATAAAATTTATTTTTTTAAATTATGAGGGAGGAAGGGAGAGATCCCATTATCTATCTTAATTGTTTTTACAATGAGGTATAATTGGATGCCTTCCATTCTCCATCTTGATTCAATTTTTTTAAGGGAAAAATATAATAAGAGATTGAGAATGAGAGGTCTTCCAATCCCTCTTAATTGATTTATAATTTGAGGGAGATTAGGAGGCCTCCCATTTTACCTCTTGTTTTTTTATTGAGGGAGAAACATTTTTTTTAAATTTTTAGGAAGAAAGAGAGGCCTCCCTTTCTAACTCATAATTATTTTTCAATATGAGTGATATTGGGAGACCTCCCATTCTCCCTCTTCATTATTTTATACTCTGAGGTTGCAAAATATTATTAGAAACAAATGGCAAGGCTTCCATTTTCTAAAAAATTGGTTTATAATATTAGGAAGAATGACAGACTCTCATTTCACCTCTTGATTATAACTTTACTTTGAGGGAGAAACATTGTTTTTTCAAAATTGATGGAGAAACATTATTTTTTCAACATTGAGAGAGAAAGGGATACATCCCATTGTCTAAGAAAGGGATACATCACATTGTCCCTCTCGATTATTTTTAGATATGTGTGAGAATGGGATACCTCCCATTCTCCCTCTTTCCCGATCTCCCTCTTGATTATTTTTCGATATGAGTGAGAATGAGAGACCTCACATTCTCCCTCTTGATTTTTTTAATTTGATATTGAACACTATTATTGGAAAATAATGGTAGGCCACCATTCCATGAAATACATTATCAGAAGAGAATGGTATGCCTCACATAACATGAAAATTTGTTTTATAATTTTAGGGAGATTGGGAGGCCCACCATTTACTCTTTTTATTGTAAGTTTATTTTGAGGGATAAAAATTATTATTTGCATGTTGAGGTAGAAAGAGAGATCTCCCTTTCTACCACATAATAAGTTTTCAATATGAGTGAGAATGGGAGACCTCCCATTCTCCCTCTTTATTTTTTTTTACTATGAGGTTGAAAAATATTATTGGAAGAGAATGGTAAGCCTACCATTCCATAAAAAAATTGTTTATAATTTTAGGGAGATTGGGAGGATAATTTTTTCCCTCTTGAAAACTATTATTGGAAGAGAATGATAGGAAATTTTCAATATGAGTTAGAATTGGTAACCTCACATTCTCCCTCTTTATTATATTTTTCCTAAATGGTTGAAAATTATTATTGGAAGAGAATTTTATATGTTTCATTTAATAAAAATATTATATAAGAAAATAGTAGGCATTCCATTCCATGAAAATTTGGTATAAAAGTTTAGAGAGATTGGGATTCCTCTCATTTTACCTCTTGAATGTAATTTTATTTTTAGGGAGAAAGAGAGGCATCCGTTTTTACCTCATAATTATTTTTCATTATGTGTAAGAATGGGATACCTCCCATTCTCCCTCTTGATCATTTATTTACTCTCAAGTTGAAAACTATTTTTCAAACAAAATGGTAGGCCTCCCATTCTAAGAAAAAATAATTTATAATTTTAGGGAGATTGGAAGGCCTCCCTTTTACCCTCTTTATTGTAATTTTATTTTGAGAGAGAAGGGAGATGTTCCTTTCTACATCATAATATTTGTCAATATTAGTAAGAATGAGAGACCTCTCATTCTCCCTCTTGATTTTTTTATACTACGAGGTTGAAAACTATTATTGGAAGTTTACATGAAATATATTATCATAAAACAATGATAGTATTCACATACCATGAAAACTTGATTTAGAAACATAGGGAGATTAATAGGCCTCACATTTACCCTCTTGATTGTAATTTTACTTTGAGAGAGAGAAAACATATTTTATACTTTGAGGAAGAAAGGAAGGCCCCTTTTCTATCTCATAATTATTTTTCCATGTGAGGGAGAATACGAGACATACCATTTTCCCTTTGGATTATTGTTTTACTTTGAAGTTGAATTTTATTATTGAAAGAGAAATAACTGATGGCTAGGCCTCCCATTATATGAAAGATATTATCATAAAATTTATTTATAATTTTACATTAAGGGAAAAAATAAATTTTTCCACTTTGAGGAATAAAGGAGACCTCCCTTTATACCATATAATAAATTTTCAATATGAGTGAGAATGTGAGACCTTTCATTATCTCTCTTTATTATTGGTTTACTATGATGTTGAAAACTATTATTAGAAGATAATGGTAGGCCTCTCATTATATTTAAAATATTATGGAAGGGAATGGTAGGCCTTCCATTACATGAAAAAATGATTTTTATTTTATGGAGATTGGGAGGTCTCCCTTTTTCCCTCTTCAATATAATTTTATTTTGATGGAGAAAAATTATTCTTTCCACTTTCAGGGAAAAAGATACATCATCCTTTTTACCTTATAAATATTTTTCAATATGAAAGAGAATGGGAGATCTCCCATTCTCCCTCTTGATATTTTTTAAATCTAAGGTTGAAAATTATTATTGGAAGAGAATAGTAGGCTCTCATTCCATGAAAAATTGATTTATGGTTTTAGATATATTAGGAGGATTCCCATTTATTTTGATTGTAATTTTACTTTGAGGGAGAAAGGGAGAGCTCCCTTTCTACCTCTTAATTAGTTTTCAATATGAAGGATAATGGGAGACATCTCATTCTCTCTCTTGATATTTTTTAAATATAAGGTTGAAAACTATTATTGGAAGAGAATGGTAGGCCTCCCATTCTATGAAACATTGATTTATAGTTTTAGAGAGATTAGGAGGCTTCTCATTTATTTTGATTGTAATTTTAATTTGAGGGACAAAATTTTTACTGAGGGGAGAAAGAGAGAGATCCCTTTCTACCTCTTAATTAATTTTCAATATGAAGGAGAATGGGAGACATCCCATTCTACCTTTTGATTTTTTAGTCTAAGGATTAACATTTTTATTGGAAGATAATTGTAGGTCTCTCCTCCAATGAAGGGTATTATTGGAAGAGAATGGTAGGCCTCATATACCATGAAAATTTGATTTATAATTTTAGGGAGATTCAGAGGCCTCCCATTTACCCTCTTGATTGTAATTTTACTTTTTGAGGAAGATAAAATATTTTTTCCACTCTAAGGAAAAAGGAAGATCTCATTTTCTACTTCATAATTAATGTTTAATATGTGTGAGAATGTGAGACCTCCCATTCTCCCTCTTGATTATGTTTTTACTTTGAGGTTGAAAAATATTCTCGAAAGAGAATGGTACTCCTCTCATTCCATGAAATATATTATTGGAAGAGAATGGTAGGCCTCACATACCATGAAAAATGTTTTATAATTTTAGGGAGAGTGGTAGGCCTCTTTATATTTTATTTATGCTTAATATTGATGATAATCTAAAACAATTATCCCTATTATTTTTTTAGTGAAAAAATAATTAGATGTAGTCAAGAATTGTTTATATTTTATTTTCATTATTTTTTATCTTGAGATAACTTTTTTCAAATGTCTCATTTGTATGAACATCATGGAAACACTTGGTAGTTTATTTTCATTATTATTGATATTGAGATAGATTTGTTCAAATGTATCATTTTTAGGAACAATATGACAACACTTGGTCAAGTTTCATTTGTAGAAATACCACTAAAAAAGTTGATAGAGAGTTTGAAAAATATATTTTGGAGGAATAATAGTTTTTAGTACATAAGCCATGTAACATTCATGATGACTTATGGATGTTTCAGATGATAGTTAATGATGTAACAAAAATTGGCATGGTTATATCTACAAAACCAATAAATAAATATTTGATCAAGTTTAAAGTTGAGATAATTTATAACATCACAAGAAAATTCTATATTTTGGAAATGGATCTCTATGTGGCAAATTATCGTAAATATTTAATGGATAGGTCAATATAAAATGCTAAATATTCTTATGTTGGTCTTGGTAAGAATTTGTTATTCCCAACTGAAAAAATAATAAGGAACCTGTGGCTATACTAAAAGAAATATATAGAGGTATGATGCAAAGTATTAAAATGTTATATGGAAAACTTGCAACATCTTCAATTCTTCATCTTCTTAATAGAAAGTCTTCACACTCGGTAACTAATCCCGCACTTGTCATAACAATGACATATCACATGTATTTATATTTACCTTCATTAGAGGTATATATATATATATATATATATCCTCTTTCAAGAATATGAAATAATATCCAAATAAAGAATTTTAAAATAAATTAGAGAATCTCTTTTTAAAAGCACATCCAAAACTTAGTGAAGAGGTAAAATAACTCTTGTTTGATGAAAAAGTGTTTTCTATTGATGTTCAGAGGTGTGAAATTGCACTTAAATATATCCAATTTAGGAAGATAAATGAAGATGAAGTTTCAAAAATATTTTCCTCAATGAGATGCAATACTTATTCCTCTCATTAAGATAACAAAAAAACTTGCTGAAATTATAACAAAAGAGGATCTCATGGATGAGAACATCAATTTTTATATATTAGATGGGCAACACACCATTAGTGCCCAAAATAAAATACTTTGCAATCCTAAATATGTTGATGTGCACAATCATTATAAAATGAGAAATTCTAGAATCATGGCCCACAATGTTCCATTGAGTACAATATATGCTATTTGCAACAAAATGAAAAAACAAAGTGTGAGTTGAGATATGGATAAGTTGTGGAAGATGTAAACTTTAGGAATGGGAAATGAATATTCAATAGAATGGGAGGTGTGTATTATAAATTTATTTCAAATTTATATTTATTGAATATTTATAGTTAAATAGAAATTAACACTTATGCTTGTAATAAATTTAAATGTAGGGGTTCATTAAAAGGTGATTACATACATTTGAAATAGCAAAAGAAGAAAGTTTTCGAGATAAATTGACATTTGTGTACTTTCCTAATTATATTGAGCTAAAGTGGGAATTTTTTTAACTATATAGATTGGGTGGATTAGTATGTTCACCCAAGATTAGACAACCAAGATGAATTTACAAAAATTCAATAAAACAATTCATTGCTAATTTTTTTCATTGCATAGTGGGCTTGATGAAAATGAATTGGATTGCCTTGCTGACAAGATATATGAAGGCCGCGTTTGGTTGAGGAAATTAGTTAAACTTGGCCAAATAGATGAGACCATTTCCAATTATTACAAAATAATTTAGGAAGAAATAAACACAAAAGAAAAGATATTTGAATATTTTTACATGAAGGTGGTGATAATTGTACAAGACTTCAATGTGATGCAAAAAATGTGGTAAATAAATATGGAATTCATAGAAACCATTTATCTCATTTATGTGACATAATTGGTGAAGAAAAACACTCTGCTATTAGTCAATAAAATTCTCGAAAAGGAACATAATAAATTTAGAAAGGGAAAGAAATTTCTAAAAAGGGAAAAGTAAATTTAGATGAGGCTAAGGAACCAAAAATACCTACAGCTGCAACAAAAAAATTATATTTGTATATTCAATATTTTCACACCAATACTCTAGTCATAGATCTAGATATAGATAATTTTAGTTGTTGTTTTAGTTTACCATTTGGACTCATAAATACATTAAAGAATATTTCTAGTTTATCTATGCTTGCATGTTCTCTTATCGTTATAGATATGTGTAATATTTTTACTTATGTAATAATAAAATACCTTACTGATATTTTCACATTTTGGGAACAAATGAGACTAGATGTGTTTGCGTGTTTTCGGGTTCCAATTTTAAAAGTACCAGCTGTGGCAAAATCCATGATAATATACTGTAGAGATGTTAAGGATAATGTTTCAGAACTTGATTATGGGTGTTATAGATTGTATACTTCCCATGGTTTTGGCAGGTTTTCAATAATATGTACTATTTATGACATCCATAACCATGATGAAGAGGAAGAAAAAAATTAGGTTGATTTAGATTGGGAGCATAATGAAGATGAAGTGAAAATTCCTTCTTTTAATGATCTTAATCTTATTGGGTCAAGGAATCCATTCCAATTTGAGTGAATGGAGCATTTTTGGAACAATTTGATAAAAACATACACACAAGAGGAGAGCAACATTATCTCCATTTATACATGATGCACATTACTTCCAACATTTGTAAAAATAGGTGATCATTCTCTTGTATCAATTGTTGAAAATGTTGACCAAGATTTATTTATGAAGACATTTTACAAGGAAATCTCAACCATTGAGGCTTCATGTGCACCTAGTGAGTTTTGTACCTTTCTATGATTATAATTTTTATTTTAGAATGAGAAAAATTAAATAATTATACTATCAAAATGTATTCTCTTAAATTTAAGTTTATTTTGTATAAGATAATATTTTTGCACATTGAGGAAGTATTTGATACCTCTCATTATCCCTATAATTTTTTTCATGTGGCCTAAAATTCTCCCTCTGATTGTTCTACTTCACTCTAGGGAGAATTTGATATCACTCATTTTCTCCATTAGATTTTTATGTTGATGGATAATGGGAAGCCTCCAAGTCTTCCTCTAATTACTTTTCCACTTTGAGAGAGATTGTTATGCCTATGTTCTCCCTCTTCATTGTTAATTTCACTTAAAAGGATTTTAAAATTTAGATAGTTACCCATCTTCTCCTATTTTACTCTTAGCATATAATAGGACATAATCATTTCTCATTTATAATTTTATCACATCGAGGGAGAATATGAGTCCTCATTCATTTAATTTTTATTATTTCAATTTTGGTGTCTATTTTTAATTTTACAGATATGTGAACTAAACAAAAATTTAGATCTCACATGTTTATATTTTAAATTTTTTTTTTTTTTTGCTACAACTTATTTCTTAGTTTATGAATGTTTTTGATATCTAATTGGTCACATAGTTAATGACAGTAATCCTTAATGATGTAAGAATTTGTGATCTCTTTTAAGATTTTTTTAACTACCATTTTTATTATTTTTCATAATTGATATAATATTAGGGATTATCTATTTATAGGTGTGGAAATACAAGAATTTAGTGTCTCTCAAACATATAAAGAACCACTTGCATTGATAGTTTGGGATGTTTCACATGGTATTGGCTTGGATGCAACAAAAACAATAGTTTATATGAAATGTAAATGCATATCTAATAAAAAATATTTGGAAAATGTTCTGAGTAAGAAGATCCAATCATACCTAATGTTGTAAAATATCTAGAAAATATAGAGAATCAAGAAGTTGAGCAAGGTTTGAATAACACTACAACTGAAACATGTAATTAACTACTCACTTTTAAATTTCATATGATATTTTTTGTTTCAATTAGTGAATTTAAATGATTAATTCTATGAAACATTTATTTGTAGTTCCTAATGAAAATATAGATGTAGAGTCAACAATTCAAGGCCAAATACCACAATCTTCAAGTATAGTATCAAAAATTATTACTCTAATTTAAAAAAATGTTGTAATTGGTAGAATTTAGAGTATATGATTAATTAATGTATTTGCGTAGATCTAAGTAGAAAACTTGTATTGATACTAGATTTGGAAGGTGTGCTAATTTTTCAAGTGACTTCTAAATTTTCTCGGATCTTTCCAGACCAAAGGATGTCATTATGTTCCAAGACAAAAGTTATCTCATTTTTAAAAATGCATATGTACTAAATTTGAGATAGCATTTTGGTCAGGTTTATGTGACCAAGATGTTAAATATTTAGGGAAGAAGATTTTGAAGAAATATGGGGATGGTAAGCAGAGAGATTTATTTTATTATGGTGTTGAAATGTGCACAAATATAGATTGTGAATAGGTAAAATATCTAAATATAGTATGGTCAAATAATAAATCATATGACACTACAAATACCATATTGATCAGTTCTGAAATGGTAGGTTCCTCAAGAAAATTGTTTCATTACACCAAGTTTTTCTTTCTCAGACAATATACAAGATGATAATTGGCTAATGGCTCATGTTTGGCTAGATCCTGAGCACTTTTGAGAATGATGTAAATGATGCAATATCATTAGTTAAAAAATTGTAAACGATATTACAATGAAAATTTTGAGCTAGTTTCATTGTAATCCAATTTGAAATCATTTTGAAGATACATTGTTGTTGTATTGTAAGACAATAGAATCCATTCCAAAGTTAATATAATGTATTATTATTATTTATTTTATAGTATTGACATAAATTTATTTTTTATTTGTTTTTTACTAGTGTAATTATTAAAATTCTAGTAATGTTTGTCATATCTTTAACTTCAATTACAATTAATTTATTGATTTTTGTAGTAACAGGGATGTACTTTTGGAATTTATTTAAATTTAGTATACATATTTTTATTTATGCTATAACATTGCATGGAGTTCAATTTTTGATGTGGTTATTTATTGGATTAATCATTAATATAATATCTATAATAATGTATATCATACATTTGATTTTAGTTGTAAGGAAATTGTTGATATTGGGAGTAGAAGGATTGTTGTTCAGAGTTCTAGGATATTATGGAACTAAGCCTTACAAATTACAACATGATTTTAAATATGATTCATATACATATTTCCAAATGATTTATTATCCTAATTTATTAGAGGTTGTAAGAGACATTTTCAATCTTGCTTTGTGGTTTACATTTTTAGATAACAAAGAAGTACATTCTTTTCTTGCACACTTTACTTGGTTACGAGATACAAAATTTGTGTTCACTTGGGGAAGAGAACATTGTATAATATCAAATACATTTAAGAGATCTCAAAGTGGATTTTAAAGCCAGTATATAATAAATTTTTAAGGATGTTATTGATGTGTACGAAGAGAGATATGTTGATTCGAACATATTATTTTAACGATGAGGGAAATACATATTTAAAGAGTTTGGGAATGCTAATTAATTTAAGATCCCATAGAGTTGGGATTATGAAGGATATTATGAGAGAGATAAATTGTAAAAACCCATCTATGTAATTGGGTTAAACATGTGGGGTATAAAAAAACTTGAGGCGTTCATTGAGAACTTTTAAATTAACTATTGATGATTATTAATTATAAATGAAGCTTAAATCGTGAAATTATTTTTTTTGAGTAAAATGTATTAAATGTATATGTTGATTTTCTTATTTTTATAATAATAGTGCTAACATAGATATTATGAATAGCAATAAGGTAAATAGAAGTCAACTAACAAAATGGAAACAATTGATTTAGTAGTATTTTGCTCACTCAATTTTGTTTGTATGGGTAAAAATAATATGGAAATTACACATGTTTAACTAGAAGGCCCCTAACCATAATTTAAATGAAATAATCCTTAAGTGAACTATATGGACTCCTATTATATCAATATAAATGAAAATTAATAGGGAGAATACGTGGCTTCCAATTTTACCTCAAATACCAACCAATAATTGGAAACCAAATATATTATGAAAAAGTAAATTATTAAACTAGATGATATCCTATTATTGATTTGAGATCAAAATAACCATGAAGAGGTAGAATGTGTGACCTCTCATTCTCATTTAATGTAAAAAAATTTGGAACAAATGGGAAGCCTTCTAATATGGGTATAAAAGGTAATATATTTACCTCTCATTCTTTTTAATTAAAATTATAAAGAAAATAAATTTCTTATCTATGTTTCGAATGTGAGTGAAAATTAATAACAAGAATGGGTGGCCTAATATTCTCTCTCATAATTTAATTAATTAAAAATTAGAAAAAAATTCAATTATTAAATACCAAGAACTCAAATGTTGAAAACCAATAATAACTTATTTGAAATAAAAAATTAATATTTACACACAAACAATTAGATGTAAAGAAACCGATCTTGAACTTCGTGAAAAAATTATGGAATAAAATTAGTCCAAATACAATGAATTTTTTTCCAATATGAGAGAATAATAACAGGGGAGAATGGGTGGCCCCCATTATACCTCATAATTCAATTAACTAAAAATTGAAACCAATAATGTAATTATTGGAGACCAAGAACTCAAATGTTGAAACCAATAATAGAATTTTAGAAAACAAATAATAATGTTTTTAATACTAAAATTTACATGTGAAGAAACCAATAATTAACTTTTTGAAAAAAATTAGACTAAAGTTAGTCCAAATTTAATAAAATAGTGGTTATACCAATAATACCAAAAATATGAAGCCCTTCTTCTAGGGATGGATGTTGTTGAATCTATGGGTATCAAGAAATTGAAATGTCCCAGCAATGCTTTGAGGTGATTGTCAAGCAAGTGAGGAATCAATATCAGGTCAAGAACCCGAGGCTCAAGAATTATAAGAACTGAGTATGGGATTACATTGAATCATTTGATGCTTTCTCTATTCAAATTTTTCCCCACGAGTGAAATGAGAAAGTTGAATCTCTCATAGTTTCATCTTCCTTGATGACCCCAAAACCATCCTTCAATAAGGAAAAAGTGACTATTGAGATGGTGTTCAGGTTGAGTGTGTTGGATAATGTAAATCATTGGTAGGTATTCAATGATGACAATCAACTTCTCTATTTCTTGGAACAAAGAGATAACTTCATAAATAATTTCTACGAGTCAAGTGATGCTCCAAATCAAGAGTTTATTGCAAATGAAAATAAATAAGGGATAGATAGAGATGACTCAGAAAGTACCATTAAATTGAAGGGAAATAAGATTCCAAAATGTTTTGAGTCTCTCAAAGAGTTGTTTGATAAACATGAAGGATTCATTAAGGAGAAATATAAAGATTCCTCTTGGTGTCCTACCAAATTTAGATAGAAAATATTGGTACCACAAAGTAGCCAAGAATGGTAAACATTGGTAAGTGTTGTTCACCAGAAGAAAAGAGAAGATTCATCTCATTGTTAAGAAAATATTATGATGTTTTGGCATACTCCTATGATGAGCTCAAGTCATTCCAACCCAAAGAGATGCATCATTCAATCCCACTAAATCCCAAAGCCAAGCCTTTTAGGAAAAAGAAATGGTCGTATAGCACGAAAATTATTGATATAATCAAGGAAGTGGTTTTAAAATGTTGAATGCAAGAATTATTTTACCTATTCACCACTCCATGTGGGTGGTAACTATTATTATAGTATGGAAGAAGAACACAAAATTAAGGATTTGTGTATATTTCAACAATTTGAACCAGACTTCATTGAAGGATAACTACCCACTACCTATCATGGATCACAAGATTAGATATGCTCTCGTTTCTTGATGGATTCTCTGGGTATAACAAGATTAAGGTAGCAGAATAAGATAGACATAAAACAACCATTCATAACTCCATGGGGAACTTTTTCCTATAGAAGAATGTCATTTGGTTTTATAAACGCTAGAGATAATTTTCAACAAGAAATGGATCTTTCCTTAAAATACCTAAAACACTACATCATCATCTATCTTGATGACCTCACAATATTTTTAAAGAATTGAGGAGATCATATGAAACATTTAGAATAAGTTTTGATCAAGTTCCCACAACATTGAATCTCTCTAAATACTAATAAGTACATATTTGATGTTACTAAAGGAAAATCCTTGGACACGTCATAAATAAGGAGGGGGAAAATTTGATCCGGGAGGATAAGGAAAATTCAAGCATTGTCCTTACCCATGAGAAAGAAGGGAGTTCATTATTTCTTTGGTAAGGTAAAATTCCTTCGTCTCTTTGTACTATATTTTCTGAATTGACTAAGCATATCACCAAAGCATGATGAAACCTCAAACATGATTCAAGTGGAGTAATGAAGGAAATGTAGCACTTGATGCAATCAAAGAAGCAAATAGCCAAGGATCTTACTCTAGTCTGGACCAATTTTTATAAAGAGTTCATTTTTATTTCTATGCCTTAGAACATACTCTTTTAGCCATCCTAATTTAGAAGAATGAAGAAGGAATCGAAACACCTATTGCTTTTATTAGCTACCCACTAAAAAACAATGAGTTGAGATAAAATTAAATGGATAAGAATTCTTATGTTGTAGTCAAAGATGTGAATAAATTCAGATTATACATCAACTCCCACATAGTGGTGATGGTTACAAGCTTTGTAATCAAATCAATCCCACTCGAGAAGATATAGGAGCCAAGAGAGGAACTTGGGTGGCTAGGATCCAAGAGTATGACTTGGAAATCTGAATTTCAAATATTGTTAGAGGAAATGGAATGTGCCACTAATGGTTGAGGATGAGTCCCTATTGACTCAAAAGGATGTAAAGTAGCATCTGTTCTATCAATGTGTAAGTAAGGAACTGCCCCAAGTGATTTTTATAAATACCACCAATGGCTTGTATTATGATATTTCATACTTCCTTACTTATGGAGAGTGCCCATCTCGTCTAGACTATAAGTAAAGAAGGAATCTCAATATAAAAGTAGCCAAGTATGTCATCTAGGATCATGTTCTATACAAGAAAGGAGTAGATGGGTGCTTCCTGAGGTGTGTGGTAAAATAAAAATAAGAAAATATGTTCAAATATTATCATGATCAGGCTTGTGGTGGGTTTTTTTGTTATGGAGACTTCTCACAAAATCCTCTATGGTAGGTATTATTAGCCAACCTTGTTTTCTGATGATCAATAATGGGTTTCCAAATGTGAATCTTGTTAAGAATTTTTTGGAATACCAAAACTTTATGGAATTCCCCTTCAACTAGTAGTTATTGAAGAACCATTCCAAAATTGGGGTCTAAAATTCATTGGTGTTCTCAATCCTCATTCGAGTGCAAGGCATACCTATGTGCTCACAATAATAGATTACTTCACTAAAATGGTGGAGCCAATTATAGTAAAAAAACTTATGAAGTGGTATCTAAGTTCATCAAATAAAACATTATCATATGCTTTGAAATTCCTCAAAATATTGTAGTTGATAATGAAACATACTTTTCATCTATAGAGTTGATCGAGTTTTTCTATGTTTATGGAATCTCACTTTTACATGCATCGGAATACTACCGAAAATGGAATGGTTAGGATGAGTTTAGTAACAAAAATGTTGTGACCATTTTCCGAAATCTAGTTGATGAGAATGAGAAAAAATTTCATAAGAGGCTCTATGATGCTTTGTGGGTAGACAAGATTACCCGAAGAAGGAAATCGTATGTCACCATTCCGGTTTATTTACGGGATCAATGTTGATATTCCAGTCATCATTAAATTATGAGCCCTTCAATTGGTTCAAGGAAGTCAAAGATGGCCAATTTCATTATTCTCTTGATAAGAGGATATTGTATATTGAAAAGTGAGTAAAGTTAGATTCAAGATGGTTGATAAAAAAGAACATCGAGTTGAAATTCAAGAAGATTTTTGACAAGAAAGAAAAGGAAAGATATTTCAAAATTGGGAATCTTATCTTATTATCAAAAAAAAAAGAGAGCCTAAATTAAGTCATGGAAATTTTGATTCCTTATGGTTATGATCATTACTGATTCGGGAAGCATGTGGAAAAAATACTTTCTACCTCTTGTATTTGGATGGAAACTTGGAATTTCCTCGTAACAAGAAGTACTTAAAGTTATATAAACAGTGAGAGTTGGTTGTTCCTCACATGTACCATCGGTGAATTTAGGATGTTTATTTCCTTTCCTATTTTGTGTTTTATTTCATTTTCCACGTGTGGTGTGTTTTCCTTTTGTTGTGTGTGTGTTCGTTCATTTAGTCTATCTTTTCTTATGTTGAGACTCTCTATAGCTCAATGGGTAAGGAATTGGTCCACACTATATATTGAGATTATATATTTCATGATTATCATGTTAGCACTTTTTTGATCTAAAATAAGTCCCCAAGTGAGAGATATATATTGTCATGTGTTGCTACAAGGGAAAAAATCAAGTTAAAAACATGAAAACATTACCCTAGTGTCAAAAATTTTTGTTTCTAAACCCTTCTAAGAACTTCTTCGGATCACTTTTCCCTTTGTGTCGAGCCTATCCAAATCCTAAAATTCCTCATATGTTTTGTGATAATATTACCCAAAATGTTTAAACATGAACAAAAGTTCATGAAATTCTTCTGATGGAGTGCTTCTCAAGGTAGATTCTTCAATAGGCATAGAAAGACTATTTCTATCCTTTATGGGTCATGTATGCATCGTCAGGATAGATTCAAAGGCCCAAATTCATCGAGAAGTGGTATTGAGGAGCCCGAAACTTTTCAATTTATTTAGAAAATTTTAGGGAAGGTTTGAAGTTTTAAGAACAAGTTCAGTGAAAGTGGGTTTTTGAAGGTGAAAGAGCTTACATTTCAAAATAGTGCGAGCTTTGGAAGGTGATTCCGGGAGAGCTGTGCAAAGAGTTAGAGGTCAAAAAATATATCATTGGAAATTTAATTCAATCATATGAATGATGGTGATTTTATATTTTTCAAAAGACTTAAGAGATTCTATCGACAACCTATTTTTAGCAGATACACCCTATTGTCCCATGCAAAAAGATATTTTTGAGGGTGTGCGAGATAAAATTGGATCTTGGGACCCATCCCATTGTCTTTATAAGGTATTAGGAGTAAAATAAAATATTGGTTCATTAAAAATGACCTCTTAGAGCTCTGAAAATGTCTTGTTCAAGGTCTCTATCAAGGTATGCTTTCATAGTTAGAAATTTCCACCTCTTGGTGCATGATAGCTTTTTCTGTCCCATCTATTTGGGATAGTTGGGACAAAAAAATTGTCCAGCCCCAATTGTGCCCTATGTTTCATCATATGACCTTGGTGAATCCCTGTGATGCATTCTAAGCCCCTTTCACCTCGTTCCAACCCTTCTCGTCGTGTAATCACAACTTGGCACATGTCAACCCAAGGTGAGGGTGGTTTTTTCTATTCCATCAGTACTATCCGTTTGGGAAAATTAGGAAAAAATAAATTTATCCCATGCTTTTCTTAGCCCATGTTTCATCACATGACCCTAAACAAGCTCCACAGTGTAGTTTTAAGCCCTCTTTCCTCTCTGCCTCGTCAAATCACTGATTTCCACTTGTCACATCCAAATCAGGGCTTAATTTTCTACCCCATCTATCCCGTCCATTTAGGAAAGTTGGGAAAAAAATGCACCCCACCTGTGATCATGTTATGGTTCTTCATGTGACATAGTCTCAGCCCCCGGGTGCTAATTGCTAGTTTTTTCTCTCTCCTTAATCAGAAAATCAAACCCCGCCACTTTTCATTCTAACATCAAGGAAATTTTTTCTACCCCATCCATCTTGTCCCTTTAGGAAAATTGGGAAAAAAATTGTGCCCCATTCCAATTTTTTGGAAAACCTAAAATTTCACTAAGTTTTAAAACCATTGCTTCTTCTTTATATCTTGCTCGTGAATGGAAAGTGTTGTCGGGAGGATATAAAACTTTTCATAACTCATTTCCACTCCATATTTTCTCCATGAATTCATGAATTATTATTAAAAACACACAAGAAACCTACAATTTATCTATACACCATGCCAAAATTTATCTAGATTGACTATATGTTCCAAAACTAAAAAAGAACATATCTCTCAATCCAATGAACAAAACCGAGTAAGATTTATACAATATTTCTCCATCCAAGGAACCTTCAAGAAGCATCTAACAAAATACTCAAAGGTGCCACTATTTTTAATATAAAAACCCGAGTTTTATTCCTACCTTATGCGTTTTCAATTTATAAACATTAGGTGGACGGAGTGGTGAAACTTTGAACACAAAGTCCGACGGTGAAACTTTTCCGGTGAAGCTAATTTTATCGCAATCCAAGGTAGGAAAGAAAAATTTCTAAAAATAGTAAGTATTTGGTGCCTTTTCTTACTATAAATAGAAAATTTCCTAAAAAAACAAATCCTCTCAGAATAGTGCACTCAGGAAACAACAAAGATGAAAAACTAGGTAGTTTGGACCAAAAAAGAAAAAAAAGAAAAAATAACTTTCTAAAAATAGAAAATGTCTAAGAACATCAAAGATACATCTCGTGAAATTATTCCTATCATGTTATGGTTTTAAAAAACTATGTCTAAGTCAAAAAAATAGTATTTCCCAAAATAATAGCTCTGGATTCTAAATGCAAAAATAAAAGTCCCCGTTTCGAGTGAAAAAGTGGATGTCGTCTTCATCTTGGATCACCTTGTTGATTTTTAAAAAGTATGAAGGTCAAAATTTATTATCTCGAGCTTGTTTTAACTCTATTTTTAGAATACTCGGGTGTGGGTGATAGTGATGACCCCTATATGGATCTGGAGGATCTCATGAAAAGATATTAGGTGGACCCAGGGGAACATGTAGAAGAGAAATTATAAACAAGTTGGGTGTATGATACATGTGGTCATCCTATATCTATTTATATCTCGAGTTGTTATTAGCATGTTCCCACCATTAAAATACAAATAATAGAATCATAATACTAGGTGATAACTCAATTTTGGTTGTAATCTTAAAGAAATTTATCAAGTATATGAAAAATTTAGTATGGAAAAACATGGTATTCATCACAAAGGAGTTTTCATCAAGCGAGTGGTCCAATATATAATCATACCTCCAAGGTCTTACACATTTTTTTGGTTGAAGAAAGGAACAAATCCATCCCAAATGCCCAAATCTCTCTTGTGAAAATAAATTCACGAGGTATTCTTAGATGAAATCATCCTCCTAAGAAGGATAATAGGAGAAGAAACTAAAAATATTTCCAGGAATGGATGACATTATTCATGCTTACCATCATCGAGGGAAGACAAATGGTAGACTAGGGAAAATAATCAGTGATAACTTACATCACCAACTTCTTCAAGTGGCAGCTACTATAAAGTTTTCAATGACTTCATAATTGGTCTACACCATTACAAGCACAAGACCATTTAGAGGTTTAAAACTCACTCAAAATATTTCCTAGAAGGCTTCTGCATATGAAAAATATCTGTAACTCACCCTTAAAAAAAAAACCATCATTTTTTAAGAGTGAATGATGTGTTCATTATGTTTTAGATCAAATGTTTTGAAGAAAAACATCAATCAAGGTTGTCTTTGTAAGTTTCTTCTTTAATCAAAAGGTACAGATCCTTCTTCACATAATTTTCAACCTTTTCCTACATCCAAGTGTCTGGTTTTGATCTTACTCCATAAAATATGCCATGGTATCTTAGCAATATGATCATGATGTTCAAGATATAGAGTAATATTTTTCATGCCAATGGTAAGATTAAGAACCAAAAGAGGAAAGGTGTTAATTTCCCTATCTCTCTCAAGATCTTATCCTGTAAAAGTACCCATGAGGTTGCTAATGTGGAAGCCAAATTCATTCTCATGAACATATATTAATACACCCCAAGGGAATACTTTGATATTCAGAGTCATCCAAAACATTTGAAATCCATGGCTTGCATCATGTTCTGCAGATTGAAGACTACTAGATGAATCGTGAAGATGATTTTGAGGTTAGAGAACGAGATCATATGAGGATGAAAATTGAAAAAATGAGGATATTTAAGTGTTATTGGTATGAGGATGATATTAAATATGATGGAAGGAAGATGCATTATCTATAATATCAAGTGGTGAAATCCTATCCCCTTCTATAATTGTCTTGTAGCATCCATGAGTTAGGAAGTATGAATTAGTGAACTGAATAAGTGATCAAAAGATCAAATTAATTGTTTAAAAATAAGAGATCTTCCTCACCACAACAAGAAATTTCCCAAATTTCCAAATGTAGGCATCTCATAATACCTCTTCAAAATCCACCGAGAAATATTTCATATTAGCTCACTCGAGAGAAAGCTCAAAACAAAAAATTAGTGCAATCGAAGCTCCTTAATACGTAAGGTTACATAAATGGTAAGGAAAATAGAAGACCCTATGGTAGAATTAGATCAAGTGGAAATTTATCTAATCCATCCTTTAGTCCCTTAGAAGTCTTAAAGTCTCTCATCCTCCATTTCTTCACTAACCCTCCTACACAAGATGTTCCTTCTCACTCAAAATGAGAAATAATAATCATGCCAAATGTCAAGTTTGAAATAGATAAGATGTTGCCATGGGTATTATAAATTATCATGAAGGAATACCACACATCTCAACAAGTGGAAATACTATATTTCCATACCATAACCTCAATTTTTGAAGTGAATAAGGTAAGGTTATCCCAGGCTACCTCTCACTTCTTCAGCTTGTGCTTTGGGAAAAAATATGTAGAAGTAGTTCAGCCAAAGGTAATTAAACCTATTGAAGAAATGACTCCAAATGAATAAAAATTGAGCACTATTCCCTAGGACCAATAACTCACAAGGGAGATGCATATTTTTTCAAGGAATCTTCCACTCGCCTTCTCGTGAGGAATTGGGAGTATAAGGAGAGAATTTATTAGTTGGAAGATCATGTGAGAACACTCACCTCATATGTTCAAACTCTCATGGATCCAAACACTTCTCCATCCCTTCCAATCAAATAAGTTACCCCCATTAGTATATTTGATCTAGAATACATTTGAAAGAAACAAGGTTTCACCATGTAGGGGAGAGAAAATGATAAATGAGTAGGAAATATTGTGGAAAAAGGTAAAATGTTTCTTCTTGAGAAGATATCATTGTTGAAGTACATGAGCATGACAACTTGAAAGGTTAGAATGAAAAGAAATGAAATTGAGAAAGAAAAGGAACAGTGGGATAACGTGTTTCCACTAGTGGTAGAAATGGGGAAAATCCATTCGGCACATTGGTAGACATGTAGGTATTCAATTCCCCATCTAAATATTTATCTTAAGTGTGGGAAATAACTCTTGTCACTAAGTATGAGATGTTAAAAATGATTTGGATGAATTGGATTCACATGATAAATATTCTTATAAGATGTAGGATGATGTCAAAACGGAGATACATAAGTTTGGAGTGCTAACAATATATGAAAACATCCCAATGGATGAATTACTGAATCCATTTGAATAACTCATCAACAAAGAGGCTCGGGACCGCTTTTCCTTCAACGAGGAAAAATTGAAGTCTCTTTCTGAGGTAAGGGTTATAATATCAAGTACCTTGAAGGAACATCAGATATGGTTCTTGAAGTGTAAGAACATAAATGTTATCTCAAATAATTGGCTCAAGTCTTTGAGCTTTGTCCACATTCCCCAGGATGAGAATGTTGCACCAACAAAGTGGCTCGATATAGTAAATAATTCAAAGGAGGAGAGATCTTCCAAGAAGTAATCACCAAAATTATATGCAAGAGCGAAAAAAAATTATCAAGGGAATTATCTTCAATTGATTATTCATCTCTCTTCCCTCTCCCTTCCTCTCTTCCTTCATGTTATATTTCTTCATTAGGGGTTGTACTTTTCAATTTTTCTTATTAATTTTTGTCTTATTCATTTAAATGTGACTATAGTTGACATTGTAATAAGTTTCCCTCAATTAATAAAAATGGGACTTAATTTCCTTCATAGGAATATGAAGAGTCACAAGTTGTAAAAGACAAATGAAAGGTCATGTGGGGGTAGGTGAAGAGTATTTTTGCAAACTATATATTGTAATGACTTCCTCATTCCAATATTTTTTCAATTTTGTAAGTTCATGAATAGATAACTACCAAAAATAATCAAAATCTAGTAAATTATTATATTCTTCATTTTATGTGTTTCCTCTATTGATCTTATTGTAAAACTTTGTGAAAATGTCAATAAAGAAAGGAGTTTCATCTTTTCTGGAAGAGTGAATAATTGAGATTTTATGTTCATCATTTCATCTTGTCTTGACATAAATAGAAAGGTTTAAAAAACAAGTTCAAAGTGTGAATTTAAAAATGGTTGATGAAATTTTTGTAGAGTAATGGTTGCAAAGGAAGATTTTCCTAGGTGTAAATATCATAAAAGTTGTTGAAGGAAACTAGGTAAATTTGAATAGCGCAACAATGCAATTTCAACACTTAAATCAAGTTTAAGATAATAAGGTCAAAGTATCCAAAATGGTTGATATAATGCATGAAGCACAACAAAACACTTTGAAAACTCAAATGAAATTTAAGAAAAAATATTTAAGCATAAAAATGGATAGATACAATGTGGGTATTGTAACAACACACTTTTAACACTTAAATTGAGTTTAATAAAAAAATGTTTAAGTATACAAAATGGTTGGTAAAATTTTAACAACACTTTAGATAGTGCATTTTGATAAAAGGGGAGCCAAAATTTTGTGAAAGGGGATATATTCTCGTGATCAAAAGGTACCGGCATAACTTCCAAATATTTTGTCTTTGTTTAAACAAAGTGGAAACTAAGATAAAGTTGTTCATAGTAAGATTTCATTCCAATGATAATGGATATGGAAAAGTTGGCCCCGATGCCAAATAGCTTCATAGGGATTTTTCTCTCAAAACTCAACAATATTTATCTAAACGAGTACCTGTAGCATAATAAATACTTTATATAGACTATTCCCCACAATCTATGTGAATGGGGTGGTCACCATAGATAATATTTGGCATTCCTCATGAGTTTTAATAGTTAAGTGGGTAGTTAGGGATTTTTCTATTTCATCAGCCAGTTCCCTCAATATGTCAACTAATTTGGGGTTTTTGTGGTACTCCTCACAATGATTTGTATGGCTTAAACCTAAACACTTCCCACAGTTAAAGTGGATGGGTTTTAACTCTTTCCTAACCTACAAATACAATATGATATGTTTGTTTTTATCTTCTATTAAAATGAGATTTTCTTAAACACCTTTCTTTGACCAAAGAAACCTACACACAAAGTATTAGTAATTTTTTTGATTTTTCTTTGAAAAGCATAAATGTTCCTACACTTAAAGCATTAATATTTTTCCATATTACCACAATGTTAGAAAAATATCAAATATCACAACCATTTTTTTTATTGTCAAGGTCGCTTGAAAGTGTAAGAGAAGAACATACGTAGTGTAAATCGAATAAAACCAACATGAAAATTTTAAACAAATACAACAAGTGTTAGAAACATTTTCAAAGCAAAACCAAAATGTTATAAAATCATCCAAAACCATATCCATTTCTAATTCTCAATACCACTCGAAAGCTCAAGAGAAGAGCATACGAATTTTTAATCAAAATAGTAAAAGAGGAGATTTCCTATAAATACTTGAAATGTTAGTACTAATTTAGACAAATATCATGCATATCAGAATCAAAAACATGTATGAAACAATAGGAATTCGGACAAAGTGAGAAAAAGAACATTAAGAAAATTTGAGAAATTTTAACAAAAGAATCATATAGAATGCTAGTGCATGGAATGCTATTTAGGCATAGAAAAAAATTCAGTGTAACACGGGTGCATGCAATGAGATATATGCATGTGAAATGATATGTAGGTGAAGAAAATGATACACACTCCTAAGGAATGAAATGTAAACATGTGTAATGATAGGTAGGTGTGTGTAAACAAATTTTTAATGTAACGCAAATGCATGAAAGTATATCTATAATATAATGCAAGCGTGTGCCATGAGATATAGATTCATACAAATTATTTCAATCGCATGCAAGTAGATTTTTAGTGTAACACAGTACATGAAATGGAACATAGGTGTAGATAGTGATATGTAGTCACATATAGATGAATCAATACACGTACAAGTAGAGTTTCAAAGTGTAACATAGGAACATGACATAAAATGTAGGAATTGAAAGTGATACTTATGAACATATAGATGAACAAAGGGTCAAAAATGATACATAGGAACAAGGAACTTGTTATCCAATTTTGCACCCCTTGTAAAATTAGTTAACTTGAAAAATATGGGATTAGGTAGTATGATTGAGCCTTAATGAAGGAACTAGAAAAAATAGATGAATTTCATGTTTTGGGGCACTTGCATTTGTTTGGCGGTATTCCTATTTCTCCTCACATGCCTTAAAAATCCAAACACTTAGAAAAAATTGAGAAAAAATCAAAATTGGGGTCATTTATAGTATAATGCGGAAATTTTGAGCCTGGATGGAATGATTCCCAAGTTCCTTTTGTTCCTTGATTTTCCAATTGGGCCACATTAAAGGAATTTTGATGAATGACCTAGTGTATTGTGGGTTTTTGTGGTGCATGTAGGAGATAAATGCGAATGGAACAAATTCCCTAGGGACTAAGGTTCTTTGTATCCCCTTTTGAGTTGCGAGAACAAATGAGGTTAGAGTATTGCAGAGATGTGGAAGAATGATTGAACGGTAGAATGGTTCCGAGGAGGTAGTGGTTCTCGAATTAACATTTTGGCAACCAATCTAAGTAATGAGGAAAAGACACACAATGATGAAAACCGAGCAAGGAAGAGGTGAACCAAGTGGAGTGGTGCAATATTGTGGGAGTTAGGGGTTGTGGGAACCTACGGATCTCAAGGAATAGTTCTTGAGTTCCTATGGATGTCCGATTAACTGATGAACAAAGTGTCGAGATAGAAATTGAGAGGAATGGGGGATAGAAGCTACAGAGGGCCTCGGTGGAATTGTTCCACGTTCTACCCCAAAGTCGATATCTTGTAAAACACACAAGCCATGATTGTTGTAGGAAAAGTAGGTCTAGAAGGCATAATAAGCATAATTCCATAGTTCCCTTGGTTCCTCAAATCTTTGATCCACCCATAACGAAGGAAAAAATTGATTAAATGCATGTAGTACAACACTAAGAACCCTATGTTCCTCTTATCCCGCTTGAGATCCAAATGACCATATAATTTTCTCACATGCTCCAAATTTGACAAAATGGGTACCATTGGAAAGGAATTTTCATCCTCTACATCATGGAAACTATAAATCTTGAGTTATTTAAGGGTAGGTTGGTAAAAAAAGAGGGAAAATGTCTATCATTAAAGGATGCAATCCCAAGTATCTCAACAACTAGATTTGATGAAGTGTGGTTCCCATTTCTTGTCCTACAAGAAAAGTGTCACTGGTTTATGGATTTGTAAGGGCAACCATACTTATTTTTAGGGATTTAATGCATGTTTTTGGTGGGTGGAAGTGAGAATTTGAGTTCCCTCTTTTCTCTCTCCCATTCTCTATATAATGTAAAGTGATGCCCATTTGTAGAGGTTGGACATTCTTGGAATTAAAGGGCATCACACAATAGTTGCACAAGTGTCTTTTTTAAGTTGTAGGAATCAGATTTAGATATCTACATGGTGATCATTGCCTTTATCCTTTATTATAATGGATTGTGCATCTACTTGAAGAAAGAAAATTCATGTTTTGTGGTTATTCTCTACCCTAACATGTGTTTATCATATTTTCTTTCCTTTCATTGCATCTCTGCAAATATATTTTACATGTTTTATTCTCTTTACGAGGTTTGAATCTATTGTGCTTTATAAAAATGGTGATTTGAATGTTGGTCTGGTGCAGTGGCATCATCATGTCTACCCTCTCCTCCTTAATTTTCCTTTTATTTTCACTCGTCTAAGAGTTCCTTTCCCCCTCTTCTTGGTGTTATCACCTCTCTTTAGCTTAGGACTTAATTTTATGTATATCCTTCTAATCTTGGTCCCTTGGAATCATAGAGTATGATTAGATAGTTGCATTTCCATTCCTAGTAGTATTACATTAGGAATATGTAGAGGAACCAAAATTCTCTAGAGGTTTATTCCAAAGTGCAGATTAACTTGTAGTAATTAATATGTTGTTTATCAATCTATATTCATTTAATTATTAGACCTAGGGATGTAAACTTTCAATATTTCCAGTGTTGTATGCACAATTACAGATGTTTGAGAAGTATAAAGGTAAATTGTTGTCACTATAATTAGTAAATAACAATACTGAAAATGAACTACATTATGACTAAAATAAATACTTGGATTGTATTAAAGCATGTAAAAATAAAATATAGATAAAGGAATAAATTGCTGCAATTCTAATCATGTAATGAATTAAAAAAACAAAAGGGGAGGATTAGCAAACCATAAGTGGGCCTTGCCTTGGGTGTTAATCCCTCCTAAGGCCTGTGTCTACAAAAATTTAATAGAACTCAGATTCTTATTTCATCATCATGAAGATTACAAATGGAAGAATACAACAAAATCTATATCTATGGATTGATCTCCTATGTATGCATCATTTCTACAACATTAATCTTTCCTTTTTATATATTTCTTACGAAGAGATATGAAGAGATAGATTCATACTAGGAGTTATAGTTGGCTTCAGTAAAATATCCTAACCAAGCAATCTATAAATTTGAATGCAACATAACTATTTAGGAGATGTTCTAATATAATCACATAACTTAAATAATTGATCGATTGAACAACCAATTATTAAATTATAAATTCAATCAACTAGTTATTTGTTTGAGTTGTAATGCATAATCAGTGACGGAATTGAATCTTCTTCTTGTTCATATAATTGTTTCTCTATCAACAAGTGTAATCTCAGCAAAAATTTTCCATGTTGTTCAAGCTCCTTAGAATAAGGGCTTTATGTGTGTGTTCCCTATTGTGCTTTGGTAGGCACTTGGATGTGGATGGGTCCCTTCGGGCTGTATTTTAGTTGCTGCGCAGACAACCTCTATGATGTGAATGAGTTTTTTGTTGGAACTAAATGATTAAGTGGTATGGCCAACCCTTAATTAAAATGGGTCCATCACTATTATATAGGTTAAATATTTAATAATATGAAATAGTTTTCTATTATTAAATATTCATAAATTGAAACAAAATTCCTCTGCTCTTCTCTGCACACGCCCTCACACCTCGCCCTCTACTCTACTCGCACCCCGTGTGCACCTCGCTCCTCTATGCATGCCCTCTTCTCGTGCCCTCTGCTCGCGCCTGCGCTTAGCCATCTACTCATAATGGTATCTACGCGTGCCCTTTCTCTCGCTACACGCAAGCCTGCGAACCATGTGGATCCACGAGTTCAGACTGGAGCTCTTCAGCTAGATGGTGGGGGCTCGACTTCAGGAGTTTCTCCTTGGTCATGGATCGACCTTGCCTTTACCAATGCTGAGACTGTATGTTCAAATGGTTCTATAAACCCTAGCCATATTCAATCACCATCTGGGGGTGTTCCTAGGAAAGGTGAGGTTCGTGGTGAACTGAAACAGGGAGATCTACCTATTATTCCAATGCTGGATAAAGAGATTAGGCATGGGTCTCTTGAAACCTCCTTCAAAGACGTCTTAAAAAGTAAGGAATCCTCCATGAAACCTACAGACATCACCCCATGTATTACATTTGGGGAAGATTTCATTTCATCTGAGATCTACTACAAAGAGCATGCTCTGATTTGTAGATTTGGGGGTTTATGGCCCAACCTTCTTGTTCTCCACGCGTGGATCTCCAAGCATTGGACTCCATCTTTAACTGGTAAGATAGATTTATATCCATGTGCTAAAGGCATTTTCATTATGGTTTTCTCTTCAATAGCTGATAAAGATAGCATTGCTTCCAAGCTTTAGACCTGTGAGTCAAAATATTTGATCATGAAACCTTGGTTCCCATCCTTTAACCCACACACAGAGACATTCTCATGGAAACCTGTTTAGATCAGGCTGCCCCATTTACCTCTCCAATTCTAGAGTCATGAATGTCTGACAACCATTGGCAATACCTTGGGTACTACACTCCACATAGATTCTCAAACAACTAATTACACCCATACTACCTATGCCTAGATCTTGGTGGAACTTGACACTGATAAAAATCTTCCTGCTACCATAGACCTTAGAGTGCAAAATAGAACTTGGTCACAAAATCTTGATTATGAAGGTCTACCTTTCCGATGTAGAAGATGTTTTGGATTAGGACACACCTCTACTGCTTGTGGGATGGAAAAACGTCAACATGAGAAGCACAACTAGTGGAAAGACACACTCCCGGAGCACTTGATTTTTGTGGATAGAAAGAATCTTGAATCTAAAGCAGTAGCTGAACCAGAGTCAATGAAAACACCTTTATCTGAAACTCAGATTATTAGCAACATGAAAAATACACATGCTATTGAGGCGAGAATGGAAAATGATAAATATCTCTCTCAGGATAGCAACGTGGATGCTCCAAATGGGAAAAATGCGACTAAGGAAAATACTCCTCCTTTGTATTCTTCTCCAACCACGAAGACTCCATCGGGATGGGTTACGGTAAAAATAAATAAAAAAATATACCACCCTGAAGGGTAACACTTCACCTTGATGATTCTCATCTCTGCTATTGGCTGGATGGGTTCCATTGGTCTCATTTTTCTTAGCTGGATAACAGAGTGCTTCCAATGGTGTTGATATGCCATTGCTGTTTGTTTGTTGTGCATCAGTTGTTTTTTTGTTGTTGCTTTGTCGGTTGTTGGTTTTCACTTTGTAGACAGTTTTCTGCCGTCGGGCTTAATTGTTCTATCTGGATTTTGATCCATCTCTTGTGCTTTAACTTTCAATTTTGGCTTCTGAGCCTTGGTGTACAAGGGTATAGTCCCTTTCAAAAAACTATTTGCCAATAATTAAAAAAAATAAAAATATATACATTAGGTAAGTATTTAATAATGTGAATCATTTATGTTTCTATTTATTAAATACACTCACCTAGGTATATGTGTCAACCATTTTAGGTTGAAAAGGTGGTTCGGGAGACATACCCGATCACCTTATATAAAAAGGACTTTAGGTCCTCATTTGATATATTTGGGAAATATATCAAAGGTGTCTAAATTAAGTGATTTAGTTTTACCCTTGGTAAATAAAGGTTCAAAGGAGAAGGTGATCTTACTAGATGTAAAATAAGTTCTCTAATGTAAAAGGTTATTTTCAAAGTAGTTTTTACCCTATTGAGGTTTTCCACTATAAATATTGTGTCACATGTGTTATTTATTTCCTGTAAGTATTTATTTATTTATTTATGTTATGATGTAATGTTTATTTAAATATTTATTGTAACATTATATAATATGTAAGTTGATTAAATCCGTATTTATTAGAATCCTCAAATTCTAACATGGTATCAGAGCGAGGTAAATTAAATAAATTAAGATCAAATGTTTTGTATTTTATTTATTTAATTTGTATAGGTTTTTTCAACCAACCCAGGAACCCTTTCTTTCCATTTACAACCTATAAGTTTTGCTTTTGAAGAATCAAGGTGAATTCACAGGTGAAAAATTTGGAAATTTCTTACCTTTCGTGAAAACTTGTTTACAGGTAAGGGTAAAATATTTGAAATATTTTTTTCTATAGTTTTAATATGTGTAAATTGAATTTTGTCAATGGTAAATGAAGGAGGAGACAAACCTCCATCAAAATAGGATTTGAATTTTTTCCATTGAAAGCGTGAAAAATGTTGTCTCCTCTGTAAATTCTAAGGTTTATGTAGAATTTAAAATTACATAACCTGGTAAATGTTTTAAATCATTTTTTCATGAGGGGCCCCGTAATAAGGGTTATATGTTTTTTTAAAGTATATATATACTATAGTTTATAATTTTTTATAGACTATATGTTGTTTTTTATTTACATTATATAAACTATATACCTCTTTTTAAAAAGTGAATATATTTTTACATTATAAATTATAATAGGTTAATATAATGTATTAAAATATAACCTCCCTAATATTATACAAAAGAAGAAATTCTGGAATTTCACATTTTGGAAATACACAACAAGTTTTGACTCCATTAAATTTGATGGTCAAATGACTATCACGGAAGACCAAACATAAGGCAGTATGATGGTCATTTAGACGTCAAATTTAATCTCGTAAGTTCCAGGAAACTTTCACTATGTTAAAATTGATGGTCAAATGACCGTCACAATAGACAAAAATAAGTCATAATGACAGTCATTTAGACGTCAAATTTAAGTTGGCCGGATCTTTTTCTACATTATTTTTTTCTAGAAATTTGAAGTTGTTTTGCATTCTTAGGGGTTTCTTCTTCACTTCTATATGGTCGAAATTTTTATATAAGTCTGGGGTATAATGCAAAGCCCTTTATATTGTGGGTTATTATTTTGATCATGGGAGGTTAATTAATATGCATTGTAATGACAAAATTAGTTATGATTAAATAGTTTATGTAGATCTATAAAATTTAGATCGATTCTATTAAAAGTGTTATTTTTTTATAAATATGTATCTAACTCTATGGTACATTGTATATTATAATGGGGTGTGTTTTACAGGTTCAGGTAAACAATGACATCCAGCTATTTCTATCTTGACAAAACCTAGATCTTGAATGGAACCAACTACAACATTTGGAAGATTAAGGTCAAATCATAACTTATAGAAGGAAACTTTGGAAAATTGTTTTGGATCGAGGTTGCTCCCACTTTGGTCGTCAAAAACTATAGAAAAATGAATGCATTCTCACAATAAATGCAAGAGGTTGTTTCCATGATTCTACGCAATGTGAATGATGAGTACTTTCTATACATTCATAATATCAAACATCCAAAACAAGTATGGGATGCAAATAAAATACATGCATGAAGGTATGTGTTTATCTAAAATTATTAAATTAGTTTTAGAATTACTTATAACTCCTATGAAAGGAGATGAAAAAGTAGTTAATTTCTTAGCCAAAATTAAAAATATTAAAGCACAATTAGATGGATGCAATTGTGATTTAATTGGTGAAAAATTAATCTACTTTATTATTCAGTTAAATATACATGAAAGATTTTTAAATTTTATTTCCATCTTGAACTCAAAATATCAGAACAAAAATGATCTACCTAATTTAAATACCTTGAGTTCACTTTTGATATAGGAAGAGAAAGTGATGATGAACTTTGACTCTAAGGAGAATGCCTCTCAGGCACTTCTTTCTCATAATTCAAAGTTCAAACCTCACAAGCCCTTCTTAGATCAGAAATTTAGATCTAAATCTTCTTTTGTTGATAAGATTTTTTTTTCTTCTGATCAATTACGTGTTAGCTTTAGTGGTAAATGTCACAAATGTGGTAAATTTAGACATAAAAAGGAAGATTGCAAAACTAAGAAACCTATCCATAAAAATAAAAACAAATTATTTTTTCTAAATACAATTTAAGGAAAAAGGATAGTTCTAATGATATTCCTAAAACTGTTGCATTATATGTTGTGTTGTATTCTTCCTCTAATTTTAAATAGATTCTAGACTCAAGTGCATCAAATCTTATGACTAGTGTTTCAAATTATTTATTTGATATTGTAAAAATCAATGAACATTTCTATCTTGATGATAACTCATTTTTATAAGCAATAGAGAAAGGAAAAGTAAAATTTGCTAATGGTGTGTTAAATAATATTTTATTTGTTCCTAAACTCGAAAAGAACCTTTTATTATGTTCTCAATTAACTCATGATGGTTTCTCTATTCAAATTTTGAAATATACTTAGTATATCAAGGATAGTAATGATAGTATAATAGCTGAAGGAATTCAAAGAAATGGTGTGTATATTTTTATGATTTCTCTTCTATACCCTATTTTGTTTCTAGAAGTTTGAATAATTCAAAACTATGGCATAAAAGATTAGGACATGTTAATTATTGAAGTTTATATGAAATTGATATATATAATCTTATGAAAGGTTTTCTTGTGTTGTCTTCTTCTCATGATGCATGTGAAGGGTTTTTACACTCAAAACAAAGTGTTAAACCCTTTCACTCACATCTTGAAGAGATTTCTTCTTCCCCACTAGAATTTATTCATAGTGATGTTAGAGGACCTCTTGAAGTAGAGTAATTAAATGGTTATTTATACGACATGATTTTCATTGATGATTTCATCATAATGATTTGGTCATATTTTCTTAAAAATAAATTTGATGTACTTGGGAAATTTAAGGAATTTAAAGCATCTGTTGAAAAATCTTCAAATTATAAAATTAAGAGACTTAGAATAGATAATGGGGGTGAATATGTTAGTAAATAATTTTAAATTTTTGTATTGATTGTGGTATTAAAATGGAATTAACTTCTCTTCATTCTCCCAATCTAATGGTGTTGTAGAAAGTAAGAATATGACTATTTTAGATATGGCTTGCATTATGCTTCATTCTACTGGTCTTCCCAAATTTCTATGGGTAGAAGCAATGAACACAATAGTCTACATTATAAATAGGGTTCCCACCAAAGCTATTCATCTTTCAACTCCTTTAGAAAAATGGTCAAATCAAAAACCTTATATTTCTCATCTAAAAGTTTTTAGTAATCCTACTTCTTTATACATTCCTAAAAAGAAAAGAAAGAAACTTGATATGACTTATTTTTCTTGTGTTTTCATTGGATATGGTATTAACATTGTAGGTCTAAGGATTTACGAACCTGCAAAAAGGGAAGTAACTGAAAACCATAATGTGGCGGTTTTGGAAAAATGATTTTGTTCATATGATAATGGTAAATATGTTCCTAACTCTATCAATATCTCTAATGATGGGTATGATTCTGATAATAAGAATATAGTAAATGCTCATGATGATGTTTCTTACGTTCATACTATAGATTCTTCTGAATCTCCTAACTCCCTAGTTAAGAAACCAAAATGGGCTCAATCTGTGTTAGAAAGTTTTAATCCTATTGATATTAGGAAAATAACTAGAAGCCATCATATGTACCATGCATTAATGACCTTGTATGAACCTGAGCCACAAAGTTTTGAAGAAGCTTCTCAAGATGAGAAGTGGATCAATACAATGCAAGCTGAATATAATACCCTAATTCAAAATCAAACTTGGGAGTTGGTTCCACCTATAGAGAAAAGAAGTATTATAGTGTATAGGTGGTTATATAAAGTAAAATATAATGGAGATTCTAGCATTGAAAAATATAAAGATAGACTTGTTGCTAGAGGTTTCACTCGAAATGTGGTATTGATTATCTTTGAGACATTTGTCCTTATAGCTAAAATGATTACTGTTAGGACCTTATTTGTAATTTCTGTTCAATTTGGGTGGGAAATCCACCAAATGGATGTGAAAAATACCTTTTTGAATGGTGATTTAAAAGAATAAATTTATATGTCTTAACCTAAAAGATTTGAAGAAACTGGTAAAAAAACTATGTTTGTAAATTGAAAAAATCCTTGTATGGTTTAAAGCAAGCTCCTAGAGCTTGGTATGAGAAAATTAATTCTTTAATTAAACCTTTAGAATTTTTTAATTGTTCTTCGATAATGATCTATTCATTAAGAAAGAAGGATCACATACTATAATTGTTTGTATATATGTTTATGATTTTCTTATGATGGTGATAATCCTACTTGAATTTGTAGAATTAAAGAAAAATTGAAACAATACTTTGAAATTACTGATCTAGGTCTCTTCCATCATTTTCTTGGCATGGTTGTATTTAAATATAAAAATTCTATTATTTTTTCTCAAGCATAGTATGCAACCAATGCAATGAAAAAGTTTAACATGATTTATTGTAAACCAATTTAAACTCGTATGGAAGTTGGACTAAAAATTGATCATAAACCTACATGTGAAATATTTGATCCTACTTTATATAGGTAGTTAGTTGGTAGTTTGATTTATCTAACTATCACTAGATTGGATATTTCCTATGCAAGTAGTCCAATTGACTCTAGAAACCTTATAGAGATCATTGGAATCTTGAAAAAGGTATTCTTAAATATATTAAAGGCACAATCAATTATGGGTTACATTATAGTAAGAATGAAAATTATAACTTAAATGGATTTTTTAATTCTAATAATGTTGGTGATATATTGGATAGAAAATCTACGGTTATGTGTTTAAATTTGGTACATGTGCCATTACTTGGTGCAACAAAAATTAGCCAACCGTTTCTATCTCTTCAATAGAAGTTTGAGTATGAAGCGCAATAGAAGATGCAAAAGAGGCTCTATGGCTAAAGAGGTTGTTCGATGAGATAAATATGAAGGATCCACAGAGTGTTCCTTTTTTTTGTGACATCCAAAGCACCATATATCTTGTACGTAATCTAGTACAACATCGAGGATGAAGAAAATTGAGATACATATACACTTCATCTGTAAGAAGGTGCTAAGTGGTGAGATAGATCTCAAGTTCATGTTGGCTGAAGAGTAGGTTGATGATATATTCACAAAGCCCCTGAGTGTTGTAAAGTTTTTTCATTTTCATGAAAATCTTAGATTTTTGGAGTTGCCATTGAGGGGAGTGTGCATGAAAATTTCACCTCCTAATGGAACTTGGTTTTTGTAAAAACCTTCAGACATTTGTAAAAGACCTTTGGGCAAGTGTAAAAAGACCTTCGAGAAAGTGTAAAAAGAATTTCGGGCATGTATACCTCCTTAACTTATTTTTTAGAAAGAAGGGTAGAGAGATCTTAAAAGTGGTCTTGAGTAAACTCTTTAGTGATATTGAGCTTACTGGTAAACATCTAGTACAAGCATATTATTAAGGAGGTCCTTGGTTATAAAAGGCTCTTATATGCTTGAGTTCAATAACATTTTATAAGAACTTGTGAGAATATGTAAAACTCACAAATCATACTTAGCCACTGATCATGGGATGATCTTTGGGATTCCAAATCCTTTTTTACTAAAAGGTAACTTGAGTATGATGAAGGTGTTATAATTATTTCACCCGATATGCTACCCTAAACCCTTTATGGTTTAAGGATTGTAAATCTCGTAGTGTAACATGGGAAGGTAATCTATTGACATATGTTATCCCACTTAACATCAAGGGGGTGTTGGAATATAATGATCAAGTGATCCGCCAACCCTTAATTAATATGGGTCCATCACTATTATATAGGTTAAATATTTAATAATATGAAATAATTTTCTATTATTAAATATTCATACCTAGGTAATATACATTAGGTAAGTATTTAATAATTTGAGTCATTTATGTTTCTATTTATTAAATACACTCACTATGTATATGTGTCAGCCATTTTAGGTTGAAAAGGTGGGTCGGGAGACATACCCGATCACCTTATATAAAAAGGACTTTCGGTCCTCATTTTATATATTTAGGAAATATATCAAAGGTGTGAAAATCAAGTGATTTGGTTTTATCCTTGGTAAATAAGGTTTCAAAGGAGGAGGTGATCTTACTAGATGTAAAATAAATTCTCTAAAGTAAAAGGTTATTTTCAAAGTGGTTTTTACCCTATCGAGATTTTCCACTATAAATATGTATCACCTGTGTTATTTATTTCTGTAAGTATTTATTTATTTATTTATGTTATGATGTAATGTTTATTTAAATATTTATTGTAACATTATATAATATGTAAGTTGATTAAATCCGTATTTATTAGAATCCTAAAATTCTAACATTTGTTTGGTTACATGTTACTAGATACACATAACAAATCTTTGTGCAATGAAGGCCTACATTTATTTAAAGCACTATTTAACATCACATTACATCCATAATAATAAATGCATACCCAAAATCCAAAAAATAAATTAAACTTAGTAATAATTATATTAACTAATATATGTGCCATAAATTTAAAATATAGTGGAAATGTTCAATGTTGTCACCCGAAATACAAGTTCAAGGGTACACATGGATTAAAAAAATAGAGGAGATTAAGTGTTTAAAAGTAAATAAAACAACTCATCACACCCCCAGACTTAGCATCTTGAATGTCCTCATTCAAGCATTCTTTGGTTCTTCTTCTATTTTATTTTGATCGACTTGAATGATACTACACAATCTCCTAAAGTCCACTAGGGTTGATATACCTTCGGATCTGTAAGGAAGTATATTGCATTCATCATGTACCTATTCATTATCTTGTCTTATACTTCTTCATAGAGTGCAATGTCTCTCGGACCAATGAGGAATAGGGAAATTAAATATTAGGGATTTGAATCCAATAGGAAACCATGCTTTACCACATGTATTAAAAAATTGTATATATGTATTCACTCGATGAAGATTTGGTATTATGTTGTTGTAGGAATGTATTTTCTTCCTCTCCATATCTGGTGAAATTTCCGCCATCTTTCCTGCAGGATTATACTATTTCTTTGACATTATTGGTGATATGGTCCCTTGATTCATTATGGGATTGTATTCTCATATGATAAACCCTTTTTTAATTTCCTGAACTTTCATATACTTCCCATATTCTTCAATCATGGCTTTGGTATTTCTATCCTCTACCCTTATCATCAATGGTTGCACTTTACATAAGTTTCGTAGTCAACCATTTTCTTCTCTCTATACAACTCATTGTTGAAGTAAGAACTTAGTGCCTTAATTTGCACATCCCCAATATAGAGTGTAGGGATCTAGTCTCTGTCATACTCCAAATCATAATTATACATATATAGCTCACATAGAAGCAACTGGATCTCATGGGGCATTTTTAAATATAACCTAAAGAAACTATGTGTAACACTGATGTCAAACTAGAAATATGAATTTATGCAAGTGAGATTTAACTGTAGCATTTTCTCCTTCAAGAAAATAACATAGATATTTGAAGGTGGCCTACATTTGAGTATATCATTTGTTACTTGAATAGTGTCTTCTTATTTCTTCTTCACTCTTGCAATTTCATTATCTTTGACCCTGATCTATTTATATTTTTCTTCAAGATCTTGTTGATGTTGTAATATCAACTCTTCATTTTCTCTCTCCTACTTACTTTGCTGCAGCTTGTTAACATAGTTTTTAAATTTCTACACCTAGTAATCCGGCCAATTTGTTTGAGTGCCTATGATTTTGCAAACTGGTTTGACAAGGTCATTGACAACATCTCTGATAATAACTTGAGGTTGCAAGCTATCTGGTGGCAATGTTGGGGAACATGCTCTAAAACTTCATGAACTATATCTTGAATAACTGTAAGACTATCCACTTGTATGATCTCAATATCCTCATATTGGGGTTCTGTCTCAAGTTCATTAACAATATTTCCTATTGTTTCCTCAACATGTGGTGGAAAATCATCCACAATATCTCTATAAACAATATGTAATTCAAGCACTACGTTATCTAGTACTTCCCATACGTTCTCTTCATTAAGCGTAATAAAATTTGGTGTACTTTCAACTTCATCTGTCAATGATTTTACTTCATGTTGTTTATGGTTTTCCATAGCATGAATGGACTTAGTTTGAACCCCAATTGGTTCAGCGGGGCTCTCATGAACTCTAATGCCTCTACTATGTTGATATCTATACTTTCTTCTTTGAATGAGGTTGGAAAACATTGACATATGATTTTTTTGAAGTTGTGATATTTTGAACTATTTGATCATGTTTTTGGGAATGATATCAATTTCCTGTGAAATCTAATTATTAATCTTTCCTAAGGCATTGTTGTACTTATGCTAATTTATCATCAAGTAATAACTTGACTAGTTGTGAGATAAACTAAGTGATTTCAGCTTATGGAAAGTAAAATTAGATTCTTGGGATAATAGAACAAACAAGTAACCTGGTAAGCTATCTAAGTTTTATTATAATTTTATGTTCCTAAGACTATGTTATCGATATTAGATGAAGGAAAATACCTTGGATCAATTTCAGTGATCCAAGGCATTCTCCTTGATCGATATGTTATTAAAATCATAATTGATAAGTCTAATTGACTTCCTAATGTTTATTGATATTACAATTATATTCAGAATTGGTTGACTATAAGCTGACCTAAACTGTTTAATATCACCTTATAATTGCAGTCATACTTCTTCTTAATTTTATATGATTTGATTAAGGTAATGGTGATATTACGATTTGCTTGAAGGCATAATCTAGCCTATACTAAAGTGATGGTTGTATTCCTAAGGATCTAAATTAATCCTATTTTCATTTGAATAAACAATATCAACCTAAGCTAAGGTTGACAAATTATGTTAATGAGAAAGTAAATTTATCTAAAGATCCTAACTTCTTAACCTAGGACCTAACCTAGGGACCAAATTGTGTATGGCATGGTGTTGAAGGGTTAGAGAATGGTTAAGAAATGGTGCCAACCCACCCATGTATTTGGTGAATTTAATGAATTTTATTGGTACACACCACCACCTTTGGCAGTGACCAAGTCTAACTTGGCATACATGCTAAACAAGGCTTGTTAAGAGTTTAGTGGTGGCATGATTAACTAAAAGTTGGTTTCTATTTTTGAAATGGTAATTAATAGTTGGAATATTAGGGGGAAATAAGCTGGTAGTTTTTCCATGGCATTTAATGATCTTGGGGAAAATGAAAAACCACCTTGGAATGGGCACAATGGTTTTGGGAGAAAATATAGGGGTTAGTTTTCACTATGCATTTGGTATTTCAAGCACTTTGGCTCTACATGTTGATCTTATAGTTTTCAAACTATTAGTTCATTTTTATTTAGTTATGATCTTTCTATTGCATGGAGGAATTAGAGGAGAAAACTTTATTGCTTGGGATATTAAAATTATGAGAAGGAAAAGAATGGGCTTCTTGTGGAATTTGTTTCAAAAATTTTGTGGATTTTTTCATGAAATCTTGGAGAGAGACTTTGGGAGCATGGAAAATACTTGTAGGAGCTCTATAAGGCATGATACACTCTAACTCCTTGAAATAATTTGTTATATTTTATTATTTCATGAAAAGAAATTTTATCTTGAAATGGAATCATGTTCTCTCAGTTCGGGTTTTGTGTATTTCTATTATTATTTGATTATATAGTTGTATTATGGATTATTATTTTAAATTTTATTATATATTGTTTAAATAACTTCTAGGAGTGTATTATTGACTATGAATTAATGGTTTTGGGTATATATATTCTTGGTTGCTTTTTGAAAAATGAATTCTATTACGGTTGTGTTTTTGTGTCATTTGAAGCAACCTAATCCTTGTTTTAATAATATCCTTTCTTCGCAGGTTTAATTAAAGTTTTTCATGATCAAACATATATCACGAAGTGGGTTTTTTGTGTTTATGTTGTGGCTATACTTTCTATTCTTCGGGTATTGACATACCGGTTCAATGTTGGTTAAAAACTATGTAAACAGTCTATCCTTGTTCTATAATGATTGATTTGTTGATTTGTTTTATATCGACTATATAACTAGTTGATTTAGTTTAAGTTTAATGGGATCCATTGTTTGAGATAATAAATTTATTAGGTGTTTGTTTATTCAAGTCCAGTATGGACTCTTTGAAGTTGAATCGGGTTTGCTAACTAGTATTACTAGATCCATTTGAGGATTCTAGGTAGTTAAAGTTATTACGAAGTTTTTTTACTTCGTCTCTCTTGAATAATATCTCTGTAACTTTTAATTTTGAGCCATAGGTTTATGACTTGTTGAGATTTTTAGATTCACAGACACCTAATCGTATAGTATCTTGTATGATTTTTTCATTCCACCTTCATGGAAAGGATTCTATGTTGATGGGTTTTATGTGGATAAATCTTCTACACGGCATGTTTTATAAATTATGGTGAATTACTTAAATTTTTACCAAACCACTTGAGCCTTAGGATCACTCCATGGTCGAAGTGACACTAATGCCAAATTTATACTCTGGATGCAATCACTTTAAGTATGGTTTGAACCAAGTATGAGTTTGTAGAGAGATCCCGTTTTAAGGATATTGTGATGATCGAGTTCAACACGACTTCTTACCTAGAGTGCAAACTGGTTTCCTATCCTCTAAAGTGTGTAATATTATTTTTATTATTAATGTGAATAAGCTGGTAAATAGTTTTGAAGCTTTTTTAAGGTTTGATTTTGGGATTTGTAGATCGATTACCAACAATTATCCTTGTTTTTACTCTTTTCTATCACTATGGAGTCTTTTTACATCCACGGGTAGCCTATAATGAAGATATATATATATATATATATATATATATATATATATAACTTATGGTTTTCTTATCTTGATTGATCATTGTGAAGGTGACCATTTAATATAAGCTTAGTCATTTATATCGATTTATTTCCTAGCAATTAGTGGATTTTTGGTTGAGTTTGAAATGAACATTCATTCATAATAAGTCCTCTTGATGTATTATCTTGTTTTGTTATTTGGTTTCATGTCATCTTTAGTTACTTGTTTATTCTTGTTTCTTTGAATTTACTTAGCTCGCTATAACATAGTAGTAAATAAGTTACTACCTTGCTAGCTATTGTTTGAATGAAATATAACAACTAGTTGATTAAGTTATATAAGCTTTGTTAAACAAATTAAAGGATTAAAGTCATATAAGTATGGGCTTAAATGAATATAACCTTATTATATTTTTCTCATATTATTATAATTTACTACCTTTCTTGGTATTGCTTGATGGAAATATAACAATTTGTATGATAAGTTGTGTAAACTTAAGTTGTAAGATATAAGTATTACAGTCATATAAGCATGGGCTTATATGAATGAAATATTATTTATTCTTGCACTTATTATTCGATTGATTATGATCAATTGCATTTGTGTTGGGGAACTTTTTGTGTCTTAAATTAACATATGACTGGGTTGGTACCGGATCGGATCTCCTTGGAAGCCAAACAACATAAACATGTTCAACAAGATGCTTAGAGATAGATAGATCAAAATTTTATTCATTTTGAAGTGAGAAAGGGTATAGCGAGTCTTTATCACTTGAGCTTGGAGAATTTGGATAACAATGTGCTAAGGGTTTGACCTACCCTACTACTTTAGGTTCTACCTTCAACCAGGGTGAGAGGACCCGTTTTGTAACCTGTATTTGCAAGGGAAATGAATGGATCAACAATATTTGACTCTCCTTTTAGGGAATTTGAGAAATAACCTTGAGAAGACATGGTCAATGCAACATAATCTAACTCTCATGAGTTGTCACCCTAGAAAATGTAGATTCCTCCTAGACAAGGTTCAGGTTACTAAAGACAACAATAAAATCGGCTTGCTCCTACATATTTTGAGTAAAGGATGGAAAAATTCAACAAATATTCTTAGCATTTATGGATAAGCAGTGTAAACAGGGGTGGTTCTTGTAGGATTTATCAGTTATGGATGTATTTTGTTGAGTAATTGAGAAGGATAAAGTTGATTATACAAAATATTTGGCAACTTTTAACAAATTTTGGAAGATCTTCCAGATGAGATGATGAAAACACTTCAAATAATCAATAATGAACCTTCAACTAGAAGATGTGCACCCATGGAAGCCCAAATATACATGGTTTCACACATTATTTGAGAATTTAAACATAAAATCTCATGTTAAAGACTCAATTAAACATAAAGGATCCCTGATCTATCACGCATAAGAGAAACTCATAGACTAACAAACAACCTGTATCAAAAAATTGAAGCAAAGTGAATTTAAAACTATTTATTACACAATGAAATGAAATCTCTTCTCACAACACAATTGCAATTACCACAATGCTACCATAAGGATAAGATCTTGTGTGATACGAGGGAATTCTTAACATAAGATTGCAATAGGAACATGAATAAGACTTGAAACATCTCAACTTAAAAATTAGACACAATAATGCTCATGATTAACATAATTAACTCAGGGCTCATCAAATTTATTAGCAAGGGAAATTTTCATTTACAGTCTCAATGCTTGTCAATGGTTGTACACTCACAACCATATTGACATGATTCAATTTGAAGGCTAAGGAAATTAATAGGTTTCTTAGACAAGTTCTTGGAAAAATGGTTTCTCTCAGTTTATGCCTTTTTCTAAAAAATTCAAAAAAATTTAACTCCCCTATGCAAGAGTATTCTCATTGCATTTATACAATTTCACTTGCTCACTCATTCTCTATTTTTCCCCAAAAACATGAATCTCAAAGAGAATATTCTTCTCTATTTTTCCAGGTGGACAATTTGTGAATCATTCACATTTTTACTTCCATCAGATATGATTGGGACACCATATCACTACCTTTTAATATTTATCTTAATCATTTATTTACTTTTCACGTGTAATAAATCCTTTTTAATAATTCCCATGAGGTTCCATATGGCTTGATGTGACATGTAATCCTTTTCACCTTTTGAAAATCTACCTCAAATAATACATACATATGTTTGTTCCTTTCAAAACTGAGTGTCTTTGCGTGGATTATATCACATCAATAAAATGCCTTCTATCACACAATGCCAATATTTCTCAAATTTATTCCCTTTGTGTGAGCTGAGTAAAAATATTCTTTCATCTGATGGAAGTGATTTTACTCGACTCAACCTGTCTGCACCATCCTCATTATAAATTCAACTCTACTTTCTCACCAATATGCATCCCTTTTCCAACCTTGAAAGTGAATAATTTTTACATAGCTTTTATCAACACAATGGTGAATGTGGTTGTAGCGAATAATTTGAAATATATTTCTTCAAAATATTTAAACCAAATCTTTGACCTACATGGTCCAGATGAAGCCTTTTCAAGGGCTTTATTTGATATTGTAGACCCAGGGGATACTAAAGGGCCCCTAACATATCAGAAAGTTTGGCTCTCACTCCTCCTAAGATTGATCAAGATCAATCTTGTCTTCTCATCCTTCCAATCCATGTACTACCATCTTTTCATTAGGAACATTAGAAATATCTAGAAGATTTAAAGAAATTATGGATCGAAAGGAGGCCTACCATGTATGAGGGTGACTGAGTATAAGTGTCCCTTCCTATGTGATGAAAAATTCATGCTGATGGATATTCCCAAGGAGTCTTATGTGCTATATGACAAGTCTTCCATTGATATTGTGCCTATCATTTCTCATAAAATGGATGAACTGGAGCGGAGAATCATTTCTCTGGAAAAAGGTCAAGTAGGACCTATGCCATCACAACCATCCACCACACCAACACTTGTCTTCAAGAAAGAAGAGGGGGAATCAAGCTCCCAACCCCCAATTATCATCTTGGATGAGGAGAAAGAAGACCGTTCATCTCCCCGTCATTCCAAGGAATCATTATTTGTCACTAGGGAAGTTAAGGGAAAGTATAATTTTCAACCTTCCATTTTTTTAGTGCACGAAGCTTCTCATATGGAGAAAACATTATCAAGACCTTGGCCTATTCCTATTCCAAAAGAGCATCCACCTTTCACGAGGAGTCACAAGGGTGAGTCCATTTATAGATCTCTTGCTCCACCAAGTCCAAGGGACACAATGCTTTCTCTTCCAGCCACTTGACAGGTTCCTCCTTAGTCTACTCCCAGTCAGTCCACCCCTTATAAGGAAAAAGGAAAACAACACTTCATATAGGTGGTTTGGACTTTTTAGACTAGGTATCTTCTTATCAGAAGAAGATTAAGCTAGGGAATATCATGGATGGTCCCAAAATGACCCTTGAGTCATTGATGGATATGGGGATGTCCTGGAATCTAGTGGGGTTAGTTGTATTTTACCAGATAGCTCAGGGTTTAAATGAATTCATATCAAGGAAGAATAGGATATTGAACAAGATTCCTCCACTTGGAGGATATTTCAAAGTAGGATTAGAGGATAACTAAGTGTTATTTCTCTTCTTGTGTCCTTACTTCTAAATATGTATACAAATTTCTTCATCATGGGTTGGGGCCCCTATAGAACCCCAATTTTGATTTATGTTTGAAACTACTTCTTTATCTTAAATTATATGATCCTATTTGGTGTTAAAATTTTGAGTTTTGTATGTTCATATCACCTCACACTTGCCCATCTTTCATTTGCATTCCTAGGGCTTTGATTTTAACTCTGTAATTCCTCTAGTCTCATTAATGGTTCCCATGATTTTGTTAAGACACCACTTTTTTATCTTCATTTACGAGTCTCAACTCTAATTTTTAGCCATGCCTTCAACTATATGTTGTGGGACCCAAAACCGCATTCAATTTTTCCGAACACCAAGTCCTTTGCCTGTTTGTTTGGTTCTCTCACCGGTGGTGGCTACTTCACACATCAAATGAAGACCCGTGTTTATTTGAGGATTCCCTCTCTTTCTTCCTCTAAATTTGTGCCTAGGTGACATGTGGAAGCCTACGATCCCTCCTTTACTTTGAATTTTCAGCTTACCTAGGATGCCTTGTTGTGCCTTTTGCCACGTGGTCAATCCTCACTTCTTGAGAGTCTCCAATTCTTTACGCCTTTCTAAATATGCACCAAAGGGACACGTGGATACCTTCCACATCCAATTCCACACTTAGGAAAAATTAAGCCCCACAAAACACAAAAGAACACTAGAAGGACATAGGGGCCAATTTTCACATGGATTTTTAGGGGCAACATAACTATTACATTCCTCAACCGAAAAATAGGATTCACACCCTAAATACAAGACTCACATTTGCATCCAACATGATCCTATCTTTGAGCATACATTTTTCCACATGATATAACCTTTCGAGAATGATTTTTTGAAGGCATACTTTATATAAGAGGGTGAGATCAAAACAAGTAGCAACATCGATCTCGACTTAGGGATGTGCACCCCTAGTGGGTGCCACAAGAACCAAATAAACGAAACACTAAAAAAACCAGGTTCCTAAATCCATTGGGTTATGAATTCATTCAAAGTATACACTAGGTACAACAACAACAACATACTTCACAAAAACATACCGAGAAACCAAGGAAACTGGTCACTGTAGAACATGGGAACAAAAAAACAAAAACAAAAAGAACAAACACAACGAAAGGACTATACACTATACAGAATGCGTACCTTGTTCATAATCAATCCAAGAAATGATTCAAATGTCTGCCATTAATAGACAATTTAAGAAAATATCCATCCAGATCCTTCAGAAAGAAAGTGTGCTCACCAATTCTTATGTCAATGGAATAAGGACCCATCCATAAAGCATCAAATTTTCCATGTTTTCCTTTATCCTCATGTCTACTATCCCATAGTAAAATAAGATCTCCAACATTGAAATTTGAAAGTCCTGGGAGTCACATTTTTATCAAACAATTTCTTAATTTTCTCTCTGAACCTTAGATGTCTTTGGTGAGACTCCCTTCTTTCTTCATCCAGTCAACGATTAATCCTAGCCTCATAGGGGTTCACCTCTTCATCCTCAAGATATTGTATGAAATGATAAGAAGATAACTGCATATGTAGGGGTAAAAGAGCTTGGAATCCATAAACTAATTCAAATGGACTCTTTCCAGTGGCTCTTTTGGTAGTGATTCTATCTTCCCATAAAGAAAATTTCAACTGCTCACCCCATTTCCTTTTATTAACTTCCCATGTTATTCTAATTTGTTCTTGATTCAACTTGACCATTCCCCTGAGGATTGTAGTTAGATGCATATGTCAGACTTATCCCATATTCTTGGCACATAACTACTAATGGCTTAGCTTGAAATATCATGGCATTATTAACAACTATCTTTGCAGGTATTCCAAATCTACAAATTATATGATTTAAGATGAATTCCATGAAAATTTGGTGAGTTACTTTTTTAGTGGGGATAACTTTAACCCATTTGGTAAAATAATCAATGGAAACCAAGTATCCATTTATGACCTGCACTGAGGGATCTAAGATATCTCCAATAAAATCCATGCCCCATTGTTTAAAAGGATCTTCTATTGACACTGGATGCAGGGGTAGAGAACCTGAAGCTTTCATTCTTCCTAAAAACCTCTTACAACTTTCAAATTTCTTAACCAACAATTCTACGTCCTTGAAAAATGTGGTTCACCAAAAACCCACACTTAAGATCTTGTGGGCAGTTACTCTTTCAGCAAAACGATCTCCACATACTCCCCCATGAAATTCTGAAATCAACTTGGGAGCCTCTTCCTCTATGATGCATCTCAAAATAACCCCCTCAGGATTCTTCCAAGCCAACCCATAATTAGTTATGATATATTTTTGGGAGGCCAATTTGAGTGTCCTCCTTTGATTTTTGTGTAAATGACTAAGACACTCCTAATTTATGAGGTAAAATATTATTTCCTTATACCATATGGAATTAATTAAATTTTCATGGACATCCATATTTCCCTCCTCAATATTATTAACTTCCATTACTTGTAGGTTTCTCTCGCCATCAATCTTGCAAGGCCCAGACCTTTAACCATCTTGGTGGTCTTGTATGTCCATATCGTACTCTTGTAACTTATTCACCCAATGACATATTTTGCTAGAAATATCCATTTATGATAAAATGTCTTTGACCATAGTGTGGGGAACATATGCAAAATATTAGAGCTCAAGATATAAGGCCTGAAAATCTTAGTTTCTCTTACCAAAGAAAAGGCCTACTTCTCCATGATGGTATACTTCAATTTAGCCCCCCTGTAAGGATTTCTGAAAAATGCAATAGGTATTTTTTTCCTTCATCCTTTTGCAATAGTACATATGCAATAGTGTTCTCAGATGCAAAGGAAAATATCTGAAAATCCTTCTTGTAATCAGGGGCTACAATACTAGAGCATTTTTCAATGCTTCTTTAATTACATTGAAATCTTGGAGATCTCCTTCCTCCCATTTGATAATCTGATCCTTCTTTAACATGATTGTAATAGGGATAGTCATTTCAACAAAATTAGAAATGAATATCCTAATAAAATTTATCTGACCAAAGAAAGATTGAATCCCTTTCCTAGTTTTTGGGACAAGAACTTTACCAATTGCTTCCACTCTTTTAGGGTCAATCATGACCCCTTATTTTGACACAATATGCCCAAGCAATTTTTCCTTCTAAACCCCAAAATGGAACTTTTTCAGATTCAATGAGATGCCATATTCCCTGCATCTAATTAGCATCTTCTCTATGTGACTCAAGTGATCACTTATTTTCTTAGAGAATACTATCACATTGTTCGATAAACTACAATAAAGTCATTTATGTAGCTTGAGAATGCAACATCCATTTCTCTTTGAAACATAGCCCCAACATTCATCAAACTAAATAGAATTATCACATATACATAGGTACCCCATAGAGTGGTGAAAGTAGTTTTGATTCTTTCTGATTACTTTACAACCATTTGCTTATACCTTGAGAATCCATATAATGTGGATAACAACTCAGACCCAGTGGCTAATTCTAGCATTTTATCCATATTAGCATGTTATCTTTGATTGAAGCCTTATTCAAATTCTAAAATCCAAAGACAACCTTATGTTTCCATTTTTCTTTCTTACCAGGACTAAATTTTCCACCCATGAAGAGTATCTTGTTGGCTATATTATCCCTCCATCCCTTTTTTTAAGTTCTTCTTGCATTTTGAGGGAGAGGAGTGGATTAATTGGCCTCTTTTTTTTCCTAAATGGTTTAGCATTAGGTTCTAAAGGTATTTTTGTTGAAATATATCTTCCCTATATGCTTTCAATTCTAAGTAAGACCATGCTAAGTAGTCTTGGTACTTAACAACTCAAAATAGGATTGATTTTCTTCCTTACTCAAATTACTTCCCAGCCATACTTTTCTAGGTTTTTCTTCAGTTCCTAGATTGTGTTCTTCCACATCCCTTGAGGATGAAATGTGTCTATGAACCACCTTGTCTGCATTATTAGAGTTGGATTCTAAATCCACCAACCCTCTAGGGATCGTGTTTTTTCAATTTTATTGAGTCCTTACCAAGCAAGGTATCTTTCCCATCATATATTGTGACCATTGGTTCCCAATTAATGTCTTGATCGATTAGTAAATTCTCCTTCATTCTGCAAGAACCTTTGAACTTGGGCATCATCATCAAATAATTTCCAGTGTTTCACATTATCAGGAAAAAATGGTCTTGACAATACTTCAATATCATAATCACAGTAAGGAGAGACAATACAATTTTCAAACTTGGATCCAAGCACTACCAACCTATCTACTGCAACATTCTGATTTATGTCATGATATAATATGTTAAAGGAGTCAAACATTTTAATAAAATCCCATACCACATGTTTATACTATTTCATCCTTTTATTTTTTGTAGCATATAGTTTTCTAACTTGTTTTACTAAAAACTTCGAGTATCTTTTAAAAACTATTTCCTTGATACCATATCTCCATGCAATCCTCAAACCCAAGAGTAGTGCCTCATACTCTGTAATATTATTTGTGCACTCAAATTTAAGCTTGAAGGAGAAATTAAATATTTCTTGACTTAGAGACACAAGGACAATTCCAATGCCATTTCAAAAGTTGGAGTAAGCTCCATAAAATATCAAAGTCCAGGGGATACCAATTTGTTCAAGGAAATTACTCTCATTAATACCATGTTCCTCAAAATCTACATATCCAACAAAGTTGTTAACATCTACATCTACATATAATACTTCATAAGAAGCATTGCTAGGGTCTTCAATCAGATGCAACATATTTTCTCACCATATAACTTGACAAGGTTCCCTTCTACTAGTATGGTGGCATATGACATATCCATCTGCACACTTCTACCCACACTAGTAGCCCACTTTCTTGATAGTAACATACCCCATTTAGCAGGGCAATCCATAATGACTACATTCATGGTTAAAAACTTACCAGGATAAGCTACCAATTGCACCACTAGACCTTTCACATACCCAATCATTGGTACTTCCCTTGAATCCATAGTTGTGCACTTTCCAAAGGTTGTTGTTACCTTGATGTTCAATTCATTCATTACTTCAAGAGGCATCACATTACATGAAGCCCCTAAATCAAACATATAATTATGCACAAGTATGTCCTTAATGATTAAAATAGTATAAAATGGATCAACATCAAGTTGGGATTCAACAAGAGAAGTACCCAAATACACTTCAGGAGACTCTCCTAGGTTTTCCAATACATGCGAAACCTCAAACTTTTCCATGACAGGGGGAGTGTCCATACTATTTACATCCTTACCTAGGGTACTACTTCCTTCTTGAATCCCAAATACTTAAATAACATTTTCCCATTCTTAGGAATCCTAAGCAATTAAACAATAGGTACAGTGAATTTAATTTGACTCAAAATCTAGGCAATATCACAGGGGATATATTTGGGTAACATTGTGTTGGGAGGGATGGTAACTTCCCCTTCTTGTGGTATGAGACTCTTCATGGCTTGGGCATGGATAGGGGTACAAGATTTATTGGGAATAGCTAGACCTTTGTTAGGCGCATCCTTCTTGGGAGGATCTTTTGGGATATTAGTGAGAAGGGGATTTTTTGTTTGGGTTGTGGACCTCCTCCTTTGACAGTTCTACTTTTGAGATTATATTCCTTTTCTTGAGCCACTACCATGCTCATCATAAGTTGTTGGTCCTCCTTAGAAATAATTCCTCCATCATACTTCTTAATCATTAGATCCATTAAGTACTCAAATTCATGATTAGGAAATTTGAAATCTTGAACCATATCAATCTCAACATCACTAGTAGAAGGAAGAGGAGAAACCTGGTGGACGTAGTCCCAAAAACCTCAACAGTCCAAGCACTTATTAATTCAGTGGAGGAAACCCCACACTATGAATCATCAAGACACTCCATCATACAAACATCTCCAAAATTGGTGTCATCTTCAAGCTCTTCACCCCCTTCACTTGGATCACATGGAGGATGGGGTAAGAAACATTTGTCACACTAGTCAATGACATGTGCCTCTTTAACCATAGACACTCTTGTAGTCAATGGATCAGGGACAAGTTTATTTTCTCTTTGAGGTTGTTGTTTACTTCCTGACCCCATATGTCCCTTTCCTCTATCTTCATTTCTAATCTCACCTCTTAGATGACCACAAAATATATTCATCCCTTGAGTCTACTTATGACCCTAAGAGCTCTTTCCTATTCCCTTCTTAGCCATGGAAAGTTTGTATGAAATTTCTTTTACTACCCCCATCAAGGTTTTAACTTCTTCTAGATCCATTGCCTTGCTTTCCGAGGCTTCTCAGGATTGATCATATTAACACCGTCCCTCTTGGGAAGCTTTACTACAGCCTTGATTATTCTCAATTTGTACTACCATCATGAAGGCATGCCTTAGGTTTGTAGGGTCCTTTTCCCTTAGATAATATGCTTCCTTCTTATCAAATGCATCACAATATTTAATTAAGCAAGACTCATCACTTGGTCTCAATATTACAGGTAGTCTATTTAAAGTTTTGTTGAATCGGTGTTAAATTCTTGAATAGGATCATTAGGGTTTTTCTTAATATTCTCAAATTCAGATAGAAGAAACCTTGGATTAGTTTTATCACCATATTGTTCCTTAAAATCATTTTTTAATGCAAGCCAAGAATTAATAGAATTATCCAACAAAGATTTATACCAATCCCAAGCATATTCTTCTAAAGTATGGATAAACATTTTTACATAGACATCCTCATGTTCGATCTCAAAATCTTACATGATGTTAACAAAAATCTGAGATACTAGTCACTGCTAATAATTATTTTTCCTTGAAACTTTGGTAACCTATTTCTTAGATCATTCGGTATTGCATTTGGATATCCCATCATCCCTGAAAATTTATGAGTTGATGAATATTTACAACATATGAGGCTCTAGGTGGAGGTTGAGCCATGTTATTGATGGGGATACTAACCAAAAAAAGGGTTGACAATGTTGGTAGTAGTTGTTGGATTTTGGAATAATGGAATAGGATCTCCCAAGGATAAATCCCTTAATAACTCCCTCTCACAAGTGAACCTTACTATCTTGAAACAATAGAAAGGGGGATTGAAAAATACCTTGATGATCTACGGAGGAGGACCGCCCTCACAAACAAGATTATATAGATTACCTCTTAGGGTATGCAATCCAGAATGATCAGATGTGCTAGAGTAATCTTCAACTAATGGCTGACTCAAATAAGGAGTAGGGATTACTTTTCTTTTTGTCTCCTGGCCGTGTAATGGTTTCCAAATTTGTCTTCTTACTTGACTTGTTTTCCCCAATTCTGGAAACAATTTTCTAGTTGGATTTGACTTGAAGAAAGACCTTCTTCCTTCGGTTGTATAAAATTAACAACAAATTCTTGGAAATAGAGACGTAAAGTACTTACATTTACCAAATTTCTCTAGGATGAATGATCACAATTAAGATCTTGTATCTTAGATGTATAAACCACTTGAAACAACTAGCTAATTGAATATGAACACTTATTTCAACAAAGCTTAGCAAATTTCATCATCATTTATCAAGATTTACTCTTAGTCAAGCAAGATTTAACGGAAAACCTCCTCAAACCAGGAAAATATAAAGAAATTGAATTATGATTAACTCATTTTTGCAAATATGGATAAAGGATTGAATATATATCATATATTTGCATTCAGATATACTTTGCATGTTACTGGGGTTGATATTTATCGTGTTTACACAAATATTCCTGAAACAACACCAAAGTGGTTTTGGTGACCAAATATGTCGAGCATGATGCTTAGAGACAAATAGATCATAATTTTAGTCATTTTATAGCCAGGGAAGGGTCTAACTGACTCTTTGTCACTTGAGCTTGGAGAAGTTAGATAACACTGTGCTAAGGGTTTGACCTACCCTACTACTTTAGGTTCTTCCTTTAACTAGGGTGAGAGGACCCATTTTGTAACTTGTATTTACAAGGGAAATGAATGGATCAACAATATTTGACTCTCCTTTTTAGGACATTTGAGAAATAACCTTGAGAATACATGGTCAATGCAACATAATCTAACTCTCATGAGTTTTCACCTTAGAAAATGTAGATGCCTCCTAGACAAGGTTTAGGTTACTAAAGACAACAATAAAACTGGCTTGCTCCTGCATATTTTGAGTAAAGGATGGATAAATTCAACAAATATTCTTAGCATTTATGGATAAGAAGTGCAAACAGGGGTGGTTCTTGTAGGATTTATCAGTTATGGATGTATTTTGTTGGGGAATTAAGTAGGATAAAGTTGATTATACCAAATATTTGGAAAATTTTAACAAATGTTGGAAGATCTTCCATATGAGATGATGAAAACACTTCAAATAATCAATAATGAACCTTCAACTAGAAGATGTGCACCCATGGAAGTGCAAAGATACACGGTTTGACACATTCTTTTAGAATTTAAACATAAAATCTCATGTTAAAGACTCAATTAAAAATAAAGGATCCCTAATCTATCATGCCTAAGATACACTCATATACTAACAAACAACCTGTATCAACAAAATGGAAGCAAAGTGAATTTAAAACTATTTATTACACAATGAAATGAAAGCTCTCCTCATAACATAATTGTAATTACCACAATGCTACCATAAGGATAAGATCTTGTGTGATTAAGAGGAATTCTTAACATAAGATTGCAACATGAACATGAATAGATACTTGAAACATCTCAACTTAAAAATAAGACACAACAATGCTCATGATTAACACAATTAACTCAAGGCTCATCAAATTTATCAGTAAGGGAAAGTTTCATTTATAGTCTCAATGTTTGTCAATGGTTATACACTTGTAACCATCTTGACATGATTCGATTTGAAGGCTAAGGAAATTAATAGGTTTCTTAGACAAGTTCTTGGAAAAATGGTTTCTCTTAGTTTACGCCTTTCTCTTAAACAATTTCAGAAAATTTTAACCCCCTATGCAAGAGTATTCTCATTACATTTATACAATTTCACTTGCTCACTCATTCTTTGTTTTCCCCTAAAACATGAATCTCAAAGAGAATATTCTTCTCTATTTTTCCAGGTGGAAAATTTGTGAGCCATTCATGTTTTTTACTTCCATTAGATATGATTGGGATACCATGTCACTACCTTTTGACAGATTGTCTTAATCATTTCTTTCCTTTTGGCGTGCAAGAAATCCCTTTTTAATAATTCCAGGAGATTCCATATGGCTTGATGTGACATGTAATCCTTTTCACCTTTTGAAAATATACCTTGAGCAATACATACCTGTGTTCATGCCTTTCAGAATTGAGTTTCTTCACATGGATTATATCACATCAATCAGACATCTTATATCATACAATGCCAATCTTTCTCAAATTTATTCCCTTTGTGTGAGCTGAGCAAAAATCTTCTTTCATCTAATGGTAGTGATTTTACTCAACTCAACTTATCTGCGCCATCCTCATTATAAATTCAATTCTACTTTCTCACCAATATGCATCCCTTTTCTAACCTTGAAAGTGAATAATTTTTACATAGATTTTATCAACACAATGGTGAATGTGGTTGTAGTGAACAGTTTGAAAGAGATTTCTTTGGAAGATTTAAACCAAATCTTTGACCTACATGGTCCCAGATGAATCATTTATCAAGGGGATACTAAAGGGATGCTGACATATTGGAAATTTCATCTCTCACTCCTCAAGATAGTGATCAAGATTAATCATATCTTCTCATCCTTCCAATCCATGTACTAAAATCATTTTTGGTGGGAAAATCATAAAGGCCCATAAGCTTTTAAGAAAGTTTCCCTTCTGTGTGACGAAATTTTTTTGCTGATGAAGATTCCCAAGGAGTCCTACATACTATATTACAAATATTTCATTGATATTGTGCTGTCATTTCTCATAAAATGGATGAACTGGATCATAGAATCATTTCTATGAAAAAAGGTCAAGTAGGTCCTATGCCATCACAACCATCCATCACACTAGCACCGTATTCAAGAGAGAAGAGGGGGGAAACAAGCTCCTAATCCCCAATTATCATCTTGGATGAGGAGGAAGTAGAGCATTCATCTCCCCATTTTTCCAAATAATCATTATCTCCCACCTGGGGAAGGCAAGGGAAATTCTACTTTTCAACCTTCCATTAATTCAATCACGGGATTCTCGATGGAGTGAAAATTATGAGGATCACATCTTGTTCCTCTGCTAAGAGAGCATCCACCTTTCACAAGGAGTCACAAGGGTTAGTAAAATTATACATCTCTTGATCATACAGTCCAAGGGACACGGTGCTTGCTCTTTTAGACACTTCACAAGATCCTCCTCGAGTCTTCTCCCGGTCAGGCTACCCCTTATAATGAAAAAGGGAAAATAACGCTTCCTACGGGAGGTTCAAACCTTTTTTTTGGGTATCTTCTTATTAGAAGAAGAATGGGCTAGGGAATATCATGAACAATCCCATAGTGACCCTTGAGTCATTGATGGATATGGGGATGTCCTGTAATCTAGTAGGGTGAGCTATATTTGTTAAGATAACTCGGGGTTCAAAATAAATTCATGTCAAGGAAGAATAGGCTATTGAACAAGATTCCTCCACTTGGAGGAGATTTCAAAGTAGGAGTAGAGGATAATTGAGTGTTGTTTCTCTTCTTGTGTCCTTACTTCCAAACATGTATACAAATTTCTTCATCATGGGATGGGGCCCCTATAGAACCCCAATTTTTATTTATATCTGAAACTACTTCTTTATCTTCCATTATATGAGAATGTTTGGTGTTAAAAATTTGAGGTTTGTATGTTCAGAGCACCCCACACTAACCCATATATTTTTGCATTCCCGAGGCTTTGATTGTTACTTTGTAATTCCTCTAGTCTCATCAATGGTGCCCATGATTTTGTTAACCCACCACTTTTTTGTCTTCATTTAAGAGTCTCAAATCTATTTTTAGCCATGCCTTCAACTACATGCCTCAAGACCTAAAACCACATTCAATTTTAACAAACACCGAATCCTCTTCCTATTTGTTTGGTTCTCTCATTGGTGGTGGTCATTTTACATACGACATTTTGAGACCCCACACATCTTTGGGTCTTCCCTCTCTCTTTCTTCTTCTGAATTAGATCCTTGATGACACATGGAAGCCTGAAAGCCCTCCTTTTCTTTGTGACTTTTCATCCTGGTTGGGCTGCCTTGCTACGAATTTTTCCACATGGTTAATCCTCGCTTCTTGAGAGTCTCCAATTCTTTGTGCCTTTCCAAAGATGTGCTGAAGGGACATGTGGATACCTTTCACATCCAATTCCACACTTAGGCAAAATTAAGCCTTGCAAAACATAAAAGAACACCAGAAGGATAGAGGGGCCAATTTTCATAGGGATTTTTAGGGGCAACATAACTATTATGTTCCTTGACTGAAAAAGAGGATTCAAACCCTAAACACAAGACTCACATTTACATCCAACAAGATCATATCTTTGAGCACAAATTTTTTCACATAAGTAAACCAATTAGAATTATTTTTTGAAGGAATACTTTATATAAGAGGGTGAGATCAAAAGGAGCCCCTGACAGATTGAATCAATTGAGTGTAATGCATGTGTTAAACTTGTCTTCTTTTTATGGGTTCATTTATAATGTTCTTGTGGTATTATCAAAAATTTTTTTAATTTATTTTGAACCTCATGATAATTTCATTAAAATTCAATGTTCATTTTATAAAATTATTAAATTAGAGAATGTTTTAATATTTAGTACCTATCATGCTCGGTTCATATGAACTGACAAATGCTAAAAATCTTATAGATGGACTTAGTGAAAGATGCGAAGGAAGACTTATAAATTATTTCATTTATTCTATTGATTGAAGTTAATTGATTCGGTTACATGATTATTGTATAAAATACTTAAATTATTTACATTTGAAAATATGAAATGCCTATGGCCAATTTATTTTAATTACTTGGAAACGTGATGATCACGTAGGCATAAACGTGTTTGAGGATATTAAAAGTTGAATGAAATAAATATGTTTACTTGATTCATATTGTCCAAAGAGAAATGAAATAATGTTAATGTTGGAAATTAGTTGTGATTCCTTTATTAAAAATGATGTAGATTGTATTCATAATATTTATAAGCTAAGAATAAGTATGATTATTGAAATGCTATATGCATTTGTGAATGATTACTCTTATGAAATAAAAGAGACAAGGTCTGCTATCTATGTAGCTTGTTAATGTGTTAAGTGAAGGATTGTTAGATAAAGTCCATTAGTTGAATGGATTATGAATTTTACTATTATGATCATATGAATATAATATTATGTCCTTTAACCTGAAAGTATGGGAATATACTTATATGATTGGAATGGTCTTTAAGTATTGATTCTTAAATACATACTTGTTGTCTAAATACTTATTGCAGTTTGACAAATAAATGACATAATAAAGGTATGTACAAATGAATACTTATAATTAAACTGTAAGTAAAGAAAATTTGTATGCTTATGTTGAAGTGTTTGATTAACTTTGATAGAATATGTTACTTGATAAAAGTATGATACATACCTAAACTTATTAGCTATGTATAAATGAACTCTTCCTATTAATGTGAAATGAAGAGGCAATGTATTAATGATGCCCTATATTTTCTATAACTAAATTAGGATCATGAAACTTAATTGAATTAATGAGAAATGTATGCTTAATTGATTAAGCTTAATGCAAACTTAAATCTACCAATCTTTTACTTAAATGAAAGAAAACTTCAATCCTTATTTAAAGGAATATTCATTTCGAACCCTAGATGATCTATAGGCATGACACCTATCAATGAGAGTAATAAGGGTGAATTAAAAATATGTGAATTAGATTAATTAACGAACTTGTTAAGTTATGGTGATTGACTTAATGAAAATCGATGAACTGTAAGTAACATATTATTTGGTACACAATACCCATTCAATGATGCGAGTCATTATTTGGTTACTTTGGAGCCACCAATATGGTGTGATTATATGTCTATCTTCCTTAAGAATTGTTATCGTAAAATGTGGATCCATTCTTCCATTATACACTAATTAGTGTTAGCATCATGGCCTAGTGCTGAAGTCATCTTATGATGAATGCGGGTGATGAAGTGGATTCGAAGTGATGCAAGTTGATTTGGATGCGCTTGTTTTCCTTTAGTCACCTTAAGTAGATTATCATCACTAGTTTATGCATTTTAAATCTACCTCGTATCTAATAAGGACATGAATGTGATTGATGTGAGTCGAGATAGTCTAATCTAGATAACAATATTTGATTTTTAGTGAAAGACATATTCTTGTTGACAAGTATGCCCTCTTGTATTAAAGACCATGTCTTGAAACTTTGGCCAAAGTATTGCAAGTTATTAATTATTGTCTTGATTTCACCTGGACTAAAGATGTGTGATATCATATGGGTATCCATAACAGATACCCAGATAGGCTCTTTAGTTGTTTACACTTGATTGACCCTTAATGGAATAAGGGAACCACAAGTATACTTGGTATACACATGAGAGATCAGTTTAATACCGAGTCATGAAATGAGAGATCGCAGTTTAGTACCAAGTCATTACAGTTGCATATGGTTTATTGTTATGAGATGGATTAGCTAAATGAATGTTTGTTCTAAATTATGTGAATTTGGAACAGTGAACATTAAGATTTATGTTGGATTTAAATATATGGGTATTTAAATTGAGAAGCATAAAGTAAAAAAAAATCCCTTGTTATTGAAGTCTTAAAATGAGGATGTTACATTTTGGTATTAGAGTTGAAGGTTGTAGCTCTTGGACCTATTTGAGTCCATCATTGATAAAAATTAATTTCTTGTTAACAAAAATGTTTAGAACAAGGGGAGATGTTGCGAATAACCACTTCCGGGTGGTGAAGCAACTATAACTCAAAAGATGGATGAGATCCTTGCTACTCTATTGGACACAAGGGATCAACTTGTTGTACTTGAATAACAAGTGGCTAGAAATAATGTTGAGTCTGAAAGTGAACAGTCTCAAGGATATCCACATAATGAAAAAATGTACATGTTGGAGATTCCAATGTTGGAAATAACTATAAAAATGCTAATAATAATAATAATAATAATAATGTACCTAGTCACCTCTAATTGAAAGAGCATGCTTGGCGGATGAGTTGTCAAAAGACATAAAAAGAATAATTCCACTAAAAATTGATGGTACCACACTGGGAGATGAGGAGGCGAGAAGCGGCTTAGTGAGATGGAGAAGTACTTTGAAATAAGGAAATTCTTTGAAGAAACCAAAATAGTATGGGGAGCTTATCATCAATTCAATGAGGCGTCCTCATGGTGGGATAGCCAAAAAGTGGAATTGGGAGTGGATAATGAAAACATAACATGGGACCAGTTTAAGGCCTATTTCAGGAAGTCGTTGGTTACCCCAATTATATTATGACCAAAAGATGATAGAGTTTTAGAACCTTGAACAAGGTAGAATGACTGTAACTGAGTATTAGGAGAAATTTACTAAACTCCTTAAGTATGTACCACAATACCAAACATATGAGAAATTCCACATAAGGAATTTTATTATGGGTTTGAAACCCCATAATAGGTGGAAAATTTGATGTACATGGGCCACCAAATAAGGAAGAAGTATTTGAGAATGCCATTATACATGAGAAAAAGATCGAAGCAATTATTTCTCAAAAAATGAAAAGCGTAAATCGAATGACACTCTCTCTTCATCGTCAATTTGGAAAGAAGGAGAAAAGTAAAACTCATAATGGTGGGAATAATACTACTAGAAACTTTAAAAAGAATGGGAAAGAAGATGCTGCTAGTAGGAATGACAAGTTTTAAAGGAAGATACCTTTCACTGGTTGCTTTAAATGTGGTGACAGTGGTCACTACACTAAGGATTGTCCCTTGAGAAATAAGGAGAAAAATCCATAAAAGAAGATTCAAACTACAATTACAAATCGACAAGATGAAAAGGAAGTAACAAATGAAGGAGTTAAAGACTCTGGAACCTAAAATTGTTATGGTGATACCAGTTAGACTGTTGGTATAGTCTAGGAAAGATAAAAAACATTTTTCTTGATATTGAGAATATTGAAAACTTTGTTTTTAATAGTTTTTCTATTTTTCTGTCAAATATTTGATGTGTAATAATGATTGGCTAATTGAAAAATTGATTTTAAGGTTGTTGTTTTAAAAAAAAAACCTGAATAAGTTTTGATTACAACCTTTTGATGTTGTTATGAACCGTTGAAAAAAAAATTGAATTTTGAGTAAAATTATGTTTATTGTTTAAGAAGTGTATGGTTGAATAAAATATGTTATTACTTCTGTTCTTAAAAGTGGGTTGAACTAAGTAAATCATTGGGATGATGATGCTTTTAGAGGGGATGTATGTAATGCCTCTAATGTGTTGATATATGTACTTGCTTCTCTGAATGAGGTTGGAAAGCATTGACATATGATTTTGTTCGAGTTTTGTGCTCTTTTGAACTGTTTGATCATGTTTGATGGAATGATATCAATTTCTGTGAAATATGATTGTTAATCATTCTTATGGCATTGTTGTACTTATGTTGATTTATCATCAAGTACTCACTTGATGTAGTTATGAGATAAACTAAGTGATTTCAACTTATGAAAAGTGAAATCAAATTCTTTGGATAGTAGAACAAACAGATAACCGATAATCTATCTAAGTTTTGATATAATTTTCTATTCCTAAGACTATGTTATTGATATTAGATGAAGGAAAATACCTTGGATCAATTTCAGTGATCCAAGGAATTCTCCTTGATTGATATTTTATTAAAATCATAATTGATAAGTCTAATTGACTTCGTAATGTTTGTTGATATTGCAATTATATTTAGACTTGGTTGAATATAAGTGACCTAAATTATTTAATATCTCCTTATAATTGCAATCATAATTCTTCTTAATATGATTTGAGTCAATTCGGAGTAATGGTGATATTTTGATTTCTTGAAGGCCTAATCTTACCTATACTAAGGTGATGGTTGTATTCATAAGGATATAAATTAATCCTATTTTCATTTGATTAAACAATATCAACCTAAGCTAAGGTTGACACATTATGTTAATGAGACCCTAAATCTATCTAAAGATCCTAAGTTCTTAACCTAAGACATAACATAAGGACCTAACCATGGATGACATGGTGTTGAAGGGTTAGAGAATGGTTAAGAAGTGGTGCCAACCCACCTAGGTACTTGGTGAATTTAATGAAGTTTATTGGTACACACCGCCACCTTTGGCAGTGACCAAGTCTAACTTGGCATGCACATTAAACAAGGCTTGCTAAGAGTTTAGCGGTGGCATGATTAACTAAAAGTTGGTTTCTATTTTTGAAATGGTGATTAGCGGTTAGCAGATTAGGGGAAAGTAACAGAAGTTCTACCATGGCATTTAATGATCTTGGAGGAAACAAAAAACATCTTGGAATGGGAACGATGGTTTTGGGCTAAAATATAGGGGTTAGTTTTCAATTTGCATTTAGAATTTCGAGCACTTTGGCTCTACATCTTGATCTTTTGGTTTGCAAACTATTTTTTTGTTTTTGGTTGATTTATGATCTCTTCATTGTATGGAGGAATTAGTGGGAAAAACTTTATTGCTTGGGATATTAAAATTGTTATAATTAGAAGAATGGGCTTTCGGTTGAATCTGTTTCAAATTTTTGTGGAATATTTCATGAAAGCTAAGAGAGATACTTTGGGAACTTGGAAAATATTTGCAGGAGCTCTACTAGGCATGATAGGCTCTAACTCCTTGAAATAATTTTCTCTATTTAATTATTTCATGAAAATAACTATGCTCTTGAAATGGAATCGTGTTCTCTAGTTCTGGGTTTTGTGTATTTGTATTATTATTTGATTATATGGTTGTATTATGGATTATTGTTTTGAATCTGGTTGTATTCCCCTTAAATGACTTATAGTAGTGTATTATTGACTATGAATTAATGGATTTGGGTATAACTATGATGGGTTGTTTTGGAAAAATGAATGCCTATTACGGTTGTGTTTTTGTGTCATTTTGAAGCACCATAATCCTTGTTTTGATAATACCCTTTATTGCGGGGTTTAATGAAAGTTTTGCATGATCAAACATATATCAAGAAGTGGGTGTTTTTGTTTTTATGTTGTGGCTAGAATTTCTATTACTAGGTATTGACATACCAGTTTAATGTTGGTTAAAAACTCTATAAACAATCTATCCTTGTTCTATAATGATTGATTTGTCGATTTGTTTTATATCGATTGTATATCTAGTCGATTTAGTTTAAGTTTAATGGGCTCCATTGTTAGAGACAATAATTGTATTGGGTGTTTGTTTATTCAAGTCTAGTATGGACTCTTTGAATTCAAATTGGGTTTTCTAACTAGTATTACCAAGATCCATTTGAGGATTCTGGGTAGTTAAGTTATTACGAAGTATTTTTACTTCATATCTCTTGAATAATATAATGTAGCCAAATTATGAACAAAATTGATATACTACAAATAATATGAACTCTAAAAGAAACTAGATCTCATTCTTGGTTATTGAATAATGAATTACAATGTTTCCTAAATAGTGAAACAACTCCCAACTTGAGTTGACAAGAAAACTCTAACTAACTTGACTAAATCTACTCGAGGTGGTGGAAAGTACTATTTTTAGCACTTTACTAGAACATGCTATTCTTAGTAAGTTTTCATGCTTATTTGTACAAGAGCAGTAAATTTCCACACATCTTCTAAATTCCTAAATTATAGGAATTTCCAACTTTCTAACTCATAATGCAACTAATAGACTAAAATTAACTAATGCCCAAAATAGGAAAAAACCGAATTATAACTTAAATCCTAATTTTTAGCCTCAAGATGGCGTATTTAGGGCCCAAAATATGCTGAAAATTTCCCTAACAAGTAGGTTGGGTTTCCATTGTTTTCATCTCATCGAAACATGTGGTTTAAAAAAATGGACTCAAACGGACACCCGGAGCTCAAGTTATGACCTTGTCAAGTTCCTGCTAATTCTGGCACATCATTCTCCCCTGCTTGAAAAAAATGCAGCTCCTACAAGTTGTCTTCTTCAAACTACTTCCATTTATCTACATCCAACTTCTTAATCTCCCACTCTATGACCCAAGTATTTTCCTCTTATTCCAGTCCTTTCCAATGTACCAAATATTTGTTGTATTTCCCATGTTGCGTGTCCATTATTTTCTTATCTAGAATTTGATCCACTTCTTCTTTCTTCTTCACCGGAACCTGATTCCTCTAATCTACTAATTCATCAATAACATCCTCTTCTACACTATCCCCATGAAAATAATAAAAATATGAAACATTAAACACTAGAGAAATATCAAAATTCCTAGAAATTCTACCTCATAAGCATTATCATTTATTTTTTGCACAATTTTATAGGGACCAATCTTCTTGTACTTCAGCTTGTTATAGGTTCCTTTAGAAACCTTTCCTTCCATAGATATACCATAACCAACTCACCAACTATAAATACCTTTCTCCGTATGTGCACATCTTCTATTTCCTTATACTTATCATTACTATTCTGTAGCTTCTTCCACACTTCTTCCTGCAATTGTTGTATATGTTCGGAAAATGCTTCTGCATCATCACTGACTCTGCCATCAACTAGTAGCTGTACCAAATCTAACACCCCATTTGGATTACTCCCATACACAATTGAAAATGGAGACTTTCCTATGGATTTATTTATGGAACTATTATATGCAAACTCATCTTGTGGTAATGCTAATTCCCATTATTTCTGATTTTCCCCAACGATGCACCTTAATAGGTTTCCCAAACTCGATTTACCACTTGTATTTTCCCATCAGTCTGAGGATGATAGGCACTAATGAACTATAGTTGAGTTCCCAATTTCTTCCATAAAGTCTGCTGAAGTGACTTAAGAACATTTTGTCCTTATCTCAAGTAATGGTTTTTGCAACATCATGCAAACAAACATTTTCTCTAAAAAACAAATCTGCTACGCATGTCACATCACTTGTTTTCTTGCAGGAAATAAAATGAGCCATCTTATAAAACCTATCAACAAGCACAAAAATTGAGTCATTACCTCATTGTGTTTTTGGTAATCCCAAAAAAAATCCATACTCAGATCTTTCCACAACCCTTTAGGAATAGGCAACGACATATACAACCTTGTATTATGTGCATGGCCTTTCGAGACTTAGAAAATTTGACATCTCTCCACATATCTTACCACATCTCTTTTCAGCTTTGGCCAATAGTATTTCTCTGCTACCAAGGCTATCATCTTATCTTTACCAAAATTCCTAGCCAATCCTCTGCTATGAAACTCTTTCACTATATTCTCTCTCATAGACCCAACTGGAATACATAGTTAGCGTCCCTTGAATAGGTATCCATCCTGTAAAATGTACTCCTGCATTGTCTAACAATGGACGAATTAACCTTTCAACAATATCCTTGAAATCAGAATCAGAAGAATACAAACCCTTTATTTCTTTAAAACCCACCACCTCATTTTCCATAGTGGTAAACAAAGTTACATGCCTACTCAATGCATCTGTAGCTTGATTATGTATTCCATATTTATGTTTTAGATAAAAGTATAACCCCGTGAAAATGATACCCACTTTGCATGCCTATTATTCAACTTCTTTTGGGTATTCACATACTTGAGGGCTATGTGGTCTATAAATAACACAAACTCCTTAGGCACTAAGTAATGCCTCCAATGCCTTAATGCTTGTATAATTTCATAAAGGGTTTGTGCATAATCCACAGGATAAATTTATCTTTCATCTTCTTCTCCATCTTAATCCACGTCCTAATTATTTCTTTCCCTTTCTTGACATATCTTTTCGTAGGTGATCCCACCATAACATAGCATGACCTTTCAATTTCGGGCATGCAAATTTTACCTTCTTTTCTTTTGACATAGCCTTCCACTCAAAAAAAATTCCCATGCTAGTCAACCAGTCTATCAGCTCCTCTCTTTTTAGACTACCACCATACTCTGAAACATCAAATCTTATCCCATGATTCTTTCCTTCTAATGCTCGAAGCATCCTTTCTTCAAAAGCTAATGGTGGTGCTTGCATTTCCTCCTCTTCACAAACTTCTTCTTCATCTGTGTCGTCTTCACCTTGATTTGCTCTCTAGGTTATCATTGCGATAGAATCGCAACAACAACTTGTCTCTGTAGATCTTGCATATTTCTATTCATTTGGGCAATACCGCCTCCTCTTCCTCTTCCTCTTCCTATCATTTTTTTAAAATACTTTGAACCAACTTTGATACCAGATAATGTAGCCAAATTATGAACAAACTTGATATACTGCAAATAATATGAACTCCAAAAGAAAATAGATCTCCTTCTTTGTTATTGAATAATGAATTACAATGTTTCCTAAATAGGAAAACAACTCCCAACTCGAGTTGCCAAGAAAACTCTAACTAACTTGACTAAATCTACTCTAGGTGGCGGAAATTACTATTTTTAGTAGTTTACTAGAACTTGCTATTCTTAGTAAGTTCATGCTTATTCGTATGGGCAAAAAAATTTCCACACATCTTATACATTCTTAAATTAGAGGAATTGCCAACTTTCTAACTCATAATGCAACTAATAGACTAAAATTCACTACTGCCCAAAAATAGGAAAAAACTAAATTATAATCTGTTGAGGTCAAATCACAAAGCACCTTCGAATGTCCGCAACACGATGGGTTGAGACTCAAGTATGATTGCATAACATGGAGCTTTTCTCAAGTCTGGGACCTTGTGAAATCGGAAAAGCTCTCCGGATGAAGGCCGGTTCCTATTCCTCTGTTCAGATGAACACGTAGCAGATGCAGAGGGTTTACTAAAAACCTAATCTAACTTGCCAAGGAGACAGGGGTAAGAAAATGCATAAAATAAAACCTAAACTACAAAGGTGATGCACCGAGGAATGAAGAACACCTGTCTTGCCAAATAAACACAGACCATTAAAATGCAATGCAAGATCATGCACAGATAGCCAGATCCACAGTGGAAGATCAAGGGGATGCAAATGAATATAGAGAGGGTTGAGAATCATCCACAGACATGCATTAATTTTCTCCAAAGATTGATACAACACACTGCAAAATGCCAAATAAACAAGGTTGCATTACAGTTTCAAATGGGAGGTTTTAACTCCACAAGTTCACCTGCCAAAGAGAAGAAGGGAGGGGAAAAACATAAATGTCCAACCTTTAGAAAGAAGCCCCTCCTTACAATTTATAGGAAGAATGAGAGAGGGAAGAGAGAGAAATTCCAAATCTACCCCAAACACCGAGTTGTATTTAATTCATCTCATTATGGTGGTAGGTGAGAACCCTAGCGATCCCCAAAAGTGGCTAACTATATTTTTTCATTTTTAAGAAATTTTTCTCACCCAATTAAAGATATCTAGTTTTAGTTGGATATAGGACCTCGTAAGATTTCCAGAAAGTCCAACCTTGCATGAATCCGAGCTCCCAGTCAAAAGTTATGGCCATCTGAATATCTGCGCGGAGTGGCTTCCCGGCCAAAGACTCGAGAATGTTGCGCCTCTGAAGGTGCGCCTTGGAACATTCATGTGCGTGTTGATATCATATTACATGCGCCAAGGCACAATCTCTTTCTCGTGTCGACACTCCGTGTCATGCGCCATTTCTGTGCGCCAAGGCGTAACTTTTCTGTGTCGACACTCCGTGTCATGTGCCATTTCTGTGCGCCAAGGTGCAACTTTCTGTGTTGACACTCCATGTCATGCGCCATTTCTCGTGTGCCAAGGCACAAATTTTCTGTGCCGACACTCCGTGTCATGCGCCATTTCGTGCACCAAGGCACAACTTTTCTGTGTCGACACTCCGTGTCATGCACCATTTCTGTGCACCAAGGCGCAACTTTTCCTATGTCGACACTCTATGTCATGCGCCATTTCTGTGCGCCAAGGCGCAAATTTTCTTATGTCGACACTCCATGTCATGCACCATTTCTATGCGCCAAGGTGCAAATTTCTCTGTGTTGACACTCCGTGTCATGAGCCATTTCTGTGCGCCAAAGCGCAACTTTCTCTGTGTCGACACTCCGTGTCATGCGCCATTTCTGTGCACCAAGGTGCAACTTTTCCTGTGTCGACACTCTGTGTCATGTGCCATTTCTATGCGCCAAGGCGCAACTTTCTCTGTGTCGACACTCCGTGTCATGTGCCATTTCTGTGCACCAAGGCATAACTTTTCCTGTGTCGACACTCCGTGTCATGCGCCATTTCTGTGCGCCAAGGCACAACTTTTCCTGTGTCGACACTCCGTGTCATGCGCCATTTCTGTGTGCCAAGGCGCAACTTTCTCTGTGTCAACACTCCGTGTCATGCGCCATTTCTATGCACCAAGGCACAACTTTCTCTGTGTCGACACTCCGTGTCATGCACCATTTCTATGCGCCAAGGCGCAACTTTCTCTGTGTCGACACTTCGTGTCATGCGCCATTTCTGTGCGCCAAGGTGCAACTTTCTCTGTGTCGACACTCCGTGTCATGCGCCATTTCTGTGCACCAAGGTGCATCTATCTTCATATTCTTCTACTTGTCTATATCCTCCCAAGGGGGGATATATATACAACAATTGGCGACTCAACGGGATCACCTGCCTGCTAGGTAGAAGATCAGTGGCCTTTTAGTAATCCATTGGGCATGGAGTCATAAGCAATAACCTGAAACCAACCGATATCGATCCGGGCACGATACATGCACTTCTTCTCGACGACACTCTGAACTGTAGAAAACAACCTGAGAGCAGCAAAACCTGTGCCAGAGCACTTAGGGAAAATGAAACCTAACTACAACAAGACAATGTGCATACGCACTTAGAGGAATTGAAAACTAAGCTAATATTTACAAGGGTAAACCTTTTCCTTTTAGTAGCAATGTTTAAGATAGATTCCGTTAACCGGAATCGGAAGTTCCTCTCCATCCAATGTAGACAATTGGAAGGCATTACTACTTTTACATCCCGTGACCATGTAGGGGCCACTCCAAATGGCATCAAACTTGGAATGCCTTCCTGGTTTTGCTCGATCTGCATCCCATTTTAGAACTAGGTCCCCTTCCTGGAAGGTCCTTGCTCTCGCTTTCTTATCAAACCATCTTTTTACTAAGGCCTGATCCTTTTCAATCACCTGAACTGCATGTTCTCTTATTTCTTCCAATTCCATCAACTCTGCATACCTAGCCTCCATTGGTTCGAACTCAGACAACTCCAACTGCTTCATGAGCTCCAATGCTGGCAATTCTAATGATATAGGCAACACTGCCTCTTTCCCATATACCAACTTGTAGGGAGAATTACCTGTAGATCTCTTTGGCGTTATCTGTCAGCAGCCCATAATGCTGATTTTAGCTTGGTATGCCATGTCCTTTGGTTTTCATCTAGAGTCCTTCTGATGATTCTTAACAAATTCTTGTTCGTGGACTCTGCCTGTCCATTACCCTGCGGGTAATAATTTGAAGAGGTGCTCAAATAGATTCCATTCTTGATAGCCCATTCTGTAATCTTGGAACCTATGAATTCCAATGCATTATCTGATATGATAGTGGCCGGCACACCGAACTTGGTCACTATTCCTTCATAAAAGTCTAGTATGTTAGACTCATTTGCTTCCTTGAGTGCTACTGCTTCGGTCCACTTGGTGAAATAGTCCGTTGCCGTGAGAATCCACTTGTGGCCTTGGCTTGAGTTTGGGTTGATGACCCCGACGAAGTCCAATCCCCATTGCATAAATGGTTGGTCAATCAAAATTGGGTGCAATGGAAGCGCTGCTAGTCTTTCTTTTCCCGTGAAGAGTGCACATCTCTTGCACTTTCTTATCCATGTATAACAGTCACTGAACAATGTGGGCCAATAATACCCTGCCTTCATTATCTTGAGAGCTATTACTCGTGGGGTGAAATGTCCTCCTGGAATCTCCATCGTGAAAATCTCGTAACACCCTCTCAATTTGACCTGTCCCAATGCACCTCAGTAGAACTCCATTGATGTCTTTCTTAAACAAAACACCACCAACAAGCACATATGGAATGGCTTGTAATCTGAAGTATCTCCTCTTTGCTTTTCTCATTTTACGGAGGGCATAGGCACATGCAGCGTAGGAAGTGTATCACATTACGAGTCCAACAGGAGTGGGCACATCATCATTTTCTTGTTCTTGGTTATCTGTAGTACCAAGACAACCTCTTTTCATTACGTGCTTCAACTTGTTGACTCAAGGCTAGCTGCTCACATAGTCCCTTCCCGTACTAGTTTGGTGACCTTGATCTCGATGTCATATTCCATGACACGAGTTATCCATCCCGCACGTTTCTCATTCGGATCCTTGTTTAGAAGGAAGTCACGACTCCGCATGAGAGACCAATAATTGGATCTTGTTGTTTGAGACTAGGTGCTTGAATTTCTTTAAGCTCTTGATTCTTTGCAAGGACATGCTTTTCAATGAAAGAGTACCTAGTTTCGTATTCCTCCAAGCCTTGGTGAAGAAAGAAAGCTGGTTATTCTAATCCTCCCTTGTTTTGTTGTACCAGGATTGCAGAAATCGTGTCCCCACCACCAAAGGCATATAGCACGAAGTCCCTGGAGAAGTCTGGATTGACGAGAGTCGGAGCTTGAGATATAGCCTCTTTTATTGCCTCAAAACTTGCCTTGCCTTCAGATGTCCACTTAAATGCCATACTCTTCTTTAACATCAGCGTTATTGGCTTCACAAGAGCTGCAAAGTTTGGAACAAACCTGTGTACAAAATTGATCCTTCCTAGGAAGCTTTGAAGAGCCTTCTTATGACTTGGCAATGGCAACGCTCGAATTGCTTCAACTCTCTCTGGGTCGATCGTCAACCCTTCCTTTGAAACAATATGGCCTAGAAGTTTTCCCTCGTGAGCCAAGAATATGCATTTTTTGGGATTCAATGATACCCCAAATCTTCTACACCTCTGAAATACTTGCCTCAAATGACAGAGGTGATCCGCTGCATTTTTTGAGAATACAGTGATGTCGTCAAGATATATCAAAACTATTTTATTGATCAACCCCTTAAATGCCATATCCATTGCCCTTTGGAAAGTGGCCCCAGCATTTGATAGCCCAAATGGCATCTTTTTGTAGGCATAGGTCCCCCATTTGGTGGTGAAAGTCGTCTTGAATTGGTCATCTTCTTTCACCATCACCTGATTGTACCCTGAGTAGCCATCTAGGAGAGAGAATCTCTCTGAACCGGATACTACTTGCAATATTTGTTCCATTGAAGGAAGTGGGTAATGATCTTTGAGAGATGCCCTGTTTAGGTCTCGGAAATCCATGCACAACCTGATTTCTCCACTCTTCTTCCTGACCGGAACCAAGTTTGCAACCTAGCTTGAGTGCTTGATCGGGAATATAATGCTTGCCTCTATTAGCTTATTTAGTTCTTTCTTCATTAGAGGCTCAATGTGAGGGTTGGTGGTCTCTATTTTTACTGATGGGCTTAGCATCTAGATCCAATTCTATGGTATGTTGTGCCAAATTTGGATCGAATCCTTTTAAGTCTTCATATCTCCAAGCGAAGACATCTAGAAATTCTTGGCAAATTTGTATGAAATTTGATTTCTCTGTTCGGTGGCCACTTTGCCAATTTGAAGCATGTTTTGCCTTCCCCAACCGGAATTGGCTCGAATCTTCTCTCTTGACTTTGTATGTTTTCCTTTTCCTTAAGAAACTATTCATTAGGGTTGAAGATAGACTCAATGTTACCAAACCCTTAGGAAGCTTGTTTGTCTGCATTTGTACTACTTGATCCCCATCTCTTTGCTCTAATCATCTGATTCCTAGCTGAAAATTCAGCCTCTTCTTGTAAGAAATTGACGATCTGTTGATCATTCTCAAACACCTGCCAGCTTGTGTTATTATCTGGAACTGCTGGCCTCACAATCACATGGATATGTGGCTGTGTTTTTCCCCTTCTGATGTTGTCAACCACATCAAACGTTGCTCCAACTGCTGCGAGCCTATCTGCGACTTCATTTTTCTTCCTAGGTATGGACACAATGTTGAAAGCTTCGAAATCCTCAATGAGGTCCCATACCCTATTCTTGTAGCTCCTCAGCAAGTCATTCTTTGTAGCATGTTGTCCCCTAACTTGGTTGATAATCAACTCACTATCTCCAAACACCTGCAAGTTCTTTATGCCCCTTTTCCTAGCCCAATGAATTCCATGAATCAATGCTTCGTATTCGGCCGTGTTGTTCGAACAGGAAAACTGGAAACGAAAAGCTGAAAAATATTTGATGTCTTGTGGTGAAATCAACATTGCACCACCTCCAGCACCTTGTCTACTTCTCGAACCATCGAAAAATAATTTCCAAACTTTGTTTTCATCCTTTTGTTCAGGCTGAATGATGTCGGGAATGGGTGAACTTTCTTCGTGTATACTGACACGCCCAATTGATTCTTCAATTTCCTTGTATGGGTCAAATTCATGACTCTTGTTTGCCCATTCATCCAAAGTTAAATCAGGAATTCCCTCGACCTTAGTACCTATTTCTAGATCACTTGAACACTCCTCTTGGTCAAAAGCCGAGCAATTTATATTGATAGGATTTGGTACATGAGGCTCAATATGGAAATTGGAAATTGGTTCTGACATGATTGTTGCTTTGGCTCCATACCTTGTCCTAAAAATCATGTGTGACCAATCTATGAGATAAATATCCACGATTTTTGCGGTGAAGTCTCTTGATAGACACAACGCAAAGAGTGGCGGAAGGTCAATCACGAGACACATCTTGCGAGAAGCTATAACATTAGGACGGGAATGTAGTGTTAGGCTTAACCTCTTGATGACTCAAGTTCCTCTCTTGCCGTTCCATCTAGTTGTACTACTCCTTTCAGCACTGGCTCATATTTCAAACCCAGCTGATCCGCTATTTGCTTTGGCATCATTGAACTACTTGCCCCAGAATCAATCATGCAATTGTGTACTAATTTATCCCCGATGATTAATGAAATATAGAATGGGGGTTTGAACTTTACCTTGTTGTCCTCCATGATTCCCTTGAGTGCTAAGCAGCGCATTCGTGAGGACCTTCTCTTGCATATGGGCCTGTTGGTTCGAAGTTGACCAATTCTTCATGGCAGCTTGTAGAAGATCTCTTTGTCCTGGGATGGATAAAGATTCCCACATTGATATATTCACGTTCGTCTTCTTCATTTGATCAATGATCTTTGAAAGGGGATGAATTGTCCTTTTCTTTGTCCCTTACTTGGTGCAAATTTTACGGAGCTTGAGCATGTGCGTATGTTACTACAACAGGTACCTTGGGTTGATTTTGCACATTTGGAGCTGCGTTTGGTCTACTGACCCCTTGTTGTGTAAGAGTGGGTTGAGAAACAACTGGATTACACGGTTGTCCCTCTCCTATATTTCTCTTCTTTGACCGTGTGTTGGCAGCCACGCCTTGAAAAGGCTGTTGGTTAACTCCACAGAAGTCTTCCGTTTGCCAATTTGCCAATGTGGTTTCTGTTGGAGGTCCTTCTTGCTGCGTTTGTTGTTGTTGATTCTCCTCCTGGCTTGGTTCTTGAGCAACACCAATGGTTTGCACCATCAAGGCCTGATTTAGTGCACCATTGAAACATGCTGACTGATTGTGAGGTAGATTACAAGGGTAACACCAGTCGTACTCCTGTGCCATGTTATTTTGTGTCGGGACCAAAGCTCTTGAGGGCGTCATTGCATTTGGATCATACGGTCGAAATGGCCTGGCAGCTTGAGGTTGTCCTTGGTTTTGGTTTTGATTTGCAGCCTGAGGTGGTGGTCTATTTTGTTGGTATGGGGGCCTAGCTTGTATTGTGCTTGAGGCGATACTGGTCTAGCACTTTGAGCTTGTTGTCTTTTGATAGTCACAAGCTCATTTCAAGGTCTGCAATTGTTTCATGACCTCCTGTGATTCCTTTGAAGTATTTGAAGAAGTCGACGCCTCATTATTGCTTTGATTTCTAGGAGTTGGAATGGGATTCAACTCTGGTGCTTGGCTGGTTGTAGGATTTCCCATATCTAGATAGAGAGGCATTGGTGGCCTTGGTGCAAGCTTGCCGACTTGGATCAAGCAGGTTCTCTGCTCGATAGCTATGTCGTAGGCCCCAGCGGCGTTGTCCCTCCCATTGATTGGATCATCATGGCTATATCGAATTTATAGCCTTTAAGAAATAAAGGAATGCTCCTTGGCGGTTGGTCTAATGGCTATTGGAATCTATCCCATGTCCGTTGGAATCTAAAGTTGAAATCTGCCATTTGTTCGTTAGGAGCCCTTTTGATTGTTGTCATCTGTTCCAATAAAGATAAATTATCCGCCCTCTCTCCCGAATTGGCTGCGAAAGAGCGAGAACAAAGTTGGTTCCAATTAAGTAATAGACCTGTTGTAAGGTTCCTAAACCATTGTAAGGCCTTGCCTTTGAAAGATGAAGCCAACTGACATGACCATGACATCCATTTCATTTATTTCATGAATTGCACATGCATTAGCAATATCCTAGATGTGATCAATAGGAGTAGTGTGATTTTCTCCTATGAAATAGGGTATGTTCTTGAGTGCTGCAACTGGAACTTGATTCTGAGCATTTAGGGCAAGTGGACTACTACCCGTGAAATTGACAAAGGGATTCGGTGGTAGATGTGCCATTATGATTGGCCTAAGAACCCTGGTCGATGCGAGAAAAGGCCTACCAGGTGGAGGTGTAGACAAAGTCCTGTTAGGTGGAGATGGTGATCTTTGTGGTCTTCTTCCTCTCCTTCCTCTACCTGGTGAAAGTTGCAAGTGGAAAAATAGCCCCTCTTCTCGGGTATTGGACCTGGTTTGAATTCTTCTCATATGCCTGGGCAACCTTTGCTGCTACACCGCTGAATTCTATCCCTTTCGGAGTCGCCAGATGTGTTAGAAAGTGAGCCTCAAAAGGCTAGATCCTGCCAAGTTACACACCAAACCTGACAATCTTTAAAAATAGAAATTTGAAAGACCTATATTTTTTGATATTTTAGAGTTTGGAATGGGATTTGGAATGACAGTCCCGAAAATCCAAAAATGCCAGACTTCCGAAAACCCGAAATCCGAAAATCAGAAAACCATGAAATTTTGAAAGTCAAAATCTCAAAAATCTAAGAATACCCTTTTGAAGATTATCCCCCGATCTATCAACTGGTGAAATTTTGACTTGTTTCAAGCAAGTTAAGTCCTTGAAAATTGATTTCAAAGTTCAGCCTGGAAGGTGAAAAAAAAACTGAAACTGTAAAACTTGTAATTTTTAAGTCCTAATTTCTTGAAAGTTCCTTCAAATCTTGATGGAATGACCTCTTGGTCCCACCGGGCATGCCAAAACTATTGAGGTCGAATCGCAGCACCCCTGAATGTCTGCAACATGATGGGTTGAGACTCTCAGTGCGATTGCATAACATGGAGCTTTTCTCAAGTGTGGGACCTTGCGAAATCGAAAAGCTCTCCGGATGAAGGCCGGTTCCTATTCCTCTATTCAGATGCACACGTAGAAGATGCAGAGGGTTTACTAAAAACCTAATCTAACTTGCCAAGGAGACAGGGGTAAGAAAATGCATAAAATAAAACCTAAACTACAAAGGTGATGCACCGAGGAATGAAGAACACCTGTCTTGCCAAATAAACACAGACCATTAAAATGCAATGCAAGATCATGCACAGATAGCCAGATCCACAGTGGAAGATCAAGGGGATGCAAATGAATATAGAGAGGGTTGAGAATCATCCACAGACATGCATTAATTTGCTCCAAAGATTGATACAGACACACTACAAAATGCCAAATAAACAAGGCGAGGTTGCATTACGGTTTTAAATGGGAGGTTTTAACTCCACAAGTTCACCTGCCAAAGAGAAGAAGGGAGGGGCAAAACATAAATGTCCAACCTTTAGAAAGAAGCCCCTCCTTACAATTTATAGGAAGAATGAGAGAGGGAAGAGAGAGAAATTCCAAATCTACCCCAACCACCGCAGGTTGTATTTAATTCATCTCATTATGGTGGTAGGTGAGAACCCTAGCGACCCCAAAAGTGGCTAACTGTATTTTTTCATTTTTAAGAATTTTTTCTCACCCAATTAAAGATATCCAATCATAGTTGGATAGAGGACCTCGTAAGCTTTCCAGAAAGTCCAACCTTGCATGAATCCAAGCTCCCAGTCAAAAGTTATGGCCATCTGAATATCTGCGCGATGAGTGCAGCTTCTGCCCAGCACTCGAATGTTGCGCCTCCGAAGGTGCGCCTTGGTACATTCATGTGCGTGTCGACATCCTCTTACATGTGCCAAGGTGAAAATTTCTTTGTGTTGACACTCTGTGTCATGTGCCAAGGCGTAACTTTTTCTGTGTCGACACTCCGTGTCATGCGCCATTTCTGTGCGCCAAGGCGCAACTTTCTCTGTGTCGAAACTCCGTGTCATGTGCCATTTCTATGCGCCAAGGCACAAATTTTCCTGTGTCGACACTCTGTGTCATGCACCATTTCTGTGCGCCAAGGTACAACTTTCTCGTGTCGACACTCCGTGTCATGCGCCATTTCTGTGCGCCAAGGCGTAACTTTCTGTGTCGACACTCCGTGTCATGCGCCATTTCTATGCGCCAAGGCACAACTTTTCCTGTGTCGACACTCCATGTCATGCACCATTTTTGTGCACCAAGGCGCATCTATCTTCATATTCTTCTGCTTGTCTATATCCTCCCAAGGGGGGATATATATACAACAATAACTTACATCCTAATTTTCATCCTCAATATGGCGGATTTAGGGCCCGAAAATGTGCTAAAAATTTCCCCAACCAGTAGGGCAGGTTTCCGCTGCATTCATCTCATTGAAACATATGGTTTCATAAAAACAGGACTCAAATGGACACATGGAGCTCAAGTTATGACCTTGTCAAGTTCTTGCTAATTACAGCGCATCATAATATGTCTCAGTAACTTTTAATTTCAAGCCATAGGTTGTGATTGTTGAAATTTTGAGAATCACAGACACCTAACTTTATTTTGTCTTATATGCTTTGTTGATTCCACCTTTGCAGAAAGGATTATATGTTGATGGGTTTTATGTAGATAAATCTTCTACATTCAAAGCATGCTTTAAAAGTTACTATGAATTGTTTAAGTTTTTACCAAACCACATTGAGCCTTAGGATCACTCCAGTTAAAGTGACACCAATGCCAAATTCATACTATGGATGCAATATATTTAAGTATGGTTCGAACTGGTATGAATTTGTAGAGAGATCGCTTTAGGGATATTGTGATGATCAAGTTAAACTCGAATTTTTACCTAGAGTGCAAACTTCTCTCCTATCCTCTGAAATGTGTAACAATATTTATATTCTTAATGTGAATAATCTGTTAAATAGTTTTAAATCTTGTTTAAGGTTTGATTTTGGGATTTTTATCGATTACCAAAAATGTCCTATTTTTACTCTTTTCTATCACTTTGTGGAGTCCTACATCCATGGGTATCCTAGATTGAAGATATATATATATATATATATATATATATATATATATATATATATATATATTATTTCAGTGATGTTTCGCTTAGCTTGATTGATCACTGTGAAGGTGACTGTGGTATATAATCTTAGTCTTTTATATCGATTTCTTTCCCAGAAATCAGTGGCTTCTTAGTTGAGTTTGAAATGAACGTTCATTCATAATAAGTCCTCCGATGGATGATCTTGTTTTGTTATTTGGTTTCATTTCATATTTAGTTACTTGGTTATTACTGTTGCTTGGAATTTACTTAGTTGCTATAACATAGTAGTAAATAAGTTACTACCTTGCTAGTTATTTCTTGAATGAAATATAACAATTGGTTGATTAAGTTATATAAGCTTTATTAAACAAAATAAAGGATTACAGTCATATAAGTATGGGCTTAAATGACTGCAACCTTATTATCTTGTACTCATATTATTATAATTAAGTTACTACCTTACTTGTTATTTCTTGAAGGAAATATAACAATTGTATGATAAGTTGTGTAAACTTAAGTAGTAAGATATAAGGATTACAGTCATATAAGTATGGGCTTATATGACTACAATCTTATTTATTCTTGCACTTATTATTTGATTGATTATGATCAATTGCATATGTGTTGGGGTACTTTGTGTGTCTTAAATTAACATCTGATTGAATCAATTGAGTGTAATGCATGTGTTAAACTTTGTGTTCTTTTTATGGGTTCATTTATAATGTTCTTTTGGTATGATCAAAAGACTTGTTTACTTTATTTGAAACCTTAGGATAATTTCATTAAAAAGAAGTGTTCCTTTTATGAAATTATTAAGTTAGAGCATGTTGTTTTGAATATTTAGTACACATCATACTCATTTCATATGAACTGATAGATGCTAACAATATTGCATATGGACTTTGTGAAAGATGAAAGAAGGAAGACTTATAAAAAATTGCATTTTTTCTATTGATTGAAGTTAATTGATTTGGTTACATGATTATTGTATAAAATCCTTGAAGTATTTATGTTTGAAAATATGAAAGGCCTATGGCCCATTTATTTTAATTACTTGGAAACATGTTCATCGTGTAGGAAGAAACATGTTTGAGGATATTTAAAGTTGAATGAAATAAAGATGTTTACTTGATTCATATTGTCAAAGAGGAATGACAAAATGTTAATGTTGTAAATTAGTTGTGATTCCTTTATTAAAAATGATGCAAATTGTATTAAAAATATTTCTAAGCTAAGAATAAGTATGATTATAGAAATGTTATATAAATTTGTGAATGATTACTCTTATGAAATAAAAGAGACGTGGACTGCTATCTATGTATCTTGTTAATGTGTTAAGTGAAGGACTAGTTAGATAAAGTTCATTACTTGAATGGATTATGAATTATACTATTATGATCATATGAATATGATATTATGTCCTTTAACCTAAAAGTATGGGAATATACTTATATGATTGGAATGGTCTTTAAGTATTGATTCTTAAATACATACTTGTTGTCTAAATACTTATTGTAGTTTGAAAAATAAATGACATAATAAAGGTATGTACAAATGAATACTTATAATTAAACTGTAAGTAAAGAAAAGTTGTATGCTTATGTTGAAGTGTTTGAGTAACTTTAATAGAATATGTGACTTGATAAAAGTATGATGCATAACTAAACTTATTAGCTATGTATAAATGAACTCTTCCTATTAATGTGAAATGAAGAGGCAATGTATTAATGCTACCCTATATTTGCTATAGCTAAATTAGGAGCATGAAACTTAAATGAATTAATGAGAAATGTACGCTTAATTGATTAAGCTTAATGCAGAATTAAATATTCCAATCTTGTACTTAAATGAAAGAACGTTACGATCCTTACTTAAAGGAATATTCATTTCAAACCCTAGATGATCTATAGGCACAACACCTATCGATGTGAGTAATAAGGGTGAATTAACAAGATGTGAATTAAATGAATTAATGAACTTGTTAAGCTATGATGATTCCCTTAATGGAACTTGACGGAGTTTCACAACATAATTCTTTATGCACAGTACCCATTCAATGACATGAGTCATTATTTGGTTAGTTTGGAGCTTCCAGTATGGCGTAATTATCCACCTAGCTCCCTTAAGAATTTCTATCATAAAATGTGGATCTAGGTCTTTGTTATACACTAATTAGTGTTAGTAGCATGGCCTAGTGCTGATGTCATCTTATGATGACTACGGGTGATGAAGTGGATCCAAAGAAATGTAAGTCGATTTGGATGCATTTGTTTTCCCTTAGTCACCTTAAGAATATTATCAACACTAGTCTATGTGTGCTAGCTCTCCCTAGTATCTAACAAGGACATGGATTTTATTGACATGAGTTAAGATAGTCTAATCTAGATAATAGTTTTTAGTGTGGTGAAAGAAATATTACTATTGATGAGTATGCCATCTTGCAATAAAGACATGAGATACATGTCTTGAAATTTTTTCCAAAATATCACAAGATTCTAATTGCATTTTCTTGATTTCACCTTGACTAAAGATGCATGATATCATATGGGCATCCGTAATAGGTACCCATATAGGATATTTAGTTGTTTACACTTTCTTTACCCTTAATGGAATAAGGGAGCCACAATTATACTTGGTATACGGTTGAGAGATTTGTTTAATACCAATTTATGAAATGAGTGATCAATTTAGTCTTGAGTCATTACATCTACATATGGTTTACTATTATGATATGGATTAGATATATGAATGTTTGTTCTAAATTATTTGAATTTGGAACAATGAACATTAAGATTTATGTTGGATTTAAATATATGGGTATTTAGATCAAGAAGACAAAAGTAAAAAAATCCCTTGTTATTAAAGTTTTAAATTGAGGATGTTACATGAATAGGTTTTTCATCATATTCCTCCTCCTTTGTTTCTTCCATTTCCTTAGTGGTGTCTTCCATATCCTACTTTTCACATGCAATTTCATGACCACCCTGCTCAATATCCATTGGTGTAGGTTCTTCGGTCTTTTCAACCTCCTCTACATCATTGTCTAGTGAGATAAAAATATTTCGGCTTCGAGTTTATGGGATTTTTAGTTTGAATCCTATGGGATATCCTAGATGTTTCAGGGGATTTTCTTGAGGAATTTCATTTCCCTTAGAGGAAGAGGACTCAGGTGTAGATATATTTAGAAAAGTTTCAGCAACAAGAATCCTATCAAGAGAGATGGGCCTAGGGTCTTTCTCTAGAGATGGAGGTTTTCATGAACATGTGTTTCTGTAAGTGTGGAAGTTTCTGTAGGAATAGATGTTTCTATAGGAATAGAGGTAGAAGCTATGGTTTTAGGTGCAAGTGTGGAAGAACTAGTTGTGCTTCTCCTCTTTTTTCCTTTTTCCTAACAAATCATCAATGTGTTTTTCCCTAGAAAACTCTTCCCATTTTATTGCAGGGTGTTCCCTCTCTAATGCATGTTTGCAATCAAGGTAATAAGACAGTGATGAGATAATGCAAACCTCCCCCTCTGAGACTCCTTACTCATTTTATTTAAGCTTTCATGTAAGAAATTAGGGACATTAACATGTCTTCCATTCTTTAAATGATTAAGAAATTTAAAATGCACAATATTCAATCTTGAGTACCTACCCTCATAGGTGAAGTATTTTATAATGTAGTTTGCAACATCATCCCAAAAGGGTTTCTAGGGAAGTGCGTAATGTACCTTGTTTGTCACTTACAAAATTATCATCATCGTCACCAAATTCCCTTCGAGCCTCATCTGGATTTACCTTTGTAGGAAATAAATCACCTTCTTTGGAAGTATAGTTCTATGACTCAAATTTTTTAATCCACCTTAACTATCAAACCCTTAATAGTGGCCTTTCCATCCTTGAATGTGGTAGAAAACTCTGTCACCATGGACTTGTTGAATCCCTAAAACTTATTAATATAGTCCATCCATCCACTATCATGGAATACTACAATATTTGTGGTTGATTGTGAAGTTGTGAGTGGTCTATAGGCTCATTTCGAATTAGGTCTCCTCCCATTTTGAATTTGGAAAACTTCTTGAGATCTAAGAGGAAAACATTACAATCTGCGATGGTTATGAAAAAATTGAGTTAGTGTAAAGATTTTGAGTACTTGATGATTTCAAATTTTGCAACTGACTCACATGTAACGTGAAAATGCATGCATTAATTTCATTTGAGGGGTGCAAGTGTGTGAGGTGAGGTCGTGTGATGAAGTGGGGTGACATGGGTGAAAAATCATATAATGAAAGGTGGTGGCATATTATGGCTTATAAAGTCACTCATGACATGACACAAATATTAATCACATATAATTATTCTATCACTACTTTATTAAAGTGAATTAAGTGCACTTATCTTGAGAGGTGCATTGGATGATGGTGACATGTAGAGTCATAATGATGTTACGGAGTTCATGTGCTACAATGTTGTAGGCATTGTATAGAGTGTTGAAAGCATAAGTAGAGGCATGTTAAAGGATCCTTAGTAAAATCAGTTAATTCCTAGGAAAGGGAAGGATGAATTTTTCTCTCTAGTGCCAGTCATCTTCATAAGTACTCATAGGTGTAGTTTGTTCCTTATTTTATTCATGCAATCACAAGTTATGCTAATAAGAAAAAAATATATCTTTTTACATGTTGTTGCAAGTGGAAATTTAGTATTTGCACAATATATTTTTAGTAGAGACCATGCACTTCTTGCAATAAAAATACACCAAATCTAGTAAAAATAAATTCTAAGAAAAAAACATGTTAGTTGAGTGGTGCTGATCACCAAGAGGGCTGATCACATCACTTTTATTCCCCCTTGGAGCATTCAGCAAGTTGAATATACCAAGGCCACTTAACATCTCATTCTTCAGAAACTTTAGAAGATGAACCAACAAGTTCAAGTTTTGACCTTAACTCTGATGTTCTCATCTCCATCCTGCTTTGACCTCCTCTAAATTACTGCATAAAGGTGCTTCTATTAATTGGATTTTTGTACAACCTCAACCTATGACCATTCACCAGTAGTTTGAATCTCACAGGATCTATGGTAGTGAGTTTCATAGCTCCATTGGGAAATATTTTCTCAATCTCATATGGGCCTAGCCACCTTGTCCTAAGTTTTCCCATGTGGTCCTTGTACTTGGATTCAAATAAGAGAGCCCAATCACCTTCTTGAAATTGTCTTGTCTTGATGAATTTGTCATGCCATTTGATCCTTTACTTTTGTATCACTTATGTATTATATAGATATTTTCTCCTCATTTCATTTAGCTTGATGACCTGGAGAATCCTCTTCCTTTGAGCTTCAGACAAATATATGCATAGTTCAAGTGCATTCCTTAGTGTCTTATACTCAAATTAAATAGGGAGAACACCAGTCTTATCGTAACAAATATTGAATGGTGTGAAATATGTTGTTGTCTTCCAAGTTGTGTTGAATGCTCAAACTTCCTCTAGAAATCTATCTTCCCAATCTCTCCTATGGGGTACATTATTTTTTCTCAAGATAACTTCTATTTACCTATTTTTTATGTCAGCTTGACCATTAGATTAGATTTTATAAGGTGTAGATTTTCTATGTCTGATTTCATATTCCTTTGCTAGATCATAAATAAATTTAGCAGTGAAGTGTGTACCTTGATCTGTAACAACTTCTCTTGGTAATCCATACCTTGTGAAGATGTGGTCATATAAGAATTTATCAACTTTCTCACTCTTTTGATTTGGAAATTATTTCACTTCTTTCCATTTAGTGAGGTTATTTTACACACCAAAATGTATTGTTTCTACTTGAGATTTGGATCTATTGGATCAATGAAGTACAAACCCCATTTTTCAAATGGGTGTAATACTAACTGAGGCTGTAATGAAATTTCATCTGAATTGGTAGGCTTATCCATTCTTTGGCAATTATCACACCTTGCATAAATTTTTGCATCCTTATGTAGTGTAGGCCAAGTAATACCCGTTGCCAACACTTTTTGTGTTGTTATTTCTCGTAGAAAAATGTCCACCACATGGTTCACTTTGGTAGGATTTAAATAAATCATATATTTCCTCATCATCTATGTATGTCTTAATAACATTATCATGCCCCATGTGAAATATAAAACCATCTATATGATAAAAATTCACACTTTTCTCAACTATGTATTTCTTTTGTAATATAAATATTGTTGAGATTTCTATCATGAGACTAAATAATTAGCTATATCAACATACCAGGTGTTTTTATGATGGAAAAGTGACATGTGAGCATGAGAATCTACAAGTAACTCTTCCTCGCACTTGACCTCCCGAGTTCATGCCGAGACAACTAGTGGGGATGGAATATACGGGCTACAAACAGACTAGTTGGGTAATCTTATGTCTTCAACACGTAATAATGGGATCTATTAATCTAAGGCAAAGAAGGCCCTTCTAACTGAATAGGTGTGATGGAACATTTTGGTGAGGATAAGCTGCTCAAGGCTCCAATCAATATTGATCTCAGTCGAGATCCTATCTATAGGTTGTTGAATACGTGGAAACTGACCTGTGGGTGCTTCGTATATATTTCCTGATAAGGTCATGAAAATGGTGGTAAAATGTGTAGTGGCTTATCTGGGGTTTTATAAATGATTCTATGGAATAGTCTAGAAATCCTTAGCTTGATTGGCTGCTATGTTTAATAATGAGAGTTGTGCGATAATGTCTGGTGGGAGTCGAGAGGACCTAAATACTAATGTTCGCAAACCAACATCAACATCGGATTGATTTGTAGGCTCGTTGGGTTGTGGGACATGTGGATCACAATCATAATTTAATGGTTGTTGTGGACCTCCTATGGTCATATGAAGAGTCAATCCCTAATTCTAAGTATCCAGTAGTCGTATTCCTTTTCGGGCTCTATGTTCAAAACTAGGAGTTACGTAATTTTCTCAGAATACCTTACAGGTGTTCTAGCAACTTGAATTCATAAGCTAGTGTCTATGTCAATGAGGATATCTCCCACATCAGGCTGTGGGACTAGTGGGTCACAACTAAATGTTTTCTCTCTTTCAAGTCCTTCTATAGTCATGCGGATATCTATCAAGGTAGTCTATAATTTGGCTGATTTGACCAGAATGTGTGTGCTTTGTCATCTTCTATGTTTAATCCTCTCAGTTGTGTGCTAACTTCTTGTAGGTCTGATGTTGTTTGGAAGACCTGAATTATGAGATTTTGGTCTATGTCAGCTAGTGCTATGGGAAGATTTGGTTGAGGCACGATTGGCTCAAAAACGTATTCCCTGGGCTCTCTAGGTCCCATGATTGTCATGCAAAAGACGATACAATTCTAACTAAAGCAAAGTAAACTGATTATGCAAGATATATTTACAGCATACATATATTCCTCTATTTTTGTATTTTTGATAGAATATTTAACATAATTAAAAGAACAACTATTTAATATATTCAGAAAATAATAACTAGTCTAATAACAAAATTAAAACAAGTAAGGTAGCCTGGTATAGATACTTTCCTCTGAAGTTGTGATTTCAACCTAAATAGCTATATAACTGATTAACTTAAATTGAAAGACTCTCGATCCTACCTCAGAAGTGAGGAATGAATCATAGTTTCTCAAAAACTATCAATCCCCACAACTTCCCCAGCAATATCAAAAGTGAATTTAACTAAAATGAAATAATTCACTACTCTATTTGATATGTTTTAACAAGAACTTTTGACAACTCAAACTTGGCATTTACAAAATAGTGGTGAATCTAGTAGTGTGTGATTTTTTCCCCTCAATGTGATCTCCTCATTCCTTCATGTTCACGTGAATCTAGAAAAGTGTGTATATGCTAGCATCAATAGAAGAAGGTGTTCGAACAATGGCAGCTTTGGGTATAGACCGAATACAATGCGAGTAGGAGAGGGATAGCGCAAGTGACAGAGCTTGGCTTATGTAATTCCTAGTGGGATCTATTGTGGGAATATAACACAAGTGTATTGAGAGATTCTAGACACTACTTCTGTAAGTCTAATGGATTCCAAATTGAAATGAATTTACCTTACTCTAACTATATCTATGAAACAACAATGAAACTGAAACAAGAAGATCACGTGGCCTCTAAATAGTAGAAGAAAACTAGCATGGATGTAAAACATGAAACCAAATGAATTCTAAACAAGAAATTGAAAGACTAAATAATAGAATTGAGAAGGTGAGGGGCCATTTGTTTGAAAACAAACCAGCTATTTATAGAATTCCCATTCACTAAAGGGTAACTTGGAATGGAACTATTTTACCATCAAATAATGGAGAAACACATTACAGGAACCAAAAACATAAATACAAGCTAAGGCGGTTGAGAAAAGCTAGAAAATGTTGCAAATTTAGGCAAGTTGTGATTAAAGGAACGTGCTGGAAAATGCGTGAAGGACCGTCGCCCTGAGCAGGGTGGCGATTACATGACTGCCGCCCTAGTAGGGCGGTGGTTTCATTACTAAAGGTTAAAACACATTTAAAAATGGGGGCGAGGATAAAAAAGCACAAGGAACTTGGATAAAGCATTTGGGATGCTAACATATACTTCGTGAGCTTCTCTGGATCCCGAACACCTTGCGAGGTGAATTGTATCATCATTGGGGCATGTGTAACATCATTCCGGCGGTGCGGTGCCCTCTACAATTTTGGAGTACGTACATATTTCCATCTTGGAGAAGCATTTTAGCCATAAAGAGGCATAAAACGGTGGGTCGATTATGGCGGTCCCAAAATGGGAAGCTAGAAATTATACCTGACACCCTGTGTGTCAAAGTGACGCCATCCAAATTCCCACTACCTGTAAAATGAAAAGATGACTCAAGTGCAGATAGATAAAATAAGTCGAGAAAACAAATACTAAATTAATATGGAATGAGGACTTACCATTTACGTGGGGATAAGAACTTACCTCCGTCGGCACTCCAAACCTGCGAAAGGGGCTTTCAAAATGAGTCAAAACACTATATATATATATATATAAACGGGCTCATTTTCCTATTCATTTGTGTGTTGATTTGATAGTTTTGAGATCTGGGACCCATGGTGATGGTTTTCATGAGAGTATAGTCAAAACATTTTTGGTGAGATAGCGATCATGCCTCCGAGAGCTAACGTCGACCCATGAGATCTTAGGCTAGTTCTTCTAAATTTTGTTTTTTTACCCAAAATGTTAAAATGTTGAAATCTTTGTCTTGGGGGTCATTTTTAGAAATGCTAGTGTTAATAGGGTCACTTAGGGGGGGTGCCTAATGGGTAGGATTTTTTTTTAGTTAAAATGGTCAAATTTTGCATTTTTGAGCATTTTTAGGGCATATGACCCATTCGAACTCGCGGGACAAGACCGCCACCCTGAGCAGGGCGGTGGTTACGAGGACCGCCACCTTAGAAGGTGGTGGTTATAGAACCGCCACCCTACACAGGCGGTGGTCCATTACAGAGTGTTAAAACAACACTTCACTTAACTTTTTTTGCATTTTTAGCATTCTTGCATGTTCTTAATAGTTTTTCCAATGCGATTTTGGTACTAACTTACTCCTTTTACATGTTTTTGGGTGTATACAGAAGAAGGAGGAGTACATTAGATGGATTCGGGAGAGGGAGTATGATTGGACCTCGGTAGTGTTGGAGGCATTCTCTCGGGAAGAGGGGATACTCTTGAGAGGGATGGTATATGAAAGGAATGATAACCGAGATCGTACCAAGCCAGAACACATATGCTAATAAAACACCACGATCTATAAGATAAAAGTAATTCACCATAATAACTTTACATAAAACCTTTGCAAATAAATGAGAAGAAATATCATATATTATTATGGAACTCAATGCAATACATTGAGAATGGGCCTTGCTTAAATAGGCAAGGAATAACAATCTAAGAACCAGTCAAGGTCGTAGATCAAGCCATAAATCAAGGAAATAACTAGTCATCAAAGAACTAGTCAAGACCATAGATTTAGGAAAGAACTAGACATCAAAGATCTAGTTAATACCATAGATCAAGGAAATAACTATACCTAACAACTAGATAATATCTCCTAATATCTAAATAAGATAAAAGAAATATCCACACACATAAGTGGGTGAGGATAAATACAATAAAGGTAAATAATGTACCTAGGTGAACATGAGCTAAGGTAAATACCTACTCAAAAACCCCCTCAAGTGAAGCTAGGGGCCAAAATAGAAGTGGAATGTCCACAATATGAGTCCTAGAAACTAGGCCTAAGGAGGTACTCATGTACAATAACTGGGAAAAAGGGATACCGCAAGGTACCCAAAACTAGTAACAATAAAGTAAAGAGAGTAATGACCCGCTCCAAGGAATCCCAAGAAGCTCGGCTCAAAAAACTCATAGAATGTTGAAGAAGTTTGGTGTACACTATGGTCTAAATCCAGTGCTCGATCACAAAACTCAAAAACAACTGACAATGGGCTCCACCAGAATAGCTCCATACAAGAAGACTGTCAACAGAGTGATGTCAAAAGTGCAAAAAAACACCAAACATAATTCGATCAAGTGCTACAAATAGGTGTGCCACGATCCAAGAACAATAACCAAAGCAACAAGGCAAGGACAAAAATCTAGAGTGTCATGATCTAAGAAAAGTCAAGGTAACAAGGCAAGGACACAAAACCCAAAGAAGCAGGATCAGCACCACACCCTCCCATACTACTGAATGGGTGGAGTGACGCTACAAATCTATATGAGTTGTCAAAACAACTACTCGAACACTAACAAACTAACACTAGAATTCACCATAATATATCCCTCATAAGAGATACTGTCAACATGCCAAAAGTGTCGAAAATACAGATACAAAATATCTCAACAAACAAGAGAGATACACTACACCTGCTAAAGAAAAATGCTTAAAATAAGAAGCATCACAATGCAGAAGGTATAGAAAGTGGAGAAAGAGGCCGAATGGTGGAGGAGCCACACCTGTAGAGTCCTCTCAATGAATGTGTATGTCGCCTCCACAAGTGATCAGATATCCACCCGAAATCAACATGGATGGATGAACAAGATGCCTGCATATGACTTGGTGCAAAATGCACAATGGGTGCATGTGAAAAGAACATTAGAATGTGTGTTAAGTTAATCGTGTATGACAGCTAACCTCTCAAGTTTCTCAAGCCTGAGTGAAGGTGCAAAACTCATGTGTTGCTCATGATCCTCATAAAGAGTTGAGTGAAAAAAAAAGGAGCTCTATCAATGTGTGATCCCAATGAAGTATCTACTTGAAAACCAATGTCATGAAGATAATTCCACTTAACATGTGGAATAGAGGAAATAATACCCTATGAATGTACGCAATGAATCCTCTAGTGAGACCCATAGAATAGAGCATGCGAGATACGAATGCGGTGGTATGCTTAAAAAAATCCATGTAGTGAGCAGAAGTAGGATACACAACATGTGGTACTTTAATAAGCATAGATGTGGAAGAGCATGCAGTAACAAGCCTCACAGGTTTAGAAGCATCAAAAGCAGGTTCAGGCTCAAATACGGCATATCAATGTCAGTGGGTACAAGAGCAACAACTGCAGTGGACTAGGATCATGGATATGACTATCCACAATATGATGGTGATGTTGTAGGCTAGCAAGTTTGTTTCTGCAGGGAGTGTATTATTGTATCCTTATCATGAATGAGTGATTGTAGAAGATAATTTCTCTTCTTAAGCGATCTATTTTCTTCCAAAATTTTACAATATCCTCTTGAAGTCCACATACTTCAGAGAAAATCATATCATTCTCAGAATCCATGATAGGTACAAACTGCAACTCCCAAAAATTTAGGACGTCGGGCTCAGCCGAAATTGCATCCACAATTGATTACAACACTCCTCCATATTTGGCACTTTATAATTATAGTGCAAGTCTTAAAATAAATAACTCCAATGGAAAGATCACAAAAAAACAAGAACTTTTGCAAAAAATTACACTCATAACGGAGTTACCGATCAAAATTTACAAGCTATTTACTATTTTGCTATGTTATTTATTTTAGTTGCCACTAAAACAAAATAAATTGTTGTTTCCTTCACCACACAAATAAAAGTAAAGGGTGTTGAAGCTAAGCACCTACTAGTAGGAATCACAAGCTTTAAGCCCTCATATGACCATACCATATGACCAAGGGCTAAGGATTTTAATGGGTGTAACAACCTATGGATTTTCCTGAAATAGCAAAACACGTGTGACCCAAAAAAATAATCCTGCGGTTTCTTTTCTTATGGGCACAAATATTGAGGTGATCCAGTGTGCTTCTCGTAAGTAAAAAAACCTCAAAAACTTATTTTTATGTCAGAAAGCGGTTGAGTTTACATTTGATCTTAGGGTTTTCACACCTTCCGAGATCAATGAAAGCCTCTGTTTTCCATAAAAATGCATGCAGCAACAACATATGACCAAATCCCAAATATATGAATATACAATGAATTTATTTGCAAAATAAAACTTACAGATGGATGTCAACAGCAATCTCTCGCTTTGATACCATGAAAGGAACGATAACCAGATCATACCAAGCCAAGAACACAGATGCTAATCAAACACCACGATCTATAAGATGAAAGCAATTCGCCATAATAACTTTACATAAAACCTTTACAAATAAATGAGAAGCAATATCATATATTATATTGGAACTCAATGCAATACATTGAGAATTGGCCTTCCTTAAATAGGCAAGGAATAACAATCTAAGAACGGTCAAGGTCATAGATCAAGCCATAAATCAAGGAAATAACTAATCATCAAAGAACTAGTCAAGACCATAGATTTAGGAGAGAACTAGACATCAAGGATCTAGTCAATACCATAGATCAAGGAAAGAACTATACCTAACAACTAGATAATATCTCCTAATATCTATATAAGATAAAAGAAATATCCACACACATAAGTGGGTGAGGATAAATACAATAAAGGTAAATAATGTACCTAGGTGAACATGGGCTAAGGTAAATACCTACTCTAATAGTATATGGAGGATTGCACATGTTCCTCATGTTGCACCTACTAGTCACATATTGTGTGACTTGTTTTCTTATTGGGATGTGGATCAAAACACCTTTCGATTGCAGGAGTTAGGGATGAGTGGTCCATCACCCTGGAGGATGTTTACCGCATACTAGGAGTTCTGATTCTTGGGTGGTGGCTATCTCTTAAGACAACAGTATCTAGATCATAGGTGGTTTAGTGGGCCACCTACATGGGAGATGCGGTTGTATCAATGGGGTCGAAGAAGGGCATGAGGATCTACTCTATTATTGAGTCGAGACATTCCCTTGCTCTGAGAGCCATCATGGGTATCCTTACATCCAAAATGATTAGGGATAAGAGAGGGGACACCCTCTTATATTTTTTGGGCCCCTATTATTGCACAAATTGAGGGCCACGGACGTGTCTATGTTTGGCGAGTAGATATCCTCGGGACTACCTACCATGATTTATACAGGGTAGTCCATTTATAGGGACGATCCGAGCCATCCGACTCTTATCATGAGTTGGGTGTATGAGCACATTATCCCATATGGGAGAGGCATAGAGGTGGAGGATCCGAGGCCATCAAGGCAGCGAGGTGGACAGGGATGATAGTTCTTATAGCATCCACCAGCCAGTTTCTTCCCTGACTACTGTAGACATGGAGGCCACTCCTTATCAGGCCATGATAGGGGTATGGGGAGAGGAGACCGTTACTTTGATTGCCTATCAGACCACCGTCTAATTGATAGACAAGGCAGGGAAGGTGCAGATCCACCCCTTTGATAGAGTACCATAGTAGTTAGGCCTCCCTATAGTGGCATGCTTCCTCCGGTGGTGCCAGTTTACATATCTATTTGTGAGGATCGGGGAGGTCCTAGAGGCTAGGGGTGGACCATTGTTATGCCCGACACTCCTATTGCAGCTAGGAGGGTGGTACGTGCATGAGGGAGAGCTGGTGCTCCTTAGGCACCCTTACTTCAGATTGCCACTAGTCCCACTCATAGCAGTGATGAGCCCATTGATGTGGACTCCGAGTCTAAGGAGTTCACTAGGGGAGAGACCGAGGAGGAGACAGAGGACATGGAGATCAGTGAGATGGGTGGGGGGGATGAGAGTGATCCTGAGTGGCATGACACCTAGGAGATCCTATCAGGCTGAGAGGGTGGAGCGGAGCATAGAGAGGGTGACTCTAGTTTTAGAGGAGTTACTCTCTCGGGACCTAGGTGGAGATGGCGAGTCTATTGCAGTCCGTCACATTTCCCAGACGTGGGCGAGGGGCACCAATTAGTAGCAGCATTAGTGGTGGGTGTGGATCTTAGAGATCCTTCTTGGAGGCCTAGTGATCCTAGTGAGTTGTCACTCTTCTCCTGACATTTGTTTTAGTTAGACTCATCTTAGTTTGTTATTTCTTTTTGTTTTGCTTACTCTTGGTTTTATCGTTGATCATTTTCTAACTTGTTTTCTCCTTTGTTTGTAGTGACTGCTACTGATGAGTGGCGAGACTTGATTCACCGAGTGTGTACCGATACCCTGCTTCTCCCCTCAGAGAAGACTCGTGCTTATCTTTCCGTGGACATGGGGGAGCCCTCAGTAGATGGCAGACACACCAATGTTTTTGCCTCTGTCTGGCATGCGGCGAAGATTATGACTTCTCTCTGCATGGAGGTGGCTGGATATAGGATAGCCGAGAAGTTAATGAGGAGGATCCATTCTCATAGTGAGATGGCAGCTACCGAGCATGACCGCGAGTCCTCAATGCATTGAGTGTCGGGTGAGCCGGAGTCCTAGGCGTGGCCATGCACCCTCGAGAGGGATCCCATAGGTATTGAGAGATTTATTTTTGTAGTATTTTTCCAGATGTTTATACGAGAGTTTTTGTACTTCTAGGCTCATTGAGTGTTTTGACCACGCCTAGTGCATGATGGCATTGTATACGAAACCTGATTTGTATGTATGTATGTATATATATATATATCTTTGGATCTAGACTCTTGGTATCTTGAATTTTAAGACTCATTTTCTAAATGTTTTTTAGATGTTTTTAGAATATTTTCTTTTCATGTTTCCAGAATGTATGCAATGGACAACAAATGATAGTAAATAGGATGTTTTACTCTATATGTTTTTGTAATGCTGATATGAGATGATACTAACATATGGTAGTATTGAACTTTTGAACTCTTTAGGAAATGTTTATAATTTCTCTTCGATGTTGGCAAGATGTGATGAATGTATAGTTATAAAGAGAGGAACTTGCCCTAATCACAAATCCACGCAACTTGTAAGATGTGAGGGCTCAACACCAAGAGTTAGGAAGGGCACAAGTTGTATGAGTTTGACTGAATGGAATGATGAGAGATAGAAAAACCAATATCAAGAACCAAATTTGGACCTACACACCCACCCTACTTAGAACTACTACCAAGCTTAGAAGATCACTTACTTTTTAGTTTATCTAGACTTAGATTCATAAATGGCAACCTGGTTAACAAAATCTGGTTTTGAGGATTTGATCTCTTTAGAATTTAGATATTTGGATATTTTCTTTTCTCTTAACAAAATTTGATTTGTGTTTTTAGCATACCAAGATTTGTTAGTTTGTGTGACTAGACCCCCACACTCGCCTCACACCACTAGTAAGAAGAATGGGTTTGTCACCAAAGGCAAGATACGGTGAGTAAGGTCACTTCTTTCCTTTCCAAACCTCACATCACTAGTAAAAGATGTGAGCTTATCACCGAAGGTTGATGGGGCAAAGAAGTGTGTAAAATAAAATATTTTGTTTGCTTGGTGCTTTTGATTTCATTTTATTTTGACACTTCTGATCTATGACTTTGGGATATCCTTTCATTCCAAGAAATTTTAAGAGGGATAGATGTGACACCAATAAGCTTCCAGAACAGACTATAGGCAAGGACAACTTCACCTAGTAGAAAGAAAGAGAAAAGCCAAGTATGCAGGTCTTGGTATGGTTTCCGTCAATGTTTGTCTATTGAAATTGATGAGAAGATTTGAAAATAGTTGATGATGTTTGGAGAGATGTGATATGAATGCTTTTGCCAATATTTCAGAAATTTGTAATAGATTGTTTTAAGAGTAAGCTCCTGGACTACCATTTTTACAAAATGGACAGAATGAAGCTGCTAAGAGACTAATGCAATGTAAGTAGCTATAATGTACTAGGAATGACTTTGATGTTTTATGCGTAAAACCACTTAAGATGCAAGGAATTGACAGTTTCACCAAATTCCTCACCTTCTAGTGTGCACAAGAGATACACACCATTTCCGTAGTCCTTCATGACTCGGTATGGGCCCAACCATTTGGGTAGGAACATTCTTCCTTCGCGGTTTTCTTATCGATCGACTGTCTAGTCTTAGAACTAGATCTCCTTCATATATTTCTTGCTCATAGACCTTTTTGTTATACTACCGGCACATCCGGTCAGCATACGCCCTATGCCACTATTCGGTCTTTAACCTGGCCCCATCAAGTCTTTCTATTTGAGAGAGGTGTGCCTCCTTGTAAGCTTCTTTGTCTAGAATCCCTTGTAATGAGATGTGGAGACTGGGTATTTCAACCTCAAGTGGGAGAAGTGCTTCTTCTCCAAATACCGAGAAAGGAGTTGCTCCTATTGGTGTTCTTATTGAGGTTCGATGGGTCCACAAGGCCAGATATAGTTTTAAATGCCAATCTCATTTATTCTCCTTGACTATTTTGAGGAGAATAGCTTTCAACATTTTTTTGTTGCTTCATCCTTCCCATTGAATTGAGGGTAGTAATGAGAGGCCGTGTGATGGTTTATCTTGAACTTGCTACATAGCTCACAAACCTCATCATTCTTAAAGGACATGCCATTATATAAGATAATGACTTGTGGGACACCATACTTGCAGATAATTTGGTTCAAAATGAATTTGGCAATCACCAAACCTGGTACAGTGGTGAGAGGCATGGCCTCCACCCATTTGGTAAAATATTCCATGGTTGTGATTATAAAATTATGGCCATCGGTTGATGAGGGAGAGAATTTCCCTATCAAGTCTAGACCCCACGTGGAGAAGGGCCATGGAGTCACTATTGGTTGCAGGGATTGTGCTGGCATGTGAATCTCGTGAGAGAATTCTTGGCATTTGTGGCACTTACGCACAAACTCCATTGCATCATGCTCAAGAGTGGGCCAAAAATAGCCCATCGATGTATTTTGTGAGTAGTGGCATGACGACCGAAGTGGCCCCCACATATCCCACTATGGGATTCATGAAGAATCCTCTTGGATTCTTCTATGTCGATGCATCTTAGAAGCATGCCATCGAAGGCTCTATGATAGAGTACTTGGTCTAAAACAACATATTTAGCGGTAATAATGTGTAACCGCCTTCTTTGTTGTGACATGGCACCTTCCGGGTATGTATGGTCCATTATAAAATTGATGATATTAGTATACTAGGAACATGTAGAAATGGGGGTCCTAGTTTTGACAAAGTATACGCACTCATTGGGAAAGTCTAGATCTACCAGCTCGCCTCCATCTAGTGGATTGTTAGCTAACCAGTCTGTAATAATTTTTCCTTTAAAGGATTTCTGGTTTACTAATGTTAACTCAAATTCTCCCATTAAGGTTATGAAACGGCCAACCTTTTTAGATAAAGATCCTTGTGTGGGAAATGTTTATAAATGGTTTGTCTTTACAATGACCCTTGTTTCCTAGTTTAACATGTAATGTCTCAAACGTTTTGTTGCAAAAGTTATGGCAAGGAATTCTATCTCTACCTATGTGTAACATGTTTCATAATCGAGCAACGTTCGGCTAATGAAATAGATCATGCGTACTTGTTTGTCATCATCTTCTTGAGCCAACATGCAGAACAACGAGACATGAGTGGCTCATGAGTATAGGATCAAAGGGTGGTCTGGCTTGGGAGGCATTAGCATGGGTGGTGATAACAAGAAGTGCTTAATTGCTTCAAAGGCCTCATTGCAATCTTCATTCCAATTGATGCTATAATATTTCTTGAGTATATTGTTGATTGGATGAATGGTAAAGCTTAAATCTAGGATGAACCTTCAGATTGCACCGAGTTTTCCAAGAAATGATCTGATACCAGAGTCATCTGATGGTGGAATCATTTCAAGAACAACCCAGATTTTGGTGGGTCAACATCAATCCCTCGTGATGATATGATGTAGCCCAGAATTTTACCTCTTGTCACACCAAACACACACTTTTCTGGATTTAATGTGATGCCATACTCAATTATTCATGAGAGGATGATACGGAGCACTTCTGGATGATCACAAAACTTCTTAGCTTTGGCCAACAAGTCACCCACATAGGATTCCACAATTTTATGGATAAGATCATGGAATATATAAGTCATTGCCCGCTGATATGTAGCGCCAGCGTTCTTAATACCAAATGGCATGACAACGTAACAATAAGTTCCCCAAGGAGTTATAAATGTGGTTTTGTCTTGATCTGCTCAAATATTTTAATCGATTGTATCCTAAGAACCCATCCATGAGGGATAGCAGTTCAAATCCAGCTGTTGCATCAATGATAACGTCAATGGATGGTAATGGGAAATCATCCTTGGGACAAGCTTTGTTAATATCCCGAAAATCTATGCAAATGCGTATTTTCTGTTCTTTTTAGAACGAGGACGATATTAGATACCCATTGTGAATAGTCAATGGGTTTGATGAATCCCACTTGGAGAAGTTTTATTACTTCCTCTTTTACCATAAGAGCCACTTTTGGCTTCATTGGTCTTGACTTACATTTAATTGGCTTCGCATCTGGTTTAGTGAGAAGATTATGTACCATGACTTGTGGTGCAATGCCCGTCATTTCTTTATAATTAAATGTGAAAGCCTTTTGATGTTATTTGAGGATTTGGGTGTGTATTTCTATCTCCTCGGGATTAACGAGGATCCCAACTTCAAAATTATTGGTTCTTCTTCTATTCCAATGTTTATATCAATGGTTTCTTCTATCAAATAAGTGTTACCTTCTTCAAATTCGGGTGGGGCTGTAGGTAGTTCTAAGATTTCTCCGTTTTCTATCTTGTAGATATTGAGATCCATACGTGGAGGAGACTCTACCATGGGATTTCCAAAATAGGAAGAGGATTTTGGTATTAGGGAAAGATCAACTATACGGTGAGCTAGGTGTAGCTCCGCATAGGAATTTAGATATTCGAGAGTGATTCTATCATCATCAAAGTGATCCATGATAGAAAAATCATCCTCACTTCTCCATGAGTCGGGAGCAAGTTTGTTGGTATTTTACGCACTAATGGTTTGGTATGAAGTGATAACGTGAAATTTGTGTCCTCCAATTCACTGTTCGGGGTGAAATAGGAAGCTGAGGTTGCTATTGAGTCTACGAGAAGGTTTTACTCTCATGGGATTTCTTCAATTGATATGAAGTTGAATCCCTTGCTTAAATCTAACATGGCTGTTTTGTATAGTTGTAAATGTTCAGCCCTAGTTTCATATACCTCAGAGACTTGGTTTGCAACTAGTTGTGAGTATCCTAGCACTCTAATGTTATTAACACCCATTCTTTTAACTAAGATGAGGCCAAGGAGGAGAGCTTCGTACTCAGCTCTGTTGTTTGTACATTCAAAGTTTAATTTGAAGGTGAAAGGTAGGATCTTTCCCTCAGGTGAAGTAAAGATCACCCCCGCCCTAACTCCAAAGCGACATCTAGCTCCATCAAAGTGGAGAGTCCAATACTTGCTTGGAAAAATGGACATTGGGATATCTGTCATATTTGTTTCTTCTGCTTTGGTTACTTCTACCATAAAAAAATATCTCGATGGAAGAGAAGCGATCCCAGGGGTGTTTCCTATAACCATGGAATCAAATGGTAGGAGAATAGGTAAGTATTTCTCCAAAGAACTCAACAATTTTTGTGGTAGTCCCTAGTGATACTACTTTTATAGCATTGGTCTCATTTTTAGTCTTTGGAACGTCTTGATTGGATTTGTAATTTCTAACTCGGTGGTGGGTATCAACTTTTATTTTGGTTGTGAATTACTTGGCTTGACAAGCTGATTTGTTGGGAATTTAAACTCGAGTGAACACTGGTATTTTCTTTAAATCAGCTAGGTGTATATTGAAGGTTTTGGGTCACCTTGTGCCACGAATATTTTCCTTAAGTGTAGAAATCTTATTTCTTGGAATAGCGTGGAAGGGATTGCTTTCATGTGGTGTATCCATGGCTGATCAAGGATCATATTATAATTGGTTTCTGATCTATAATATAAAACTTGGTGAGGACTGTCTTGGATCCTAAAGTGAATGGTAAAACTATGGTTCCAATTGAAGTGGCTTTAAGGCTATCATAACCTCTTAGCATATTTCGTGTCATGGAACAATTTGTTTCTCCATATCCTAGCTTTTGAAGGAAAGTGAAGGGGACTATGTTGACTGCCACCCCATCATTAACCATTGCACGTTTAACATAATTATCGTAGACCCAAACTTGTAAATGTAAAGTTGGGTCACCTCTTCATGTAATTTCGATTGTCTGTCACATTTTGCTTATATCAAATATAAATTTTGTATCCCTATCTAGCTGCCCCAGGAGGATAAATTTCAAAATCCACATGGTTTACTTGCGTTTTCGGAGGAGGAGTGATGTTGATTAAATGACCAAGGCCTAATGCTTCTAAGAGAGCAGCTCTATGGGCGGGAGAGTTTTTTAACAAATCCAAGAAGGATATGTGCAAGAAAGTTTTAGTTAAATCATTAATCAGATCATAGGCGCCTATAGGTTTCAACAATGTTTGTTTAGTGTTGTCTGGATCTAACAAATAACTTGGAGTTGGTTGAGAAGAATAATACCGTGTTCTTGTTATGGTGTCTATAGGTAGCTTGGCGTCTAACTCCATTAAACCGACTATCTTAGTTTGAGGTTGAGTTCCTAATTGGGGTGTGACCGGTGGATTTAATGAAGTTGAAGCTTCATGATCGGTGTTTCTGTCATGACACCTTTATTTGTTCCGTTAGGATCTAACTGTTGTTGTTATAATGGTTTGGGAGTGGGTCATTGAAGATCTTGAGGGATGCATTTTGAGGGGAAACTACCCCTGCATAAGCGTTTGGTGTGGGTACTACAGAATTTTCTAAAAACATATCTATAAAGAGTTGTTTTTGATCTTCTGGCAAATGCTGCATGAATTTATTGTATTCACGACAAGTCCTAGTATCGTGGCCTTGAATCTTGTGGAAGCCACAATATAGATTGGGATTGTAATTTCGAGGCTGTTGATTTAAAACCTGTTGTGGCCCGAAATTCTGATAAGGTTGCTAGTTTTTAGAGTTAAAATTTTGAGGTTGTTGCCTTTGGTTTTGACTCTGATATCCGGTTGGGTTTTGATTTGGACTTTGTGTTTGGACTTGTCACTATTGTTGTTGTTTCCGTGGTGGATGATTAAAATCCACCACGTTGATTTTTGGAGTAAATTTGTAATTTCGTTGATTGTTAACTGGTGGTGGAATGTTTACAACATTTTCTCTTTTAGCTTGGTCGATTACTCCATCCGTTGTAATGTCACGGTTCTTTTAAGGATCTTAGGTCTTTGATTAGCGTTCTAGTGTTAGGATAGGCCGCGGTGTTTTGATTGGGAGTGGTTAATTTCCTGTTTGTTCCATATGTTTTATGACCACTATCAATTGCTTCTTGGTTGATTCAGAGAGCACTTTTGAGTACTTCATCATAAGTTCTTAGTGGGAACTTATGGACTTCTTCCTTTATCTCTCTATTGAGTGAATTAAGGAATAAATCACATAGTTCCATTTGATCCATATTTGGAGCACTTGCTGATGAGTAGAGAACCGTATGCCATCTTTGGATAAAATGAGCAGCGGATTCATTATGTTCTTGCTTAATATGCAAGAATTCCCTGATTCCTATTCTTAACAATTTGTTCATGTCGAAAGCTTTGATGAATTATGATGCAAGTTGTTTAAATGAGTGTATCGAAGCTTCAAGTATTCTGTAATACTAGTCAAGGGAAATACCTTCTAAGGTTTTAGGGAATATTTTAGCGATAACCCCGTCCCAAGGGAGTAACTCCCATATGGCTGTGGCATAGGCCTTAATGTGTGCATTTGGGTCCCCTTCCCCTTTGTATTTGGGAAAATTGGGAAGAGGTCTCAGAAGCATAATGCTTTGTATGGTGAAGTCTAGGGGTTCTTTTAAATATTCCAAATAAGTCCCTACTGCATAGGCCTCAACCATCAACGGGGCTTGTTGAGGGGGTTGACATGGAATGGGTTGTTGATATGGCATAACATATGCATTTGTAGGGATATAAGGGAATCCTTGTGGTTGAACGAACATTCCAGGAGAAGAGAACATGTCTCCTTGTGGTGATTTTGAATAGATGTTTAAATAAGGAGGAGCATTTTTTTGGTACGGGTTGTTTGGTGCCAAGCTGGGAGGTGTCATGTTTTCAATTTGGAGCAAGTGTTTGAAAATGTTGTCCTAGTTGGCACTTCTTTGTGGATAATTATAAGTATTTTGAGGAGGCATGCCTAACGTGCCTGTTCCTGTTAGGAGGTCAACTTGACTAGGGTGATGCAGAGGGTTGGGGATTCCCACTTTCCCAAAATATGAATTTTGGTTTGCTTGAGAAAGTTCTAGCCCTCTAACCTTCTCAACTAAGGCTGAAATGACCTCCATCGGTGAAGACATAGTGTTTTTCCTTAAGGGTGTTTGTTGTATGGATTGAGGTTGTAAGGGGGTATGATACCTTGCTATGAACTGGTCATTACCCTGCCAAGCTTCATCGAGTGTATTTCCCATAGGTGTAGTTGTGCGGGTGTTCTCCTGGAATAGAGTATCAGACTATATTTGTAAACTCCCTATAGGTGGATACATATTTTGGAAGTGTTGTTTGATTTTAGTGAAGCATGCTAAGTACTCCTCATCCAAACAAGGGAGTGGGTCTGATTATTTACTAATCTGTGGTCTGAACAAGACCTGAGGAGATGAAGTGGATTCTCCATTAAATGTCATATTGTTAGAGCTTGATGGCTCTGGCTGTTGTGTTTATGCAAACTGATCAAATTCCTCGATTCGGAACAAAGAACTAGAGCTAGTTCTGTGAGGGGGAGTTTGAGATGACAAGTAATTTCTTAAATAGTTATTAGCCTATGTAGAAAGCGAGGGTGATGGTTGTCTATTTGTTTGACTATAGTTTACTTCGATACCTGAGAGAGGTCTACCATATGCATCATATCCCGACATAGTTGGGGGGTATATGAATACCCGCAGAATAATGGGAAAGAGCGAAGGTGGATGGAAGAAATGAAAACAGAAAGAGGAATATGAGTTTGTTTCACATCGGGTTCACCAATTTTGTTGGTGAAGCTGATGTGATGGCTAAAGATGTGGAAAAGATGAAAAGGCATATTAAATGGAAGAACAAGTAGAAATCGACTTAGAATCGAAGGTAGAAGTTTCACGTTGGGTTCACCAATTTTGTACAATGGAAAAGTGACATGCGAGCATGAGAATCTACAAGTAACTCTTCCTCGCACCCGACCTCCCAAGGTCGTGCCAGAGACGATCGGTGGGGATGGACTATATGGGCTATAGACAGACTAGTTGGGTAATCTTATGTCTTCAACACGTAATAATGGGATCTGTGAATCTAAGGAAAAGAAGGCCCTCCTAACCTGAATAGGTGTGATGGATCGTTTGGCAAGGATAGCTACTCGAAGGCTCCAATCAATATCGAGCTCATCCGAGATCCTATCTATAGGTTACTGAATACGTGGAAACTAACATGTGGGTGCTTCATATATATTTCCTGACAAGGTCATGAAAATGGTGGTAAAATGTGTAGTGGATTTTCTGGGGTTTTATGGATGATTCTCTGGTTTAGTCCAGAAATCCTTAGCTTGATTGGTTCTTTATGTTTAATAATGAGAGTTGTGTGATAATGTCTAGTGGGAGTGGAGAGGACCTAAATACTAATGTTCGCAAACCAACATCAATGTCGATTGATTTGTAGGCCCATTGGGTTGTGGGACCTGTGGATCACAACCGTAAGTTCATGGTTGTTGTGGACCTCCTATGGTCATATGAAGAGTCAATCCCTAATTCCGAGTATCTAGTAGTCGTATGCCTTTTCGGCCTCTATGTTCAAAACTAGGAGTTGGCGTAATTTTCTCAAAATACCTTACAGGTGTTCTGGCAACTTGAATTCGTAAGCTAGTGTCTATGTCAATGAGGATATCTCCCACATCAGGCTGTGGGACTAGTGGGTCACAACCGAATGTTTGCTCTCTTTCAAGTCCTTCTACAGTCATGTGGATATCTATCAAGGCAGTCTATAATTTGGCTGATTTGACAGAACATGTGTGCTTTGTCGTCTTCTATGTTTAATCCTCTCAGCTATGTGCTAACTTATTATAGGTCTGACGTTGTTCAGAAGACCTGAATTCTAAGATTTTGATCTATGTCAGCTAGTGCTATGGGAAGATTTGGTTGAGGCATGATTGGCTCAAAAACGTATTCCCTGGGCTCTCTAGGTCCCGTGATTGTCATGCAAAAGATGATACAATTCTAACTAAAGCAAAGTAAACTGATTATGCAAGATATATTTACAGCATACATATATTCCTCTATTTTTGTATTTTTGATAGAATATTTAACAGAATTAAAAGAACAACTATTTAATATATTCAGAAAATGACAACTAGTCTAATAACAAAATTAAAACAAGCAAGGTAGCCTGGTATAGCTACTTGCCTGTGCAGTTGTGATTTTAACCTAAATAGCTAGATAACTGATTAACTTAAATTGAAAGACTCTCGATCCTACCTCAAAAGTGAGGAATGAATCATAGTTTCTTAGAAACTATCAATCCCCACAGCTTCCCCGAAATATCGAAAGTGAATTTAACTGAAATGAAATAATTCACTACTCTATTTGATATGTTTTAACTAGAAATTTTGACAACTCAAACCTGGCATTTACAGAATAGTGGCGAATCTAGTCATGTGTGATTTTGTCCCCTCAGTGTGATCTCCTCATTCCTTCATGTTCACATGAATCTAGAAAAGTGTGTATATGCTAGCATCAACAGAAGAAGGTGTTCAAACAATGGTAGCTTTGGGTATAGACCGAATACAATGCGAGTAGGAGAGGGATAGTGCAAGTGACAGAGCTTGGCTTATGTAATTCCTAGCGGGATCTATTACAGGAATATAACACAAGTGTACCGAGAGATTCTAGACACTACTTCCTATGAAGAACACGACCTGCAACTCTAATGGATTCCAAATTGAAATAAAACTACCTTACTCTAACTGATTGTATGAAATAACAATGAAATTGAAACAAGAAGATCATGTGGCCTCTAAATAACAAAAGAAAACTAGCACGGATGTAAAAATGAAACCAAATGAGTTCTAAACAAGAAATTGAAAGACTAAACAATAGAATTGAGAAGGTGAGGGGCCATTTGTTTGAAAACAAACCAGCTATTTATAGAATTCCCATTCACCAAAGGGTAACTTGGAATGGAACTCTTTTACCATTAAACAATGGAGAAACACTATTACAGGGAACCAAAAACATAAATACAAGCTAAGGTAGTTGAGAAAAGCTGGTAAATGTTGAAAATTTATGCAAGTCGCAATCAAAGGAACGTGTTGGAAAACACGTGAAGGACCACCACCCTGAGCAGGGTGGTGGTTACGAGACCGCCACCCCTGGTAGGGCGGTGGTTTCATTACTGAAGGTCAAAACATGTTTAAAAGGGGGCGAGGGATAAAAAAGCACAAGGAACTTGGATAAAGCATTTGGGATGCTAACATATACTTCGTGAGCTTCTCTAGATCCCAAACACCTTGCGAGGTGACCTATATCATCATTGGGGCATGTGTAACATTGTTCCGACGGTGTAGTACCCTACAATTTTTTGTACGTATAGTGTTCTATTGGAAATAGAAAATAGGTGATCATCTAGAAAAGAGTCATCCACTACTTGTTAGTAATTATTATTCTCCATTCTTGAAAGAAAGTCAGATATAACATTGTGCTTACTAGGCTTATACACAATGGTGACATCAAACTCTTACAAGACTAGAAACCATCTTATTATTCTACTACTTACAACTGGTTTGTTGATCAAATATTTAATTGTTGCATGATCAGTATGAATGAATACTAGATAACCTATGATGTAGTGCCTAAAATTATTGATAGCATAAACCACTACTAAGAATTCTTTCTCTATGATTGTATAGTTGAGTTCAACGTGTTGAGGTTCTTACTAACATAATAGATTGTGTAGTTTAGAATTCCATATTTCTATCCTAGAACAAATCCAATGGCATGATTTGAGGCATCAATATGAATGTGAAATGGAAAACTCCAATATAGTCCTCTCAACACAGGTACAAAAGTAAAAAAATTCTTCAAATTCTGGAATGCAATCTCACATTTCTCAATCCACTCAAAGGCAACATCTTTTCCCAGTAGGACAAATAATGGTGTTGTAATCTTATTGAAGTCCTGTATAAATATTCTATAATTCCCAAAGCATGTCCTAAGAAGATACTCACATCTTTTTTCTTCTTTGGTGTTTACATATTTATAATCACGAGATATTGTTGTTGTATACACCTAAATTCTAGTAGTTGATAGATAATTCCCCAACACTATTCCTTCATACATCATCATATAGCATTTTTCATTACTTAAGGACAAGTTATGCCTTGCAAATCTTGAGAAATTTATCTAGATTCTTCATTTCTTCATCAAAATTAATGCCATATATTGTAAAATCATCCATTATACCTCCACGTAGTCATTGTTTAGATATGAAAAAATGCTCAAAACTGCTCGTTGAACTATAGCAGGTGCTTTACACAAACCAAAAGGAAGAACATAATATGAAAAAATTCCCCATGGGCATGTGAATGTGGTCTTGTCCTAGTCCTTTGGTGTAATATGAATTTGGTTGTAGCCACTATAGCCATCTAGAAAATAAAAATATTTCTTTCCAAAGCAAGAGTGTCAAGTACTTGATCAATGAAAGGAAGTGAAAAATGATCCTTTTTTGTTGTTGCATTCAGCTCTTTATAGTCCACGCAGATCCTCCATTTTCCATTATTCTTAGGTACAATGACAAGGGGTAACACCCATTGACTATCTAAAATTGGATATATGAATCTAACATCCAATAATTTTTTTAATTCTTCTTTCACTATATCCCTCATTGTTGGATTCATTCTCCTTTATGGTTTCCTTATTGGTTTCCAACTATCTTTGATGTATATATTATGTGTATAGAGCTTAGGTATATCTCATGTATGTCTCTATAGTCCAATGCAAATGTTGTCTTGTGTTTTTGTAGAAGAGAAATTAACAGTTTCTCTTGTTGCATGCTCAGCATTTTGTTTACATTAAGTGGCTTTCTCGGAGTAATTTCCACTTTCTTAGAGAGATCAATCATGGAGAATATACTGCTACTTATAGAATTCAATATATAATTATGTGAAAAAAGTTGGTGGAGGATGCAATTATTACCTGGAATGTTCATAGTACTTTTTACGGTAGTATTTTATTCTTAGGATAACTTATACACCATAATTTTTCATCTACTTCTTCATTCTTCCCATAATTATTTTGCAAGACGTTAGAAAGAACAACATCTTCTTCTTGCCCTTCAATTGTGCATGACTTCTCTAGAATCATGATCTGCTTGAACTCGCTTTGGTCTACTTGTGGCTCTTCAACCTAAATGGTTTGTTATTCTTTATGGAACAAATGTGCAGGGGGTAAAGCATGAGTTTCTTGGTACGACTTCTATTAAAGATAATCATATTACCAGATTTTCATCCTATGAATGTGTCAACAATTACCAACCAAGTATCTTCCCAAGATGATAGGATATCCTCCGAAGCTTGATTTTGGATGAAGAACAATAAAATTAGTAGGGTATTCCTAAGATTCTACCACTACTACAAAATCCTCCAGGACTCCTTGAGGCCTAACTATTGATCTTTCTGCAAGTTGTAAGACTATGGTTGTTGGTCTTAGTCCCTCTAACTTCAAATCATCCATGATATATTTTGTCATTACACTAATTATTGCACACAATTCAATCGGTGTGTTCTTGATCACTTTTCCATTAATTTTGACATTTACCAAAGGACTTCCTATATCTATTTATTTGGGAAGAAATGAGTTCCCAATCATAATATCACTAGTTTTCCAATTACCTACGCACAGTAGTTTGATCTTTCCTCTTTCTACCTGATTTCTTTATGCATAAATGTTTAACCAATTTGTTATATATGGGCACATCCTTAATAGCTCAAGTCAATAGAATTTTGACACAAATTTCTTGTAGGTGGTTGAAAAAATATGAAAATTATTTTGATTTGAGGTCAGTCTTCTTTTCTTGTAACCTTTTAGGAAATGGTGGCTCATTACCCCATGTTTTACCCTTGCTGGAATTTTTCTGGGTTGTTACGGATAAGCATGTAACATCTTCGGTGTGATTTGTGGATTTATCTACAACATTTTATTGATTTGATATGGATCATCATGTACTATCTCGTGGCTCCTCAAAAATCTCAGTAATGGTGGGTCCGGCTGGTGGAAGAAGTGGTCTCCCTAAGAGAAGATGTATATTGTTGATATCAATAAAATAGGTATGGTATTGAGCTAGTTCAGTGGAATAGGATGGCTAAGCAACTTTATTATTTCGGGTTAGGCATTGGTTGAACTGGTAGTTGGGTAGCTTTTGGTTGAGATCCTGGTTATCGGTTTGGCATCAAATATTTCTACTGCAGGTAAGGAGGTTTCTGATAAGATTGTTAGTAATTTAGAGGTGGTTTATTCCAATGTTGTCCTCTTCTCCAAGGATGTTTTTATGATTGATGAGTTTTTTACCATTTTTTTGTGGTTGGCCTTGGAATTGAGGTTTCCAATATTTTAGATATTGGTTAGGATACAACGCCCAACCTTGAGGGTTAGCCCAAGGTGGGGCTGTATATATAAATTATTAGACCAATTTTGAAATGAAGGCATAGGTTCTTGTGTCATACCTCATTTCTTCGGTGGCCATGGTTTTCCTTGAGCAACATAGAAAAATTTCCCATCCTTTATCTCCAACATATTGAAATCAGGTGAATCCTCCCTTTCTTGAGAAATGATAGTCAATTCTCTACATCTACATTCATATTTCTTCCTTCTATATGCATGATAGTACTATGTGAGTGCTTCTTCTGAATCTTCCTTTTTATTTTTGGCATGTAGAGCATCTAATGGATTAGCCATGTTATTGAAAATATATTGCTTCATATTTTAAAACATTTTGACAATATATGACTTGGATATGTCCCCAATTTTTTTGGTAGTTGATCCACCTCTTGATCTTACACTTCTTGCCATCTTCATAGTAGCTCTTGAGTAATTTTTACATGCTTCATAGATGTTTGTAAAAGTATCTTTTGAAATGTCTCTTGATCATATTATATATATAGCATCCATGTCCTCCTCACTGAATCCCTTCAAAAATATTAATTTGAGAGATTCAAGTGGTAGTTCAATGTGCCTTGAATTCTAAACATAGAATAGGAACCTTTCCAAATATTCTTCCAATGGTTCATCCTATTTTGTTACATTATGTAAATTTCATCACATCCTCTATTGTTTGGTCTCTGCAATAATTTAGGTACTTATTAAGGAATTTATCCTTCATTTGTGCCCATGTGGTTACAATATTTGTTCCCAATCCCAAGAACTACCTAATGGCTACATCTTTGAGTGTAGCGGGAAAAATATTTAATTTATGTGCATCAGTAGTATAATTATAACTATTGCATAGAACAATGAACTCAAATAGAAAGGTGGTTGGGTATTATAACATGGATCCATGGAAGTTGGGAAAGGATGAGGGATAAATATTATTCATTACGACAACTACATTATTGTCAATGATGGGGAAATCAAAGGTGGTTGCTCCATTTTGAACATTTCAAACATTCTGATTTACTTATTTTGCCATCTCTGACTTCTCAAAAGTAGCTTCAAATCTTTCACTTAGAGGATTGTATTTGAACAATAAACCTAGTACGAAGGTTTCTTCTTCAGAATCCTCATAGGTATATGAAGAGATCTGTGCTACCTATGGATTAGGAAAAAATATACCATGGGCATCCCTTAGGTGGTGCATACATCAACTACTCAACTCTATCAATGGAAAATTAGTGGGGGTTGGTTAGAAGTAAATTTCCTATAACTTAAATTGATTGAAGAAATAAAAACCTCTTCAAAAACCTTATAATTTGGTAGTATCCTAGTAACTTGATGCAAAAATGGTGGTGTAAATTAACTTACAATAATTAATATGTTGTTCATCAATCAACAATCATTTAATTATCAAACCTAGGGACATAAAATTCAATATTTTCAGTGCTATATGCATAGTTACAAATGTTTGAGGAGTGTAAAGGTAAATTATTGTCACTACAATTAGGAAATAACAATACTAGAAATGAACTAGATTATGACTAAAATAAATATTATGAATATGGAAAAGCATGTAAAAACATAATATAGATAAAGGAATAACTGCTACAATTCTAATCATGCAAGGAATTAAAACACCAAACAAAAGGGAGGATTAGAAAGCGTAAATGGGACCTTCGTGGGAGCATATCCCTCCTAAGGCATGTGTTTACAATAATTTAATAGAAATAAAATTCTTATTTCATCATCATGAAGATTAAAAATGAAAGAATATAACAAAATCTATATTTATTGATAGATCTCATTTGTATACATCATTTCTATAACATTAATCTTTCCTTATTATATCTTTCATTATAGTAGAGTGGTGAACAGATATATTCATAATAGGATTTACATTCGGATTTAGTAAAAATATCTCGGATAAGAAATCCAAAATTTTGCATGCAACAAAACTGTTTAGGATATGTTCTAATACAATCACATAACTTAACTAATTGATCGATTAAACAACTAGTTATTAAATTATAAATTCAATTAACTAGTTCTTTATTTGAGTTACAACACATAATCAGATGATGACGTTGAATCTTGTTCTTGTTCTTATAACCGCTTCTTTATCAACATGTGAAAGAGTAGGAGAAGTGTTCGCATTGTTCAAGATCCTCATAATCATGACTTTATATATGTGTGTGCCCTCTTGTGGCTACATGTGCTTGGTTGCGGACGAGTCACTTTGGCTACATGTCAGTTGTTGCGGATGACGTTTACATTGTGAATGAGTTTCTTTGGCTACATGTTAGTGGATACACATAAAAATATTTGGAAATCAAGGATGACATTTATTCAAAGCACTATTTAACATCACATTGCATCCAGAAGAATAAATGCATACCCATAATCCACAAAATAAAGTAAACTTAGTAATAATTATATTAACTAATATATGTGCCATAAGTTCAAGATATAGTGGAAATGTTCAATAGTATCATTGGGAAATACAAGTTCAGGGGTACACATGGATTAAACAAAATACAGGAGATGAGGTGTTTAAAAGTAAATAAAAACTCATCATCTATCTTAGTTCAAGTCCCACAACTTGGAGACAATATTGTGTTGCCTCAAAATCTCGGGTTGTCTCATGACTCGGGGAAGGGTGTAATTTTGAAATCCAACAATTTTTGCACATCTAGTGGGACAATGGAAGAAGTTAAAAATTCATACCAATAGGATTGATGTGTTCTTGGTGGTATTTAACCTTTGGAGGTATGTTTTCAACACATCTCGATGACTTCTTGATTCTAACAACCCATTATCTTATTCAAATACCTTTATCTCTTTATTCTTACACTCATTTTAATGATTCCACTCCATTCATGGCTCTCGAGATAAATCTTCCATTTACACATTTCAGTTTCATCCCCCTCCATTTTTAGCATTGACATGATATTCCCAAATTGGCCCTAAAAAACCTACCTCCTTTCTATGGAAATGGAGATAAATCCCTATTGTTCACATTAAATATATAACAAACTATTGTTCCATTCACAATATAATAGAAGAGAAAAATTTTCTCACATTTTTTCTTTCATCATTCAAAGGTAAAGCAAGATATTGGTACAACATTTTGGATTCACAATCCATTTCCACATGGGATAAGCTGGGATAATAACTACACAACTGGTTCAAGGAGAATACATATGTCATTTGGCTCATGGAACATCTCAACAAAATATAGTGCACTTTAATGGAGTTTATCTCTAATTTAAACATCAAATTTATAAGGACTTGACACAGGATTCCTCAAGAATTCAGAACCTCATAAGGTATGACATTCTTGTATTATTTGAGATCCTTTTATGCCAATTTAGTTGTGTTAATTCAATCTATAGGAGTCATTATTCTTCCTTAATATTTTTCTATTGCATCACAAGATGAGAAGATACTCATTCAGGATGGAAAAAGAAAACCTATCTCTATTGCTACAATTCTTCCCTCACCATCTCAAATGCTTCCTTCCCCTTGTGATAAAAATTAAAAATTCATTGTTCCCTTCCAAAATCAGCAAGATCATTTGTTTCCTTGTTTTTATTTGATTATCTACAAGTTTATCATGCCCAAATAACTCTTCATACTTTGTAAAAATCCCTCCCATATTTATGCAAGGTACTACCCAACTTCACTAAACCTTGCAACAATGTTTTCAAAAATTGTGGTATCCCACATGCTATCCCCAACTTCTATCAAACCCCCACTAAACTAATTTTTCCTATGAAGTTGGTATAATATGAGGTTTTCTATACTTTTGGAGAGGAGTATCCTAGAAAACACTCTAAATAATAAGTCCTTATGTAAAATCATACATTTGGTTTAGAGATAACAAATCAAAAGCGTAAGGAGTATGTTTTAGAGGATCATTTGGCTTTTCCAATTGATCAAATTATATCTCTTGAGAACCATAAATATTTTCCAAAAAATACAAAAAATAAGCAACCCCTTTTCTCTTCTTCTTCTCCAACTAATTGTACCAATTATGAAAATTATATATTAGTGGATGATTGGTATGATTCAGATTAGGAGGATGAGAATGTGAAAATTTTATAAAAGGAGGAGCCAAATTTAAAGAAAAATCAGGAAAATGTGAAAAACAATTAGATTAGAATTAGAGGGAGAGGATAAAGTATATTTGAACACTAGTGACATCCAAGAAAGAGTGTAAGAATGTTTGAAAAGTGAGAAAGATGTTTTAATGGATTGAAATGATCCATATCATCATACATGTCTAGAACTTGATACACTTTTAATGGTATAAAATCAGAATGGGACAGAGAGTGGAGAAAAATAAAATGAATCCATCAAGGTAGAAACAGAGGTGTTTTCTCAAGGAGAAGAATGAAAAAGTTTAGTTCAGATTGCAAACATCCACCACCTTGAGGAAAGTCTACAAAATGCCCCCATTCATGGGGCTAAGATTCAGAAGAGTGGGAAAACAACAATGATTAGTTTGTACCCAATCATATATTTGGTTATTTTAGAGACACCCATGGAGTTACTACTGGTCATGCTCACTTGAGCATGAGGAATAGATATAATGCACCAAAAATCAAGCTGTAGTGCCTCCAAAATCCAAATGTAGAGCAACTAAAGGAGGCATTATCTTTTATCTCATTTGATACTTAATGGAATATGGTGGGAAAATAAATTCAAGATAGTTTAAAATCTTATGAATGACCATGTTCGAGTGCCAAAACAATTACATGGTCTTAATTTGTGAGGAAATGCAACTACTTCTCCCTACTGTTGCGGGAATTTTTTGAGTTTTTTTTTCCTATTGTTATAGTAGGGTAGTATAGTTTTACTTTTAGTAAAATAAGTGTTTAAACACTCTCAGCATGTTTCCACTTGAAATATGTATGATTTGCATGTTTGTACATAGTTTTTGTGGCCTTGTTGTTATTGCACACTCCATTTCAAGAAGCAGGAGTTTACGGTGGAAGTAGGTGTTTTGGGAAGTTTTCAGAATTCATTCATTCAACCCTAGTAGATCTACATGTGTATGTCATACATACTTCTCTTTCGGTATAAATTTTAGTCCTTGGGGTAGGTATAAAGTTTCATCTCTTCATACCCAAGAAATCAACTTTTGAGAGGAAAAGGAGAAGAAGAACAAAATTAAGATCAAATGACTTGCATTTGAGGTTAGCGATGCTACTTCTTAGTTTCTTCATAATCTTACAGGGGGAAACATGGAAAAATTATCAATTCAAGATAATTTTCCACTCTCATAAATATTAATTAATAATAATTTTATAATGAGAGTGACCAGTTCAAGCTTCGATCAGCTTGTTCAAGGAAATACTTTAGGTGGATTCAGGGATGAGTTCTTCAAGTTTGGATCAATTTTTAGATTATCAGGCTCACTCAATACCCAATGGATGCTTGAGGCCACCGATATCTTCAATCTAGTAGTTAGATTTGCCCATGAGTCACTAAAATAAAATCCAATTTTGCACTCCTTACAAAATTGGCCAAATTGAAAAATTTGGGCTAAGGTAGTATGATGGAGCCTCAATTAAACTACTCAAAAAATAGGTAAATTTCATGTTTTGGGGCACTTGCATTTTTTGGGGGAATTCCTCTTTCTCCTCAAAATAATTAGAAATCCAAACCCTTAGAATAAATTGAGAAAACTAAAAATTGGGTTCATTTATAGTATAATGTGGAAATTTTGAGCCTAGATGAAATAACTCCCAAGTTCCTTGTGTTCCCGATTCACCAATTAGGACGCATTGAAGGAATTTCGGTGAAGAACCTAATGTATTATAGGTTTTCTATGGTGCAAAGGAATTAAACGTGGATGGAAAAAGATCCCATGGGACTAAGGTTCTCTGCATCCCCTTTTGAGGTATGGAATGAAGGAGAGCAAAGTATTATAGAGATGCAAATGAATGATGGAACAATTGAATGTTTCAAGAAGGTAGTAGATCCTAGCATTAACATTTCAACTGATGAATGATGGAATGAGAAAGGTATACATTGATGTGTATTGAGTGAGGAACAAGTGAACCAAGTGGAGTGGTGTAGTGTTGTGATATTTAGGGTGGTCATGAGAACCTATGAATCGAAGGAATAGTTCTTAAGTTTCTTAGGATCGTTGATTAATCGATCAACAAAGTAGTAAAGACAGTAATGAAGAGGAACGAGGGATTTTGGGTACTAAGGGCCTCATTGGAATTATTCTAGACTTCTACCCTAAATCTAATATCCCAAAAACTCATAAGCCACCAAGCATTGGGGTAAAATCGGGGCCAAAAGGCATAATAGGCACAATTCCATGGTTTCTTGAGTTCCTTGAATATATAATCTACTCACAACGAAAGAAACAATTGATTAAATACATAATATAGCACTATGATGAGAACTCCATGTTTATCCTCACTCCTGTAAGATCTACATAGCCATGTATTTTTCCCAGTGCTCCAAAGTTGACAAAAATTGTACCATTGGAAAATTCTTTTCATCCTCTACATCATGGAAACTAGAAATATTAAGTTATGTGAGGCTAAGTGGGTGAAAAAGAGGAAAACATCTCTAGAATTAAATGATGCGGTCCTATGTATTTCAATAATAATATTTGATGAAGTATGGTTCCCATTTATTCTCCTCTAAGAAAAGTGTTATTGGGGAATGGATTTCTAAGGGTGCCCATTCTCATTTTTAGGGATTTAATGTATGTTGTTGTTGGGTGGACACAAGAATCTTATCTCCCTATTTTTCCCTCTTCTCTATCTCTAATTCTCTCTATAGTATAAAGTGATGCTCATTTGAAGAGGTTGGACATTCTTAAAATGCAAAGACATTAAACAAGTTCTACACAAGTATCTTCTTTTAGTTGTAGACCTAATATTTAGATATCTACATCATTATCCTTTCTTTTCTCCTTCATTGTAATGGAATGTGCATCTACTTGAAGCAATAAAATTCATGTTTTCTGGCTATACTCTTCCCTAGCCTTTGTTTATTGCATTTTCTTACCTTTCATTGCAGTTGTAGGTATATTGAATGTGTTTTATTCTCTTTGTAGGGTTTTATTCTATTTTGATCAATGAAAATGGTGATTTGAATGTTGTTTTTGAGTGTGGAACTCATGCCTTCCCTCTCCTCCATTTTCCTTCCTTACATTTCCCCCTCTTCTTTGTTATATCACCACTCTTTAGCTTAGGATTTCATTTTACGCATCTCCTTCTAACCATGGTCCTTGGAATCATAGAGTAGGATTAGATAGCTGCATTTTCATTCTTAGGAGTAGTTTAGCATTAGAAATAGGTAGAAGAAATAATATTCTTTGGAGTTCTGTCTCGGTTCAAGTACCACAAATTGGAGATAGTCTCATGTTACCTCAAACTCCTAGGTTGTATATGATTCAAGGATACATGTAATTTTGAGCTCCAACAAAACATATGTCCGTAAACAAAAACATCAAAACCGAGCCAAAAATAACATAAAGCTTAAAATTTTCTCATAAAGACTAAAATTTTACAACATTTTTCCTTCTAAATATTTATAAAGAAAACACAACACTATCAAACATCATTAAACATGCTCAAAAACTAAATATTTTCAACAATTTTATAAGAAATTTACATGTAAAAATAAAGTGTAAACTCAAAAATATGAATAATGTGCATGAGACAAAGGAGTGTCCCACTAGGCATTCCATATGTATGCATGTTTAAATTAACACTAAGATAATTGAAAGAATATAGCACCAAATAGATTCATATCCTTGTTAATGAAAATAATACATCATGATAAAGACATGAAAGGAAAATTTAAGCTAATATGAATAAAAATGAATCAACATTAAAATGCAAACCTCTCCTTTGATTGTTTGGATGGGATTTATACTATAGATACTTCCTTTATGAGCCAAACGTAACTATGCATGATCAAAGGATTTATCTAAAGAAGAGGAAGAGATATCACCTATATGGATTGATTACCATTTTTTATTCTTATTTTACTACTCTTTTACAAGTATAAAGGGGGTTGAACAAGATTTCTAATAACAATAAAATGCTCTTCTCAAGTGTAATGTCTTACAAGGACACGACGTCAATTAAACCATGATGTACTAGGTTATTTATATAGCTTTCTAGTTTTAGAGAAGCTTCTATCCTAGTGAATGTGAGATAAAGGGAATGTAGAATTAGAAATGTATACGTATGATTAGAAGAGATTAATTAAATATTATCAACTCATGGGAGTTTGGGGTGATTTAATTAATCAACTATAATTAATAGATGAATATAAGCTTAAGAAGCCATTTGGAGATGATTTAGAGGAAATTAGTATAATTTCAAGGATTTACGAGGAGGAATTTAACCAAAAACAAGGTTTATTGATTAATTACTAGATTGAAAGTCTAAATTAACTAATAATGGTTAATTAATTATTTAATTAACTTAAAGATGATTATAACTAACAAAGTGACATTAATTGGAATCCAAGATGGGGATGAAGCTAGTTAATTAACAAAGTGTTGTTTATTGGCTGAGATGAAGGGGAATGTTAATTAATTAGTATAAAAATTAATTGTAATGAAATGATAGTAAAGAATATAATCAATGCAATTTTTCGTATTAAAACTATGTAGTTAGATTTAGGTCTCTACACCAATAAACTTATATAGCTTGGGTATTCTATTTTTCTCACATTGAAAGTATTTATATAATTAATTTATCTAATCAATCAGTTTCTTAGGACAAAATCCCTCAATAACTAGGGGTTTCTAACCTTGTCTTACCTCCCATTTTAGAGATATCCTTGATGAACCTATATTTATTTCCTCCATGACATCTTCTAGCTAAATCTCATGCCTCTTCTTATGATTCATCTTCACTGAAGTTTGTTGTAAATCCTTGTTGTGTATTCTCTATATACTCTTATCAAGATTAGGTTTTTAACATTCTTACGAATTCCAAAACTCACATTGATCTCCTCACTCTTCTTACAAGTAATATGCATTCCATCTCATATTATTTTTAGACAAACAAGATGGTTGGAATATACAAAAAGTTACCTAATTGAAGGTGCCTTTACCTTTTTCTACCTACACTCATTAATATGGAAAACATGGTTCCTTACTCACACAAAGGGCACACCTTTCAATGATACCAAATGACGGATTCATGATAAGGGAATCAAATTAACAAAAAAATTAAAAATTATAACATATATTCACTCTCGCATAGTTATTAAACAAAGATGAGACACCACATAACTTCTCTTTATTGATTTTGGAGTCGCAAAATCACACGCTTACTACTATTATATTTCCAGTATAGTATATTGTTTTACATATTGATCTTGCATAAGAAAATTATTCACTAATGACCCATCCCCTAGTCTAGTTGTCGGTCTAGTTGGTCTTTTGTCATTGTTTGTCTTACACAGTCATCACTCACTCACACAGTTCTAGTAATCTCTTAGGGAGTCTTAGTTGTCATTCTTCACTTAGTTGTCATATATATTCTTTGACTAGGGTTCCTAGGAAGGGATTAGGGCACCTAGGGTGCCTTAGTCCTCATTTCTAGGTGCCCTGGTCCCCGTCACACTTAGTTCTAGTTTATGCATTTTAGGTTAGTCTCTTCGGTTTTCCTCTCTTCTCCTAGGTGCTAGTCGAATGTCAGGTCATTAGTTTTGAAATTTGAGAAAGAGATCCATATATAAGCACAACATACATATTATCTTATCGGTCAAATATTTCTACTAAGGGATAACTATCTAAATAGAGAAAGGCATTGCATTTTGGCATTATTTTGCATCATACACTCCATAAGAAAGGGGATTCTATTCTATTCCATCCACCATTTTGTATTCTATCTAGCTATTTCCCACTATCTCTGTGTTATTGGCACTAGGGCATCCTAGGAACATTATTATACGCGTAATCACACAATACTACATTGGGTTTGAGATGTAGTTCAATGTTTATTTGTAAGTCCGCAATTGTGGTGTGAATGACAGCCCGACCCCTTCATATGCATATTTTTTTTAGGGTTTGATGCTTTGTGTGGGGTTTTGAAGGGTGAATCTTCAATGTAGGTTTACGTCATCATCAGTGAAACAAGTGCGACATCCATGTGACCAAATGAGATGTATTGCGAAGACCTAGAAAATATGGTAGGACCATATTGTAAGTTGTTCCATAGACCAAGGTGCCCTAAGTTCCCCCATCCTTCCCAAGGCACCCCAATCTTGCTAGATCTACCTATGCTGCAATTTTATGAGGTCCATCACCACATCTGTTCTACCATTTTATCACTCTAGTAAGTCCCAAATCATTGCAAGGTAAGCTCATTTCAAGTTAGTACCTTTCTCTTTTCATTTCATTTCATTTAAAATACTCAATATATTATTTTAGTATTTATATTTTAATATATTTCAGTTATTACATTGTTGTACTTTTAGATTCATACTAAAAATATCATATTTTAATATATCATTTTGGTGAACCCTTAGATTAAAACAATTTCCCCTAGGATCCACTAAAAAACTAATGGATAAGGATAACTCTTCTCCTCCTCATCTCATCATGCCTCATGTTAGTGTCAAACCAATTTATGATTAGACCACTATCGCGAAGCTCAATTCTCTCTATAACAATATGTTTGTGATAGAAGAGGTTACCCAACATATCTTAGATGCCAAACATCATTTACCTACTAACTTTGAAAGTTTTTCTATTGGGTATATTTCTAATGTGATGGCCTTCACTTGTTGTACACCATGTTATGTGGCTACTCATGATCCTCCTTCGATATTTCTAAATAAATTTTAGATGATTCTCTTATTGATTACATGTTTGGTCTTGAAAATAGCTCTCATATTGATTCTCCTCCTAGTCAGACCACTACTATAGCTACATCTCATGCTTCTCCTATTTTTGATACTGCTTCTCATGATCCATCACATACTAGTTTGCATACTCTTTCATATAATGTTGATGATCCTATCAATAGTATGCTTAATGAATTTTTCATATATGAGTCTCTATCTGATGTCGATGAAATAATTGATAGCCATGATTCTACTAATTTCCATATTGCTGAGTGTGAATCTCCTACTCCATTTCCACTTTCTCTTGAGGTTGTATCTAACACCGTGTTTGAGTCATCTCCATCTATTAGTTCCTCTTATCCTATCATTTTATCTACTCCTATAAATTCATCTACATCTATTCCTTAATCTTCTTCTATCGTTTTATATCCATCGGTTTATTCATCTCTTAGGGATTTTTTTGATGCTAGTATTACTGATGTTATAGATGTTACATCTCCATTATATCCTATAGCTTCTTCGAAACCTACACCTAGTGTGCCTTTAGCATTGAAATATCCTTTATCTTCTCTTGATGTCCCTATTATTACTCACAATTGAGATTTACAACCACTTGACACATTATTTCTATCTTTTACTATTCCTTCATAAGACATATTGTATCTCATACATTTCAAGGGTCAATTATAATCTCAATTTCAGCCACTCACTTTAGAAATAAAGTCCTATTATGTTTCCATTGGTAAAAACTCATTATATGGAAACCTTATTCCTAAGAAGATCCAAAAATCTGCATTTCCTAATGACTTTATCATGCCCACATTCACATGTTTTGATGGTACTGGTGACCCTCACCTACATCTCCAACATTACCGTATGGTCATGGCTTCCTATTCTAATGATAGAATATTGCTTAAGGCATTTCGACTTAGTCTTAATGATGATTATTTACAATGGTATACTCATATTCCATTTGGGTCTATTAACACTTATTATGACATGGAAGATACTTTTCTCCATCATTTTATCATCACCAATGTCCCTAGAGAAACTTATGATCATCTACCTACTTTATGTTAGGGAACATCATAACCTATCATAGAATATATATTACACTTCAATTTTTTTATTCATCAATTAGTATTCCAACCTATTGATCTAGAGAAGAAATTTATTTTCTATTGTGGTTTGATTCCCGCACTCAAGAAAAGATTGTAATATGACACATGTGAGTCAATCCATCTTTTGTGTTATAAAGTCATTTACCTAGAACAACACCTTCTCGTGACACATGTTATTGATCCTCCACTTCTTGGTACTACTCTTTGTGTTGTATCATATAGTTCTTCTCCATTTCCATCAGTTGATAATCCTACGTGATATCCATCCTTTCCAAGAAGAAAGTTCAATGTAATACATAGAAAAAGCATCCTTATTCTCCTACTCAGGATGCTACATCTCCATCTACTCTATATGTTTCACGTAATCCATTTCAATTCTCTCATCATGCTTGACAACATGATGTGTTGCGTACTTTTCTTTATAAGCATCTAAATTTCTTACCCTCTAACCATCATCATCCACAACATCATCTACAATGTTAGTTTGATTTAACCTATTGTAATTACCATCATATCAATGGTAATAGGGAAAATGATTGCTTCTCCCTTCATAATAGATTACAAAAATTAGAGGACAAGGGCATCATTTCCTTTGTCTCTCACTCATGCAAGCGGTCCATATCTCCTCTACCTCGTCGGTGAGTTATAACTTTGGTTGATTTGTCTCCTCCATCAGGTATTGATGTCATTGTTTATCTATCACCACTATTTTTCACTCATGCGCACTCTCCGCCATGTCTACATATTGATTCACCATCACATCTACCTCATCCATTGTACCATGATTTAAATTTTATTCCACATCCCTCATCATCTACGCATCCTACCACTGCTCCACATGATATTCAATTTGGATCATATGCTCGCAATTATTTCATGCCACATTCTTCCACCGTTTTGCCCCACCTCGGTATTTGATAGGTGATTGCTATCACCTTACCCCTCAATGACACAATTGTGTTCTTATGGTTCTTACACTACTATTGAGGGATTAATAATAACCTTTCATGATGTACTTCATCGATTCATTTAGCACACCCTATCAAACCATTTCCTAATGACGATTGCTAAATACATCTCATTCTTGATTGTTGAAGGGTATTAACTAAATGAAACCCATCATCTATACGCTGGGGGTTGTCATTAATTTTATCCCCCTATCCTCATTATATAACATATGACTTATCATACTACTACAACTATCTCATACTTTTACATGACAATCGATTAATCATCACAATCTTATTTGCACAATCATTACATACATCATCTATTCTCATCTATGCTTTATCATCATCACATTAATCATTACTCGACAACTATAAATTAAAAATATATTCAAAAAACATAAGAAATATTCAATAAATCAACACATCATAACCATAATTTCGTTAAATATGGACATTTTACTAAGAATCTAGATTTATACTATTTTTATTTCTTGTTTTATAATTATTTAAATTAGATTCATAAAATTCCATTATTGGTTTTTATCTAGTGTGATATTGAATTCTAATATTTATTCTATGCCATAAAATTATGTTCCTAATTCTATATTGAGTTTATGAGAATGGTAATATTACCATTCTCAACATACTCATAGTAGAACTATGCTCCTAAATCTTTTTTTGTGTATTTGATTTATCTCAATTCTATTTCTATGATTCCTATATGAGTCATTTTGATCCCTTTCAAAAATTAAAACAATGTGATATGGGTACATGTTGTATGAAATAAGAACCAACTATTGAGTCTATGAGAATGAACATATGCCCATTCTCATCAAACTCATGGTACAAGTATGTTCATAATAATTTTTATGTGTATCAAATTTATATTTATTCTTCTTCTATAATTCATATATGAGGGATTTTGACCTCTTTTGAAAATTTATATCCTGGAAGACAGTAGGTTAAGTCATGGTGCATTTCAAACACTCTTGTTGAGATAATTAAATAATATATCTTAGCACTCTAAATACTATAGTTTTGCATTCAAGAATTAGGGGATTCTAGGCATATAATTTAGTATCTAGACTTAGTATTTTATAAATTTATCGAATAATTATTAAATAAGTTATCTAGACTTATACACATAGCTTTAGGAAAAGACCATATAATTTTGTGGTTGTAATGAATGTATAAATCAATTCATTACATAGCATGAATTTTTGAAATGAGTTCCTTGTAAATCACATCCATGTCCCTTTAAATGACAAAATATAACTCCTATAAACTTAGAGCATAATTAAGGATTTTTTTTTAAATTATATTAATTGCATGGTGGAATTTATATTATTAATAATACATTAATAAAATGCAAGAGTTCCATAAGAAACACAATGTTATATAGAATTATATTATGGAAAAATATTCCAAAGTAATATAATACAGTCTTTGATTTAATTATCAAATAATAGTAAAACTATAAAGTTTTATAGGACAAAGGTTTGGAATAATTTTTAAAAAAACCCACATCCTGGGCAAAGATGATTTCACATATAAATTTATAAAATTCAATAGTTTCTCCAAGTCAACATTCCTTATCCTATTCAAGTAGTTTAAGGTATGATTTAATGGCCACGTGTCCTTTATCGGGTATCTTTATGTATCCAATTTTCCTTTTTTATTTGGTGTCCATACCTAGATGATGCTATCCACATCGATATATGTTTTAGATTTGTCTAAGATGGTCCTTGTTTTATTTAGATTTAAAAATCCTGATACAATGTTTTACTTTCTCCTCTCCCTACAAGTTTCCATTATCGAACTCTTAGCTTTTTATTAACATCATTTCCTTCCTGTTGAAGGAAAATATCCCCATCTACTCTCCCCATCCATATATTTTCATTATCATTTCCCGTCGTATAATAAGTAGCATTTTTACCTTGAACACATCCTTTAATGAATTGAATTCTTGGTTCTAGATCTTCCACAAACATGCCCAAAGTAAATATCTAGTTGAGAACTCCCTTTCTTAATTATAAGGGAACTTCTTGTTTCATTAAAAATAAAATGTTTTATTGGCCAAAATATTGATTTATTAGGTTGTAGCAATTCTGAGAAATCAGAACACATATTAACCACATTTTTTATCCATACACCAAAATTCAAAGGACCCAACCTCTCTCCATAAATTTCATGATCTTCTAGAACATGAGTTATAAAACCCATAGCTATGTCATCATATTTTATACAAGATTTGTGTTTGAGAATGACATTTTCTATGAAAAAATATCTTCTACCTTTAGGGCTTCTATATATGGGGCTTTTAGTGTCATCACTACAATCTCCATCACTCTCAGTATTGTAATCCTCTGAACCACTAAAAATGATTTCTCTACCCAAATTGAGGGGAATGGATGAATCTTCATTCTTTGAAACTTCACTCTCTTCCCAAGCAATGTAGTATCCGTTATCCCCAACATCGTAAAGGTTTCAAATTCATCATCCGAGAAAGGAAATTTTACTCTTCCATCTAATACTATTTTAACATTGGCAACCATAAATCCTCTTCCTACATCTTTACAATGTAGTGTCTTCATAATTAGATATAATCTTACCTCTGCAACTTTGATTCCTTTTGAAAAAAATTCCAAATGATCATCCTGTGCATAAATGCAAAAGAATTCGCTATTGTAACAACATAAAATAATTTTTTTGTGAGATGATGGAAAATATATTAAATAATTGCATAAAATATATTAACAATTATCATGTATATACAATGATAAGTATATTGAATAAACATAACACATGAGTGGGAACTTATATAATTTAGTAAGGTTGGGAAATACTTCAAAATTATGCATGTAATATGGAAATATTTTTAACACGATTTCCAAACTATTTTTTTGGAATTAGGGTAATATTTTGAGGGTGTTGAAAGGACCCACATCCTTATACAATTGAAGATTTTTTGAGAGGATCCACAACCTAGGTTACAATGAAGGGGACCACCATTAGGAACCCAATTGAAGAAACCATGAAACCATAGTGAAGATGCAATAACGGTAGTGAGTAGAGTAGAAACCAAGTGATGACAATGAGAGCGAGAAGTAACCAAAGTGATGGCGGTGAGAGGGGTAGAAACCATTACGAAGAAAGAGGAGAAGCCACCGGTGATGGTAGTGCGAGGAACAACCACCAACGCACAATAATGCAAGGATAAAACACCAGCGATGATAGCGAGAGGAAAAACCACCAATGATGATAACAAGATGAGTAGTAACCAATGATGAAAGTGAGAGGAACAACCACCAATGATAGCAACGAGAAAAGTAGTGACTAGAGATGCCACATCTAGCAAGCAGAGATGTTGTATCTAGCCTCAGAACCACCTCTGAGGAGGATCGTGCCTCAGGGGGATTTGAATAAGGCTGGAAAAGCACACAACCATGTGACTTGAACACACCACTTCCACCCCATCGACAACACAATTTCCAAACTATTATTGAACTTGAATTAATTGAATTTAAATGATGAGAAACAAATAGAGGTTAAATTTCCATTTGCTAACGTCTTCATCCAATTATAGTTTAAATAGATGAGGTTGAATTTAAACGATGAGAAATAAATAAATAATGGTTAAATAGAAGTTAATTAGAAAATTGATTGCTAACCGCTTCATCCAAATATCTTTATCATATTAACATAACATACATTACTTTTGCAAGAATTCCTCATACTTCCCATATTCCCTGACTATGAGAATTGGCATCTATCCATTTTAAACATTCTCATAAAAGGATGTAATTGTCATTCATTCTTTATGTTTTGCGTAGGATAATTTTTCTTTCTTTCTATATTGAGTTTATGAGAATGGGCATATGCCCATTCTCATCACAATGATAAAAATATTTGTTTATATGAGAAATGGCATATGTCCATTCTCATCACAATAATAAAATCTTTGTTTGTATGAGAATGGGCATATCACTATAAAGGATGTGTGAATGGGAAACTGTCCATTCTAAAAAATTTAAACATTACCTCTATTTATATTCTATGATTCTTATATGCAACAAAGCATTAAAATTAGAAATGGTGTTTATGTCGTTAATTATTTTTATAAAGTTTTACTATATTTTTATAATTTTATAAAATAAATTTTAAAAACGCATTATAATTAATTAAACATTAAAAATAATGGTGATTAAGTTGTTAATTACATTTATAAATTTTAATTATATTTTTATAATATTATTTAATTATTTTTTATTCGTTTGATAATATTTTTATTAGATTTGGTAAGAAGTAGGGATAGGCTCTGGGGACTTACATCATAGATTACATCGTGAATGCTCGAGAAAAGAAACCAAAGTAGAAATAAAAACAAAAATAAGTTAAAAAAGCTTAACTCCAGTGCACTAAACAATCTAACTCACAAGAAAAAGAGTGAAACAAAAAAAACAAGAAATTATACCAGCTAGAACAGTTCGCCAATAGGCCAAAAACATATCAAGAACAAAAACAAGAAAACTAATTAATATTTTGATACTTGGGAGAATTACCAGAGGTATTGATAGGATCTTCATGATGATGTTAATGCTCCAACTCCTTCTGGGTGGTCACCCTCTTTTCCTCATCATCAGAGTTACTCATGTAAAGCTGGAATTTCCTTTTTTTCTATCCCCTTCCACAACCTACAAATGCTCCCTCAATTCTCTAACCAAATTATCCATGCCTCAGTAACTTCCCTTCTAACTTTGGACTAAGACATACATACTTTCTTGGTGGCCTCAATACCCTCAATCATCACCTTTCGAAATCTGTATTAGTCTCCTCCATGAACTGCACAACCATTTTAAAATAATACACCTTTTTGTTGAGCTCCTCATAATTTTTCCCCTTATCCTCAGCAGAAATGCCTTTCCCTTTGGAATTTCCTTTGTTTCCCTCCTCCTGTTCAGCCCTATTATGTAAATATTCCTCAAACCCCACATGATTAAATGTAGCCTTACCGAGATCTCATTTGAGTAAGGAACTCGACCAAGGTAATGTCATCCTCCTCCTCGGTGGACATCACCACTTAGTAGGAAACGGTTTACCATTCTGTTATAGGAGAAGTATGAGAACTTTATGAATAGGAGACTCCACCTTCCCCATGGAAATCCCTAACAGAGTTCAAAAGAGACATGTATAAAAATAATGGGATACTCATCATAATTTTGTGCCTAAACATGTTAAGCAGAGACAAATGGTGTGTATAAATTTTGTGGTACTTTCCTTCCAAGGTAATATATTTCATGATATATAGAAATACCTCTTTCCAAACCCCTAGGATATAAGATCTAGCTATGCCATCCATAAAATAATGGACTTTTTCCTTACCAACAAAGAAGGTTTTGATTTTGTGTTCCCTGCGATTCCTATCCTTGAAAATTTTGAGGCCATCCATCTCCATTTTAGTGACCTAGGAAATGACCTTCTTAGAAACCTCCAACCGTATGCCACAATCGTAAATGTTCCTTCCTTCCATGTAATGCCAAAGTGCTTAGTGATCAAAGGATCGTATTCATGTAACTTGAAATGAATTTTATGAAACCCCCAATTCAAAGAATATGCCACATTGAAGGATTATCAATAATATAGTCGTGTCTTGAGGGTTTAACATGAAATCTATCTCTCCCATTGAATCTCTGTAATTTCATTGAAGAAAAACTAGATGCCCTTTATTACAATTAGAATTATAAGGAATAAAATTAGGAAAGAAACTAATCCCCTTGATATTGTTGTCTTGAAAATGTGACACCTGAAGTCACTCATGTGAGGATCAAACATCTCATTTCAATATGTCCTATTGGATAGTTTCATTAATAGCAAGGGGATAAAATCACCTTTTAATCATACTTTAAAATCATGACTACATACCCCTATGTTAGCAAGCTTGCTTGCACATTTATTGCCAAGTTGAGGGGTATGATTAATTGAATAAGAATCAAAAGATTTAAGGTGTTCCTTTACATCATAAAGGATGTTACCTAAAGTCCAATTATGGTTACTATATTTAATGAGAGAATTAACAATAAGTAGAGAGTCAACCTCAATTTGGAATTTTTTAAATCCTTTTTCCTTTGCTAATTTCACCCCCCATAATAAGGCTCTAGCTTCAGTAACATTGTTTCTTAGAAATCCTAGGGGTCCAACATAAGCCAAAATCCAATCACCCTCATGACTTCTAATGATTCCTCCTCTACCATGCTAACTAGGATTTCCTTCTACTTTGGTTCATTTAAATTCAACTTGACAACATACCCTTGCGGTTTGGACCATGTGATTATTGAACAATGTGTTTTAACCGAAAGAGAACTAAAGGTGAGCTATTTGAGAACTTCCTCCTCCCCCTCAAACAATATTTTTATCATTTCCTTTGAACATTTTAATGTTTTATTTAATGGAAGAGACATATAGGACTATGAAATTTTTGACATTAGATATCTAGTTCCTGAAGATGAGAACGTTTCTCTCCTTCCACAAACTCCAAAATAAGTGAGTAAGATCCATCCTCGAGGTTGCCACAAGGACTATAAACTTGAAAGGGAACTCCCTTTACAAATTGATGTCTTCAATGTTATTGAAATGCGTCAATTGAATCTTGAAAAGGTCCAGAACCATATAGAAAACCATATGAGAGAAAGGACAAAAAAGAAAGAGGTGGTTGACACTTTCCTCCTCCTAGCCGTAAAGAGAGCACCTGTTGGGAATGGTTATGCCATGTTTCCTTAGATTATCCACTGTTATTATCTTGTTTTGGTTAGCTTAGTACACAATATTAACTTTGGGAAGAATATATTTCACCCACAGTCTACTCCAGTAATCCTTTTGAACAAATTCTTTAAAATTTAGTAGATAGGTAGATTTAACTGAATACTCTCCGATTCCTCTTCTTTCCACATGATAGAATCCTCTTGATGTTGGAATCTAGGTATGTAATGATTTCTTAATTTTTGATTGAGCTCATTGAACAGTTGATATTCCCTTGATAATTGGGAGGTGGAGTTATCGCTATCTAGTTTTGATCCTCACTACTAACAACCCAAGAGTCCGAATCTACACTTTACCTGTTTCTTCACAAGATCTTGTGCCATAATTTTTCGGGCTCTTTCTTGATAAGAGGTCTTTCCTCTAACCAGCAATCCTACCAAAAATTAATTTTGTTTCCTTTTCCAATGTTCCACTTAATGCCTTTAGATAGAATATCCTTGGAGGCAAGAAAGGATTTCTAGAAAGTGGAGCCATTAGGGAGGTCATTATGCAAAAAGAAGGTATCAATTCTACCAACATTCCCTAAGTATTTCTTCTTGATAATTTCCACCCATAATCCTTCCTCTCTTAACACCCTCCATCCAGCTTTGGCCACCAATGCCTCATTCATAAGTTTGATATTCTTCAAGCCCAATCCACCACAATTTTTAGGTCTGGTGACTTTATCCCAAGCCACAAGGGGGAATTTGAATTTTTCCTCCACTCCAACCCATATCAACTATTTCTGAATCATTTCAAATGCATTAATAATTTTAGTAGGAAGCTTGAAAAGAGACATAACGTAAATATGAATACCTTGGAGCGTGCTCTTAAGAAGTTGGATTTTTCCAACCTGAGTGAGGAGGGACCCTTTCCACATTGAGAGCTTTCTTTTAAATCTCTCTAATATGTTGTTCCAGATAGAGGGATCCAACCTCTTATGGGTAAAGGAAATCCCCAAATTGGAATCAGGGAGAGTTTTAATCCTACATCCAAGATTGTGTGCTAACCTGACCTGGACTTTTTCTTCCACATTTATGAAAAAGAAGACACTTTTATGGAAATTGACCAACTTCCTAGAGACAACCTCTTAATTATTCAACACCTTTTTGTAGTTAGAATAATCTTATATAGAAAGATTCCTTAGAAGGAAATTTTCATCCAAAAATTGGTTAATACATATAGGAGGAAGAACATTAGAGATTTTAATTCCCTAAATATGATTAAGAGATAGGGCCTATTTAAACATTCTGCTCAAGGATTTAACAACCATAATATAAAGGAAAGGAGAAAGGGGGTCCCCTTTTCTTAGACCCCTGCCAACTCTAAAAAACCTTAAAGTTTACCATTAAAAATGAATGAGAAACTAGTCGTGGATTTACAAAGGACTCATAAAACCCTATCTTGACCATGAGAGCATGAAGGAAGGACCAAGGAACCCTATTTTAGGATTTTTGCATATCAAGCTTGACTAACATAATAGATCTTCCTGAGTTTTCAATAGATTGGATGGACTCTTGGATGACTATGATACTATCTAGAATGTGTCTCTCAGAAATAAAAGCCACATGATTGGGAAAAATGAAGTTAGCAATCACCCTTGTGATCCTAGCAAAAATAATTTTGGTTATCACCTTCTAACTAGTATTACATAAGATGATAGGTCTAAAATATTTTATATCTTTGGCCCCTATTATTTTGGTAATGAGAACCAAGAAATTATTGTTCATTTGTTTCAGGAGATGCCCACTATTAACAAAAAATATAACCATATCAACCAAATCTTTCTTAATCACCTCCAGAAAATGTTGATTAAAGAAGGTTGGTAATCCATCAAGCATCAGGGACTTATCTGGTTCCAAATCACAAACAACAAACCTAATTTCCTCCTCACTTGTGATGAGAGTAAACTCTCTATTCTCTTGCTAGGGTATGGAATTATGGAACAACCTAGGAACCTTATTCCTAATATTCTCCTCTGGATCGACCCTAGAGAAAGAGATCCTTAAAATAATTAATAATAGCTTCATTGATTTCATTTTCATCTGTTGTAATCTCTCCATTAACATGTCATATTTTATTGATTTTAATATGGTTGGCCTTCGTAGTTGCAGTAAAGTGAAAGAACCTAGTATTTATATCTCCCTCCTTTAACCATTTCACTCTAGAATTTTGTCTCCAATATAGTTCTTCTTTGACTGAAATATCATTCTTGAGAACTAGGTTAAGGCCATCTTCTACTATTAATTCCTCAATAGTTTTTAAATCCTTAACAATCCTGATTTTTGCTAGAAGATCTTCTCAAAGGTCTCCTTGTTCCAGACCTTAAGTTTATTTTTAACATTTTAAGTTTGAATGTTAGTTTAAACATCAAGACCCCATGAACTTGTACCTCACACCACTCCTTGATTTTACCGAGAATATCTTGATGCTCTAGCCACATATTTTTGAATCAAAAGGACTAAATTTATTAGGAATTATTCCTAAGTTAAAGAGGATCAGATTGTGATATGATCCAATCCGGGAGAGTGGATAAAGAAAACAATGGATTAATCATACAAAAATGAATCACCACAAAACTATCTAATTTGATTTGAATAAACGTCGATCCATTTATTCTCTTATCCCCAAAGAAACTTGGATCCCCTAGCTCCAGATCAAACATATCACACTTCATAAAAATATTAGCTAGATCATCCATACTATCAATGTAGGAAATAGATCCCCATTTTTTTCATAGAAGAGAGGGAGTGGTAAAATATCCCCTTATAATCCAATTAACATATTTAAATATCTATATGATTCTTGATAGCTTTCCCCACAATTTTCTCTTCCAAGATACGGTGCTAGGAGCATAAATGTTGGAAACGATCTAGGTTTTTTTGGATTCAATTCTAGTAAAACCAATAGCTACATGACAAGGCTCAACTATTAACATCTCACCTCAAATCACCTATTGATTCCAAAGGGTAACAATACCCTTGAGGCACCTTCTGAATTCACACCTTTCTAACAACCATCTTTCTAGATACTCCTACCTACTTCTTTAAATCTTTCAAGGCTCATTTTCAAATATTTTATCATCAAAATGTTTGATTTATATTTATTCCTTAGATATTTCATTATTCTATGTTTATTGGGGTTGTTCATCCCCTTACATTCTAGGATAGAATAATAATTTAAAATTATTTTCTTGGAAAAAGGATCCCCCAATTATTTCTATAAACCCAAATCCACTTCCTTCTTTGCAGAGGATTCCCTCATTTCCTTGTTACTTTTCCTCCCCCTTGAAGTTGATTCTTTCCCAACATCTTCTTTGGCTCTACTTTGGGTAATTGGTTTTGATCTACTTACTGGTGTTGTTGGTGATGACATACCATCTATCATATCTGGAATCACTCCACCCATGCCCATCAGGACCTCAAAAGCATTTGAGGTTATGAAGACCTCATCCTGTCTCTATCCAAAAGAGCTTTGTCCCACTGATGAAACCTCTTCTAATGAAGGGCCAAGGGAAACCTTCAGGCATAATTACCTTCAGTGGCATAATTACCTTCGATTCAAATACCTCCTCCATTTCATTCTTATTCTCCTCTTCTATTTTGTCTAAATCCACCTTGTCCATGTTCCTTACGAACTTCCCGTCTATGTTCTTGTTGGGGTTCACCACTTTGCCATTTTTCCCAACCTGCCTCCAAACTTGAGTTTCCTTGTTATTCTCCTACGGTGGAGGTTTGGGAATTGAATCATGTTTTGTTTTGGAAAGGGTACATCTTTTCCATTTCATTTCCTATTGTCTTACATTTGCTACAAACAAAAGGAGACGAATCATATTCAAATATTTGCACCCAATCCCCACATTTGGACATCAATTTCATATTACCTTCAAGGATGCATCTTGACACATATTAACATGAAAATCGCATGAGTGAGCCTTGTCCTAGCTTTGGTAACATGATCTATAACAATAGGAGAACCCAAGCTCTTGGCTATTCCTATAAGGACCTCTGGTTCCCAAAACTCAAGAGGCAACCCCAAAGGTTCACCCAAATAAGAATATAATTAGATGTCATTTTTAATATAATAATTGAATTTTATCAGTAATATTAATTCTTATAGTTAATATTAATTGACAGGATTTATTTGAAATTAATTATAATATTATTAATTAATGTTATTAATTTATTAGTGTAGTAATATTAACTTATTAGTTTATTAATTAATGTTATTACTATTAATCACATTTGTATTTGTCCATGGCTTAGCAAGACCATTAATTTGTAAATAAATTATTTATCACATTTTATTAATCTAAGGTACTTGTTTGTCAAACGCATCTTCAAGCACCCGTTGGAGGGAAATTGATGAAATTAATGAAAATTTATTCTCCTGTGGTATGGTAGAGATAATGACGATGATTGATGTTTTCGATGATAGTAGAGATCTTGGGAATTGCAAAATTAAACATGGTCGGTGAAGCTATATATTTCTTGTTTTTCCTTTTCTTTATTTTTCATCCAGTTTCAGTTTTTGGTTCATCCTTCCACTTTGGGCTTCCTATATTTCATTATACCATCTTGTCCGAGAAGCGAGTAAGATTTGTGTTTCATTACATGATTTCTTCTGTTAAGTAGAAGATTTGAAGAATATTTCAGAGATATTGTTTGTTCTCTCCGCTAAATTTTTGTTTACCCTTTCCACTTTGGGCTCCCTCTATTTTGTAAGACCGTTTTGGATTTCAAGCACAAGATTTGAAGAAAATTTTAGCATGAATTATTCTAACTCTTCTTTGCTAAATTATTATAGATGAAGAATATCATTTGGTTTTCTTTCCCTTCTATTTTGTTCGGGTTTAATGATAATGCCCTATTTTTGATCTTTTGTATTTTTTGATCTGGGTATTAAGAATATCACTTCAATGTTTTGAAAGACATGTGTAGTTGTTAACCTAATCATAGTTGATAATATAGGGAGTTATCTACTATGATTTTACCAAAATATAGAGTGGTCCTACAACCCGGGTAACATAACAAGGATTTTTATTTGACGAGCTATGCGTTCAAGTTTTGTAGGACGAGAATAACTCATTATTAGAAGAAGAATTTACTCTTTTATAATGAAGAATTTTTGTACTTCTTTTAAAAATTAAAGATAAGTTTCAGAGATATTTTTAACTCTTCTCTATTGTATTCTAAGTTTCTGGGTATAAAATAATTCTATATTTTAGATCTTTTGTATTTTTGATGATATGGGTTTTAAGAATATCACTTCAATCTTTTCATTGTAACACTTGCATAGTTTTTATGCTCCATAGTTATAAAAGGATGTATCTAAAAATGACCATTTCATACATGTTTCAGAGTCTCAACATGATCACATTCCCTTGCAAAAAAAAGTATATGATTCTAAGAAATCCACTTCCAATCCTTCTTACTAAGATGGGGAGTTAACTATTTTGTTATTACCAAAGTACAAAGGTGGGTTTACCACCTGGCGGTGCTACTTATTATCTCGATATGGGTGGCATAGCTACAAAAGTCCAGATGGGTGGGTGATTTGTGCTAACCAAGCTCGTGAGGGTGAGATGACATTCTGAGATGGGCGGGTGAGTTGGAATTACGAGCCGGGAAGGTGAGCTGATCTGTTGAGCGAGCAAGTCGCGTTGGCTTATTGAGTTGGCTTGTCAAGATGGCATTTCAAGTGACCGGCCGAGGGTGACCATTCGAGATGGCTATTCTAGCTCACTAGTCAAGCTGGTTGGACAAGATGGGTGGGTGAGATGAGTGGACAAGGTTGACTAGCCTTGGCTGTGAGCGGGTGAGCTGAATTCCCAAGATGGGCTAGGTGGATGACCTACTAAGATGGGTAGGCAAGTTAACCTCGCTAAGCTAGGCTAGCTAGTCGACCTATTGAGTTGGCTAGGTGAGCTCACTGTTTGAGATAAGAAATATTGAACTTAATCATTTTCATATATGAATCAAAATGATTAAGTTCAATGTTTTATCTAATGAGAAAATGTCTGGTTTCATAATTAAAATCATGAAAATAAGAACATGTTAGTGTAGGTTATTATTTATCCTTTTATTTATTTATTAGGATAATTCTTGCAATTATGTTATGCCTACACTTGTTGGGTTATCTTTCTTAGGTGTACTAGTTGTGTGGAGTTAGCTTACTAGTTGTGTGGGGTTAGTTTTCCAGTTATGTGGAGTTATCTTGCTAGTCTTGTGGAGTTAACTTAAATACCAAAGATCAATTAGTGGGATTTCTTCAAAGATTGATTTAGGTAGGATTCGCACTTCCCTTCTCCTATATGTACATCCTTCTTATTGAGTAATTTAAGTCATTGTAATTCAATGTATTGAACATTATGGATTACAATGGATTTCCATATATGATATTTTAGCTCTTCGCTGCGAATCTAACGTGGTGTGCTATTATCCTCTCAAATCCTAGATTGGAACAATCCTCTTATCATTCCTTTCATGCTATCGAGAGATGGATGATGTAGACATCCATCTATAATTTTTTTGTAAGAAAAAGGTTTTTTATATTTATATATTTTGAATTTTTAACACTTCGTTAAAGCATCCATTTTTATGCAAAACGAAGGGCTCTGTTGGATTCAAAAGGCAAATAAAGCCACAAACAAGTGTAAACTTGGTCATTAAAGGAGACATCTTATTTTTGAGTTTATTTTGGTTTTGTAGAGGTGGACATTAATACGTACAGATCCACTTAGAAATTCATGCTAGGGAAGAAATATTTTCCATGGAAGTAGAAAATCTAGAAAAATAGTTTCTTGGTTTTCTTGGTTTTTTTTCCCTTTGTAGCATTCCTATTTAGCAAGAATCTTGACATCTTCCAGACTCGTGTTTAGGGAAATCCTTACAAGGAAAGTATAAAATTTAGAAAAATGATTTCTGGGTTTTCCTAGGTATTTTGCATTCAGTAATGGGTTTTTTTATTTTTCTTCTTAGATTTTTTGTTTGATAGGGAAAAGCAAATCTTCAAGTGCTATGGGGAAATCTTTGTCGCTGAAGCGTAAATTTGGAGAAACACTTTGTGGATTTTTCTAGGTTTTTTGCATTCGGTAATGGGTTTTTTTCTTCCTACTTTGCAAAGTTCCCGTGTGTGGAGGATTTGAGGATCTTGTAGGTCTATGCTACCCTTGGGAATTTTTAAAATTTGTGTCATGAACCAGAAAATATGGATGGGTTTTTATGTTTGGTATTGGATTTTTTTCTTCTTCCATTTTGTAGATATATATTTGGAATTTTTTTCCATAAAATACATCAAAAACCAAGGGCATTTTATTTATTTTTAAAATAAATATTAAAGCACAGACTTGAAAATTTTATATCTTTTGATTGGTAACTCGGATTTGAGTTTCATATTTTTCAACAGTGTTTGTTTTTTGTTCTTGTTTTATCGAACTATTTATTTTGAAAAATAAACTAAAAATAAATAAATTTTCATGTTTGTAACACACTAAATTATAAAGTGCCACCATTATATATCCCTTTTTTTTATAGATATTTTTGATTTGTACTTTTGACACTTTTAGGCATGTTGACAATCTCTCTTTTTAGGTACCTATTTCGGTGAAGCGCGGTTGTTAGTTTTTCAAAGTTGTTGAATTAGTTGTTTTGATAAGTCATAAAAATTTGTGGTGTCACTCTACCCATTTAGCACTATGGGAGGGTGTGGTGTTGATCTTTCTTCTTTGGCTTTCGTGTCCTTACCTTGTTACCTTAGCTTTTCTTAGATCATGTCACTCCTATTTATTTGGATCTCACGTCCTTTCCTTGTTTCCTTTGTTATTGTTCTTGGATCGTGACACACCTATTTGTAGATTTGATCTTTCTTATTTGGGTTTTGTTTCCTTTTCTTGTTACCTTACATTTTCTTGGATCGCAGTAACTCCAATTTCTTTAGATTTCATGTCTTTTCCTTGTTGCCTTGGTTATTATCCTTGGATTGTGACACACCTATTTGTAGAAGTTGATCGATTATGTTTGGTATTTTTTACACTTTCAACATCACTCCATCGATGATCTCCGTGCATGGAGCTATTGCAGTGAAGCCCAAATGTCGCTTGTTTTTGAGTTCTATGATCAAGAAGTGGATTCAAAATAGTACACACCAAACTTCTTTGGCATTATACAAATTTTTAGATCTGAGCTTCTTGGGATGCTTTACAGCAAGAGTTTCTCTCTTACTTTGATATTACTTATTTTCGTACCTTGCAGTTGTCCAGCTTTTCCCAGTTATTGTACATGGGTACCTCTTCAGCCTTGTTTCGGGACCTACATTCTTTCCACCCACCTAAGATATGCTTAAGGGGGTGCTAGTGTAGGTTATTATTTATCATTTTATTTATTTATTAGGATAATTATTGCACTTATGTTATCCCTACACTTGTTGAGTTAGCTTGCTTAAGTGTACTAGTTGTGTGGAGTTAGCTTTCTAGTTATGTGGAGTTAGCTAGCTAGTCTTATGGAGTTAACTTAACTACCAATATCAGTTAGTGGGAGTTCTTCACCAATGATTTAGGTAGTAGTTGCACTTTCCTCCTCCTATATGTGCATCCTTCTTATTGAGTAATTTAAGTCATTGAATTCAATGTATTGAGCATTATGGGTTATAATGAATTTCCATATATGATATTTTAGCTCTTCTACTTTGCAAATATAATGTGGTGTGCTATTATCATCTAAGATCATGGCTTGGAATAATCTTCTTATCGCTCCTTTTAGAACAAAGATAAAATTTAACTTGTTTTATAATTCACGGTCCCCCATTCTCATAGAAGAATAAGTTTAGTATTAGAATTGGTATACGCCCATTCTCTTACAAACAAACTATTTTATCTTCCATTTAATGGTTATTTATCCATTCTTATAGAGGTATTAAAATTTTTAATATCAATATTGCTTGTATTTTAGAAGGATCCTTTGCCCATTTACATATAAATAGGCATTTATTTCTTGTATTGAATGGCAGATGCCCATTGACATATAAACCACCATTTAATTAAATTTGGCATAATTTTAGTCCAAGAATGTTTTCAAAAAGTTCATTATTGGTTTCTTCACATCTAAATTTCGAAATTTAAAAATGTTATTATTGGTTTTCTAAAATACTATTACTCATTTTCAACATTTGAGTTATCGGTCTCCAATAATTGCAATACTAGTTTCCAAATTTTAATTAATTGAATTATGTGGTATAATGGGGCCCACCCATTCTCCATATTAATTTTCACTCACATTGGAAAAAAATCATTACATTTAGACTGATTTTAGTCCAATAATGTTTTCAAGAAGTTCATTACAAGTTTCTTTACATGTAATTTTTTTATTTAAATATTAATTTTTGGATTTCAAATATGTTATTAGTGGTTTTCAACATTTGAGTTTTTGGTCTTTAATAATCGCATTATTGGTTTCTAATTTCTAGTTAATTAAATTATGAGGGAGAATGTGATGCCACCCATTCTCGTTATTAATTTTCACTCACATTGAAAAAATAGATAAGAAGTTTATTGTCTTTATAATTTTAATTAAAAAGAATGGGAGGTAAATATATTACCTTTTATGCTCATATTAGAATGTTTCCCATTGTTCCGCTTGTTTTTACATGCATGATAATGATAGGCCACAAATTTTACCTCTTTATGGTTATTTTTATCTCGAATGAACAATATAATTTCATCTAGTTTAATAATTTAATTTTCCATAATATATTTAGTTTCCAATTGTTGGTTGATATTTGAGGGAAAGTTGGAATCCACCTATTCTCCCTTTTAATTTTTATTTAGATTGATATAATATGATTCCATCTATTTCACTTAAGGATTAGCTCATTTAAATGATGATTCAGATGCCATCTAGTTCAACATGTGTAATTTCCATATTATTTTTGTACTCATACAAACAAAATTGAGTGAAAAAAAAATACTAAATCAATTGTTTCCATTTTGTTAGTTGACTTCTCTTTACCTTATTGCTATTCATAATATCTATGTCAGCACTATTATTATAAAAACAAGAAAATCAACATATACATTTAATATATTTTACATAGAAAAAGAAGTTCACAATTTAAATTTCACTTACAATTAATAATCATCAATAGTTAATTTAAAAGTTCTCAATGAATGCCTCAAGTTTTACAGGCCCCACATGTTTAACCCAAGTACATAGATGGGTTTTTACAATTTTATCTTTCTCATAAGATCTATCAAAATCCCAACTACGTGGGATCTTAAAGTAATTAGCATTTCAAAACTCTTCAAATATGTATTTCCCCTCATCAATGAATAATATGTTAGAATCAACATATCTCTCTCCGTACACATCAATAACATCCTTTAAACTTTTCTTATACACAGCATCAAATTTCCACTCCAAGATATCTTAAATTTATTTGATATTATACAATGTTATCTTCCCCAAGTGAACACAAATTTTGTATCTCGTAACCAAGTAAAGTGTGCAAGAAAAGAATGTACTTCTTTTCTATCTAAAAATGTAAACCACAAAGCAAGATTGAAATGTTCTCTTGCAACCTCTAATAAATCAGGAGAATAAATCCTTTGGAAATATGTATATGAAGCATATTTAAAATCATGTTGTAATTTGTAAGGCTTAGTTCCAAAATATCCTGGAACTCCAAACAACAATCCTTCTACTCCCAATATCAACAATTTCCTTGCAACTGAAATCAAATGTATGATATACATTATTTTATCATCGTAAAAATAATTAATCCTATAAATAACCACATCAAAAAATTGAACTCCATGCAATGTTATAGCATAAATAAAAATATGTATACTAAATTTAAAATAACTTCCAAAAGTACATCCCTATTACTACAAAAATCAATAAATTCATTGTAATTGAAGTTAAAGATATGAAAAACATTACTAGAATTTTAATAATTACACTAGTAAAACAACAAATAAAAATAAATTCATTTCAATGCTATAAAATAAATAGTAATAATACATTATATTAACTTTGGAATGGATTTTATCGTCTTACAATACAACATAGTATCTTCAAAATGATTTCAAATTTTTCTCACAATAAAACTAGCTCAAAATTTTCTTTGTAATATCGTTTACAATTTTTTAACGAATGATATTGTATAATTTACATCATTCTCAAAAGAGCTCGGGATACACCAAACATGAGCCATTAACCAATTATTAGCTTGCATATCGTCTGAGAAATAAAAACTTGGTGCAATGAAACAATTTTCTTGAGGAACCCCTACCATTTTATAACTGATCAATATGGTATTTGTAGTGTCATATGATTTACTCTTTGACCATTTTATAATTAGATATTTTACCTGTTCACAATTTGTATTTGTGCACATTTCAACACCATAATAAAATAAATATCTTTGCTTACCATCCCCATATTTCTTCAAAATATTCTTCCCTAAATATTTAACATCTTGGTCACATAAACTTGACCAAAATGCTATCTCAAATTTAGTACATATGCATTTTTAAAATTGAGATAACCTTTTTCTTGGAACATAATGACATCCTTTGGTCTAGAAAGATCTGGATATTTTAGAAGTCACTTGAAAAATTAGCACACCTTCCAAATCTAGTATCAATAGAGGTTTTCTACTTAGATCTGCACAAATAAATTATTGAATCATATACTCTAAAAACTACCAATTACAACATTTTTAAAAAATTAAAGTAACTAAATTTTCTTATACTATACCTGAAGATTGTGGTATTTGGCCTTGAATTGTTGACTCTCCATCTATATTTTCATCAGAATTGCAAATAAATATTTCATAGAATTAATAATTTAAATTAATTAATTACAACAAAAAATATTATATGAAATTCAAAAGTAAGTAATTAAGCACATGTTTGAGTTGCAGTGCTATTTAAACATTGCTCAAATTCTTGATTCTCTATATTTTCTAGATATTTTACAACATTAGGTATGATTGGATCTTTTGCCTCAAGAAAATTTTCCAAATATTTTTGATTAGATATGCATTTATGTTTCTTAGAAACTATTGTTTTTGTTGCATCCAAGTCAATACCTTGTGAAACATCCCAAAATGTCAATGCAAGTGGTTCTTTATATGTTTCAGAGACACTCAATTCTTGAATTTCCACACCTACAAACAAATATTCACTAATATTAGACCAATTATGAAAAAATAATGAAAATGGTAGTTAAAAAACATCTTAAAAAGAGATCACAAATTATTACATCATTAAGTATGTGACCAATTAGATATCAAAAACATTCATAAACTAAAAAATAATTTGCAACAAAAAAATCAATTTAAAATATAAATATGTGAAATCAGAATTTTTGTTTAGTTCACATATCTGTAAAATTAAAAATAAACTCCAAAATTGAAATAATAAAAATAAAAAGAATGAGGTCTCATATTCTCCCTCAATGTGATAAAATCATAAATGAGAAATGATGGCTTCTTATTATCTGTTAAAAAGTAAAATAGGTGAAGATGAGTAATTATCTAACTTTTAAATTATTTTGAAGTGAAATTAACAATGAAGAGGGAAAATGATAAGCCTAAAAAATTTATCTAAAAGTGGAAAAATAATGTGATGCCTCCCATTAGCTGTCGACATGAAAATCTCATGGAGAATATGAATGACCTCACATTCTCCCCTAGAGTGAAGTAGAACAATTAAAGGGAGAACTGTAGGCCACATGAAAAATTTTATAGGGATAATGAGAGGTATCACATACTTCCTCAATTCGTCAATGTGCAAAAAATATTATCTTATACAAAATAAACTTCAATTTAAGAGAATACATTTTGATAGTATAATAATTTATTTTTTTCTCTTTCTAAAATAAAAAATTATAATCATAGAAAGGTACAAAACTCACCATGTGCACATGAAGCCTCAATGGTTGAGATTTCCTTGTAAAATGTCTTCATAAATAACTCCTATTCAACATTTTAAACAATTGATATACAAGAACGATCACCTATTTTTATAAATATTGAAGTAATATGCATCCTATATAAATGGAGATAATGTTTCTCTCCTCTTGTGTGTTCTTTTTTTATCAAATTGTTCCAAAAACGCTCCATTCGCTCAAATCAGAATGGATTCTTGACCCAATAAGATTAAGATCATTACAAGAAGGAATTTTCACTTCATCTTCATTATGCTCCCAATCTAAATCAACTTGAATTTTTTCTTCCTCTTCATCATGGTTATGGATTTCATAAACAATGCATATTACTGAAAACCCATCAAAACCATGGGAAGTATACAATCTATAGCACCCATAATCAAGCTCTGAAACATTATCCTTAACATCTCTAGAGTATATTGTCACAACTTTTGCACAATCAATCGTTACTTTTAAAATTGGAACTAGAAACACACAAACACATCTACTTGCATTTGTTCCCAAAAATGTGAACATGTCAATAAGTTCCTTTATTGTTACATCAGTAATAATATTACACATATCCATAACAAGAAGATCACATGCAAGCATAGATAAACTAGAAATATTCTCCAATGTAGTTCTGAGTCCAAATGGAAAACTACAAGTAAAATTATCTGTATCTAGATCTCTGGCTAGAGTATTGTTGTGAAAAGCTTGAATATAAAAATATAATATTTGTGTTGCAGCTATAGGTATTTTTGGTTCCTTAGCCTCATTTAGTTTTCTTTTTCCTTTTTAGAAATTTCTTTTCCTTTCTAAATTTTTGAATTTCCTTTTGAGAATTTTCTTTGACCAATAGCAGAGTGTTTTTCTTCACCAATTATGTGACATAATTGAGCCAAATGGGTTATATGAATTCCATATTTATTTACCACATTTTCTACATCACATTGAAGTCTTGTACAATTGTCACCATCCTTCATGCAAACATATTCAAATATATTTTCTTTTGTGTTTCTTTCTTCCTTAATTATTTTGCAATAATTGGCAATGGTCTCAAATTTTGACCAGGTTCAACTAATGTCCTCAACCAAACATGTCCTTCATATATCTCATCAACAAGACAATCCAATTCATTTTCATCAAGCCCACGTATGCACTTAAAAAAATTAGCATTGAATTGTTTTATTGAATTTGTTGTGAATTCATCTTGGTTGATTTTTTGGGTGAACATGCTAATCCACCCAATCTATATAGTTCAATTTTTCCCACTTTTCCCAAATAGAATCAGGAAAGTACACAAATGTCAAATTATCACGTAAAATTTCTTCTTTTGCTATTTCAAATATATCTAAGCACCTTTTAATGAACCCTTGCATTTAAATTTATTACAAGCATGAGTGTTAATTTCTATTTAACTATAAATATTCAATAAATATAAATTTATAATACACACCTTCCACTCTATTGACTATTCATTTCCCCTTCCTGGACATTTGGTTCTTCCACAAATTATCCATAGCTCTCTTTCTTTTGATATCATATCAATAAACTATGCCTAAACCCACACTTTTTTTCCTGATTTTGTTGCTTGCAAATAAAAGATATTGTACTCAATGGAACATTGTGGGCCATGATTCTAGCATTTCTCATTCTATAATGATTGTGCACATCAACATATTTGGGATTACAAAGTATTTTATTTTGGGCAATTAATGGTGTGTTTCCCATCTAATATATAAAAATTGATGTTCTCATCCATGAGATCCTCCTCTATTATAATTTCAACAAGTTGTTTTGTTATCTTGTTGAAAGGAAGAAGTATTGCATCTTGAGGATTTGTAATCATATTTTGTATCATTGAGGAAACTATTTTTGAAACTTCATCTTCATCTAGCTTCCTGAATTGGATATATTTAGGTGTAATTTCACACCTTTAAACATCAATAGAAAACACTTTTTCATCAAACAAGAAATATTTTACCTCTTCACTAATTTTTTGAGTTGCTTTTAAAAAGAGAGTCTCTAATTTCTTTTCAACTTCTTTATTTGGATCTTTTTCATCTCCTTGAAATATGAAAGAGATATATCTACCTCTAATGAAGGTAAATATGAATTCTTGTGATATGTCATTTTTCTGACAAGTGCAGGATTAGTTCCAAGGTGTGAAGACTTTATGTTAAGAAGATGAAGAATTGAAGATGTTGTATGTTTTCCATACAACCTTTTAAGACTTTGCAACATACCTCTATATATTTATTGTGATGTAGCCACACCTTCCTTATTATTTCTATCAATTGGGAATGGTAAATTCCAACCAAAACCAACACAAGAATATTTAGCATTTTGTATTGACTTCTCCATTAAATCTTTATGATAATTGGCCACATAGAGATCCATTTCCAAAAGATAGAATTTTCTTATGATGTTATCAATTCTCTCAACTTGAACCTTGATCACATATTTATTTATTGGTTTTGCAGCTATAACCATACCAATTTATGTTACATCATTAACTATCATCTGAAACATCCATAAGTCATCATGAAATTTATCTGGCTTATGTACTTCAAAAAACCATTATTCATCCAAAATACCTCTTTCAAACTCTTTATCAACTTTTTGTAGTGGTATTTTTACAAATGAAACTTGACCAAGTGCTGCCATATTGTTCCTAGAAATGAGACATTTGAATAAAGCTATCTCGAGAACAATAATAATGAAAATAAACTACAAGTGTTTCCATAATGTTCATACAAATGAGACATTTGAACAAAGTTATCTCAATATCAACAATAATGAAAATAAACTATAAAAATTCTTGATTACATCTAATTATTTTTTCACTAAAAAATAGTAGGGATAATTGTTTTAGATTATCATCAATATTAAACATTAATAAAATATAAAGAGGCCTACCACTTTCCCTAAAATTATCAAACATTTTTCATGGTATGTGAGGCCTACCATTCTCTTCCACTAATATATTTCATGGAATGGGAGGAGTACCATTCTCCTTCAAGAATATTTTTCAACATCAAAGTAAGAAACATAATCAAGAGGGAGAATGGGAGGTCTCACATTCTCAAAAATATTAAACAATAATTATGAAGTAGAAAAGGAGATCTTCCTTTTTCCTTAGAGTGGAAAAAATATTTTATCTTCCTCAAAAAGTAAAATTACAATCAAGAGGGTAATTGGGAGGCCTCTCTCCCTAAAATTATAAATCAAATTTTCATGGTATATGAGGCCTACCATTCTCTTCCAATAATACCCTTCATTGGAGGAGAGACCTACAATTCTTAACCAATGATATTTTTCATCCTTAGAATAAAAAAAAGGTGGATTGGGATGTCTCCCATTCACCTTCATATTGAAAAATAATTAAGAGATAGAAAGGGAGATCTCCCTTTCTCCCTTAAGTGAATTGTTTTTCCCTCAAAGTAAAATTACAATCAAAATAAATGGGAAGCCTCCTAATCTCTCTAAAACTATAAATCAATGTTTCATATAATGAGAGGCCTACCATTATCTTCCAATAATATTTTTCAACCTTATATTTAAAAAACCAATAGGGAAAATGAGATGTCTCCCAATCTCCTTCATATTGAAAACTAATTAAGAGGAAGAAAGGAAGCTCTCATTTTCTCCTTCAAAGTAAAATTACAATCAAAATAAACAGAAAGCCTCCTAATATTTATAAAACTATAAATATTTTTTTATAGAATGAGAGGCCTACCATTTTCTTCTAGTAATATTTTTCAACCTTAGATTTTAAAAATATCAAGAGGAAGAATGTGAGGTCTCCCATTCTCTTTCATATTGATAAATACTTGTATGGTAAAAAGGATGGTGTCTCTTTTTCCCTCAAACTGTAAAGAATAATTTTTCTCTGTCAAAATAAAATTATATTGAAGAGGGAAAAAGGGAGACCTCACAATCTCCATAAAATAAAAACTATTTTTTCATGTAATGGAAGGCCTACCATTCCCTTACATAATATTTTAAATAGAATGAGAGTCTTACCATTATCTTATAATTATAGTTTTCAACATCATAATAAACCAAGTAATAGAGAGAGATAATGGAAGGTATCACATTCTCACTCATATTGAAAAATTATTATATGGTATAAAGGGAGGTATCTCTTTCTACCTCAAAGTGGAAAAAAATTATTTTTCCCTTGATGTAAAATTATAAATAAATTTTTGAGAATATCTTTCATGGAATGGGAGGCCTAACCATTAGGTATTTCTCTTTCGATAATAAAATTCAACCTCAAAGTAAAAAAATATTCCAAAGGGTGAATGGTATGTCTCACATTCTCCCTCATATTGAAAAATAATTATGAGGTAGAAAGGGAGGCCTCCCTTCTCCCTCAAAGTAGAAAATATGTTTTTCTCTCTCAAAGTAAAATTACAATCAAGAGGGTAAATGGGAGGCCTATTGATCTCCCTAAGTTTCTAAATCAATTTTTCATGGTATGTGAAGACTACCATTATTTTATGATAATATATTTCATGTAAACTTCCAATAATAGTTTTCAACCTCAGAGTACAAAAAAAATCAAGAGGGGGATGAGATGTCTCTAATTCTTACTAATATTGAAAAATATTATGATGTAAAAAGGAACATCTTGCTTATCTATCAAAATAAAATTGCAATAAAGATGGTAAAAGGGAGGCCTTACAATCTCCCTAAAAATAGAAATTATTTTTTCTTACAGTGGGAGGTCTACCATTTTGTTCAAAAAATATTTGTCAACCTGAGAGTAAATAAATGATCAAGAGGGAGAATGGGAGGTCTCCCATTCTTACACATAATGAAAAATAATTATTAGGTAAAATGGATGCCTCTCTTTCTCCCTAAAAATAAAATTACATTCAAGAGGTAAAATGAGAGGAATCCCAATCTCTCTAAAATTTTATATCAAATTTTCATGGAATGGAAGGCCTACCATTTTCTTATATAATTATTTTTATGAAATGAAAGGTCTAACATTCTCTTCTAATAATAATTTTCAACCATGTAGGAAAAATATAATAAAGAGGGAGAATGTGAGGTCACCAATTCTAACTCATATTGAAAAATTCCTATCATTCTCTTCCAATAATAGTATTCAAGAGGGAAAAAATGATCCTCCCAATCTCCCTAAAATTATAAACATGTTTTTGTATAGAATGGTAGGCTTACCATTGTCTTCCAATAATATTTTTTAACCTCATCGTAAAAAATAAGAAAGAGGGAGAATGTGAGGTCTTCCATTCTCACTCATATTCAAAAATCATTATGAGGTAGAAAGGGAGATATCCCTTTCTATCTCAACATGAAAATAATAATTTTTATCCCTCAAAATAAACTTACAATCAAAAGAGAAAATGGTAGGCCTCCCAATTTCCTTAAAATTATAAAACAATTCTCCATGTTATGTGAGGCATACCATTCTCTGAATCTGATAATTTCTTTCATGGAATGGTGGCTTACCATTCTTTTCCAATAATAGTGTTCAATATCAAAGAAAAAATAATCAAGAGATAGAATGGGAGGTCTCCCATTCTCACTCATATCTAAAAATAATCAAGAGGGAGATGGGGAAAGAGGAAGAACTGGAGGTTTCCCATTCTAACACATCTAAAAATAATCTAGATAGACAATGACTTGTATCCATTTATTAGATAGTGGGATGCCTCCCTTTCTCTCTCAATGTTGAAAAAATAATGTTTCTCTATCAATTTTGAAAAAAAAAAATCTCCCTCAAAGTAAACTTATAATCAAGAGGTGAAAAGAGAGTCATGTCATTATTTCTACTATTATAAATCAAATTTTCACAAAATGGAAGCCTATCATTCTATTATAATAATATTTTTCAACCTCAGAATAGAAAATAATGAAGAGAGAGAATGATAGGTCTCATAATATCACTCATTTAATTATGAGTTATAAAGGGAGGCCTCCCTTTCTTTCTCACTATAAATAAAAAATTTCTCCATCAATAAACCAAAGAGAGGAAAGGGAGGCCTCCCAATCTCCCTCAAATTATAAATCAATTAAAATGGATTAGAAGACCTCTCATTCTCAATCTCTTATTATATTTTTCCCTTACAAAAAAATTGAATCAAGATGGAGAATGGAAGGCATCCAATTATACCTCAACGTAAAAAACAATTAAGATAGATAATGGGAGCTCTCCCTTCCTCCCTCATACTTTATAAAAATTAAATTTTAGAAAGGGAGGCCTCTGATTTTACATCAATTTCAAAGAAATCAAAAGAGAATGAAAAGCCTCCTTTTCTATCTTACAAAGAATAAACATTGATGACATAGAATGGGAGGCCTCCCATTCTTCCTGAATGTGAAAATAAATCAAATTTTTATAAATGAAGTAGAATGAGAGGTCTTAATTCTTTCTTAAAAATCACAATTTTGAGTGAGAATCAACAACCTACCATTATCTCACATAACTCTCTTGCGAACCTCTCTGCAAAAACTCTTTGCGAGCCCTAAATGGTTAAATGGCCGCAAACCCGCTCGGCCGATTTGACGGCCATGGTTGTAAGAAATCAGCGGAGGTAGTAATCTTGACAGAGGCATGCAAGAAGAGATGGTTCTTTCATGGATTGATTAGGCATTTTGCGGCACTAAGGAGGCCTCTTTGAACCCTAACCCTGCTAGATCCTCTCATGGGGATGGATCTCAATCGACCCTATACAGAAGGCTTGGCCACCCTTTGCATCGGTGATTGAATGGTGATAGAACTGTAGGTGACGGGTCTCCTCTGCAAACTAAGAACCACTCTTCTTCAGTGGATCTACACCCGAAGATCACTATGACAGGCTTTCGGATACCAAGGACGATGTGAATCAGGTCCGAATAATAACTCAAACAGATCGAATACATTTAAGGATATTTTATAGGGCAGGAGTCTCACGCAGGGGATGGGTCCCATCACACCCATGACCCCAACGGTTACTAACCCTAGCGTTTCTTTTGGGGATGAAGTCCTCAATTCAGAACATTTTTACCAAGAGCATGCCCTGATCGGGAGATTCAGCAAGCTCTGGCCAAACCTAGCTACCCTTCATGACTGGATTACAAAGCACTGGATCCCGATTCTATCTGGTAAGCTAGATCTTTATCCATGTGCGAAAGGTATGTTTATTGTTGCTTTTTCCTCAATTAGGGATAAGGAAGTCATAGCTAAAAAACTCTGGGCTTCTCAATCCCACTACGTAGTTTTGAAACCCTGGTTCCCTTCTTTTAACCCACTCACCGAATCCTTTGCTTGCAAACCAGTCTAGATTAGACTGCCACATTTACCACTCCAATTACATACATTTGACTTGCCTAACCGCTATTGGAAATACTTTAGGTCATATCCTTTTCATTGACCCCCAAACCACTGATTTCACACACACAACCTTCGCCAGAATCCTTGTTGAGCTTGACACATCCAAAAATCTCCCTACTAATATAGAGCTTAAAGTCCAAAATAGAACTTGGACACAATCATTAGATTATGAAGGCTTTCCCTTTAGGTGCAGAAAGTGTTTTGCTACCGGACACACTGCTGATGTTTGTGGAATGGAAAAGAGAAAAAATGGAAAAAACAACTGGTGGAAAAATGCACTCCCAGAACACCTGATTTTGAAGCCAAAGAGGATTCAAATACAGATACTGAAGATGTTTTTGTCTTGGAAACCCCTCTTTCAGAAATTCTAGTTGTTGAAGGTGCAAAGAATCTCATTCAGTTGGTGACAGAAAGGAAAATACAAAAGATGATAATGATTTCATTGTCCCAGTTGGATCTTTGGAGGATAAGGAAAATACACCTCCTTTATTTAATCCTCCAATCACGGAGGCTTCTACAGGTTGGATAACGGTGCGTAAAAAGAAAAAAATTTTCTCCAAGAATATTGGTTCTCCACCTTGTTAGTTTCCCGTGCCGCCGCTTTGTGGCAAAGAATCGCTTATTGTCTCGTCAATATTTGTAAATCATCTTGTTGTTTTTATGCTGATTTGCTATTGGTTTTGGGTTTTATTCTGAGCAAGTTGTTTCCTGCTACTGGGAATTCACATTTTACCTCGATCTTGATCTTTTTCTTTGTTCCTTATTTGTTCACATCTGGCTTATTGAGCCTTCTTGTATAAGGGTATAGTCCCTTTCAAAAAACTATTTACCAACAATTAAAAAAACAACCCGCCATTATCACTCAAATAATTTAATTTGATGGAGGATGGAAGGACTTCCATTCTCCCTCAATTTAAAAGGAAAATATAATATCTCACACTCTCGGTCAAAATAAAATAATGTTAATTTATCATGGAAGGTTTCCGATTCTCCTTAAATTTTAAAACTTTACTAACAGGGAGAAAGTGAGGTCTCTCATTCTCCCTCATAATGATGTGTTTTTTAGAATACTAATTAAAAATAATAATGAATATTCTAATATTTAACTTATCAACATTCACCTATCAAAATCATAATATTCTAATATTCTAATATTTAATTTAGTTTCAACATCAATAAAGTTATATTGATTAAACATTGTTAAATTATTACATTAATTTAACATTTCTATTTAGTTTAGATATTTATTTTACAATTGCTAGATAGCTAGTTTCAAGGTGATTTAAAATCTCAATAACAATATATTAATATAACATTATTGCAAAAAAATTAAAAGTAATATAGCATGTTAAATTCAAAAATATACCTAAATGACTATACATTAAATAATATTCACTAAAAATATTTAGAATGAACCACTTAAACTCAAGTATTTGTAACACCTCACTTAATCACACATAAAATAATTTGTCTCTATTATTATTTTAGAATTATTCATTCTACTTCTTATAATTATTATTTTTGACCTATTTAAATTTTTATATCAACCTATTTTTAATTGTTATTTCATCATGTTTATTTTTATTTTCATTAAAATGGTGTCTAGCTATATTTAATTTATTTCCACTATTTTAATTTATGTATCATTTTTTTAATTTTAACTTTCAAATTCAATCCCCATCATTTTAAATTTCAATTAATATTGTCAAATGTAAATCATTTTTGTATTCACAAGTAAATACATAAATGTGTACTAAATAATAACTATCCCACCTATTTTTATTTTAAAAATCATAATGAGGTAAAAATGTAATTATTTTATAAAAATAGATATCCCACCTATTTTCATTTTCAAATTTGTCTTGCCTCATTTTGAATTTGAAAGAGTTTTCTATTATAAATTTTAAACCCAACATGTTTTTATTTTTGAATTTTTATGGGAGTCAAAAAGTGATTATCTATTAAAAATAGTTATCCCGCCTATTCTCATTTTCAAATTCATCCCGCCTATTCTCATTTTCAAATTCATCCTACCTATTCTCATTTTCAAATTCATCCCGCCTATTTCGAATTTTAAAAATCCATGCAAAGCATCTAAAACACTACAAAAGGGTTTTTAAAAAGTCAAAATATTTTTTCCATTTCGTGAATTTAGTTTTTAAGGATTACAGGTGATGAACTCCCAATGTAGTGTTATAATCATGGAAGCGTAGCAACAGGATTTGAAAGTTATCTCAATAAAAATAGAATGTTCATCAATGGAAGAGGCTACATGATTTGAAGGTGATCTCAAGATTAAAAACGTTCAGTCATGGTAGTATTAGTTACATGATTTGAAAATGACATCGAAAAAAACTAAACCCTTATCCAAAGAAATATGAAGTTCATATCAACTACACATGACATTATTTAAGATTATCTTGAAGTGGAATATATCAGAGTTATATGCATCTCAGTTTCTAGCAGGAAAGGAAAACTACATATTAATACAAATACATGTTTTACAAGTACCATTTCTCTACATTTTCCATATTTATTTGAATACGATTAAAGATGTTTAAAAAAGAATACTACCTATAAATATTTAATTCTTCTACTATCACTTCCAGTTTAAAAAATTCTTGTTATCTCTTCTCTTATGTGTTCAAAAACAAAAAACAAATAGCTTCAAAATTTATTTTTATTATTAAACTTACCTATAATGTAAAAAAACCATGATTAAAGATGTTTAAAGAAATGAAGAATGCCTGTAAATTTCTATATCTTTTGGTATGACTTCCAGTTTCAAATATTGTTATTTTTTTCTCTATTTTAAAAAACAAAATAAATCATGTACTAATTTTATTTTTACTATGAAATTTATCTTCATTATAATGAACTATTTCAAAACTCCCACATTTTTAAATGCAATGCATAAGAAACAAATATTTAGAATTTAGAAATTGTGGGTTTTTAAGTTTAGAGTTATATGCATCTAACTATTTAATGTTAAAAGAGTGATATTTTGACTTCAACATTCACATTGTAAGATTAAATAAAAAGAATATGAATCTATACAAAAAATATTAAATGTATTACTTTATTTGAATAAGTTCAATGTTTTTATTCTCATTAACCATCAACATAATTTAAACATTATTTTTCACCTTGAAGCATAATGGGTAGCTTCCCAATCTCCCAATCTCACTTTTAATATGTTTTTATTTTGAAGAAGAATGGGAGGCCTCACATTCTCCTTCAAATTAAAAAAAAAAAAAAAAATTGAAGGAGAATGGGAGGTCTCCACTCTCCTTCATAATTATTTTTTAATTTGAAGGAGAATGGGAGGCCTCCCATTCTCTTTCAAATTAAATTTATTTTTTAAAAGGAGAATGGGAGGCCTCCACTCTCCTTCATAATTATTTTTTAATTTTAAGGAGAATGGGAGGCCTCCCATTCTCCTTCAAATTATGAAAACAATTATGAAGGAGAATGAGAAACCTCCCATTCTTGTTTAAAGTATAAAAATTAAAATAATAAATGGGAGGCCTCTCATTCTCCTTTAAATTAAAAAAATTTTTGAAGGAGAATGGGAGGCCTCACATTCTCCTTAAAATTAAAAAAAAATGAAGGAGAATGGGAGGACTCCACTCTCCTTCATAATTTTTTTAATTTGAAGGAGAATGGGAGGCCTCCCATCCTCCTTCAAATTATGAAAACAATTATGAAGGAGAATGGTAGACCTCCATTCTCCTTCAAAAATATTTTTTAATTTGAAGGAGAATGGGAGGCCTCCCATTCATTCTTTTAATTTTTATACTTTAAACAAGAATGAGAGGTTTCTCATTCTCTAATTTTTCACATTGAGGGAGAATGAGAAGCCTCTCATTCTCACTATTGATTTTTATCAACTTTGAGAGAGAATGAGAAACCTCCCATTCTTGTTTAAAGTATAAAAATTAAAATAATTAATGGGAGGCCTCCCATTCTCCTTCAAATTAAAAAAATAATTTTGAAGGAGAATGGGAGGCCTCCACTCTCCTTCATAATTGTTTTTAATTTGAAGGAGAATGGGAGGCCTCTCATTCTCCTTCAAATTATGAAAACAATTATGAAGGAGAATGGTAGACCTCCATTCTCCTTCAAAAATATGTTTTTTAATTGAAGGAGAATGGGAGGCCTCACATTCATTATTTTAATTTTTATACTTTAAACAAGAATGGGAGGTTTCTCAATCTCTCTCAAAGTTGATAAAAATCAATAGTGAGAATGAGAGACTTCTCATTCTCCCTCAATGTGAAAAATTAGATCAGATTCTCCTTTAGATTTGATTTTTCACAATGAGGGAGAGTGGGAGGCCTTTGATTTTCCTTATTTATTATTTTTATTTTAAGGAGAATATGCATCATATTATCTCATAATGTGAAACATTAAATCTAAGTGAGAATGATAAGCTCGTCATTTTATTTTAGATTTGATTTATGACTTGGAGGAAGAATAAGAAGCCTCCCATTCTCCTTATTTATTTATTTTTAGAAGAAAGATAATATTTTCACTATGAGGGAGATTTAGATGATGGAAGGAGACCATGTTTTATTATTATATACGTGTTTGAATAGTTGTGGATAGGAAGAATATATATAGCAGGTAGGAATAGTTATTAGTTACATGGACGGTTAAGAGTAAACGTATGTATTAATTAAGCTAACATTCCCCGCCTTAATACATTGTTCCTACATATATACCCCTAAAAATCAAACTTCACCTTTCCGAGAGGCTTGGTGAGAATATCTACAACCTAAAAATCAGTAGGGCAATACTGGAGCTGAATTATGTGGTTCAATACCTGTTCATGAATGTAGTGACATTCGACCTCAATATGCTTTGTTCATTCATGAAAAATAGTATTCTTCACAAGCTTCAACACACCTTGATTTTCGTAGTGAATGATGGGAGGTTTCTCTTCAGAAATCCCTATATCTGCAAGAATGCGACATAACCAAATCACTTCACACACAACTCCTCATGTGGCACTGTATTCAGCCTCAGTGGATGAGAGAGAAACAATAGTTTACTTCTTGCTAACCCATGAGATAGGTCTAGATCCGAGATGAAAAACATATCCTGAAGTGGATTTCCTGTCATCAACGGATCCTGCATAGTCCGAGTCTGTATATCCCTATAAGAAGAACTGAGTGTTCTTTTGATACTCCAGACCAAATTCAACTATACCTCAAAGATATCTCAACACATGCTTTATTACTATCCAATGACATTTCTTTGGCTCCTGCATAAATCTAGTGAGATAGCTCACTACAAAGTAAATATTTGGCCCAATATAAGTCAAGTAAATGAGACTCCCCACAAGCTACCTGTAGTGAGTGCCATCTACCTACAGTGAATCCTAGAATCTAGATAATTGCAAACCTTTTTCCATAGGTGTGGACATTGGTTTACAATCTAACATTCCATACTCTTCCAAGAGTGTCTTGGCATATTTCATCTGGGAGATGAAGTTATGATTTTTCTTCTGCCATATCTCTAAACCAAGACAGTAATGAAGTAGCCCCAAATCAGTCATGTCGAAGGATTTCTTCAGATCATTCTTTATATCATCCACAAGATTGTCAGAACTTCCTGTGATCACAAGATCATTTACGTATAAAACCAAAACGACAATCTCTGTTCCCACCTTCTTGAAATAAAAATTTTTATTTGAGGGGCTACAAGTGAATCCATGCTACAATAGGTGATCATCAATTTTTATATACCATGCCCTAGGTGCTTGTTTGAGTCCATAAAGTTACTTTATCGGATGGCATACCTTGTGTGGTTGATGCTTGTTAGCGAATTAATATAGTTGTTTGTTATTGCTTGTTAAAGAACAGTTATATAACCGTGTGGCATCTACAAACCCTTCAAAGTTGGGCCATATATACTTCTTATTTTAGATCACCATTGAGAAAAGCATTCTTGACATCCATCTGTTGAAGTTTCCATCCATTTTGTGCTTCCAAAGGTGCTGAAAACTCGATGGTTTTGATCTTCATGGTGGGTGTAAAGGTCTCATCATAGTCAATTCCTTCTTTTGAGCATAACCCTTTTTGCAACAAGTCATACTTTTTGTTTGTCGATTGAACCATCTCGCCTTATATTTTATTTTGAAAATCCATTTGTAGCCAATGGATTTCTTACCTGGAGGTAGATCGACAAGTTCCCACATCCGATTCTGAATTAGGGAATCATATTCAGCATCCATAGTCTATTTTCACTTTGGTTGGTCTAATGCCTCATGAACAATGTCAGGTTTAGTGCTATCAACAACTAAACTCATGAGTGCAAAAGTTACCTCTTATCTGGCTTGACTTCATGTTCTGACTCCCGTAGAAGTTCCTAGAAGTGAGTTCAGGTGTGCATCCCTAATAGTATTTTGGACCCATTTCAGACGTTGGTGTTGTTGTTGCTGATGTGAAGATGTGTTTTCCAGTGTGCCTAGATCAACAAACAAGTCTCCACTTAGCTCTTCTTCTCTCTGAGAAGAATCATCTTACCCATCATCTAGATGTGTGACCAATCTATATGACGAGGTTGGTACTGGATCTCCATTTTGTGGTAGGGAGTCAAAGGATGACTCATCACACACCACATCTCAAATCTCATAGATTTTATTCATCTCAGGATCCATGAGATGATATGCCTTTGAGGTAGTACTATACCCCAAGAAAAGACATGGTAGTGTCTTTGGATCGATCTTCTTCCTTTTCTCATCTGGAACATGCATATATGTAGTACAACCAAAAACTCTCAAATGATGGATAGAAGGTTTACGACCAGTCCATACCTCTTCCGGTGTCTTGTTCTACAAGATCTTCATGGGTGCCTAGTTGAGTAGATACACTATTGTCTAGACTGCTTCTACCCAAAATTGATCCTCCAACTTGGCGGTGGAGAGCATACAACAAGCCATCTCCATGATAGTCCTGTTGTGTCACTCAGAAATCCCATTCTGTTGGGGCGTATAGGGTGTAGTCAGATGTTTTTGAATGTCATGCTACTTTAGGTATGCTAAGAACTTATTTGATACAAATTCCCCCTCGATCTAAGCAGAGGAGAAGGAGAGGCTTCCCAAGACTGCCTAGTGGCTTGTTAGTAGTAGGTTTGGAAATTGGCAAATGCCTCACTCTTCTTCTGAAGAAAATATACCCACATTTTCCATGAGTAATCATATATGATGAGTTGGAAGTACTCAAAACCTTGGAAGCTAGCTGGTAGGGGTCTACACAGATCAATATGTATAACCTGAAAATGCTCTGTAGAATGATAAGACCTCTATTGGAATGGACCTCTATGTTGTTTGCCCACAATACATCCCGAGAAAATAGGTAAGGAATGGGAGAGTGAAGGAATACCTCTTACAATTTTCTTGGCACTAAGCTGATGTAGATCCCCAATAGAAAGATGACCATATCAAAAGTGCCAGAGTATAGTGGACTTCACCGTGAAGCGAGAGAGAGCGATGTTAGATGAAGTGACCGCATCCGGTGTAAATAGATGGCCCTTTAGAAATTATCGAGAAATGATCGAGTCTCCTGGGAAATGATGCGGGACTTGACCCCTTTTTCAACAAAGAATTCAACCAAAGCATTCAATGATAAATAATTTGACTCACAGACAAGAGATTTGAGGTCAAACCTAGAACATATAACACATTTGTGAGTGTACATCTTCATGTCCCAAAAGGAATGATGACATCACCAATCCATGCCGCAATATACTCTTGATTATCTACGATAGTGATCCGATCTCGGTGGGCTGGTGGTCACTCGGGGGTATGGAACTTCTTATTTCTAGTCATTTGTTTGTTGGCACCCGAATAAATCAACTAGACACTTTACGATAGCTGCGAAGTCTATGAGACTAAGACAATGTCCAAATGAGTTATGTCTGGAACCTCTTCATCGGAGGTGGCATCCTGCACGAGCAAAAATATGACCCTTCTACCTCACGATTACGAGAAAGGCATTAGGATTTCTTGGAATATCCTTGGCCATAAGTACTCTCTTTGCCAAAGTTTCCATACTTGTGACCATTGTAATAATAATTCACAGTCATATGCGTATCTGTGGAGCAAATGTGGCACCATCGATCCACCTTATTGTTCTGTTTCTTCTTGGGTGGCCGCTGTGGTGGCACTGAGAAGGTTGTTCTTGAGGATCGCTTCGATTCTAGGGGGCTGACTTCCCTTTCGAGGCTTATGATTTTTCCTCATGATGAGAGTCGTGTCTTCAAAGGCTTCTTGAACATTCTGAATGGATTCTTCCTGCTGGAGATAATTAACCGGTGTGGAAAAAATCACCTCTGTTGAGTGATGGTCAATGTGGTGATCGGTTTCCTAAAGCGGGAAGGAAGAGCTCGTAAGGTGAGTGGGACTAGCAACTTTTCGTCTACCGATTCACCGAGAGTAAAACGTTCTACGCGTAACTCGGCCACACGTTATAAGAATGCTTGGTGATTCACCATCATGAATACTCATTGTGTGAAGCTTTGTCTGAAGATGTAACTTCATCATCAGATTCTTGGCTTCATAGATGGTACATAATGCGGCCCATGCCATAGAGGAAGTGGTTGCTTCCCGAATGTAAGGTTGAACCTCATCGAAAGGCTCGAGTGATAAGCATTAATTCTTTTGCATCATCCTTTTCATGCTTAGCCAACATATTAGCATCTTTGGGAGGGGCATCTTCACCATAAACGATCCCCCAAAGATCTTCAAACTGAAGAATCATCCACATCTTGGTTTTCCATGCGGTGAAATTTGTCCCTTTGAGCAACTAGGCATCCGAACATAGAATGCAAGGTGTGGACATTTTCAGAAACTCAAAATTGTATTTTATTTATTTATTTTTCAAAAATGGTTACAATGCTTACTAAAGGAACCTATCCCAATGATGGGTTCTATAGGCTCATGCAGTGAGACACAGACGCTACTATGGGTGTTCTACTTTGCATTCATCATCTGCATCATAACCACGTTCAAGTTCTGCATGAATCTACCATTCTTGACATCGAACATCGAACCAAAAATACTCTAATAGTCCTCGGTAAATAATCTCATCAAAGAGAATATTCCCAGTGTTGCGGAGCTCGTTGACCAAAGAAAAGAATAGTCCAGTGGTGTCTTCATTGTCGCTCAATGCCCAAACATTTGGTATATTGCTCATGGTGCTTTTTGCATCTGAAATTTGTGACATACGCAGGTTGGTTCTTCTACATTCTCTTCATTGACAATTTTTTAGATGAGGTCTGTAATTCACTCAGAAACAGCTATTCACCAAAGTAAAAGAAAACATTCCAAAATAGATCTTTTCGTTGGATGGTTCTTTCTTCTCTAGGCACTAGAACCTCGACTAAATCTCCATGCAAAGGGATGCCAGATTTTAATTTGGCTTCTCCAAATTTTCACACAGGTTTCTACCATGGCATCCTCTCCTCACGGCTCACCTCCTCTAGCGCACAACACATAAATAAATGCAAAGTTATTTTCTTCAATATAGGTTTGCAACTTTCAACTTTCAACGCATGTAGGCAAAGCGGCTGGATCTAACCCTCCATGCCAGCAAGGAGTATAAAACACCAAAACCAGTCACTCCACTTCAATGCAGGTCACTTCTCTAGTTGTCATGCCAAAATAGGACTGATTCATGAAAAAATTGATGTGCCAATCTTCAAGCAAGGATGGCAGTGTGCAAACAATTCTCCATGCAGTTGATCAACCACGAGCAGCACCTAACAGGTGATCGGCTCTGATACCAATGATGGAAGGAGACCATGTTTTATTATTCAATGCATGTCTAAACTTGATTGCATGACGGGGAAGAATATATAGACGTAGGAATAGTTACGATTACAGGGATGGTTAAGAGTAACCGTATGTATTAATTAAGCTAACATTGGATTCATCATAGGTTACCCAAAATTATAAACCTTGTTACTCTCAATAAAAATTAAATAATAATTTTTAAGAGATTGGGAGGCCTTCCATTCTCCCTCACTCTCAAAAATAAATGTTGAGAGAGAATGAAAAATTTCTCATTGTCTTTTCACCCTTTTTTTCTTAAATTTTATTCCCACTTAAAAATTATATTTTGGGGCCTCTCATTCCCACTTATATTAAAATATTATTTTAAATAATCACTCAAAAGAGATAAAAATACATAATTCACACAAAGTAAAAAACATATACAAGGACAATGAGACATAAACCCTCAAATTAAAAAAATAATGAAGATTGGGAATGAGAATCCTTGAACATTCTCCTTGAAAGTGATCAATTATTAAAAGGGATAGTGGGGGCATCTCATTGGAATAAATCTCATTATCCCTTAAATAAAACAAATAAATCAAGATGGAGATTGGGATGCCTCTGATTCTCCCTAAAAGTGAACTATTATAAAAAATATTGAGAATCTCTTAAGTTATAAAAATAATCAACATAAAGAATGGGAAGCCTCCAATTCTCCTCAAAAGTGAATAACAATGCAAGGTCTCTCATTATCCCTCAAAGTATAAAAATAATCAACACAGAGAATGGGAAGCCTCCCATTCTCCTTAAAAGTGAATAATTTTTAAAAGGGATATTAGTGGCCTCTCATTTTATGTCCTCTTATCATCCCTCAAAGTAAAAAAAAAATCAAGATAGATAACGAAAGGCCTCCCATTCTCCCTAGAAGTAATAAATTCTTCAAAATTATATTTTTGGCCTCTCATTCCCACTTAGATTGAAATAATAGTTCAAACAATCAATCACAAGAGATATAAAAATAAAACAAATAAATCAAGATGGATATTGGGATGCCTCTGATTCTCCCTAAAAGTGAACTATTATAAAAAATATTGAGAACAATATCTCTTAAGTTATAAAAAATAATCAACACAAAGAATGGGAAGCCTCCAATTCATCAAAGTAAAAACATAAATGTACAAGGATAATGAGAAATAATCCATCAAAGTAAAAACAAAATTACAATGGGAGGCCTCCCATTCTCCTAGAAAGTGATCAATTATTAAAAGCAATAATTGGGGCCTCTCATTAGAATACCTTTAATTATACCTCAAAGTAAACCAAATAATCAAGATGGAGATTGGGATGCCTCTAATTCTCCCTAAAATTGAACCATTCTTAAAAAGGATATTAAGAAAAATTTAAGGTCTCTCATTATCCCTCAAAGTATAAAAATAATCAACACAGAGAATGGGAGGCCTCTCATTCTCCTAAAAAGTGAATAACAATGTAAGGTCTCTCGTTATCCCTCAAAGTATAAAAATAATCAACATAGAGAATGGGAAGCCTCCCATTCTCTTCAAAAGTGAATAATCATTAAAATGGATATTGGTGGCCTCTCATTTAAAGGCTTGTTATCATCTGTTAAAGTAAAAAAATCAATATGGAGAATGGAAGGCCTCTCATTCTCCCTAGAAGTAATAATTTCTTAAAAGTATATTTCGAGGCATCTCATTCCCACTTAGAGTGAAAAAATAGTTCAAACAATCATTCACAAGAGATATAAAATGACATCATTCTCTCAAAGTAAACAAAAATCTACAAGGATAATGAGACATAATCACTCAAAGTAAAAAAATAATGAAGATGGAGAATGGGATGCCTCTCATTCTCCTTAAAAGTGAGCAATTATTAAAAGGGATAGTGGGGGCCTCTCATTGGAAGACCTCTCATTATCCCTCAAAGTAAACAAAATATTCAAGATGGAGATTAGGATGCCTCTTATTCTCCCTAAAAGTGAACCATTCTTAAAAAGGATATTAAAAACAATGTGAGGTCTCTCATTATCCCTCAAAGTATAAAAATAATCAACACAGAGAAATGATAAGTCTCACATTCTCCTCAAAATTGAATAAAAATGTAAGGTCTCTCGTTATCCCTCAAAGTATAAAAATAATCAACATGAAGAATGGGAAGCCTCCCATTTTCCTCAAAAGTGAATAATTCTTAAAAGGGATATTGGTGACCTCTCATTTGAAGGCCTCTTATCATCCATCAAAGTAAAAAAATAATCAAGATGGAGAATGGTAGGCCTCTCATTCTCCCTAGAAGTAATAAATTCTTAAAAATTATATTTTAGGGCCTTTCATTCCCACTTAGAGTGAAAAAATAGTTCAAATAATCATTCACAAGAGATATAAAAACATCATTCTCTCAATGGAAACAAAAATATACAAGGAGAATGAGACATAATCCCTAAAAGTAAAAAAATGAATATTTAGAATGGGAGGCCTCCCATTAACTTGAAAAAAAAGAGAAATTATTGAAAGGGATAGTGGGGACCTCTCATTGGAAGACCTCTCATTATCCCTCAATGTAAAAAATTAATCAAGATGGAGATTGGGATTCCTTTGATTCTCCCTAAAAGTGAACCATTCTTAAAAAGGATATTGAGAACAATGTAAGATATCTCATTATCCCTCAAAGCATAAAAACAATGAACACGGAGAATGGGAAGCCTCCATTCTCCTCAAAAGTGAATAACAATGTAAGCTCCTCATTATACCTTAAAGTATAAAAATAATCAATTTGAACAATGGGAAACCTCTTATTCTCCTCAAAAGTGAATAATTCTTAAAAGGGATATTGGTGGTTTGTTGTTTGAAGGCCTCTTATCATTCATCGAAGTAAACAAAATAACTTAGATTGAGAATGAGAGGCCTCCCATTCTCCGTAGAAGTAATAAATATTGAAAAAGTATATTTTGGGCCTCTCATTCCAGCTTAGAGTGAAAAAATAGTTCAAACAATCATTCAAAAGAGATATAAAAAGACATCATTATCTCAAAGTAAACAAAAATCTACAAGTAGAATTAGACAAAACCCCTCAAAGTAAAAAAATAATGAAGATGGAGAATGGGAGGCATCCCATTCTCCTTGAAAGTGAGAAATTATTAAAAGGGTTAGTGGGGACCTCTCATTGGAAGACCTGTCATTATCCCTCAATATAAAAAAAACAATCAAGATGGATATTTGGATGCTCGATTCACCCTAAAAGTGAACCATTCCTAAGAAGGATATTGAGAACAATGTAATGTCTCTCATTATCCCTCAAAGTATAAAAATAATCAACACGAAGAATGGGAAGCCTCCCATTCTCCTCAAAAGTGAATAACAATGTAAGGTCTCTTGTTATCCCTCAAAGTATAAAAATAATCAACACGGATAATGAGAAGCCTCTCATTCTTATCAAAAGTGAATAATTATTAAAAGGGATATTAGTGGCATCTCATTTGAAGTCCTCTTATCATCTGTCAAAGTAAACAAAATAATCAAGATGGAGAATGATAAGCCTCCTATTCTCCCTAGAAGTAATAAATTCTTCAAAAAATATTTTGCGGCCTCTCATTCCCACTTAGAGTGAAAACATAGTTCAAACAATCATTCACAAGAGATATAACAAGACATCATTCTCTCAAAATAAACAAAAATATAAAGAGAATTAGACATAATCCTTCAAGTTCCTTATGTATAAATCCATATTTTGCATACATGGAAGATAGTCCCAGCTACAACTCTTAAAAAATCTACTTTGTAATAATTTTTAATGAATCTACATACCTTGTTTTAAAGCTCCCACTTAGACATGCCAAACTATAGACATTGATGAGTACAATAAGGAAAATAGATGAGGCTTTGACACTATTGACGATACAATTTTTATTTCTTATTTTTTATATACTCGCAACACAAAAAAATTATGATGATTTTTACAAACAAATGACAATAACGAGACACATTCTAAATGGAATGACACTTATTACTTTTAAAATAATACAAAGACTATTGAAATACTTTTTACAACTATAATGTAACACAGTTCCATCTAAGTCTAATACAATGAATTGGGTAAAGGATTTACATCACACAATTAAAAACTATACCATAAAAAGAAAACAATTACAATACTCTTAAAGACCGATATAACAATCTATTACCAAGAGACTCAAACTACTCTTCCAAGAGACTTTAGAACAATTATTACTAACCCTAATACACTTTTATAATAAAGTTTTGTTTTGAGTTCTTCACTTGCCACCATGAAAGGATAATTCATAAATGGTGATAAAAGCATATAATTAAAAAAATACTTTTCTAAGTTGGAAACACCACATATTATGGCTAGGGAACTGTCATTGACGTGCATGGAACTGGTGGTTGTCAGATTGGAGTTGATGGTAGATAGATCTATGGGTCTTTGAAAATTTGAAAGACTCATTCAAAATTTGACAGGATCCAAAGGTATCCATCAATATGGTAGAATACGTGATCTATTTACAGGAATCCTATATAGGGACTCGACTCGCTTTCACAATCCTAAAGTGTGGGACATTTTTAGTCTCCAAGGTGAGATTTCTTTGTATAAGGGGGATCCTAAGTATGGTGGCGTAAAATTTGTACACACCTCTAGTTTGATCAAAGCACTATTATTTCTAATATTGCACTTACTATTCTCTTCCTCACAAATTGACGACACATCATCGGTTAGAACTATTTAACTCCTCTCTTACGAAATTGTTTTGGTCGTATTTCCTCTTATAAACCAATTAAACAGGATATTATAGCCTCTTCGTGGCTAAATCCTCTTCTTTACTACTTTTACTAGCTTCCTGGACTATCAATCCATTTCATTGGATTGAGTAGACCCTCCAAAACCCTCCTAAAACCCTAATTACCCTCTAAACATGGTTAACTAGTCTTAACCATGATCAACCTCTTCTAAACCTAGTCAAATATTACTTTGACTTGATAATTAACTTATTGACTCCCTTTTAGTCCCACATGCACCAAAAATCCTCCCATTTCCCAAATGGAAAACTATAAATAACCCACTACCCCCCTCTCATTTCTAAGAACATTTCTTCCCTCTAACATAAACTATAGTATTATTGCTAGGATTAGGAGTTTTATTTCATTCTATTGAGCTATTTACTTTGCTTTTGCATTTCTATCACACAACATGGAGTAAATGGGAAGAACCATTGGCCTTGAAGCCATTAATGGTGAGATCCCATTCTCTTAAAGCATAAACTAATTTCTTAGATCCTTTTAGGTTCATTTACTTTAAGATTTCAAGAATAGAGGTTAATTTTATTTGTTTAAATTACTTGTTTACTTCAAGTTAATGCATGCAAAGTAGGAATCCTTGCTTATTTCTTATTTGATGGTCCATTGATCAGTTTTGCACAAGGCTTTGGGGTTTCTTAAGTGTTCTTACCCCTTTCTATAGCTTTTGCAACCTTTCATTGAACACATTTGGCACACTTAGCCCGGTGGGACACTTTGTCCATCCTTCATTAATGGAGTCACTTTGAAGCTGTTTGTTTTAGTCTCTAATTGTTTCTTAGTTTCAACTTTTATAGGATAGTTTCAAGCTTTTTAGATTAGTTTTTCAAAGTATTTTTAGATTATTTCAAGTTTTTGGTTTCACTAATCTTTTAGTATTAATGGCTAAAATCAGGTTTCCTAACTAGTTAAGCTAGGTTTGTCTTGCTTTTGTGCTCTTTGTAGGATCAAGGGAGGTAAAGTGTTGCCAAAATTGAAACAAATTAACAAAAAATTGACATTTTTGGAGATTGCTTTGAAAAATTATGTTTTTTTAGCCACCTACAAGGAAGGGGGCACATAAACCTTTCTGTTAGCGCAGGCACTTTCTGACTGTCATTTTTAACAGAGGCGCACAGGCACCTAAAACCATACGTAGGTACCATAAGGTTGGCGCACACGCCTAAAACTTAGTGCATATACCCCTCTACCAGTGCAAACACCATGTAACCTTTACTTTTTTAGGTACGCAGGTACCAAAAACCACGGCACAAGAGTGTGCCTTGTGTACTCTCGACCCTCTGTTATAAATTTTCTTTACCAAGCGCGCACACACCCTAAGGTTGTCACACACGCCCAAACCTTAGCGAATGAATCTCTTGGGTAGCACCTGGAGCCCTACAGACCTAGCCAATTGTCATTTTTCACAAAGGCCGCACACGAATAAAGGTTGTGCACACACCCGAGGGGTGCGCAGTATATATGTTTGATCCGGTTTTGGCTACAACTTTTTAGTGCTCTTTGTTTTGATCGTATCTTTTGACTCGTTAACCCAATTTCGAATTTTGAATAGGCATCAGAAAGAGAACAAAGCATAATTTGCGATGGAAATTCTAAAATTAATATACCTTTGGTATCATTAATTTTATCACAAAATTCCCAAAGTGCGCCAAAGACCTCCAAAAACACAAAATACTAAAAACTGCTAAAAATAAATTTTTGGAATTTTTCAATTTCCTTGGTTTTCTAAATTTTTATAGGGTTCTAATAGTGGTTTAAAGGTTTCCTTTACATTAAGTTTTTGTACTAACTTAGTTAAAAAAATTGCATATTTATTTGTGAAGGTTTGAAACATATATGCTCTTCCCTCGCGCCTTTTAGGTGATCTTGGGAATCAAAAACGTTTCACTACTTTATTCATACTTGAAAAATGATTTATCTTTCAAAGTTGGTTAAAAGGAACTTATTTTTGCATTGCACTTAGGAATTTTCCATTTATTGTAAATTTGAGTGAGATACCTTGTTGCGTATGCTCTTTCCTTGCATCTTAGGATGATATAGGAAATCAAAAACAACATCTTATCTCCTTTATATGACATTTTAGAAAATTACTAACCTTGGTATGTAGGACCAAAATCACTTGTCAAAGAAATGCATCAAAACAAAACAATACAAACCCTCTAATACACGTGTTTACATGCAGGTTGCCAAATGGTGTGCCACTTAAAACCACATTTAAGTTAAAAAGATACATCACTTTGTATTACAAGTTTCAGAAAAGGGTACATCCCTATCTGCTTAAATGGAACATAACCCCTTTGGCATAACACCTTAAGCTACAACAATGGGGGTGGTTCCAAGAACCCTAAAGTAATCCACTGTTGTGTAACCTCGTGGATGAAATAGGAAGCGCTTCGCTTACCCACTTGACTAGTTTTTCCTTGTGAGTTAGCGTTACCGGTTGTTCGTATGGTGACCCCAGTGAGAGTACACATGGATGCATTTATTGCCCACTATGCTTGAAGGGGGTAAAGTAAAGCCGAGATACTCCCAATTTAGTCATTATAACTTTTTGGGTAAATCGAGCTCGCTTAAGACAACTTTGTAACACCTAGTTGAGAGATCTTATTAGGGAGGCCATTCTATCTTGGAGCCCACTTTGCTAGTCCTTTGTCACGTCAAGCCATCATGAAGTGGCAACTTACTTGGAGTCTAAACCTTGTTTATCGAACAAGGAAAAGAGTCCACTTAAGTTTGATCTAAGTGCTTTTTACCATGAAAATTAGACGACGTCTCACTTAGCTTAGCTTCTTTCTCACCTTTAGATGAGGCGAAGCTCTACCCAAGTGGCACTTAGTTTATTTTTCATCTTTTCGATCTATACCCATGCATTCTCACTTTCCACTTTTGGGGTGAGAAGGAGCATACCTCACACATCTTATCAAAGATGGTACTTGCCACTTTTTTGTCCATTTATGCCCATCCATGTTTACGGATGGGTTGTTAAATGTCTAAAGTGTGCAGGTACATTTTTGTATCTTTGATAGTCCTTCAATCTTGATTTCAAGATTGTCTTCACTACTGTGAGTTCGGTTCATCATTTGTCTCTTCTTGAGTTTTTAATTCTTCTCACATTCTAGTCGCACAATCTAGGTACTTACATCATGTTTTCAATTTCTTGAGAACGTGATATAAGTCCCTTTATTGCATGGTTACGCTGCTCGCATGATTAAAAAAATTCTTGTTATATTCATTACTTGGTTTCAGTTTTGACATCATCTAAGTCTTTTTAAAAGTGTTGATATCACCTTATATATATCACAATAATGTTGTCTTGATACTAACACCTTGCTTGCTCGGTTAATGTATCAGGATAATGTTGTTACGTTATATCTAGTCGTGACTTCCACTTTTTAGAGAACTTAGCTTTCATCGGCACTCAAACTAGTTTTAGTATACCTCGTCGAGAGACTATGTCAATACCGCATTGATACTTAGGCCTTGTTAGAATTCTAACTTGACCTACATATTGATATTGTATTATCACTATCTATTTTAGGGTGTAGACTTGGCATAACAACAAATTCAAGTGATCATTACATCTAGGTGTTCATATGAGTGTTCTTTGATAAAAAAACTACATAGCATTGCATCTAGGACACACTGTGACATATTTCAAACATCACCTCAGACGACTTGTAAAAATCATACATTTTAGGATTCACGCTAGCTACATACAAATGTTGGCTAGTAATGCCTAAAATCACAAAGATGGCAACCAAATCAAATGAACATGACTTAGGAGAAAACCCTTTCGAAACCTTCCCATTTAGCGGAAACAACTTAGCACCTCTCTTTTCTCAAGTCAAGGACGTGAGCCATTAATTGACCACAGTGGAGAAGAGTCAGACTCTTCCGGAGAGAAACAAAGATTAGACCTAGGTAGATTTGATGAACTCCTATATTATAATAGAGATCAGGTACTCACAAGAGTCCTAGAATTAGGAGAAAAACTTCCACATGAATGCGCAGTAGAAACCAAGGTCATTAATCACAAACCAGAAGAACGAGCATCACTCTTAGATATAGATAACCCTTTCAACATAGGGTATGCTTCTACTTCTAGGAAACATCATGCCACTGTTGAAGGAGACCCATCACGACGGCCTTATTACAAAGCTTCACGTAAAGTGAAGGTTGAGCGTAAAGCCTCACCTCCTCCCAAATTTGATGAAGAGGAAGACCCTCTAGTTGAAGAGGAGATCCTTCAAAAATAAATCTTGAAATTGAGCTAGAAATTAGCAAACCTAGGCTCTTCAAGAAGAAACACGTACAAAGAAAAAGATAAAATGAAACCTAGCAAGTTTCACTTTGATCCATACACTGACACTACCTTTAAGGTGGCTAAGCCATAAGGACCGATGTCACCTACTAAAGAACAACTCATTTAGAATGAGTTACAATCGATGAAAGACACACTTACTACCCTACAAGAGGGAAATGTGGGCCATAGCAGGAAATACTTGTATGAGGAGTTGTGCCCTTACCCATTTGACAAGGACATGCTATGGAAACCCTTCCCAAAGCACTTCACCATTCCAAAATTTGACAAATATAAAAGCAAGGGTGATCCTCGGGATCACATCAAATACTTTTATATGGCTTGCCAAGAGGTCACATATAGCGATAATTTCTTGATACGACTCTTTCCTCGTAGTCTAGGGGCATTGGCATTAGCATACCTAAAGGATCTATTACAACGTGGCCCACGCTAGTAGAGAAATTTGTTTGGCATTATTCATTCAACATGGAAAATGACATCACAATGAATGACCTCTGTAATGCCAAACAAAATCCCCATGAGACCTTTGCAAGTTTCTTACAATGATGGCGCGGTTGTTACCTTTCGTTTCCAAGTGTGTTACCGAAAAATAATAGCAAGCATCTTTGTTCCTAACTTAAACCTAGAAATAGCCTTCCATTTACAAATGCACTATGGCTCTAACTGAAGAAGTCATAGAGAAAGGTGGTCAAATCAAGAAGGCCCTCATTACAAAGGGTACGCTTAAACCATTTGTTAAAGATAAACATGAAGCTAAATCAGTGGACAAACTAAAGTTCTTTAATAAGAACAAGCATGTCATTGGTGATGGCATTATAGACTCCAAAAGAGTCCAATCCATGTGCAGACATGCCCACTTTTAAATCTCTCACAAGGACCTCATCCCAAGGTACCCAATAAATGTGTGTTTACACCGTTAACAGAATTCCTATCTTCCATACTAAAACAATTAGATAACGTAAACATGGTGGAATACCCAACTACGACAATACCATACCCAGAGGATGCTCCAAAACCTATTTGGTTCAAATACCATGAGTATTGTGAATTTCATCATGTTAAAGGGCACAAGACAGATAGGTGCTTAAGACTGCGTCATTACATATAAGACCTCATTGAAGAGGGTAAAATTGCCATAGATTCTCCTCGGAATTAGGACAAGGTCCAAATGAGAAAATGGGTATCTACAAAGAGCCTTTTCCTAATCATGCAGATAAAAAGAAAAGGAAGCCAGATCATGGGAAAACCTCCAACGACTATAGAATTGTCGCTTATGTTTACCCTACTAATGATAGTCCCTTTGATTCTCTCATAGGATGTATTCACTCCTCTGATGAACATGTCAACACTATCCAGATCTTAGAAAAGAGTTTTGTAGTAGGGACGTGACATACTCACTTAATCATACCCAATCCCCTACCTATTCCTCAGGAAGGTCAGTATAATTTGATAGAGTAGTTAGAGAAAACACCTGCTAGGATATCCATTTTAGATCTCCTCAAAATATCTACTACCCATAAGAACATACTGTATAAAACATTGCAAAAGTCAGGAGTCTCTACAGATGTAGACCCTACACACCTCCAAGCCATGATTGCACACCTAGACCCTAGTGATCATATTACTTTTGATCGCACCACAATCCCACATAACAACCTAGAACACAACTTTCCCTTATACTTAGAAGTGGTGGTTACTCATCGCAAAATCAAGAGGGTACTTGTGGATGGTGGATCTAGTCTGAAAATTTGCACTTTGAAGCTAGTCAAGCAGCTAGGCCATTCAGAAATGGATCTAGGGGCCAAGACTATTACAATCACAACATATGAAAATGAAGAACGAGAATCAATGGGTACCATAGTAGTTCCCATGGAAGTAGGCCCAACTTGTCATGACACGACATTCCATGTCCTTGACTTGGACCTTCCATACAACATGCCTCTGGGGCGCCCATAGATCCATGCCATGTAAGCTATTCCATCGAATTTTCATCAGTGCATCAAGTTATGTCATGAAGGTCAAGTAGTTACCATTTTGGGTGACCCAGAACCATTCACACATTATAGAGCTTTACACAGCTTCTCTCGTGCATCTTATGAATGTCCTTTGGTGGATGTTGTCATCCCCCTACAAACGAAAGCTATTAAGAATTGGGTAGATCTAGAATCACTCACGCCTTACGATTAGGATTTTCCTTGTTGGTCAACCCGTTCTCTTCATGGGAGGCAACATCAGAAAAATATGGCCCAGGTGATCCATTCATTCTTGAACAAGCATTGTTAATATCAGATTTGTTAGCATCTCCCAGAACATGGGGTAAGCCTTATTTTTAGTTCAAGAATACATGGGAGCAGTGTCCTAAGCCATTAGACAAAATTATCTCTAGCAGTCTCCTATCCGAGGAGAATATGTTAGAAGATTATACTAGCAAAGTTAGGAAGGAACCATGGCTTCATGTCATCATCAAGCACCCGAGTATATCAATGTCACCGTATGATGTTTGTCATGGGCAACAACAGTTTGGATGTGGAGTCAATGCACAAGGCCAACTAGAGCCTAGTCCCATCCCCCATTTCAAGTCTAATAAACATGGATTGGGGATAAGGCCTCATACTACTCCCCCTTTGAGATTAACACTACCTCATCTAAGCATGAGGACATTTCATCTCATTCTGATAGCGATACAAGATTCCTAGTGTAGCCTCTATGAGGATCTTGCCTCCACTAACCTATTCCCAGATTCAGCAGTCCTTACCTTTCGAATCCATCCCCTTAACCAATTATCAAGTAGCCCTTGTATATCCTAAACTTATAGATTGGGATCAACAAATTCACGTGTTGTTATACTTCTTTGAAAATGATGAGGCATTTGCAGAGTTCATGGGAGTCAGGGATTCTATTCCAACTAGGGACCACAAGAAAGGATTTGCAATTCAACTAGACACTTGTGCATACTTCAAGGAAGAAGTAGAGATGTGTGGACGTTTGAATAAGAAGATGGTAAGTAAGAGTACAACCACTTCCAAGAAACCTGGCAAAAAGGATAGACAAAAATCTCACAATGACAAACTTTTGAAACACTCATAGATAAACAAAATGAAGAGTCTTGTGGATGAAGTAGTTTATCCATTTAAAGATGATAATGAGCTACCATAGGAGGTCAATCTTACTCTTCCCCTTGATCCTACATGGATGGAAGATGCTTCTAAGATGCTTGTTGAGGAAACAATCAAGCATCAACATTAGCTCGAAGAGCAAAGCCTAGAATGATAAAGTTGGGGGCTTCACTCTCAGCTCAAGAACAAGATATTTATAGAGCTCTTAAGGGAATATGCGGATATATTTGCATGGACATATGTAGATATGCTTGGGCTGGACCCAAAATTAGTTTTGCACAACCTCATCATGTACCTAGATGCCAAACCCATCAAGAAAAAGTTGAGAAAGATGCATCCTAAGGTGACACTCCTTATCAAAGAAGAATTGGAAAACTACTAGCTGCTGACTTTATTAAACCTATCAACTATTCAGAGTGGATCTCTAACATAGTCCCTGTACAGAAGAATCCTGTCAGCATAAGAATCTGCACTGATTTCTATGACATTAATAAGGCATGTCCTAAGGATGACTTTCCCCTGCCTAACATTGACATGATAGTTGATTCCACTGCTGGTTATGAAATTTTTCCTTAATGGATGGATTTTTGGGTTATAACCAGATACGGATTATAGAAGAAGATCAGCATAAAACAACCTTCATCACCCCTTGGGGGACATTTTTCTATAAATTCATGCCTTTCAGACTTAAGAATGTTGGGGCCACTTATCAACGAGCAATGACTGTCATCTTCCATGATATGATGAATGACATCATGGAAGATTATGTTGATGACATTTTAGCCAAATCCAAGAGTAGAGAAGAGCACCCAGAGGTGCTTAGGCATATTTTTCAGTGTCTCAAAGATTATAAGGTACGCTTGAATCCCAAGAAATGTGTCTTTGGTGTTTTATCAGGAAAACTCTTGGGTTTCATAGTTTCACAGAGAGGGATAGAAGTGGACCCTGCTAAGGTCACAACTATTACAGAAATGCCTCCACCTACAACTCTCAAGCAACTGAGGAGTTTACAAGGAAAGATTCAGGAAATTTGTCACTTCATTTCATAGCTTGCGGATAAGTGTCACCCATTTACTCATTTACTGAAGAAAGACATTGCATTTAACTGGGGACCTAACTGTCAAAAGGCATTTGCATTACTCAAGTAGTACCTTGTCAATCCACCTGTACTCATGCCACCTACCCCAAGTGAACCTCTCCTCCTGTACATTTCCGCCACCTAGTTTGTTGTTGGTGCACTGCTTGCCCAATATGATCTAGGCCATAAAGAAAGAGTAGTCTATTATCTCAGTCACACCTTGATTTCTTATGAGTTAAATTATCTCGCAAATTGAAAAGGCCTACTTGGCAGTTGTCTTTACCTTCCAAAAGCTTTGTCATTATCTCCTAAATAATAAAACCAAAATCATATCCAAATTTGACCCTCTCAAATAACTTTTATCCGAACCTGCCCTCATATGTCGAATGGCTAATTGGATCATTCTCCTGAGTGAATTTGAGATTGAATTTGTAAATCATAAATCCTTGTAAGGATAGGTATTGGCTTATCAGTTGGCATAAACACCTCTACCAGGTACGGAACCTTTGTGTCTGGATCTGCCAGATGCATCTATGATGTACATTGAAGAATCCGTAGAGTGGCAGGTCCATTTTGATGGATCGTTCACCTTCCATGGATTAGGAGCAGGAGTGGTGCTTATCACTCCCACAGGTGATGTCATACCAAGAGCATTCTAGTTGGGATTTCCGTGCACTAATAACATTACAGAGTACGAGGCACTCATCACTGGCCTCAAGCTAGCTATTACTTGGAACATCAGACAACTACGAGTCATTGGAGACTCTCAACTTATCATTAAACAAGTTAATGATGAGTACAAGGTTAAAGATGAGAAACTCATTCCATATAAGAAAATGGTTGAAACTCTGAAGGAGTACTTTACACAGATCATATTTGAGAAAAATCCAAGGTCACATAATAGATCTGTAGATGTTATGGCTACTATTGGGTCTCTCTTATGCATCCCACCTGAGGAGAGTAAAATGCCTTTCTTCGTAGAGCATTTACAAATGCCCACATATGATATGTCAGAGTCGTGTTTGGCATGTGAAGTTGTTGGTCCATTATCCCCCTAGTATGATCCTATCTTTTGATACCTACAAGATGGCACTTTTCCACCAGACATTACTCATTCTGAAAAGAAAGCCCTTATCCGCCACATAGCCTGTTATACCCTCCTAGGAGGCACCCTTTATCGTCATGGCTACGACAGAATCTGCTTCATTGTTTGGATGTTACTGACTTGATCCACGCCATTAAGGAAGTACATGGTGGTATTTGTGGAGTGCACACCGGCATGGTCTTAGCTAAGAAGTTATTGAGAGTAGGCTATTATTGGCCTACCATGGAATCAGATTGTTGCAACTTTGTAAAGAAGTGTGAACTATGCCAGAAATATGGAAACTTAATACATCCACTAAAGACACAGGCTTTGTAACCTATTGTAACACCTTGGCCATTCTCTAAATGGGGCCTAGATCTCATAGGGAAGCTCCATCCTTCTTCTTTAGATGGCCACACTCACATTATCACTGCCACTAAGTATTTTACAAAATGGGTAGAGGCTATCCCTCTTACTTATGTCACCAGTGCACAAATTTCAAAATTCATCATGAACCATCTCATCTGCCATTATGGTATCCCTTCAGCCATTATCACTGATAATGGTAAATCCTTCAAGAACAAAACGGTTAAAACCTTGTGTCAACACTTCCATATTCAGCTTAAATGGTCTACCCCCTATTACCCCCAAGGTAATGGACAAGCAGAGGCTACTAATAAAACCCTTGTAAGAATCATGGAGAAAATGGTAAGTAAGATTGGCCGTAATTGGCACTTATAGATACATCCCACCCTCTGGGCCTATCGAACCTCCATCCGCACTCCTACTGGTGTGACCCCATATTCACTAGTCTATGGAACTAAAGCCATCATACCTTTGGAAGTGGAGCTTCCCTCCCTGAGAATATCTCTCAGAGACTATCTTGACAAAGATGAGGACTATAGAGTTGCTTGACTGGAAGAGTTGGAACTATTAGATGAAAAGTGTATCAGAGCACTCAATCACCTGAAGGTCTATCAAAATAGAGTATCCAAAGGATATAAAAAACACATCATTCATCAGGAATTTGATGTAGGTGATCTAATTCTAAAGGAAAATTAGAAAAACATCGTCAAGGACAGAGAAAAGAAAGGTAAGTTTGAAGCTAACTGGCTAGGACCTTATGTGGTGGTTGCTAAGTATGGATCAGGAGCTTATAAACTTACATACTCAGATGGTGAAGAGATTCTAGAACCTATGAATGTCATGCACCTCAAGTGGTTCTATGCTTAATAATGACGATAATATTAGATAATAACTAAGAAATAGAAAAAAATAGAAAATTGAGAAAATAGTAAAGAAAAAAACAGGTTGTCCACATGTGAAAAGCGATAGTAGAAAATGAATTATTTATTCGATATGTGAATAAAATAGCAGACAAGAAGAAATATAAATCCTGGAATAGTTACATAGGCGAGGGGCAAGTTAAGGAGTAGCCATATGCTAACCATATGCATGTAGGACTGTATTAGTTAAGATAACATTCCCCCTTAATACATTGTTTCTACATATGTACTGCTAAACAAATCAAACTTCACCTTGTTGAGAGGCTTGGTGAGAATATCTCGTAACTGAAAATTAGTAGGGAAGTACTAGAGCTGAATTTGGTGGTTCAAGACTGTTCATGAATTTAGTGACATTTGATCACAATATGCTTTGTTCGTTCATGAAAAACAAGATTCTTCACAAGCTTCAACACACCTTGATTATCGCAATGAATGATGGGAGATTTCTCTTCGGGAATCCCTATATTTGCAAGAATGTGACGTAATGAAATTGTTTCACACATAGCTCCACGTGCGGTGTGATATTTAGCCTCAAGTGGATGAGAGAGAAACAATAGTTTTCTTCTTGCTCATCCGCATGAGATAGGTATAGATCCGAGATGAAAAACATATCTGAAGTGGATTTCTGTCATCAACGAGATCCTACATACTCGAGTCTATATATATCCTGTAAGAAGAAGCTGAGTGTTCCTCTAATACTCAGGACCAAAGTCAATTATACCTCGGATGTATCTCAACACATGCTTTGCTGCTATCCAATGACATTTCTTCGGCTCCTGCATAAATCTGGCGAGATATCTCACTATAAAGCAAAGATCGGCTTGGTATAATTCAAGTAAATGAGACTCCCCACAAGCTACCTGTAGTGAGATCCATCTACATGTAATGAATCCTAGAATCTAGATAATTGCAAACCTTTTTCCATAGGTGTGGACATTGGTTTACAATCTAACATTCCATACTTCTCCAGGAGTGTCTTGGCATATTTCATCTAGGAGACAAAGATATGATTCTTCTTCTGCCATATCTCTAAGCCAAGATAGTAGTGAAGTAGCCCAAAATCATTCATGTCGAAGGATTTCTTTAGATCATTCTTTACATCATCCATAAGATTATCAGAACTTCCTGTGATCACAAGATCATCTACGTACAAAAATAGAATAACAATCTCTATTCCTACCTTCTAGATATACAAATTTGTATCTAAGGGGCTACGAGTGAATCCATGTTGCAATAGGTGATCATCAATTTTTATATACCATGCCATAGGTGCTTGTTTGAGTCCATAAAGTGACTTTATCAAATGACATACCTTGTGTGGTTGATGCTCATCTACAAACCCTTCAAGCTGGGCCATGTATACTTCTTCTTTGAGATCACCATTCAGAAAAGCACTCTTGACATCCATCTATTGAAGTTTACATCCATTTTGTGTTGCCAGTGCATAGACAAATCTAATGTTTTTGATCTTCGCAGTGGGTGCAAAGGTCTCATCATAGTCAATTCCTTCTTGCTGAGCATAACCCTTTGCAACAAGTCATGCTTTGTGTTTGTCGATTGAACCATCTACTTTATATTTTGTTTTGAAAATCCATTTGCAGCCAATGGATTTCTTACCTAGAGGTAGATCGACAAGTTCCCACATCTGATTCTAAAGTAGGGAATCATATTTAACATTCATAGCTTGTTTCTACTATGGTTGGTCTAATGCCTCATGAACAGTGTCAGGTTCGGTGCTATCAACAACTGAACTCATGAGTGTAAAATTTACCTCATGTCTGGCTTGACTTTTGTTCGACTCCTATAGAAGTGCCTAGGGCGAGTTCGGTGTGCATCCCTAATAGTATTCTGGACCCATTTTAGACATTGGTGTTGTTGTTGTTGATGTGAAGATGTGTTTTCCAGTGTGCCTATATCAATGAATAAGTCTCTAATCGGCTCTTCTTCTCTCGAGAAGAATCATCTTGCCCATCATCTAGATGTGTGAGAAATCTATGTGACGAGGTCGGTACTAGATCTCCATTGTGTGGCAGGGAGTCAAAGGATGACTCATCACACACCACATCTTGAATCTCGTAGATTTTCTTCATCTCAGGATCCATGAGACGATATGCCTTTGAGGTAGTACTATACCCCAAGAAAATACATGGCAAAGTGTCTTTGGATCGATCTTCTTCCTTTTCTTATCTAGAACATGCATATATGCAGTACAACCAAAAACTCTCAAATGATAGATAGAAGGTTTACGACCAGTCCATACCTCTTCCGGTGTCCTATTCTACAAGATCTTTGTGGGTGCCTGGTTGAGTAGATACACTACTGTCTGGACTACTTCTGCCCAAAATTGATCCTCCAACTTGGCGGTGGAGAGCATACAATGAGCCATCTCCATGACAGTCCTGTTGTGTCGCTCAAAAATCTGATTCTGTTGGGGCGTGTAGGGTGCATTAGATGTTGCTAAATGCCATGCTGCTTCAGGTATGCTAAGAAATTATTTGATACAAATTCCCCCCTCGATCTGAGTGGAGGAGAAGGAGAGGCTTCCCAAATTGCCTAGTGGCTTACTGGTAAAATTTTTGGAAATTGGGAAATGCCTAACTCTTCTTTTGGAGAAAATATACCCACATTTTCCGTGAGTAATCATCAATGATGAGCTGGAAGTATTCAAAACCTTGGAAGCTAGCTGGAAAGGGTCCGCAAAGATCAATGTGTACAACCTGAAGATGATCCATAGAATGATAAGAGCTCTGTTTGAATAGACCTCTATGTTGTTTTCCGCAAGACATATCAAGCAAATAGGTAAGGAATGGGAGAGTGGAGGAAGCCATCTTACCAGTTCCTTGGCACTGAGCTGATGCAGAGCCCCGGTAGAAAGGTGACCATATAGAAAGTGACATAGTGCGGTGGACTCTCCCATTGAAGCAGAGAGCAATATTAGATGAAGTGACCGCATCTAGTACAAATAGATGGCCCTTCATAAATGCTCTAACAATAACCGAGTCTCCTAGGAAATGATGCGGGACTTGACCCCTTTCAACAAAGAAGAATTCGACCTGTAATCGATTATTAAGAAGCTGACTCACAAAAAGAAATTTGAGCTCAAACCTAGAACATATAGTACCTTCATGAGTGTACATCTTCATGTCCCAAGAGGAATGATGACATCACTAATCCCCGCCACAATATACTCATGATTATCTGTGATGGTGATTTGATCTCTAGTGGGCTGGTCACTTAGGGTATAGAACAAATTATTATTGCCAGTCATGTGTTTGCTGGCACTTGAATCAATTAATCAGAAACTTTCTGATGGCTACGAAGTCTGTGAGACTAGGAAAATGTCCGGATGAGTTGTGTTTAGAACCTCTTCATCGGAGGAGGCATCCTGTTAAGCAGCAATATGACCCTTCTGCCTTTGATTACGAGCACGCCATTGGGATTTCTTGGAATATCCTTGGCCAAAAGTGCTCTCTTCGCTAGATTTTCCATACTTGTGACCGTTGTAATAACAGTTTGCAGTCGTGTGTGTATTCGTGGAGAAAATGTGGCACCATCAATCCGCCTTGTTGTTCTGCTGCTTCTGGGGTGGCCGCTATGGTGGCTGTTGAGAAGGTTGCTATTGTGGATGTTGCTTCTGATTTTGGGGGTTGCTGCCCTTTCCGAGGCTTGTTGCTATGCTTTTACCTGTGATGAGAGCCTTGTCTTCGAAGGCTTCTTGAACATTCTGAATGGCTTCTTCCTGCTGGAGATAATTCACCAGTTTGGAAAAAATCACCTCCTATTGAGTGATGGTCAATGTGGTGATCAGTGTCTAAAACCGGGAAGGAAGAGCTCGCAAGGTGAGTGGGACTAGCAACTTGTCGTCCACCGGTTCACCAAGAGCAGAAAGTTCTGCGCGTAACTCGGCCACACACCATAAGAAGGCTTCGACTGATTCACCATCATGCATACTCATTGTGTGAAGCTTTGTCTGAAGATGCAGCATCATCATCAGATTCTTGGCTTCATAGATGGTACACAACGTGGCCCATGCCATAGAGGAAGTGGTTGCTTCCCGAATGTGAGGTTGAACCTCATTAGAAAGGCTTAGAGTGATAAGCATTAATGCTTTTGCATCGGCCTTTTCATACTTAGCCAACAGATCAATATCTCTGTGGGAGGGGCGTCCATGCTAGAAATGATCCCCAAAGATCTTCAAACTAAAGAATCATCCACATCTTGGTTTTCCATGCGGTGAAATTTGGCCCTTTTAGCAACTGGGCATCCGACAACAAAATGCAAGGTGCAGACATTTCCAAAAACTCAAAATTGTATTTTATTTATTGATTGTTCAAAAATGGTTACAAATGCTTACTGAAGGAACCTATCATGAAGATGGGCTCTATAAGCTTGTGCAAAGTGAGACGCAGAGATGTTGATGTGGGTGTTTTACTTTGTGTTCATCATCGCATCATAGCCACGCTCCAATTCTTCACGGATTTGGCATGCTTTACAACACATTTCAAACTTGAAATAGTCAAACAATCCTTGACGCACCAATTCGTCAAATAATACGTTGCCGGTATTCAACAATTCGTTAAGCAAGGAAAAATAGAGGCCGGTGGTGTCCTCTTGGGCTCTCAGAGGTGACCCAACAGAAGGGTTTCTCGTAATACTCTCAGCATCAGAAATGTGTGACATGTACATGCTCTCTTGGCACTTTGCTAGGGAAATCATGCTGGAGTGGAGATTTAATTGGGATCACACTCGATTTCAAGTGTTGGTTTTCACGCAGTCTCTACCACATTCTTGCATGCGAGAAAATGACGTGGGATCTTATTTTATTTCTCCTACACGTCCCAAGTGCCAATTTCAAACTTTCAGACATGTTATGATCTTGTGTCTCGTGCTGCTCCAAAACACATTGCAAGTTTCCTCCAAATCACACCACCACGTTAGCTCAACAAATTCTCCACGCTCAATATGGGATACACTCACAGGTCATAGCAGGTTTCCATTGAAACAGGTCGATCCTCCAATGCTAAATGCATGGGATCTCCAAACTGCCATGCCCAAGGTCCACATGTCCTGGTGAAAGAAAACACAGGTCTTCAATTACACATTTCTCTGTCAATCTTCCTCCAGATCACACGCAGAGGTTTGATACTAATGATAGCAGAACAATGAATTATTTATTCAATGTGTGAATAAAACAATGGACAAGAAGAAATATAAAGCCCCAAAACAGTTAAGAGAAGGGATGGTTAAGGAGTAACCGTATGTGTGTAGGATTGTATTAATTAAGCTAACAAAATGCACAATTGTGGTGCGAAAATGTGGGAATGTCTTTGAGTAAGCAAGCCATTGTCATGCTCTCAAGGAGGATCTATCATTCACAAGTTACTCTTGCCTCGGGATGGGTAATTCTCATCACTTTCTAGGGTTAGTTTCCCTTGCTAGGTCTAGGAACCCTACCAAGTCTACCTTGCAAAGCCTGTGATCTGGCTTGTTTTACTCTTGTATCTACGTGAAGGATGTTTCCTTTGTATATTCCCATCCAATGCGGGACACCTTCACATTCCACTGTCTCGTACATACACGTGTGGCATTCTACCTTTTGTATATTCCCACATCACGCTAGGGCATCCATGCTTCTTTGTTCTTGTACATTGCTTTTGGAACATGACCTTAGAAAATGCAAAAAAATCTCTTTGAGATATGCAAAAATCTAAACATTCAGAAAATCTCCCTTCTAGGGACGAAGCTTTTAGTTGTCTTTCAAGATAACCCAAAAACATTAGAAAATATATCAATACTATCCTACAAAAACAAAGTAGTGGTTAAATTTCTTTTAGTTATCGGTTTGTATAGTTTTGGTTGTCTATTTAGTTTTGTTAACTTTTTCTTATGTGTTTCTTTACTACACATCTGTTTGTTATCACATCTATCATCTATCATTCATCACATATAACATCATTTACTACATCATATATATAGAAATGCTAAGTATTACATCATGCATGTATGCTAAGCTAATCATCACATATCATATCATCAATAGGGGTAAGAGGGGTTGCGCATGATCACAAATCTATCCCCCCCACACCAATATCATCTAGTATCATCCCAAGTGCTAGCATCTACCAGAATATCTCATGTACAAGACATTTGATATCATCTACACCATCCTGGGGAATTATTTTCCACCTAGCACTTATCTCTTCACCACTGGGGCATGTTTAAATGTTTCCAGGTGTTTCTTGTCTTCTATTTTCATCTATCGTCATGATTATTTTTAAATAATTGTTGTTGGCCCATTTGTCTTCTTGCCGGAGCATTTTCTTGCCACCTAACGCCCGCTCTCTTTTCCTTGGGGAATTTATGTGCTTTTAGGAGATTTCCTATCTCTTAAATTCTTCTGACTGATCAAAAATTTAAAAATTATAAAACCATCCAAAAATCCAAAAAAATCGTAAACACTTCGAAAATGGACTAAAATTGGTAATGATCACATTGTTAGCGCATTATTAACACATTGTTGTTAGTAGTGTTAGTAAACGGTTATGTAACTATTTTTCCTTCACGCCTCCTTCCCACAGCCTATATAAAGGCGTGTTCCCTGTATTATCATATAGCAATCAATAAAACATTACTTGCAGCGCCATCATTGGTATCAGAGCGGGTTTGTCATGCATGGGAGGAGAGGCGACCAAAAACGGCCTGTGTGGAGACTGTAAAGTCCAGAAGAGCCTGAAACCATCCTCATGTTGTGTGGAAGACCAAAAGTGACATGCGTGTTCATTTGTTGTTTTCTGTGTGAAGCGTGGTTTATGGCATGTAATTCTTGACTGTGTGTTGGAAGAGGTGACCAAGGAGTGTGTGTGCGAACAGATTCTGGGCATGGAGGTGTATTTTTATGCATGGAGGAACAATGTGCGTGGAAGGAGAAGAGTGCGTGGCTGTGCTGTCTCTCTGTCCCTGTCTGTCCTCTTCCTTTGAGATATTAGTTTGCTAGTTTGGTTGCTGTAAGTGTGCGTGGAAGGAGCCCAGAGCAACTGTCCGTCCTCTACTGCGTGGAAGGAGACATACCTACGTGGAAGGAGACATTGTTGGCTCAAGCCAGTGCCATCTCTAGCCATTGCCATCATTTGCAGAGTGGAAGACAAGAAGAAGAGAAAAACTGTGCATGGTAGGAGCCCTCAGTGACTGTTTTGTTCTTCTTTGCTCCATTAAACTGTGCAAGTGGAGAAAGCCTACAAATTTTGTGTGTGCGCATATGTCACAAATTTCCGATGCACAAAGCATCCGAGAAATGCACCAAATATTTGGGCATTGAGTGACAACGAAGACACCACTGGGCTGTTCTTTGCCTTGGTCAACGAGCTACACAACACTGGGAACATTCTCTTTGATGAGATTGTGCGCCGAGGACTGTTGGAATATTTTTGGTTCGACGTTCGATGTCAAGCACGGCGGATTCGTGCAGAACTTGAACGTGGTTATGATGCAGATGATGAATGTGAAATAGAATGCCCACAGGAGTGTCGGCATCTCACTGCATGAGCCTATAGAGCCCATCTTCGGGATGATTCCTTCAGTAAGCATTGTAGCCATTTTTGAAAATAAATAAATAAATAAAATACATTTTTGAGTTTTTGAAAATGTCTGCTCCAAAAATATTGCTATTCGATGCCCAACTCTTGAAAGGGCCAAATTTCACCACATGGAAAACCAAAATGCGGACGATTCTTCAGTTCGAAGATCTTTGGGGGATCGTTTCTGGCAAAGACGCCCCTCCCACAGACGTTGATCTATTGGAAAAATATGAAAAGGCTGATGCAAAAGCACTAATGCTTATCATCTTGAGCCTTTCTGATGAGGTGCAGCCATACATTCGGGAAGCAACCACTTCTTCTCAGGCATGGAGCGCATTGTGTACCATCTACGAAGCTAAGAATCTGACGACAAAGTTGCATCTTCAGACAAAGCTTCATACAATGAGTATGCATGATGGCGAATTAGTAGAAGCTTTCTTGCAATGTGTGTGAGTTACATGTAGAACTCTCTGCTCTCGGTGAACCAGTGGACGACAAGTTGCTAGTCCCACTCACCTTACAAGCTCTTCCTTCCCGGTTTCAGACATTGATCACCACATTGACAATCACTCAATAGGAGGTGAGTTTTGCCACCCTGGTGAATTATCTCCAGGAAGAAGCCATGCAAAATGTACAAGAAGCCTTCGAAGACAAGGCTCTCATCACGAGGCAAAAACATAAGCCTCGGAAAGGGCAATCCCCCCCAAAATCAGAAGCAGCATCCTCAGCAGCCATCTTCACAGCGGCCACCACAGCGGCCACCCCAGAAGCAGCATAATCACAAGGCGGATCGGTGGTGCCACATTTGCTCCACGGATACGCACACGACTGCGAACTATTATTACAATGGTCGCAAGTATGGAAACTCTGGTGAAGAGAGCACTTCTGGCCGAGGATATTCCAAGAAATCCCGATGGCATGCTCGTAATCAGAGGCAGAAGGGCCACATTGCTGCTCAGCAGGATGCCACCTCCGATGAAGAGGTACAGACATGACACATTCTGACATTGTTCTAGTCTCACAAACTTTGCAGCCGTCAGAAGATGTCTGGTTGATTGATTCAGGTGCCAACAAACACATGACTGGCAATAAGAAGTTGTTTCATACTCTAAGTGACCGGCCCACTGGAGATCGGATCACCATTGCAGACAATCAAGAGTATATTACGGCAGGGATTGGTGATGTCATCATTCCTCTTGGAACACGAAGATGTACACTCATGAAGGTGCTATATGTTCTAGGTTTGACCTCAAATATTTTGTCTGTGAGTCAACTTCTTAACCATCGAATGTAGGTTGAATTCTTTGTTGAGAAAGGGGTCAAGTCCTGCATCATTTCCCAGGGAGAGTCAGTCATTGCTCAAGCATTTCTGAAGGGCCGTCTATTTGCACTGGATGTGGTCACTTCATCTAGCGTTTCTCTCTCTGCTTCAATGGTGGAGTCCACTACACTATGGCACTTTTGATATGGTCATCTTTTTGCCGGGGCTCTGCATCAGCTCAGTGCCAAGGAAATGGTAAGAGGGCTTCCTCCACTCTCCCATTCCTTACCTATTTGCTCGGGATGTCTTGCGGGCAAACAACATAGAGGTCCATTCAAATAGAGCTCTTATCATTCTACAGAGCATCTTCAGGTCATTCACACCGATCTATGTAGACCCTTGCTAGCTAGCTTCCAAGGTTTTGAGTACTTCCATCTTATCATTGATGATTACTCACGGAAAATGTGGGTATATTTCCTCCGGAAGAAGAGTGAGGCATTTGCAAAATTTCAAACCTTCTACCAAAGCAAGCCACCAGCGGCCTAGGAAGCCTCTTCTTCTCCTCTGCTCAGATCGAGGGGGGGAATTTGTGTCAAAGAAGTTCTTAGCATACCTGAAGCAAGCATGGCATTCAACAACATTTGACTGCACCCTACACGCCCCAACTGAATGGGATTTCTAAGCGCCACAACAGACTGTCATGGAGATGGCTCATTGTATGCTCTCAACCCAAGTTGGAGGATCATTTTTGGGCAGAAGTAGTCCAGACAGCAGTGTATCTACTCAACCAGGCACCCACGAAGATCTTGCAGAACAAGACACCGGAAGAGGTATGGACTGGTTGTAAACCTTCTATTCATCATTTGAGAGTTTTTGGTTGTACTGCATATATGCATGTTCCAGATAAGAGAAGGAAGAAGATCGATCCAAAGACACTGCCATGTCTTTTCTTGGGGTATAGTACTACCTCAAAGGTGTATCATCTCATGGATCCTGAGACAAATAAGATCTACGAGAGTCGAGATGTGGTATGTGATGAGTCGTCCTTTGACTCCCTGCCACACAATGGAGATCCAGTACCGACCTCGTCACATAGATTGCTCACACATCTAGATGATGAGCAAGATGATTCTTCTCAGAGAGAAGAAGAGCTGAGTGGAGACTTGTTCATTGATCTTGGCACACTGGAAAACACATCTTCACATCAGCAGCACCAACGTCTCGAAATGGGTCCAGAGTACTATTAGGGATGCACACCTGAACTCACTTCCTGGTACTTCTACGGGAGTTAGAACACGAAGTCAAGCTAGACATGAGGTAAATTTTACACTCATGAGTTCAGTTGTTGAGAGCACCGAACCTAACACTGTTCATGAGGCATTAGACCAACCACAGTGGAAATAGGCTATGGATGCTGAATATGATTCCCTGATTCAGAATCAGATGTGGGAACTTGTCGATCCGTCTCCGGTGTAATAAATCCATTAGCTGCAAATGGATTTTCAAAAAAAATATAAGGCGAGATGGTTCAATCGACAAACACAAAGCACGACTTGTTGCAAAGGGTTATGCTCAGCAAGAAGGAATTGACTATGACGAGACCTTTGCACCCACTGCGAAGATCAAAACCATCAAAGTTGTTTGTGCACCACAAAGCACAAAATGGATGGAAACTTCAACAGATGGATGTCAAGAGTGATTTTCTAAATGGTGATCTATAAAAGAAGTGTACATGGCCCAACTCGAAGGGTTTGTAGATGAGCATCAACCACACAAGGTATGTCGTCGATAAAGTATCTTTATGGACTCAAACAAGCACATAGGGCATGGTATATAAAAATTTATGATCACCTATTACAAGCATGGATTCACTCGTAGCCCCTCATATACAAATTTGTATATCAAGAAGGTAGGAACAGAGATTGTCATTTTGGTTTTGTACGTAGATGATCTTGTGATCATAGGAAGTTCTGACAATCTTGTAGATGATGTAAAGAATGATCTCGAAGAAATCCTTCGACATGACCTGATTTGGGGCTACTTCACTATTGTCTTGGCTTAGAAATATGGCAGAAGAAGAATCATATCTTCGTCTCCCAGATGAAATATGCCAAGACACTCCTGGAAAAATATGGAATGTTAGATTGTAAACCAATGTCCACACCTATGGAAAAAGGTTTGCAATTATCTAGATTCAGGATTCACCGCAGGTAGATGGCACTCACTACAGGTAGCTTGTGGGGAGTCTCATTTACTTGACTTATACTAGACCAGATCTTTTCTTTGCAGTGAGCTATCTCACCAGATTTATGCAGGAGCCGAAGAAATGTCATTGGATAGCAGAAAAGCATGTGTTGAGATATGTCTGAGGTACAATTGACTTTGGTCTAGAGTATCAGAAGAACACTCAGTTCTTCTTACAGGGATATACAGACTCGGACTATGTAGGGTCCGTTGATGATAGGAAATCCACTTCAGGATATGTTTTTCATCTCGGATCTGGACCTATCTCGTGGATTAGCAAGAAGCAAACTGTTGTTGCTCTCTCATCCACTGAGGCTGAATACCATGCCGCACGAGGAGCTGTGTGTGAAGTAATTTGGTTATGTTGCATTCTTGCAGATATAGGGATTCCTGAAGAGAAACCTCCCATCATTCACTGCGACAATCAAGGTGTGTTGAAGCTTGTGAAGAATCCTGTTTTCCATGAACGAACAAAGAATATTGAGGTCGAATGTCACTACATTTGTGAACAAGTCTTGAACCACCAAATTCAGCTCCAAGATCGCCCCTAATGATTTTCGAGTTGCAGATATTCTCACCAAGCCTCTCGGCAAGGTGAAGTTTGATTTGTTTAGGGGGTACATTTGTAAGAGCAATGTATTAAGGGGGGGAATGTTAGTGCATTATTAACACATTGTTGTTAGTAGTGTTAGTAAATGGTTATGTAACTGTTTTTCCTTCACGCCTCCTTCCCACAAAACCTATATAAAGGCATGTTCCATGTATTATCATATAGCAATCAATAAAACATTACTTGCAACGCCATCACACATTTGCACCTGAAATCTGTGTCTCTTGCATGGAAATCATCTCATATCTTGCTAGAAATTTTCATGTGTTTTGAAACAACGACTTGCAGATCACCTTGATCTACAACCATTTACAAAATCTACGTTGCTTACTTCTGTACTGACGGGGCACTATCAGGTTGCCTAGTACGATTTCGATCAGTCGTGCACGTACAATTTGTTTGGGGAATCATTCCTACCCTTGTCATTTATCAAAACATTTGGGATTGCAGCTTGATAACAAAATATTTGTGCAACTATCTTGAACGTTATTGGTTTGAGTGTGTGTAATTGTACTTATTTCCCTGTTAAATGAGTTTGTTTACTTCCTCGTATTAGCATTGCATCATGTATGTTGCATGGAGTTAGGCATATTTCACTTTCTCGTATTGCATTGCTTTTTGTATGTTGCATGGAGTTAGTGCTTTTAGTAATGGACATTTGTTCATATATGGCTTTTCATGTCATACTACACCTTTGTTCATTCTTTGTAATAAAGATTGATGATGAGGATTCTAAGCAAAATGACGATTAAATATTGTTGGCACTGGTTTGAGGATAGCTCAATATCCCTTATTCTTGTTGTTTTCTAGTCTTCTCTTCACACTTTTCTTTCTTCTATTCTCTTTTCGATCGTCGATCGAGTTCTTCTATCACCCCATCGACACTCGAGGGGGCATCCTACCTTCACCCTACTAATTTTTCTTCTATCCCTTCAAAAATTTTCTACTTGTTTACGTTTGTCTACTTTCTTTGAAGTGACGTAGCTTACGTCACCCCAAAGAGGGGCAAATATAGACACCTGTAGTTTGATCAAAGCACTATTATTTCTAATATTGCACTTACTATTCTCTTCCTCACAAATTGACGACACATCGTCAGTTAGAACTATCTAACTCCCCTCTTACGACACTCTTTTGGTCGTATTTCCTCTTGTAAACCAATTAAACAGGCTATTATAGCCTCTTCTTGGCTAAATCCTCTTCTTTACCGCTTCTACTAGCTTCTTGGACTATCAATCCATTTCATTGGATTGAGTAGACCCTCCAGAACCCTCCTAAAACCCTAATTACCCTCTAAACATGGTTAACTAGTCTTAACCATGATCAACCTCTTCTAAACCTAGTCAAATCTTACTTTGACTTGCTAATTAACTTGTTGACTCCCTTTTAGTCCCACATGCACCAAAAAGCCTCTCATTTCCCAAATGGAAAACTATAAATAGCCCACTACCCCCTGTCATTTCTAAGAAAATTTCTTCCCTCTAACATAAACTATAGTATTATTGCTAGGATTAGGAGTTTTATTTCATTCTATTGAGCTATTTTCTTTGCTTTTGCATTTCTATCACACAACATGGAGTAAATGGGAAGAACCATTGGCCTTAAAGCCATTAATGGTGAGATCCCATTCTCTTGAAGCATAAACTGATTGCTTAGATCCTCTTAGGTTCATTTACTTTAAGCTTTCAAGAATAGAGGTTAATTTCATTTGTTTAAATTGTTTGTTTACTTCAAGTTAATGTATGCAAAGTAGGAATCCTTGCTTATTTCTTATCTGATGGTCCATTGATCAGTTTTACACAAGGCTTTGGGGTTTCTTGAGTGTTCTTACCCCTTTTTATAGCTTTTGCAACCTTTCATTCAACACAACATTCACCATCCTCAAAGTAATCGAAGAAAGGAAGATATGGCTGGAGGTAAAACCTACATAAACTTGTACTTTTCCTCTCTACTCGGACTGAACCTGACATTCATTCAAGTAAGTTATTATAAGTATTCATTCAAGTTATAACTTTTAGAAATATAATATTTTCTACAAATCACGTGTATAATCCTGATTTTTAATGTTTAGGTTCTTGTAAAGTGTGTGGTTGCATCGAAGCATTCAGATGGGAAAACATATTTATCTGCCAACTTCCGAAATGGAATGGATAAACTCAGCGTACAAACTAGTTATTCCTCAAATGGAATTTTCATGTATTAATTACTAGTGTTCCTTTTGTACTTTTAATTAGACCTGCTTATAAAGTGAGCGATGGATGATATTCATTCTTTACTGTACAATTTGTAAAATTGTTATTACTATATCCAATAATTTGATCTTATTGATCATTATTTTCATACTTGTTTCTTCGTTATATATGTTTGGGCCTTTTAATTTTCCGGTTTCCTCCATTAATACCAGTGTTTTCATGTATTAATTTTTAGGTTGATTATGTTATTAGTGTTTTATCAGATACAAACTAGTTATTCCTATGATGGAATTTTCATGGAGAACATGGGATACGCACACGCTGGGACTGTAGTAAATATCTCTCCACAATTTTGATGTCATTTGATATAGTTATCTTGTATGGAAGCATTGTGAAGAAAAAATGGGTTGTTAATTCTGCATTCATGGCCCTGTATGCATTTGCAACCATTTTGATCTGCTGGGTGACTTGGGCATACAAAATGTCTTTTGGCAATGAGATCCTTTCATTCTGGGGAAAGGAAGGACCTTCATTTGGCCAAAAGTTTTTGATAATGCATGCCAAAGTCCCTGAAATAGAGCACAAACATGATGATGGATTAGTGGAGACAATATCTATTGAGCCCCTTTTCCCTATGACCACCCTTGTATTTTTTTCAGTTCATCTTTGCAGCCATAACCCTCATCCTATTGGTTGGTTCTTTGCTTGGAAGAATGAATATTAAAGCATGGATGGATTTTGTGCCTTTTGGCTCACTTTTTCATATACTCGTAGGAGTGTTTAGTGTATGGGGAGGAGGATTCCTTTTCCAGTGGGGGTTATTAATTTTTGGGTGGTTATGTCATCCATCTATCTTCTGGAATTGTGGGTTTCACTACAACATACTATCTTATGTCATCCATCTATCTTATCTATGGATGGATGACATACTATCTTATGTCCACTCTCCGAGATGAAATTTAAAGTGGGTTCATTCATAGAGAAAAAGAAATAAAGAAGTTATCATCTACAAATGACCCAAATTGAAGAATTGGACTGGATAATACTTGTGACACACAATAATAGGGTAAAAAGATTCATGATAAGATGAAAGTCAAGCTCAGAAAAAAGAACGGGTAAAATCCCAAAACATGTAAGCCTATAATAATTTAAAATAATTATAGCAAAGAACAAGACAATAATGTGGATTAATACGCTTGCCTTGATCGGTGTAAGCGTAACCCAGTCCCTGCTACACACCTAGGCTCTGCTCTTTTTGTCGACTCGGTGAAGTAGTGCGGCTCGGCTGTTCTATAGCTTGGCATTGTCTTTTTAACCTAACTCCAAGTCCTCATAGCCTTCTTTGGTGTGTGGCGTCCACTCCCGAAGGTGACTTGAATTCTCTTGCAGATCCTACATTCAACAAATCAGGCTCGACTCTTCAACGGTTTTTTATTTGTTTGGAATCGACTTCCAAGCAGCCCTGTGGTGAGCTACTATGATCTAGCGAGTTGTTTTCATTGATCTCGTTGTCTCTGTGCTGAATCACCTCAGCATACACTCCCAATCCCTATCTCTACAGCTCATCGGTTTATGCTGTGATCTTCTCTACTCCCAAGACCTGATGTTCTCAATTTTGTTCAATCAAATTCACTTTGTAATCTTTGCAGATCCGTGAACGGTTCGATCCAGCCTTACTAGGGTGTCTCCTCAAGGGAACTCAATGTTTCGGGCTCTCAACATCAACTCCCCATCTCAGAGATCACTTGGCACTGCAGTCCTCACGGCTAGTACATGGCTCAGCGTCACAGCAACTCAGTACACTTCTCAAATCCAGACAAGTCAGTTCGCATGAAAATACACCGTCCTACTAAATTATTACCCCAAATGCTCTCGCCCTGATTTGACGCTGGGGATGAAGAGGCACACAGACCTGGGCACCATCATTCTATTGCTCCAAGACAAAGTTGGCGGCCAACAGGTCACCGGACTCAGAGACAATTCCAAATCCTGGGTCACTGTGCAACCAATCGAGGGGGCATTCGTAGTTAACTTGAGAGATCAGATGCATGTAAGACAGGAGATATATATAAGCCATAGCTAATACTAATACTAATTCTAATAATAACATCTAACTTTAGATTATACTAATAATTTTTTACAGGTACTAAGCAATGGGATATTAAAGAGCGCAGATCATCAAGCTGTGGTGAATTCGAGCACAATGCGGTTGTCTATAGTAACGTTTCACAATCCTAGCCCTAATTCCATTGTTTATCACTTCCTTGGCCTTCCACTCCGTCTTCTGAATGATCGAATCTCTGACATCCTAATCAATCACAACAATCGTCAGTCGTCCAAGATCACCATGAAAATACACAAATTATTACTTCTAATGGCCCAAAAAAAAGTTGAGGAATACGGTAAAAAGATTAGTAAAATGCTTACATATATAGCTTCTAATGTAGCAGGCTCCGAGATGGGGGTCGCTGTAAATCCGTGGGATGTACAGGGGGAAAAAGCTATGAGAAATATGGCGATGGAAAAAAGAAAAATTTCGTCATGGTAGCGACGAGGATTGATCCCGTGATGTCAACGAGAGCAGCGAAGAATTTCCATTATCTGTATTTGCAAATCGATCATGGCAGAGAGAGGTGTAAGGAAGGCAAATGCAAAATGGTATATCTACGACACATCCAGTGATCCTATTTGGGTGAACTGTAATGGCAGATCTACGACTCAGTTCCCTCCATTTAGCCCTAATATTCATAGTTACCAAATAGCGGTTTTCAGAGAATTCACCATTTTTTAAATTTTTATTTAATAATAATTGTTTTAAATTATACTTTTTCCTAACTCAAAAAAGCATCCCTCTTTATTGATTTTCTGCGGCAGCCTTTAAAAAATAAAAAGATGTTTTTCTCTATAACTTAAAACAATTATAATTAAATAAATATATTTTATTATTAGTATTTTATTTTTGAAATAATACATTAAGTTATATATTTTTGATTGGGAATATTATTTTATTTATATGATTTTAATCATAGTAGTAATTGACATGATTATAAAAGAATTGTTGAATTATTATATTTTTGATTGGGATTTTTTTCATTTATATGATTTAATCATAGTAATAATTGTAACATGATTATAAAATAATTTTTGAATTATTAATAATTATTATATTTTTGAAAAATATAGCTTACCGTATTTCTTTTTCGTATTTATCATTTTTTTATTTGGTTGTTTTTTCCATATTTTATGTCCACCTTATTATACACTACGTACGAAAGTTGCTACCTTTCTAATAATTTCTCTTTTCTCTATTCTACATGTCATGCTACTCGAGAGATGCTATGCGATGTATCTAAATTTCGTATTTAGACAATTCTACCAACACATGCCCTTACATACAAGACACCACCACATTGGAGTTGACCCAAGGCATGCCATTCAAGGTGGAGAAGGTCGTTCATGCCATGGGGTATGGGAAGAAAAACCTTGGGAAATTGGCTCGTAAGCTCAAGAGGAGTGCTAAAATTATGTCAAGGGTTCAATTCCATTGCCACCCAAACAAGTCATATTTACATACCAAGTTTTCTTACTACCGCGGATTATCTCCATATTCAATGAGACCGCATCTTGTGGCAAAAAAATCCCACCTGTTGATTAGGCTTAGGGTTAGGGTTTTGACTTAGAGTTAGGTAAAAACCCACTTTGATGAGACAACAATAAAACTAAAAACTTATGTAATTGAGGTCATATGAGGTAGTGCAGTCCAAACTATGGCCTTTTTCTATGGGGTCATTTAGGTAGTAAAGAACGAATGTGGAGGGCTTCATGTGGATCTATTTGATAAAGTAGAGTGCTTACATATTTTGAGGATCTCTATACATGCATGTGTAGCCTATTAACTAGATGGAAGCTTCAAATCTAGAGGTGAATAGAGCCAAGTTAGAGATATTTTGTTTTGGATTCGAATCACATGAATGCAATATGTTGGGAGTCATCAATCAAGATCTGATTCACCATGATGAGAAGTCATAAATGCATTGTGGAAATTGAGCTGAGTGCAATGCTGATGTTGAGTTGGATCTACAAAGTAGATATGATGTTCTAAGCACAAAGAGGAGAATGTCCTTAGGCTTTGCTAATCTAATTTGATAATATCTCCACAAAGCTTTTTTAGAGACTTTCATTTTTTATTTTGGACTCTACCTGTTACATTTTGGATTGTGCAAGGCGTTTAGACGTTTTAGTCATTTTAGATGTCAAAATACAGCCAATTTTAAAATATGATCATGATCGACGTGTACATATATAATTTAAACGTCAAAATGACACGTGTATTCAAAATTAAATAGACACTACATATTTTTAATTTGTGAGATTCATGAGAATTATAACATAAATGAAAGTAGAAGATTTGGAATGTAAATACCATAATACTAATAGAATTATCTTAATATCTTAGTAATGAAACATAAACATACACATATCTCATTAATAAAATAGAAAATCCATTAATTTTGATTTTTAATTAGTTTTGTTTTATTTATTTTTTAAATTCTTATTTAGGTGTATTTTATTGATTTTGATTTGTATATATTTAAATTCTTGACAAGGGAATCAAGATAAATCTATTAAATTTGACTTTTTGGAGAAAAATGACACTAGAACTAGAAAAGAGACAATTTCATATGGCGCTTATGTAAAAAGTAGATGTTAATGTCCATGGAGGTAAGAAAAACATGTATAATTTTGGAGAAGTTTGATAGGAGATAAAATATTTGTATAAGTGGTAAGATCAGTCTTCTAGATGTTAAAATAGTTGAATGAAAGATTAAGAAGTCTTTACAAGCTTTAGAAATGGGTAGAATAATGTGTCTAAGATATTATTTATGAATATAATTCATTATCAAATATTATAAGCCAAATTAGTGTAACAAATATACTAAATACAAAATTTAGTTGTTTACACCTTCCTATAGTAGATTCAACATGATGTTATTATCATTGTAAAAATCTACTCGGTCTAATACAAAGAATCCATGAAATAGCTACATAGACAATAATTGAAATCAACAACTCTATATTATATTTTTTATTTATTTTTTCAATACACTCCATTATATAGGAGATGTATAATAACAATCCTCACAACAACCTTTGTCTTCATATACAACTATACACCCATATGGTTTCAACCTCTCACCAATATAATAATAAAACAACACTAATTGTTTTATTATTCTAACTTACTAACTTACCACATACTAACCACATTTTACATTTACTATTTACATTTACATAGTAAATGTACTTTCACTAATTTACCATAATAATAATTACACATGTAATTATTATTCACCCATACAAATGGAGCACTAAGATATATTTCCTAACATTCCCCCCCTTAGTGCGAACATGGGGAAAACTTGCCTTTGTACTTGCACTTACTTTCATGATCTGATGATTTTACAGGATGATCATAAACCTAATAGATGGTTTTTCATAGGGTTGACCATAAACCAAAAATGATGGTTTTGCAACTGGTTTACCACAAACCAAAAGGGTGATGGTTTTGCATAGGGTTTACCAACAACAAAAATGGTGGTTTTACAAGTGGTGTACCACAAACCAAAAGGGTGATGGTTTTGCATAGGGTTTACCAACAACCGAAAATGGTGGTTTTACAAGTGGTGTACCACAAACCACAAATGAAGGTTTTCAAGTGGTTTACCTACAACCACTTCATGATATGCCAAGTACTATTCTTAGCCCTCATCACATCTCACTACAGGGAATAACATAGGAAATTTTGCTGAAATTTCTGCATATATAGAAAATACCATAAATGTAGAAAACTAGAAATGGAACATTGAGATCATGTTCCCCCCTCAATGTGAAATTTCCTTTATTCTGAAAACCATAATAGGAACACTACAACCAAACACTCTGCCAGAAATACAAAGAAACAATAGGAACACACTGTATAAAAAAATAATCACCATAGCTGATACGGCCCCGTCGTTGGTGACTGACGAGAGGTCGCTGAATGACCTCCAACCTCCTGTGCCTCCTTCCTCCAAGAAATTCACTTAGTATAGAAATTCTTCATAATTATAGTCAATTTCATTTGTTATTTGTTCATCTCTAGTTTCCCATTCTACAATTTTGCTTACATCTATAGGTGCTTTTTCGTTTCCATCTACTATCCTCCATAGATTTTTATTCATTAATTGCATCTGGATTTTTACTCTCCATGTATGGAATTTCAGCCCATTAAAATTATCTAATGGTGTATCCATTTTTATGAATCTAAATATCCAAAAAAAAATGAATGTAGATTTGAATTACCTTTGATTCTCTAATTATTTCAAAAAAATAGCAGTGATCAATGTGTTGTATAGTAAATTGCACATTTCTCCCAAACTATGAATTGAGTTTTGCTGAAATTTTTATCGTAGCTTCTTGTATAATGCAGATCATTCCACACAATTTTTTTGGAGAAACACAGATCGTTAAACAAAAGTTACGAGATCTTCTTCGAGATAAATTTAACTCGCTATGGTACCAAATGAAAAGCACAAAGAATGATTTACAAGGAATAATACTTCATTAATTCTCCGATCCGGATCATACAATATATAATGAGATGCAATTCCTATATTCTAGGAAGTTGCTCCAACAATCTACCTATATCCGTGATATTGTTGTAACTCATAACAATATCACAACTATCAAATAATACAACCAAATATGTGAATAATTACTCACGTAATTATTCTCTTTATAATATCTATAATAATGGAGCACTAATAAATTATATTTCCTAACAATCATGTCATGCCTTCTGGTAGCTCTTATATATGCCTTAAATCGAGTGATTTTTTAGTCTCTTTTTGTCAAATTTCATGATTTCATAAAACATTTCATCAATGGAATGTTGTTAGTTTAGATTTCTTACACATATAAAACATAGGGTTAACACTAAAAATTCAACTTATAGTTCCATACCACTTTTATAGACTAGATAGAATTGTGAATACTATTTACCTTCTTATATGTTATCTAATATGCCCACAATGTGAAAAATAATTGTCATCCCAATCTATCTTCCAAACATCATAGGTATTATTCAAAGTCTTTCCCAAAATATTGTTGAAAGGTTCTATTATTTTATTTTCCTATGGTAGGTAGAGAAAGTATTGTGATGCATAATCATAAATTCATTTAGTGAGATATAAATTATTTCTATGAGGAAATGGGTTCATCATTCATCAATAAACATCAATAAAAAAACATTCCTTTAAAATTATATTATTAAGAAAATATAATGGTAGTGACTATTATAGTCTCTATTTGGTATGGCCTCCACCCATCTTGTCGAGTAGTCAATTGTTATGATGATATACCTTGCACCAATCCTCCACATAAGTGGGTTGACTAAACTAAAAAAGTAATGACAATTTTTTTAATAGTTCTTGTGTCATCACATGAACTAGTTCCATCTCATATATTATTTTCATCTTACACACACTTTCAAAAAATCACATTAGAGAACATATTTATTAGAATGCTTGAACACTATTGGTGACATGAAAATTGTAATGTTAAAATTCCATTATGAAAGTACATGTGTGAGAAAAATGGAAGGTTCTTGGTGTCCAGCAAAGGATCGATGGTAGGTCATCATAGTTCCATATTTTCGAACTCAGATGATTTTGATTTTGTTGGCATAAATTACATAGCAAATAATTATATATTATTAGGCTTAGTTGTTTAATCATATCCCATTATTCTCTGTCCGGATGTAACCCCCTCCTACTATTATGGGGAATGTTGTTATGCTCTTCACCTATATATTTGTAACGTGCTTCTGATAAAATAATATGAGAGATATATGATCTCTATTCTTCCTCCACTAATTACTCCTATCAATCTGGTATTCGAGTTAAAAAGAAAGAACGGAGATCTTTATCTATTTCTTCTCTCTGCGTGGACAAGTAGACCATAATTAAAGTTGTTGCATAGCCAAGCCTGGATGTTGAATCTCTTTCCAGCGACCTGCATGTAATTCACGACCTGCATTTAAATCACACGTGGAGGGAGCTAGTGGCAATAAGTGATATGCGACCTGGAGTTTTTATGTTGCACGTGGGGAAATATATATACACTCATTGTGATTAAAATATCTGCGTCCACATCTGTAGCGACCAGGATTTGTGCAAATTGATATTTTTTAATGCTTGGATATGGATGCCTGCACGTGGGAGGAATTTCAAAGGCGAAGATGTTTGTGGAGGAGAAAAACATTTGGGTTGATATGAGTGACCTACATTTTCTTTTCCAACCTGGACGTCATTGGTTGTTTTTGCACTGGCATGGACTGTTTGTAGTTGTTTGAATGATCCTCATCAACGTAGAGGAAAGTACCTTCACACCAACGGTGAATGCCAAAGATAGCTGGAACGAAGCCTGGACGTGGAGACTCAGCTATTGCGTGAAGCCTGATACCTAAAAGATAAGCAGCCAAGGTAATTTGTGCTGCAAAATACTATTTTTATTGGCTAAATAAATTTTAAAAATTATGCCAGTCTTTCCTGATATAGCCACGAATAAGTCAACGTTTCCATTAAAATAAAGGAAGAAATATCCAAGACCAACACCGTATGTCACGCATGAGTGAAAACATCGGGCCTGCTGAAATCCAAAACGAAGAATCGCAAGCCAAAGAACACCGTCTAGAAGCTCAAGAAAGCTCTGGGTTCTATTTTGCATTGCTTAACGAGCTCGCAACACCGAAATCTTGTGTTCGATTTAACTGGTTCGAAGAGGAATTCTAGAGTATTTTCTTTTCGACGCCGTTGTCGGGAGAAAAGAGTTCGAGAAGAACTAGAAGTTAGTTACAACGCAAATCTGTTAATATGAGGATGAATGCCCCACGAAGCATCGCTGCCTCTCAAAGACATGAGTACTAAGAACATCTACGAGATAGTATCTCTCATTAGTGAGTACAAACTGTAATATTTGTTGACAAGTAATAAATAAATAAATAAATATTATTTTATTTTATTACAATGTTTGCTCCAAAGTTTCTTCTTTTTTATGCTCAATTACTTAAAGGACCAAATTTTGCATCTTGGAAAACAAAATGAGGACAATCCTTCAGTTTGAAGGATTATGGGGCATTTTCATAGGGTCCATGACGGTTCCCACATCCCCGATGAACTCATGAAATATGAGATGGATAGTGCCAAAGCATTGATGTTGATTATGTTGAGTATCACCGATGATGTGCAACCGCATGTTCGGGATGTAGAGAAACCACATGAATCATGGGATAAACTTAGCAACCATCTTTGAGGTGAAGAATCAGACTAAGATACTCCATCTTCAATCAAACTGCACACCCTATCTAAGGGATCGATGATAAATTCGAGGAGGTCTTACATCGGGTGGTTGAGCTGTAAACAAAGTTACTAGCGCTTGGTGAAAAGGTACAAGACAAGATTATGGTTCCAATCACCTTGAGGGCACTCCCTTCTCAGTTCTGAGTGTTCATTATCACACTGAATGTATATGTAGTCATTTTTTCACCCACCAAGAACAAGGGAACCTCATGCGTGCCGACCTATCACCCAGCGGGCGCTGGGTGCTCACCCGAGGCACGCAAGAGGGAGCTGAGTCTCTCTTTTATGTGAGTTAGTGGAAGGCATAATTCATAATCTTGACTTAGTTATTTAATAGACATGAAGAAGCTATAGAGCTCAAAACGGCTTCTACACCCCTTCGGTCATAACAAAAGCAAAGCGCACAACGGAATTAATATAACTATGAAGTTGTAAATCCACAAATAGACTTACCATTCAGGTAAGGTTCATGATTATACAAGATCAAAAGCATAATAGAAACATGCAGATAATACAGGAAGGAGATCTTAATATAAACGTAGTGGTAACCTTATCATATTCATTCATAGTATTACTCCAAAACATCACAGAGTGGCAGACTACAGTCATACAACAAATTTGGATCCATACATGTATGCTCACAAAACAAAATTTGCATTCCCCATTTCCCCATTACATCCTTCCTAGAATCATCTACCCATTTTATCCCATAGTTCTCACTAGTAATTCTGCAGAGCTCCACTACCTCACTTGTGTCTCTCTCTTTACCAGGGGTGCACGTATAAATAGGCATCTGATCTCTAACATACTCCTCTGCAACCTCAGATCTAGCCCCAAGTGTCAAGGTGTGGATCACCCTGCACATGCCTCTCCATGTCATGATTAGCTTTCTCGGATCTTCCTATCGCAAGGTATATTCCTTCCAGACACTCTGTTGCAGTGGAACCTTATCCAAATGGAGCACATTCTTCATGTGTTATGTCCAAAAGGCTGAAAACGGCTAAGTACCGAATTGTTCTTCGCGGGCGCGCAGCCTTGGTTCTCCAAGAACCCTTTTGAATTATTTCGCACACCTTCACCTACGCACTTCCTCTAAGTGCAGTCTACGCACCTTTAAGATTAGAAGCTACAATAGGGTCCCAACATTACCCCACACTTCACCTGTTCTCCGCCCTCGGGAACCTTTTCAAAGAATGTAGTACAAAAATGCAAGGCCTTGCCTTGGAAAAGAATGGAGGGAAAGAATAAAGAATGGGGGAGAGAAAGAATAGAAGGAAAATTACCTAAAGAAGAAGAAGGGGAAAATTTTGCCGCAGGTCGGCCTCCAGCGTATTCCATGCGCTGACTTCATCCTACGCTCTTGTGCAGAGGTTGCCAACCAATGTGCTCACCTCGTCAAAGGTTAACCCTTCCCCTTTTGTATTAATGGTCTCCACCACAGTCTCTAGCTCCTTTGCATGATCTTCCAGGGCATCCATCTTCCTCGTAATGACCTTGTAGAGCTCTTTTAGCTGGGTTTTGATTCAGACTCACAAGATCTCAATAGCCTCAGACTTCCTTTCCACTTCGGCTAGGATATTTTCTCGCTCGGCTCTATTGCCCTTATTCTTCTCCTTGAAGCCCTTCAGCTCGGCCTCGTCACTGGCAAGCAGCATGCTTGTCACCTTGTCCTAGTCCGTGCAATGGTCGTATGCGACCCCAGTGGTTTGTGTAGCTATTTTTACGTCGGCAAGCACCTTGTTGTATTTAGCTATGAGCGTGACGAATTTCAGCTTGTCCTCCTTCTCCAAGTGCGTAGCTACCTCCTCTACCGACTCCAAGGCCAAAGGCTGCCTCTCCATGGTGAGGATCTGAGTCAAGTCCTCAAGACATTCTAGGGAGGAACCATATTTTTGCATAGGATGGTTGAGGTTTGGGTGCTTCATGATGATGGCCTAGGAGATGAGCTCCACCTTTTTGGAAACTTTGCGCACTTTAGCTTTCTCCTCCTGAAGCTCCCTCTGTAGTTGAGTGCTGATTAGTTTCTCAAGGCTGAGGTCCTTCATTAGCTTAACTACTTCTTCCTTCCTCTTTTCCAACAGGTCCTCCAAGACTTTAACCCTATCATTTCTGCAGAAGAGCCTAGCCTCAATTTCTACGGAGACTTTGTTGAGTATGTTACACACTTTCTCATCTAATAGTTGTTGCATGTTTATAATGGGGTTGTCCCCTTTCCTTTGGACATCACTAATACCACTCCTTTGTTAACCTTGAACTTGGGCTCATCGAGGTGGGGTACATCTGGAAACACACGTGTAAAACTTTGTTGGGGTCATCAATGTATCCCATCATTGTTCTTCCCCCTTCCATGTGTTTACTTCCCATGTGCACGCCCTTGGGAATAGTTATTGAAAGATTTGGGCCTTTTGTGCTACCCACACTTTTCTCCCTTTGATCTTCCTTGAGTTCTCTCGAGCACGAGCTCCGCGTTGCACTCCAAACTCCTCGTCGACTAAGGTATTAATTATTCTCTCTGCCTACCTTTTCACTTTCTCATCCACCTCCTCCTGAGTGAGCTTGGGCATATATAGCCCCTTAGTACTTTCCCCTTCACTCCTTTCTTCGCTCCGCTTGGGTGCCCTTCCTCCTTATAAAGATGAAAGCATCATTTGTATCCTCTGCTCCCTCTTCCTCTGAATCATGGACATCAACCGGTTCCTGATTCACCTCCAACTCTTCCCCTTCATCATCATCCTTTTCACCTATATAGGCGTTCGGGTCGTCTATATCTTCAAACTCTTGTTCCTCCATCCCTTGTTCTTCTTCCTTTGTAGAAAACTCCAGAATTCATGGATGTTATCTTCTCTTCATCTAAGGGTTCTTCAGGGGATGGTGGCTTCGCAGGCTCCAAGGTCTTCTCCCTGACCACCATTCTCCTCTTCTTCTGGGCGTAGGTACTTGGCCCCGCGGTATCTACATTCTGCTTCTCCACCACCCTTTGTTCTTATTCCTCTTTCCTCTCCTTGCGCTTTGGCACAAGGTTCTTTCTTCCCATAGGGTCACTCGGGATGGATATATCATTCTCCACGTATGTGCCCTTTTCAAATTTTGGCCTTATGCGCAGTAGTAGATCCTTCCAAAGAGTGCTCTCAAAGCAATAGGTAAGTTCAGAGGCCTTACAATATGCACATCATACGACACTTACCTTTCAATGTACATGTGCTTCTTCGGTCGACCAACTTATTTCTCATCTCCATATGCTCTCTGTCAAGGGTGGACAACTCCAGGTTTAATTTATTCGATTCCTTGTATCTGTTTACCCTCGCTTGGAAAAATTGGGCAGTAAACAAGAATGGGAGTTTGCACCATGGACTCCAACTGCCATCCACCAAAATGAACCTGCCAATGTAGAAGTGTTGGTAGACCGCGAACTCTACTTCTCCTTTGGTCACCGCGGAGAGTTGTTCAGTGGATGCGCCATTCATCCCGAATGTGTTCTCAAGGTGAGTATACCATTTTCTAAGCGTGCCTTGTGTACCCCTGTCATTGATTCACATGTGTATTTCTGGAATCTGTCCGTGGGCAAAGGGTCTTCAAGCAGGTACTCCCACACGTATTTATCAGATGCATCCGGCACCCGATTTTTGAGAACACAATTGTCAATAGAATGTTTCCAAAAAGGATCTTTCCTCCCTTCTCTATGCTGCTTATGATTTCATCTGCTATGTATTGGGAGATGTTGTATATGGTTCCTTCCGCGACCTTCCTGTAGACATTCAGCCAGGGCTTGCTCACCTGGGTCCACCTCTCTTGTCCATTCAGCTTGGAGACAAGGTGCGCGGCCATCTTCATCACCGGATCACTGATATCCGAGATGTCGTAGTACCTTGATCCCTTCTTCATTCTTGGTTATGGTTTCTCTGATTGCCTCCTCATCAAGAAGATCATCTATGAATGCATCCCATTTATAGTTTAGGCCTGTAAAGTGTGAAATCAGCTGGGGAGTTATGCACATTTTGCACCTCGAAGCAAAATAAGTCTTCATGTATGCACGTCATCAACCATTGGTACAAGTACTCGAGCTTCCCGAAATATGGCAACTCGAAAAGTTGGAGAAGCCCTGCCTTCTCCATTTTCACCTTGACCACGTCACTATAGATTGGCGACCCGTCAGGTGTTTGTTTATTTGTGGGGCGCACTAGCTCCAATGCCATTTCCTTCATGATTGTGCTTGACCGGTGATTGTAGTCGATCATGGCCATCTTCCTTATGTGGGACTCCCAATCTTGCCCTAGAAAAACCCCATCCGGTATTACATCTCCGAATACCATTCTTCGTTGGTATCCAAGGGTATTTCTTCTTGTTTCTTCTTTCCTTTTCCTTTACCCTTTCCCTTCTTGGATTGTTCTATAGGTTTGCCTACTAGTTTTGTGGCCATCATTGCACCCTTTGCTTTCCTTCCCAAGTTATCTTGTGAGTTGTCTGAAATTTTTCTTCATGCGCCCCGTGCCCTAAAACACAAACCCTAATCTCTTATTTTTCTCCTTCGATCACGACGCTTCTTCACAACATTCTTCACACCCGTGAATCACTTCTACTCTAGTTTGTAGATCTAACGGACTGATTGCACTTAAGTTTTTGGGATTTTCCTTCGCACGAGTCAGTTCTTGAAACCCTAGCTCTTGAAAGAAAATCACTCTTCTTGTTTTCGCAAAGTAAAATAATGAACTACCCATTCTTGTATTTATAGCTTTTCCCACTTTTACGCATTTAAGGCTAGGCTACCTATCATCGTATGACAATATTTAATGTAGCATTTTCAAACAAAACCCAATTTCAACACTTCTCCTTATGCGCCCAATCGCTAAGTGAAAAATTTTTCTACCCGCGCCCAATCCTTGCGCGAAAACTTTTCCAACCTTCTGGCGCGTAAACAATCCATCTTGACAGAAGAATTTTGTGTGCGTGGTACTAGTGCCAAAGGCACCTCTTCCATCCTCATGATTCTTGCTTTCACCTACCTCATGTTTTTGCACTTTTTCTCCTTTGTACATGGATTTCCAATGTAACCTTATCTTGCCACCCATCTGCCTTCTTTTCTCCTAATGCATCTTTTCAACAGGCCAATTCAAACAGTCTACCAACCCAATCCTCTTGGCAGAATAACTCCAAGTTTCTCTTTATCACCTCACCCCACACTAAAATGATGCACAGTCCTCTATGCATTCATAAGTCAAAAAGTAATAAGGTTACCGGTGCCCAAGGTGTAAAACCAAACAATAATGCGAAAGGGAAATACAAGAAAGGAAAAGCATAAAAGGAAATTCTAAACTAACTAGCAAAACTGCCTTATTTACAAACACCAAGAAGCATTATTTATAGTAGGGCTTCAGCCTACTCCCATTGAAGTGTCTAGGTAATTTTGTTCCATCCAGCGCTTGTAACTAGCACGCGCCCGAATCAAGGATGTATGAAATTACATAAGGACCCAACTAATGCACCTTCAACTTTCCAGGATGGCGTAGAAATTTAGAATCATATAGTAATACCATATGGCCAACCTTAAACTATTTTTTCTTAATATGGTAGTCATGCCATGCCTTTTGCTTTGCCTTCTCATTGTTTGGCTCCATCTTGCTAGTGAGCGCCTTTCATCCAACTTTATCAATTCATCTATTATTTCTTCCAGTGCTTGCTCATCATCCAACCCTCCTGCACGTGCTATATGCAGAGATGGTAGCATAAATTTGACTGGAAAAAAAAACCTCAGCTGCCGAACACCAGTTGAAATGGTGTGGCTTTGTTCAATATTTTATACATTGTTTTGTATGCCCAAAGAACTGCTGACACCTTGTCATCCCAATCTTTCCTACCCACATCACATATCTTAGTCAATGTGTGACTAAGGATTTTTTTGAATGCCTTTGCAGTCCCATTTTCCTAAGGGTGATAAGGAGTAGTCTTGTGATGGGCTACCATGAATTTCGGCAATAGAATCCACGATGGTTTCACTTAAAAAGTGAGTGCCCCTATCACTTGTTAAACTTAATGGGCACCCATACTTGCTTATAATGTTCTCCCATAAAAATCTAGCAGTTGTGGTTGCAGTGCAATCCTTAGTGGGTGCGACCTCTGCCCACCTTGTCAGATAATCAGTATAGGTAATGATATACCGCGAGTTAGTCCTTCGCGCAGCTAGTGAGATTGGTCCGACAAAATCTATTGCCCATTTTTCAAAAGGTTCCGCACTGGCAATGGGGCGCAAGGGCATCTCATCCTTTCTTCTAGGTTTTCCAAGGTGCTAGCAGTGGTCATAGGCCTTGCAAAACTCAATGCAATCCTAGTGAATCATCTCCCACCATAGTCCGGTGACTAGGATCTTGCGCGCGGTTGCATTCCCCGCATAGTGTCCTCCAGCAATCCCACCATGGGCTTCTTCTATTATGGCCACGTGTTCATGTTCTAATACACACCAGCACAAAACCTCGTCACGGCCCATTTTATACAAATCCCCATTGATCAACATGAAGGGTGCGGCACGTATGGATAACCTTTTCCTTTCCAGTGCATTCATCCCTTTGGGTGCCACACCTTCCTTGAGAAAAACAACAATGTCTTCTAACTCGAGGGCACATGCCGCAACCTGAATAGTTGCGCATCCGCATGGTTTCCTTGATACTTTGTGCATCCTCTCCCGAATCAATCCTTGATAAATGATCTAGCCCATAATTGTTCTTTCCCGGTTTTACCACCACTTTGAATTCAAATTCCTAAAATAAAAGTACCCAACGGCATATGCACCCTTACAACACTACTTTGTTTACTAGATACTTCAAGGCCATATGGTCAGTGTAGAATATGAAGGGATTCACCAACAAATATTGTCTAAATTTTTGGAGTGCGTAGATCATTGAAAATGCCTCGCACTTCGGTCATTGTATAATTCTGTTCTGCTAGTGTCAACTTTCTACTTGCAAAACACAAGGGATGATTAATAATTCCCTCTCTGGTTGAGCAAGAATGGCTCCCATTACTATACCAGAGGCATCCATGTGGACATGGAAAGGTTTATCCCATGATGGAAATCATAGAATAGGTGCGGTGATAAGCCTTTCTTTTAGAGTTTCAAATGCCCTCTGCTGCGCCTCTCCCCACTGAAAGGAACTCTTATGTTTGAGCAATATTTCCAAAGGTGCGGTGATCTTGGCATATCCATTAATGAAATTTATGTAGTAGCGGTGTGTCCAAGAAATCCATGCACAATGCTTTGTTGGTGGACTCCCTAATCCCACAATAATCAGTAACTTTCGTAGGATCCACCGGTGAGCCCTCTTTGCATATGATATGCCCCAACAATGTTCCAAAAGGAGTTGCAAAGACACATTTCTTGACGTTGGGAGAAATCCTCAACTACCGACATCTTTCAAACATTAATCTCAAGTTATCAAAATGGTCCCTGACCAATCCATACACTGTCCAATCATCCAAATATACTTGAAGGAACTTATGGATGAAGGCCTCGAAATGCTTGTACCACTATGTGTGAAAAAAAACGGGTGCATTCCTCAATCCAAAGGGCATGACCGTGTATGCAAAGCTTCCCCACTCGGTGGTGAAATTTGTCTTTTCTTGGTCCTCTTTGGAAATCCTTACTTGGTGATATCCTGAGAATCCATCCGTACAGGAATAGACCTCGCGCCTAGCAACTCCTTCCAAAATATCTTTAGTGAAGGGGGTGGTAAAAGGATCTATGATACAAAAAGCGTTCAATTCCCTGTAATACACACATATCCTAATCCGCCCATCCTTCTTTATGTTGATCACCATTAGACTTATCCATTATGATTCCTCCAAAGCCTTAATGATACCGGATGTTATCATCTTGTCTAGCTCTTCTTTAACCCTTACACACATGTTAGGATTCATCCTGTAAGGCCTCTTCTTGACCGGGCACACACCATCTTTCAACTTTATCCTCATTTCCCTAATGAATGGTAGATGCCTTTCAACTCATGGTATCCACACAGAATAAATCCTCAAATTCACGTAAGAGATCAATGATCTTTGATACTTCCCTGTCTGACCAGTAGTCCCTAATGATAGCTTCATTGGGCTCCTTCTCCGCGCTGATGTTAACTTTCTTGGTTTTGAGTGGTTCATGATACACGCGCGCACATGCATCTCGCACCTGCACAACTACTTGTGTTCCGTGTGAATGGTCAACATTCGGGCTCTCCATCTCCTCTCCATCAACAACGTATACCATTTTGCCTTTCTCCTTTTCAGAACACGCACGCTTGAATTGTATGTCTTCTGGTTCCTCCTCTTCGAACCGCACTTCCAAGCTAGGTCCACCAAGTAAGTTTACTAATCTATCTTCCACCATGGTGAAATCCCCCAGAGTGAGGCACTTGATAGTCTGCAACGCCTCATCAACCGGTTACATGGTACTTCGGTACTCAAATGTGTGAACCAGGTCAGCCGCTAATTCTTGCCAATTTCCCGTTTGGTGGCGAGTTTCAGAATGGATGTACCAAGCACACGTGCAACCTTGTAGTGTCGAATACAACTTGTGCACCCAAAGGGAGGGTGGTAAAGCTTCGTGCCTTCTCCCTAGACCCTCTCACATGCCTAGATGTGGGAAGAGGTGGGTCCATTGCCATTGTAATCCTTGATAGCGGTGGGTATGTTGCTCTTTGAGAATTGGACAGTGAGCACAATTCTAACTTCACGCCACTCCAAAAAAATTTCTCTATGCACGTCCCACCACCACGCTGATGTGCCTATCAAAACATAACCTAACATACCTCATCGCTCATCCTCCCTCCATTGAGCTTCCATTTCTCTCAAAAATACCTCGAGGTATGCATCCCTAGAATACTTGGTTATTGCCTTTCCTCCTGTGCACCGAATCAGATGCGTCATGGTTACCTTGGTTACCGATCCTTTCAGATGTCACCCAATCAATTCATAAGTCCCATGCACCCAATTATCACATGCTATACTGGTAGTATCACTAACAGATTGAGCATCATCAAATTGGATGACTCCTTCTGTAGGGTGGATGGTCTCTGGATCTCTTATAGAGTGCACATATATTCTATCCAGGACCTCCTCTCCAAGGGGTTCAGTATAGGTGGTGGACTTTCCATCAGCAAGTAGTATAATCACCCTCTCTTCCTTGATTTCAAAGCTTATGTACCCCTTGTTAAACCGAGAGATCTCGCATTATTCTTATAGCACCATGGGTGCCAAGTAAAGCGGGAAATGATATACCTCAAGCAAGCACCAAGACTTCAAAATCTCTAGTGAACTTAGTCCCCCGAATGGTAATGGGCGCATCCTTCAAGACACCTATGGGAATTGCCTTTGTCTTATTCTCCATATACAACACATTTGAAGATGGCTGTAATATAGGTCTTCCCATTTGATGTCAGGCATCTAGAGTGAGAACATTAACTTCCACGCCTATGTCAATGAGGATGTTGCTAAGCAGCCATCCATCCACTACTGCATTCAAGGTGATCTCCTTGTTATAATCAAGGTTGTGAGGTGGGAGGTTTACATGCAGGATTTTCCTTTCATGTTATTCCTCGGTGTGTGGCACCTTTTCTCTCAACCATGCTCATAGCAAGGGAATAACATTCTCTTGCCTCAGCAATTTACACACCTCCTTAACCTCATCCAAGTCATCCTTTGGTGCTTCTACCGGTATTCTCTGCTCATCTTTTCTAGTTTTCTCTTTTAAGCATTGGATCTCCCCTTGTAAACTCCAAATTACATCCATGGTTTCCTGGTAGACTTCTTTCTGGTGAGCCAGGTTTGGATACTTCCCGTGTACTACTTATTCCCTTAAAACCAGAGGTCTCTACCTAGGCGCTTCCCTCGCATGTGCGAGACTCTACCCTTGTTGTTACCATAATAGGCTCTAGTTCTGATTCACGTATTACTCACGGGAGCCATTACGCATTAGCCTTCTTAATACTCACCATGGTAGTGCCCTTATCCTTCCGGTACTACTAACTCATATGTTTGTATAACTCTAGGCACTCTTCATACTTATGTTTTTTTCCACACCATGAGCATTGTAGAAGATCTGGACATTCGTGCTTATAATGGTTTGTGGCTCCACAATTAAAACACGTCCCACACGGAACTCACTTCTTCCTCTCGTGGTTACCACAACCATGAAATCCTCCATGAAACCCTCTTCCATGCACACCTCCATCCCCGCACTCTTCATACCCATGGTCATCTCCTTTGGAACTACTGGCAATGCCAATCTAGTGCACACCAAGATCAATTACCTCATGAATCTAGTCAATCAATCTACAATCCTTGGTGTCATGTGTGGTGGTCGAGGTACCTATCTTGCAATAATAGGACACGTTTTTGTAGATCGCGCGCTATAAAAGGGGGCACCTACTTACATCATGGTCCTCGTGATATATTTCACAATTTACCACTACGGTGCGCATCACCTTCTAAGTACATATCCTGCCATTATCCTTTGTGTGTCCTTCTACATTACAATCTGTGTGCCACATCCCACTTGCTGCGAGTCTCTAGAAGCTGTGTTGGCGATAATTTCTCTAATCGCTTAGCCATGACGGTGATCTCGAGCCTCTAGAAATGGGCTAACACCGGCCAACACTATCAATCGCCTTTTAGCACGCAAAGCGACTTCAACGCTTCACGTGGGTCCATGAATGTTTTATGGGACAAATCCCTTCTAAAGGGTGTGATCAACCCTTCAAAAAACCCACTTGGGCATGCTATGAAGGGTGGATATCATAAGACAATTTAGATAAAAGAGTTTTAAAGCACACATCATATTCCTACACACTCTCTACCATTCCCTGTTGGATTTCTTTGAGAGAGTTGATGCTCTTCTGTTCAAACTCAGGTATGTGGAATTCCACCAAGAATGCATTTCTTAGCACGTTATAATCCACAACATTATGATGAGGGTCATAATTTCTATACCAACTATGCACGCGTCCTTGCAAGGTCATCACAAATTGACTGGCCTTTCGATCTTGGGTCATGATCCCCTTCACGTGCCATAGCAGCTTGCACTTATGCACATGATATATAAAATCTTCTATCCCATGTCCCGGTAAGTGTAGAGACATCTCGAAAAATACTTGAGGAGGTGGCTGAGGTCCTTGTCCTCCCGATCCAATCCCTTGGTTTCCTCCAGTGTTTCCTCCTCCACTGGATCCACTAGATCCTGAGCCACCAGCTCCACCACTTCCACCTCCAAATCCTCTTGTGTTAGGTATAGGGCCTGTGTTTGTTATGCCAAATGCTCCCGTCATTCCACTAAATTGCGCACCAACATTTTGTGAACTAGTGCCACTCCCAGTCGTATTTCCTCCACCACTTCCTAACGCGCTTCCAAAACTAGCTGTATATGTGCCTTGTCCAAACATTCCACCAAATACTGGAATAGTGTGTGAAGCCATAGAAGTCCCAAATGAGAAGTTATATCTTTTAGGTGCCGATCGGTTGCTTCTACTGATATCAAATGGATCAACTATACTTTTCCCTCATTCAAACAAACCAAGCACCAAGGTTTGGTCGCTAGGTGGGGTCAGATGCATGCCAACAACTCTTCTTTCTCTACGTGACAGACTCTCATCAGAAGCCGCAAGGTTTTCTCTCCCACGCTTACCAAGATGGGGTATCATAGACTGTTTAGGTTCCACATCCTCCGCGTGAACCTCAAATCCTTTCCACCATGTCTGGCTCCATAACCCACTTGTAATCCCACACTGTCTATCGATCTCCCTTTCACGTGCTTCATTATACTTGAGCCGTCTCTCCTCCCTTTCCTTTTCAATCGTTATATCAGCCATCCTTCCCCAACCTGGCTTCCTCACCAAACACTCAGAGTGGTTTAGCCGGCCATAGGAAATGCCTCTAAACCCATGATTACCATCAATATTTTGATCGCAAGGAGGATAACATGCAGAAATGATCCTCTCACGGGCTCCCACAAAACCCAAACTCAAGTAACCACGGACATGAATACATGGAAATTGTGTATTCTAGAGTGTAGCTAGTCAATACTCCCTTCCACCAATGATCTATAGCATGGGTCCATGTTAGATCAACATCTTGCAAGTTCTAATATGTTTCTTGGGTCCAAGGGTGTGACTTATAATACCACCCCGATCTAGATGTATAAGCGAGAGCCATTCAAATAACTCTACTGGGAAACAACAGAAGAAGGTTTCGTATAACTCATGATAAAGAGTGTCCTCCACCCATCTTCGCGTGTCAAACCTAGGTCCAGTATTGAATCTCTAAGTGAATTTGTCCTCCATGCTTTTAAACCAATCTTCAACACCTTCTAGGGTTATTCTCTCCATCATCACTCTTTGCACAGATCATGATGTATGCCATGTTCCACTACAACTTCAAAAAGAGGTCCCAAAGAACGGAACTAAGATGTAATCATTTTTGCACCCACCAAGAACAAGGGAACCTCATGCGCGCCGGCCTATCACCCAGCGGGTGCTGGGTGCTCACCCGAGGTGCGCGAGAGGGAGCCGAGTCTCTCTTTTATGTGAGTTAGTGGAAGGCATAATTCATAATCTTGACTTAGTGATTTAACAGACATGAAGAAGCTATAGAGCTCAGAATGCTTCTACACCCCTTCAGTCATAACAAAATCAAAGCACACAATAGAATTAATAGAACTAGGAAGTTGTAAATCCAAAAATAGACTTAACATTCAAGTAAGGTTCATGATTATACAAGATCAAAAGCATAGTAGAAACATGTAGATAATACAGGAAGGAGATCTTAATATAAACATAGTGGTAACCTTATCATATTCATTCATAGTATTACTCCAAAACATCACAGAGTGGCAGACTATAGTCATACACCAAATGTGGATCCATACATGTATGCTCACAAAAAAATTTCATTCCCCATTTCCCATTACATCCTTCCTAGAATCATCTACCCATTTTATCCCATAGTTCTCACAGTAATTCTATAGAGCTCCACTACCTCACTTGTTTCTCTATTCTTTTCTAGGGCACGTGTATAAATAGGCATCTGATCTCTAACAAACTCCTTTGTAACCTCGGATATGGCCCCAAGTTTCAAGGTGTGGATCGCCCAGTGCATGCCTATCCATGTCATGATTAGCTTTTGGATCTTCCTATCGCAAGGTATATTCCTTCTAGGACACCTTGTTACCAGTGGAACCTTATCCAAATGAAACGTGTTCTTCATGTGTTATGTCCAAAAGGCCGAAAATGGCTAAGTCTCAAATTATTCTTCACAGCACGTGTCTTTGGTTCTCCAAGAACCCTTTTTGAATTTTGTCTTGCACACCTTCACCGCGCACTTCCTCCATTTGTACACGCCTACGCGCCTTCTCTCATTAGTGAGTACAAATGTAATATTTGTTGACAAGTAATAAATAAATAGTATTTTATTTTATTACAATTTTTTCTCCAAAGTTGCTTCTTTTCAATGCTCAATTACTTAAAGGACCAAATTTTGCGTCTTGGAAAACAAAAATGAGGACAATCCTTCAATTTGAAGGATTATGGGGCATTTTCATAGGGTCTTGATGGTTCCCACAGCCCCTGATGAACTCATGAAATATGAGATGGATAGTGCCAAAGAATTGATGTTGATTATGTTGAGTATCAATGATGATGTGCAACCACATGTTCAGGATGTAGAGAAACCACATGAAGCATGGGATAAACTTGTAACCATCTTTGAGGTGAAGAATCAAGACTAAGATACTCCATCTTCAATCAAACTGCACACCCTATCTATGGGGTTAGATGATAAATTTGAGGAGTTCTTACATTGGGTGGTTGAGCTGCAAACAAAGTTACTAGTGCTCGGTGAAAAGGTAGAAGACAAGATTCTAGTTCCGATCACCTTGAGGGCACTCCCTTCTCAGTTCGAGTGTTCATTATGACATTGAATGTATCCAAACAGAAAGTGACGTTTGAAGAACTCATGAACTTGTTACAGTAGGAGGAGGCCATCAATTCAGTCCAAGATGAGGCCCAAGACAAAGCCCTTTTCTCAAAGCCCCATCATGGCCAGAAGAATTGGAAAGGTCCCCTAGAGAAGAAAACACAAGCACATCATCAATAGCAACAAGCTCAAAATTCAAAGAGGTGGTGTCAAATCAAAACCAAAACTCATGACACTGATCAACTACTGGTACAATGGATTGAAACAAGGGTCTTCGAGTCAATCAATCCCATCTAGGCGTGATGATTTTCAAAAGTCAAAATGACATCCCCACTAAAGAAAGCAGAAGGGACATCTCACATTTTAAGAAGATGATGACTCTGATGAGGAGAGACCAGAAGGAGCCAATTGTTGTAAGAATATTGTGCTAGTATCTCAAAGCTTCACAAACCATGAAGAGATTCTAGTTGATAGACTCGGGTGCCAGTAATCATATGTCAGGTGACAAGCAGCTATTTGATTCACTGAATGTATAACACACTTGTAGATTGGGTTTGGATAGTAGATGACAAAGAGTATGTTGCAGAAGGAATAGGCCAAGTTATCATTCCTTTGGGACCATGAAAATGTACTCTTACAAAGGTGATATATGTTCTGGATTGACTACCAACCTCTTTTTAGTCAGTCATCTCTGAATCATCATCTAAAGGTAGAATTTCTTGTTCAAAATGGCATCAAATCATGCTTGATCTCAAGACAAGGTACGGTTATTGCTAGAGATTTTATAAAAGATAAGTTATTTACTTTAGATACTATTTCATCTTCTGTAGTATCTTTATCTGCATCAACAGTAGAATCTACTACCCTCTGGTATTTTAGATATGGTCACTTGTTGGTTAGTTCATTGCATTAGATGAGTTCAAAAGCAATGGTACATGGAATTCCCAAATTGTCTAGTTCCTTTCCTATTTTCCCTAGATGTCTTGCAGAAAACAACACAAGGATCTGTTTAAGGAAAGCACCTTCCATGCTAAGAAGCATCGGAGGTATTTTATACCGATCTAAAAGGACCATTTTTTTCTTCATTTTCAGGATACAAATAATTCCAATTGTTTGTGGATGACCACTCTCGAAAGATGTCGGTGTTTTTCGTGAAGAAGAAGAGTGAGGCTCTTCACCATTTTAAGAATTTTTGTCAACGTGTTATGAAAGAGACTAGACAACCACTTATTATACTCCACTCAGATCGAGGGGGAAATTCACATCAAATAAGTTCTTGGCATTCCTAAACAAAAAGGCATTAAGAAGAACCTGACTGCTACCTACACACCCCAGTAAAATAACAAAGTATGGAGTGACACAATCACACAGTGATGGAGATGGCTTGAAACATGATATCAACAACAAAGCTAGAGGATCAATATTGGGCCAAAGTAGTACAGACAACTATTTATCTTCTCAATAGGGAACTGAAAAAGATTCTACAAAATAAAATGCCAAAAGAGGTATGAAGTGGTAGAAAGCCATCAATTTATCATTTACGAGTATTTGGTTGCACAACATACATGCATGTCCCAACTCATAAGAGAAAGAATGTTGAGCGGAAAAAACTCCCGTGCATCCTCTTTGGGATATAGAACTACCTCGAAGGCATACTGTCTCATGGATCCTAAGACAAATAAAATATATGAGTCATCCTTTGACTCAGAAGTGCCAATAGAAGAACCATTACTAACCACCTATTATTGACTAGTCTCTAAATCGGATGAGACTACTCAGAGAAAATATGTGTTGCAGGGGGACCTATATGTTGACCTTGGAGAACTGGAGAATGTTACTCCACATCCATCCTCATTTCAAGAAAATAGTTCTTCATAACAACAATCGAGTTCTCATTTGAAGTGGGTAACAAAAACCATCAAATACTCTCATTTGTAACAACTCCCAGATACTTCATCCGGAGTCAAAACAAGGATTCAAACAAGAAACGAGGTAAATTTTTCACTCATGAGTTTACTGATTAATAGCTCCGAGCCTGATAATGTTCGTGAAGTACTCAATCAACCTAATGGAAAGAATCAATGGGTGCAGGATATGAATCGCTCATGTAAAATCAGACATGGGAACTTGTTGAAATGCCTACAAGAAAGAAACCCATAGGCTAAAAATGGGTTTTCAAGACAAAATATAAGGTAGAAGGATCCATCGACAAACACAAAGCACAACTTGTAGAAAAAGGGTATGCTCAGAAAGAGGGCATCGACTATGAAGAAACCTTTGCACCCACTATGAAGATCAAGACCATCGAGAAGATGGATGTCAAGAGTGCTCTCCTAAATGGTGATTTGAAAGAAGAAGTGTACATGACCCAAAGAATGGAAACTTTAGCGATGGACGTTAAGAGTGCTCTTCTAAATGGTGATTTGAAAGAAGAAGTGTACATGACCCATCCTAAAGGATTTGTTGATGAATAACATCCTAAAAAGGTATGTTGTCTCATTAAATCATTGTATGGACTAAAATAAGCTCCAAGGGCATGGTATATCAAGATATATGATCACCTTTTATAGGATGGGTTCACTCGTAGCCCCTCAAATTCAAATTTGTATATAAAGAAGGTAGGTAAAGAAATTGGCATTCTTGTTGTGTATATGGATGATCTTGTGATCACTGGAAGTTGAGAAGATCGAGGCTAATATTGTGAGGAATTATATCAAAAAAACCTTTGACATGACATATTTGGGGCTACTACATTACTATCTTGGCTTCGAGATCGGAAAAAGAAGCATCACATTTTTTCCCCCAGATAAAGTACATTAAAACACTCCTAGAAAAGTACAAAATGTCCTACCGCAAACCTATATCCACTCCCATGGAAAAAGGATTAAAAATTTCATGATTCCAGGACTCACCTCAAGTAAATGTTACTCGCTATAGAAAATTTGTTGGAGGGATCATCTACTTGATATATACTTGGACTAGATTTATGCTATGTTGTCACCTATCTTTTCGAGTTCATGCAGAGCTGAAAAAATGTCATTGGACTACAACAAGCAGCACATTCGAGGTATGTCTCGAGGTACAATTGACTATGGTCCGGAATATAAGAAGAATAATCAATTCTTATTATAGGGATACATCGACTGCACCACGTTGGATCTATTGATGACATGAATTCAACCACAAGATACATTTTTCATATTAGATCTAGACCTATCTCGTGGATAAGCAAGAAGAATAATGTTATTTTTATTTCATCCATAGAGGAAGAATATCATGCCACACGAGTAGCTATATTCAAAGTGATCTCGGTTACGTCACATTTTGGATGACATGGGAATTCCTAAAAAATAGTCACCTATTCTCTATTGTGACAATTAGAGTGTGCTAAAGCTCGTGTAGAATCCTGTTTTTCATGAATGAACAAAACATATCGAGATTGATTGTCATTTCATTTAAGATCACGTCTTGAACCATCACATTCAGCTCCAGTATTGTCCTACAGAAGCAAAAGTAGATGATATTCCCACCAAATCTCTTGGAAAAGTGAAATTTAAACTGTTTGGGGTTACATTTACAAGAATACTATAATAAGGGGGAATATTAGCATAGATTACATAGAAAATAATTATATATTATTAGGCTTAATTATTTAATCGTATCCCATTATTTTGTCTGGTTGTAACCCCCTCCTACTATTATGGGGAATGTTGTTATGCTCCTCACCTATATATTTGTAATGTGCTTCTGATAAAATAATGTGAGAGATATATGATCTCTATTCTTCCTCCACTAATTGCTCCTATCAAATTTGGAAATGACAAATAGGGGTAACTTAGATCTATGAAGTCCATTAAAATAATTTGGGTGTTAGATACTCATATGGTGATAAGAAAATGAATATGAAGAATTTATTTCCTTCCATTATCCCTTAAAGTAAACAAATAATGAAGATGGAGAATGGGTGACCTCTCATTATCCCTCAAATTAGAAAAACAATGAATATGGATAATGGGAGGCCTTCCAATCTCCTTAAAAGTGAATAATAAATGAAGAGGGAGAATGGGAGACCCATAATTCTATCCCAAAGTAAAAAAATGAATAATCAGAAGAAGATTATTTTCATTCTTTGTGAAATTTCAAATAAATGAAGAGATAAAATGGGAAAGTGAAAAAAATTCAAGACAGAAAATAGGAGAAAAAAATCTAAAGATAGAATAGTAAAGTAAAAAAATCAATGGAGAGAATGGGAGGCCTCTCATTCTCCCTTTAAGTGAAAAAAATTAAAAGGTAGAATAAGAATCCTCTTTAACCTATATATGTATTCAACACATGACAATATTATATGGTGTCCCACAGTTTAAATTTAAAATTCTGGTTATTGATTTTGAAAAATTGAAAACTGATAATGACACATTTGGTCACCAACATTCACATGCTTGGAAACCAACATTATCACAATTGGAAACTGATAATAACACAATTGGAAACAAGAAATTAACAATAAATTCTCAAGCCCCTAAATCACGTGGTTCACGAACCCTAAATCGAGCCCTTAATGGAGGTAGTGGTGAACCCAAACCCTAACCAACACTCACCGTTATTAACCCTAAATTGTGAGGGCTCGGTTAGAGGCAAGTGTTCATGCTCGGGGCTATGAGGGCTCGGATGGAGGTGGAAGCTATGGAAAACTAAGGGTGAACCATAAATCCATGCACCTATTGGTACTGTGGTGGTGGCTATAGCTTTTTTGTTTATAGGAATCGAGAAAACACGTCTTTGGATCGGAAAAACACGAACCCCTATCTTCAGATATCTGCGACTCCTCTGGATTTGTTCCCGTAAATCCATGGGAAGTGCAATACTATTGGTGGCTTCGGAGTTGGATTCAAATCTAACACTAGCACCAGCAATTTTATCAAGCCATAAGGATCCATTGATGGGGCTACTAACAACCTACCGAAAGATCCGCAACGACGGAGCTCGCCCCATCGCTCATTCAGGGAGGTTCTGCAAAAGAAGTCAGAGTTCAAAACTTTGAGGCCTATAGCGAGAATCCCATGTGTAACCTTTGGAGATGAAGTCCTCGAAATAGAGTTATTCTATCAAGAACATGCCTTGATCTGTAGATTTGGACTCTAGCCTAGCCTACCTGTCCTACATGAATGGATCTCCAAGCATTGGATTCCGCTTCTAGAAGGAAGGTTAGATCTCTACCCTTGTGCTAAGGGAATTTTTATTGTCACTTTTGAATCCATAGAGGATAAGGATGTCATTGCTAGACAACTTTGGGCTTGTTAGCAAAAATACCTTATTTCAAAACCCTGGTTCCCATCATTTAACCCTCTAACTGAATCCTTCTCCTGCAAACCGATCTGGATCAGATTACCCCACCTACCTCTACAATTTTGGGATCAAAAATGTCTGATAAACATAGGAAATACCTTGGGCAATATCATTAACATTGACTCTCAAACCATTGATTTCACACATACAACCTACGCAAGGATCCTTGTGGAGATTGATACTTCAAAGGATCTTCCAGCTCAAATTGAGCTAAAAGTACAAAACCAAACTTGGATTCAGCCTGTGGATTATGAGGGTCTGCCTTTTAGATGTAGGAGATGTTTCTCTTTAGGACATTCTGCTATTAATTGCGAGATAGTAAAACATAAAAATGAGAAAGCTAACTGGTGGAAAAATGCCCTCCTGAACATTTGGTATTTGAACCTAAGGATATCCCTATTTCTGATGCTGAGGAGGAAGACATGATTGAAATGGTCCCCAAAACCCTTTGAGCGAGATCACATATCATACAAAAAAGGAGTCATCGGGGGTGAAGCTCAGAGAACCGAAAACATTAAACCAAAAGCTTCTGTAGTGGCTAAGGAGAATGTTGCTCCTCCATTTTGTTCAAACAATACATATCAGCCGATCACAGATCTTGAAGTTTTTATTCCTTTACAGAAAGCCTCTGATGATTGGATTATAGTTCGTAGCAAGAAGAAAATTGTCCGCACAGAAACCAGTTGCTAAGTTACTATTTTTTTTGTTGTTTGTTTGTTGTTTTGTTGTTGTTTGTTGGTGAAGTTGGTACTTTTCTTGGCAGATTGTTTTTCTGCTTTTGGGCTATATTTTAAAATCGTGATTTTGGTCACTTCTTTGTTTTGGAACTATTGTAACATCTGGCTTTTGAGCCTTCCTATACAAGGGTATAGTCCCTTTCAAAAAACTATTTATCCTTAATAAAAAGAACACAATCGGAAACCAAATTTCATGTTTATAAAAAAATGAACCATGTTATTAGATGTCTAGATTTTTAGTGATTAGTCCAAATTTAATTAAATGGCGGTTTATAGGAATCATATATGAAGAATATAGATAAAATTTAATTTTTTTTAGAATGGGAAGTTTCCCTTTATGAAATAGGAATCATATAAGAAAAGTAGATCAAATTTATTTTGTTTTTGAATGGGAAATTCCCCATAATCTCAACCTTCATAGGTATTAAAATGATTATGTTCAATCTTGTATCAAATGAAAACTTCCCAATACCATATAGGAATCATAAAATAATAAAATAGATAAAATATAATTCATTTTAGAATGGCAAGTTTCCCACTCTCACAGCCTTCATATAGTTTTTAAATTAATTAAGTTAAATATTTCTTGTATTATATTGACAATTCCTTTTCACTCTTATATCCTATTACTTTTCCCATAGTAATGATCAAGTTCAGTATTACTTGTATTGCAATGATAAGAATGGGCATACGCCCATTCTCATACAAACAAACATTTTTATCTTGAATGGGAAGATGCCCAAGTATCTTATATGAATCATTAAAGAAGAATTTAGGTTGAATTTATAAGATGAAAAATTAATAAATAGAGGTTAAATAAAAGTTAATTACAAACTTGATTGCTAACCGCATCATCCAAATATCTTCATCATATTAACATAACATATATTAATTTTACAATAATTCCTCGTGATTATGATTTTCCCGACTATGATAATGGGCATCTGTTTATTTTAAACATTCTCATAAAAGGATGTAATTTTCATTCATTCTTTATGTTTCACATAGGAGAATATTTCTTTCTTTCTATATTGAGTTTATGAGAATGGGCATATGCCCATTCTTATCACAATGATAAAAATATTTGTTTATATGAGAAATTGCATATGCCCATTCTCATCATTATAATACAAATCTTTGTATGAGAATGGACATACACCTATTCTAATAATTCTGCCTCATTAAAGTAATATTGAACTTTAAAATTTTAATATCACTACAAAGGATGGGGGAATGGGAAACTATCCATTCTAAAAAAAATTAAATATTACCTCTATTTTTATTCTATGATTCTTATATGAGAATGGGCATATGCCCATTCAATACAAGATAAAAATTTAAATATATGGAGAAGGTGCAAAACGTAATAAACATTTAAATATATTCATAAATCTTATATCCAATTGTAATAGTAAAGTAAATAATAATATTCATAACATATATGACATGTCATTAATAATCTAATACTATTAAAATTTGAAACAAGTTTAGTAATTATCCATGATTGCATATCTCCCTCTCTCTAGTATAAATTAGTATCAATTAATTTTGTTGATTCTCTGCACTAGGTTTTTGCTGATTCTCGGTGCTACCATGGCGATCTCTCCAATACCAAGGCTCTTTCTTCAGGGATAATCGGGAGATGACCTTCTATGGCCGTATCTCCTTTGTCTTCATTCAAAAAATCTTTTGGATTGATTCTAACTTGGTGGAGAAATCCATAGAAATTATTCTTGGGGAGGATTACGTTTAAGACTATGTTTGATCTCGCATCAATGCCGAGGCCACTTCCTTTTTCATCACCCACCTGCTGCTCCTTGGAGGATTCAAGGATGAGGCCCTACAGATTGCTCGACATTTTATTCAACATAGACACGTGGTTGGTCTTGCGGAAGTGGTGGACAATTTTGGTTTGCCCACATCTCTTTCAAAAATTTCAATGGAAATTGATGGGGATTTGGTTTCTCGGGGCTATGTTCAAGAATTAGAAAGGAGGTATAAGTATCTTTTGGATTTTTTTATTTCAGTTCATTAGAAATGTTGATTGAAGGAGGAATCTCCTGCCTACTTAGCCTCCCTAGACTCTACCTTAATTCACCTAAAGCAAACTCGAATTGAAAAACTCGAGGAAGGTCGTCGCAGACATATCCCACTAAACTTGGAAGCTTTATCCACCCCAATTGGTTTTTTTTTCATCTCAAATCGTCAAACTGGGGTGGGCGAGATGGCTTTATATAATTCTATGCTAAGGTCTGCACATGATAACTCTCAAGAACGTCACAATTACTCCAGACTAAAGGTTCTGCTTCAGTTGAAGCTCGGGAGGTCAAGTTGAAAGCTAAAGTTTATGAATTCTAAGAATAATACCGATCTTGCGTATCTTAGTTATATAATATATTTTTTGGTTTGGATTTTTGTCGTTTTGTTTAGGGAATCCATGCTTAAAATTCTTTCCTTATTTTGGGTTGCCCTACTTTTTGATATTTTCTACAATTTTTTGTAAGGGAGGGGACCCAAGAAACCCATGGTTGAAAACTCCGGTTAAAAGTGTTTATCGATAAACAAAAATCTCAAACATGGTTATAATTTTTTTGAAAATTTAAATTTTATTTTAAGTGCAATAATTAAACCTAAAACATGGCTACAATATTATTTAATATTTACATTTTTTTTTTCCATGGAATAGGGGAGAGGAGCTAGTAGTGGTGCACCCTAAGTTAGGGGCCCACAAAATCAATTCTATACAATGTGGGATCCTGATTTTTTCACCAACATGTAGTTCAAGTTTTTTTAAATTATATATATTTTTAGAGTGTTTAATTGGAGGGAAAGACATATTTTGAATTGATTTAAAATAGTAAATTTGAGTTACACTACACCATGATGGGAACCAATACTTGAACATGGGTGATAATGGTTGAACATTGAATATTTAATAATAATAAATCTTACATGTCATGATGTGATTGGGTGTTGTCATGTCAAAATTAAATAATCACTAGGTACTTTTATGACAACTATGGGTGTTGTTTATTCAAGACTCTATGTCCACAATTGGACCATGCTCAAGTATTGGTGTTTCTCCCTAAGCGAGGTGTTAATTTGCAAATAAATTATTTACCACCTTTTATTAATTGAAGGTACTTGTTTTTCAAACACGTCTTCGAGAACTTGTTGGAGGGAAATTGATGAAATTAATGGAAATTAATTCTTCCATGGCATGGTAGAGAGAATGACAATGGTTACTATTTTTGATGATGGTAGAGATCTTGGGAATTTCAAGGTTAAGCTGCAATGGCGAAGCTATCTCTTTCTTGTTCATCCTTTCCACTTTCTTTTTCATCTAGTTTCCATTTTTTTGTTTGTCCTTCTGCTTTGGGCTTCTGTATTTTGTTAGATTGTTTCATCCTATGAAGCAGAAGATTTGAAGAATATTTCTAAGATATTGTTTGTTCTCTCCGCTAAATTTTTGTTGACCCTTTAAGTTTCCGCTTTGGGCTCCCTCTGTTTTGTAAGACTGTTTCAGCTTGTGAAGCACAATATTTGAAGAAAATTTCAGGCATGAATTATTCTAACTCTTCTTTGTTAAATTATTATGAGATAAAGAAGGGGCAAATTCCAATTGTCATATAGGAATCATATATGAAGAATATAAATAAAATTTAATTTATTTTAGAATGGGATGTTACCCATTGTCATATAAGAATCATATAACAAAAATAGATCAAGTTTACTTTGTTTTTGAATGGTTAGTTCCCCACAATCACAACCTTCATATGTATTTAAATGATTATGTCATATATTGTATTGAATGAAAAACTGCCGAAACCCATATACAAATCATAAAACAAAAATATAGATAAAATCTAATTCATTTTAAATGGAAAATTACACATTCTCACAACCTTCATATAGTTTTTAAATTGATTAAGTTAAAGGATGTGAGAATGGGAAGATTGTTTATAAAGCAATTTTGAACTTAATCATTAAATTAAAACATCTATAGATGTAAATTAAAAGTTGTACCAAATTATTATAGATGTAAGAAACCTAAAACATGGCTATGATATTGTTTAAAATATATATTTGTTCTTCACCATTACATAACTAGACCACTATGCAAATATAATGTTTACCACCATTCCCATTATCATTTCCATTTATTTTTGTGCACAGATTCAAGCCTTATTTATGATTTTAAACTATTATATAAGTAATGTCCTTCAAAGCAATATTAAACTTAAAAACAATGCAAGTTTTATTGAATTTTTTTTTCCATTCTCATGACCTATGGTTATGATAAAAAATTAAATTTCATCTATATTATTGAAGTCATTCATTTTGAGATCTATATAAAGGCTGCGATAATGGGGAATTGTCCATTCCAAAACAAATTAAATTTTATCTCTATTAATTCATGTGATGATGTATGACTTTTTTATGTAAAATATTGACTATGAAATGATTTTATTTAATGGTTACCTTTGAATCATTATTAGGTGCTACTATTAACTTATATATATATATATATATATTGATTATTGTGATGATGAATGACTTTTGTTTCTTGATTATAAGATTTTTAGTTATCTATATGATTATAAAATTAGTTAGCAAAAGTTGTCTTCCGATGAGATTTCATTATTACCTTGTTTATTGATAACATGTACTATGTAGATATAAAGGATAATTAATCATTTTATAATAATTCAACATGATTACGAGTTGAAAATACATGCTAGTTCTTTGAACTGACATGCATATAGTTTATTATTTTTGTCTAGTCTGCAAGAATCAAAGTAATCATTACAAAGTGACATGTTGGATATGATACACCTACAAAGGTGGCGAGATTGGGTAAGTGCCCACTCTAAACAAAGTAAATGCTATTTGTATTCTTTTTATTATACTTATTCACATATATCCATGAAGAATAATGGAGTTTCTATTATGATTGAAATTAAAGAGAATACGCATATGCCCATTCTTCATTTAATAACATTATCTCAATAAGTATTTTTATTATATTTTCATTAATCTCTATTATGAACAATAATTGACACTTTTTTGTGAGGCGGAAACAGAGGAGAGAGAATAGAGATTGATATATCTTCTTATTCTATTCAACAATGAACCCACGTACATTATTTATAGGTACGAGGAATAAACAAGACTCCCCTAAATGGATGGAGAAGTTACAAATAAGAAGGAAAGAATAATGAAATAGATAGAATAGCTAGTCTAATAATAAAAAATAAGTACGTAGACTATGCTAACATTCCCCCACTATTACATTATTCTTGCAAATGTGACCCCTGAAAAGTTCAAATTTCACTTTTCCAAGAGATTTTGTGAGAATGTCAGCAACCTGTGCTTCTGTAGGATAGTACTGGAGCTGAATGTGATGGTCCAAGATGTGCTCTCGAATGAAATGACAATCAATCTCAATATGCTTTGTTTGTTCATGAAATAATGGATTCTACACGAGCTTCAACACACTCTGATTGTTGTAATAGAGAATAGGTGAATGTTTTTCAGGAATTCCCATATCATCTAAAATATGATGTAACCATATCACTTCGCACATAGCTCCTTGTGTGGCACAATATTCTACCTCTGTGGATGAGATAGAAACAACATTCTACTTCTTGCTTATCCACAAGATGGGTCCAGATCCAAGATGAAATATGTATCCTGTAGTTGACTTCCTGTCATCAACAGATCCAACATGGTCCAAGTTGACGTATCCCTATAAGAAGAATTGATCATTCTTCTTATATTCTAGACCATAATCAAATGTTCCTCAGACATATCTCAATACATGCTTTGTTGTTGTCCAGTGACATTGCTTTGGCTCTTGCATGAACCTGGAAAGATAGCTGATGGAAAAGCATAGATCTGGTCTGGTATATGTCAAGTAGATGAGCCCTCCAATAAGTTTCCTATAGAGTGTAGCATCTACTTGAGGTGAGTCTTGGAATCTTGAAATTTACAAGCCTTTTTCCATGGGAGTGGATATAGGTTTACAATCAGACATTCTATACTTTTCCAGGAGTGTCTTGGCGTATTTTTTCTGGGATACAAAGATGTGATGCTCCTTTTTCCATATCTCCAAGCCAAGATAGTAATGTAGTAGCCCCAAATATGTCATGTTCAAGGTTCTTTTACGATCATTCTTTACTATATCAACCTCATCTTCTGAACTGCCATTGATCACAAGATCATCTACATACACAACAAGAATGACAATTTATTTTCCTACCTTCTTTATATATAAATTTGAATATGAGGGGCTACGAGTGAACCCATTCTGCAAAAGGTGATTATTGATCTTGATATACCATGCCCTTGGAGATTTTTTTAGTCCATATGGTGATTTGATGAGACGACATACCTTTTAGGATGCTCTTCATCAAAAAATCCTTTAGGTTGGGTCATGTATACTTCTTCTTTCAGATCACCATTTAGGAAAGCACTCTTGATGTCCATCTACTGAAGTCTCCATCCTTTTCGTGCTACTAGTGCACAAAATACTCTGATGGTCTTCATCTTCGTAGTGGGTGTAAAGTTTTCTTCATAGTCGATGCCCTCTTTCTGAGCATATCCTTTTGCTACAAGACGTGCTTTATGTTTTTCGATGGATCCATCTACCTTATATTTTGTCTTGAAAACCCATTTGCAGCCTATGGGTTTCTTTCCTGTAGGTAGATCAAAAGTTCCCATGTTTGATTTTTCTTGAGTGAGTCAATTTCTATATCTATGGCTTCCTTCCACTGAGGTTGAATGAGTGCTTCATGAACATTGTCTGGCTCAGATCTATTAATCAGTGAACTCATGAGTGTAAATTTTACCACATTTCTTGTTTGAATCCTTGTTTTGACTCTGGATGATGTATCTGGGAGTTGTTGCAAATGTGAGTCCTTAATGGTGCTTTGAACCCACTTTGGACAAGGACTGGGCTACTTTTGAGAAGAGCTGTGTCATTCTATGTGGATTGATGTGGAGTCACATCCTCCAGTTCTCCAAGGTCAAAAAATAGCTCTCCTGATAGCATTTCTTTTCTCTGAGTAGTCTCCTTTGGCTCATCATATGATTCGAAGACTAGTCGGTGAGAAGTGGTTGGAAGTGGATATTTTGTTGATACTGTTGAGTCAAGGGATGACTCATCACAAACCACATCATGAATCTCATATATTTTCTTTGTCTCAGGATCCATGAGATGATACACCTTTGAGGTAGTGTTGTAGCTAAGAAGGATACATGGGAGTGTTTTTGGCTCTACCTTATTTCTCTTATGAGCTGGGACATGCATGTATGTTGTGCAACCAAATACTTGCAAATGAGAAATTGGCAGCTTTCTACCACTCCATACCTCTTCTAGTGTTTTATTTTGTAGAATATTTTTCGGTGCCCTGTTGAGAAGATATACAAGCTGTTTATACTACTTCAACCCAATAGTGTTCCTCTAGCTTTGCTATTGTTAGCATGCAAGCGAGCCATCTCCATCACTATGTGATTGCGATGCTCAACAATGTCATTTTGCTGGGGTGTGTAGGGAGAAGTCAGGTTTTTCTTAACACCATGTTGGTTTAGGAAGGCCAAGAACTTATTTGATGTGAATTCCCCCCTCGATTTGAGCAAAGTAGAAGAAGTGGTTGTCCGGTCTCTTTCACAACACAATGATAGAAGTTCTAGAAATGTTGAAGAGCCTCACTTTTCTTCTTCAGGAAATATACCCACATCTTGTGAGAGTGGTCATCCATGAACAGTTAGAAGTACTTGTATCCTGAAAATGAAGCAGGAAATGGGCCATTCAGATTGGTATGAAATACCTCCAGATGCTTCTTGGTATGGAAGGTGCTCACTTGAAATGGATCTCTGTGTGTTGTTTTCGTGCAAGACAACCAGGGCAAATAGGAAAGGGACTAGACAATTTGGTTAGTCCATGGACCATTTCTTTTGAACTCATTTGGTGCAATGAACTAACCGAAAAGTGTCTATATCTAAAATTCCATAGGGAAATTGATTCTATTATAGATGCAGATAAAGCTACCTTGAAGAAGATGAAACAGTATCTAAAGCAAATAACTTATCTTTTACAAATGCTCTAGCAAGAACTATAACTTTTTGGAGATTAAACATTATTTAATGCCATTTGGACAAGAAATTCTACCTTAAGGTGATGATTTAACAACTAAGTAATCGACAAGAGGTTCTTTAGTCAAGCTAGGAACATATAGTACCTTTGTAAGTGTACATTTTCATGGTCCCAGAGGAATGGTGACATTTCCTATTCCTTCTGCAATGTACTCTTTGTCGTTTGCTATCCGAACTCGATCTCCAGTTGGTTGTTCATGTAGTGAATCAAACAACTTCTTGTCACCTGACATATGCTTTCTTGCACTGAGTCTATCAACCAGACTTTCTTCGTGGGATGAGAATTTTGAGAGACAAGTACAAGGTTCTTACCACCATGGGCTCCTTCTGATGTCTCCTCATCAGATTCATCATCTTCTTGGGCTGCAAGATGTCCCTTCTACTTTCTCTAGTGGGGACGTCATTTGGAATTTTGAAAATCTTCGCACCTTGATGTGCTTGTTTGACTTGAAGACCCTTGTTTCAAGCTATTGTACCAATAGTGATCAGTGTCGTGAGTGTTAGTTATGCAAATGTGACACCATCTCTTTGAATTTTGATCTTTGTTGTTGTTTTGGTTGCACTTGATTAGACTTCTCTGAGGGACCCTTTCAATTCTTCTAGACACGATATGGCTTTGAGAACAAGGCTTTATCCTAAGACTCCTCTTGGGCTGAAGTGATGGCCTCCTCCTCTTGAAAGCAGATTTACAAGTTCTACAAATGCCACCTTTTGTTTAGACACATTCAACATCATAACAACTACTCGAAATTGAGAAGGGAGAGCTCTTAATGTGATCAAAATGAGAATTTTGTCATCCACCATTTTACCGAGTACTAATAACTCTGATTGTAGCTCAGCCACATGACGTAAGAACTCCTCCACTTTCTCATCTGACCCCATAGAGAGGGTGTGCAAATTTGACTAAAGATGAAGGATCTTAGTCTGATTTTTGGCTTCATAAATAGTTTCCAACTTGTCCTAGGCCTCCTTTGGTTTCTCCGCATTCCGAACATGTGGTTGCACATTGTCACTGATATTGAGCATTATCAGCATCAAGGCTTTGGCACTAGCCATCTCATACTTTATTAGTTCATCAGGGGCTGTGGGAGTGGGTACAGACCCTATGACAATGCCCCATAATCCTTCAAACTAAAGGATTGTCCTCATTTTTGTTTTCCAGGCCACAAAATTGGGCCCTTTGAGCAACTGAGCATCGAAAGAAGCAACTTCGGAGCAGACATTGTAATAAATTTTATTTATTTATTTATTTCAAGAGTTATTACAACTTTGACTCACTGATGAGAATTACTGGCTCGTAGATGCTCGCGATATTCATGTGCTATGAGACGGCGACGCTTTGTGGGGCGTTCTTCTTTGTCATCATAGTCGGCGTCGTACCCGGCTTCTAATTCTTCCCAAACTCACTTTTCTTGGTAGCTGATGTCAAAAAGGAAATATTCAAGAAGTCCTTCTCGAACTAGCTTGTCGAAGGCTAGATTACTGGTGTTTTGAAGCTCATTGAGCAATGCAAAGTAGAACCCAGAGCTCTCAGGAGCTTCTTCACAGTGTTCTCTTGCTTGTGAGTTGATGTTTGACTTTCGGCTATGGTGACCATGTTATTGATGCTCTCAATCAAGTTGTCTACACTCAACATTTGGCGTAGTGTTGAAGAAACTCCACATTGCTAGTATCAAACTTCCTCATAGAGGGTAGCAAAAAAAACTTTAGGAAACAAGTGAGTTTCTTCTTATCGTTACACGTAGCTTTTGGTCTTACCACGCAGCAGTCAAGAAATTTTTCTTTAATCCACGTAAAAAATTACTTAAAGATTTCTACAGCAAATAAGAGTAAAGTTCTTCCACGTAACAAGTGGATTAATACCCATTTTTCCATGCAGCTTTCAATCTTCTCCATGCAACCTTCATCCACACTGATCGATGTGAAAAAAATGCAAGTTGTCTCTCCTCCATGCAGATATGAATGTTGTATTGCTTAACGTGGGCAATTGAACACGAAGCACGTGTTACTTTATGTCTTCATGCAAGTTTTTGGCAACATCTCCACGCAACAGAAGAAAAGTAAAATATGCACACATCAAAAGATCTCCATGCATGTAAATGATCTCCACATAGGTTACAAATATCCATGCTTGAAGGATTCACATAGGTCAGAGACAAAACTGCAGGCCGTTGTTTCCTCTACGCATTTTCCACATTCCAAAGAACAAAGAATTTTTATTGTCTTTAACGTAGGTGAAACAATATAAAATTTCCACGCATGCTTTTGATTTCCACTCACGTGATTTTTCCACGCTGCTCCACATAGGCTATAGATCTCCATGCATGAGAGAAGAGAATATACCTCCACGCACAGGTAGGAGCTATTTTCTTTCACGCAAATTTTAAAAACATATATCTCCACGTAGTTTACTCCACGTAGCTTTTTTCTCTCATTTCCATGTAGGAGTTTCTTCAGCCAATCACCATGCACATAGGCCAAAGACTTTGAAGCTTTGATACCAAAATGTGAGGCAAAAATAGAGGAGAGAGAATAGAGATTGATATCTCTTATTATTCTATTCAACAAAGAACCCACATACATTATTTATAGGTACGGGAATAAACAAGACTCCCCTAAATGGATGGAGAAGTTACAAATAAGAAGGAGAGAATAATGGAATAGATAGAACAACTAGTCTAATAATAAAAATAAGTACATAGACTATGCTAACATTTTTAACAATTCCCTTATGAGAATAGGAAAATTCCCATTCAAGGGAAAATTCCCATTCTAAAATAAATATTAAAGAGAATACGCATATGGACATTCTACTTATTTTTATCTTAGTGATATTGGTTGCATATGTCCATTAAATACAAACTAAAAAAGCATTTTTCTTGCATTAGAATAGGAATATTCCCATTCTAAATGATGTAATACATACCGATGTTAAGATATTGCTTCTAATATTCCTATTTAAACCTATTTAAAAATTTAAAAACTGTGAGATTGTTTAATCCATACTCTTCTTATTTTTCTTCTATTATTCCTATCTACTTAATCAATTCTTCTATGATTCCTAAATGAGAAGGAGTATCTACCGATTTAAAATAAGAAAATGAAAAAAATCTCAACCAATTTCATAAATCTATATAAGTTGTGAGAATGAATGTCCATT